>OX419594.1:9559854-10180893 GCA_948473455.1 Teleiodes luculella | reverse complement strand
ATGGCGGTCATTTTTTGCAATTCTGATGTCAGATTCGTCATCGGAGTCCACTGGGGACCCCAGATATCGATTTTGGGAGCACAACACGTTCTTTTCCAAAAATTCCTAAATAAGATTTTTAGCCCAATTTACGCCGGGGGTTGCCCCTTCGGACCAGAAACAAAAAAGTTCAAAATGGCGGCCATTTTTTCCAACTTTGATGTCAGATTCGTCATCGGAGTCCACTGGGGACCCCAGATATCGATTTTGGAAGCAATCGGACCAGAAACAAAAAAGTTCAAAATGGCGGCCATTTTTTGCAATTCAGATGTCAGTTTCGTCATTGGAGTCCACTGGGGACCCCAGATATCGATTTTGGAAGCAATCGGACCAGAAACAAAAAAGTTCAAAATGGCGGCCATTTTTTCCAATTTTGATGTCAGATTCGTCATCGGAGTCCACTGGGGACCCCAGATATCGATTTTGGAAGCAATCGGACCAGTAACAAAAAAGTTCAAAATGGCGGCCATTTTTTCCAATTTTGATGTCAGATTCGTCATCGGAGTCCACTGGGGACCCCAGATATCGATTTTGGAAGCAATCGGACCAGAAACAAAAAAGTTCAAAATGGCGGTCATTTTTTGCAATTCTGATGTCAGATTCGTCATCGGAGTCCACTGGGGACCCCAGATATCGATTTTGGGAGCACAACACGTTCTTTTCCAAAAATTCCTAAATAAGATTTTTAGCCCAATTTACGCCGGGGCAACAACATGCAACAGTTGTCGCATGCCACATAATTAATAAACAAATATATTAGCAAAAGCCAGGGCAACACGCCGGGGCAACACTTTTCGCAAGTTAAATCTGATGATATGATGATATGCTACAAATTTTATTTTTATGTTACTTGCGGCATTTGTTGCATGCGGCAGCCTATTTTACGCCGAGGCAACATCGTGGCTAAATAAATTGTAAAGCATAATAGTGTAATATTTCCCGCGGATCGTTATCGATATTGTTTACTATACAATCACCCCCTACAACCGACCGAAAAAATTGAGCTCGTGTGGCGGTCCCGACTGAATTTCTGCCGGCAGAATTTGCGCGACTGAATTTCGGCGGCTCACGACTCACAAAATTACGCTCGTGTGGCCCCACCCTTACGGCTTCGTATAAAGGCGAACGATCCATTTTATGTCGCCGCATTACCCTTTGCCGTGTCATTCACCCTCGAGGTAATAGGCCCTCCTCCTTCTACCCACCCCTTTATTGTATTGTCCGTGGCAGTTCCAAATTGGTAAACATTATTTCTTACGAATGTCTCTGTCATTAAAATCGTGAATCGTGATCATTTCATCTATTCTCAGTATCTCCTTTGACACCGTCTCTCGTTATCATAACGACCATAATATTTTCTAAGGAACGTAATAATGGCATGGTAATTTTCGATACATGTATGTATGTATTAGAGATCTTGCTATACTTATATATAGTCGAATCCTGATATTCCAGTTACTTAAACTGAGGAAGGAAATTATGCAGATAAGTTGGAATGGAAGCAATTACAAAGACCGGAGCGAATCCGAATCCAATGCGGCTCTAACGGCCCGTACGAAATGGGTTACAGTGTCTGTAAAGTTTGTACAGCCATTAATTGATGTTGTATGAGGCAATTTGTTACTCGTCCGGTCGTTATTAACGTTGGCAACTTTCGAGATAGCAAATTACAAAATGTATTTTTTTATATTAATTTTTCACTTTAATTTAACGTTGTTTTCGTCATATTTCTGTTGTGTTGTATTCCAGTTTGGTTGTAATTTTACTTTAAAATTGCACTTCAGTCTCAATCAATTAGATACTAACAAAGCAAACTTCAAGTTTGATCTCTTCGATGCCCACAATCACCTACAATGGTTTTAGGTTCTGTATCACTACATTATTCACTTGGCTTACAATGCCTATCCAACACAGTGCACACCACCACAGAATATATAATAGTACTATACATAGAACACGGCCATTATGTGCCTTTGTGCCGAGCTATCCACAACCAGTCGGCACTGCATTGTAAACAGAACCATATTCCACAAAATGTAAGTAAGTATATCTATTGAATATGTTTGCTTTCATCAAATGGCTCTAGATATAAGTAATATGTATTTGTTTCATTCGAAGATGTGAAGTTAATAGTCGTAATAAAAATAGCACAATTAGAACATGGCGTACGAGCAGTTTAAGTTATAAAAATGTTATTTATTTTGAACATTTATGAAGCCGTTCTTTAAGATATTCATGTAAACGTCTGCTTTCGACTGAAACTCTAATGTAATTTATTTATTCTTGAAGACCAGAGTAATTTCTCGGAAAGGTTTGAATGTTAGGAGCAGCTAGGCTTCAAAGAGGCTGTAGGTAGAAGCAATTTCAGGGAAGAGTCTCTCCACAGTAAGTGAGCCTTTGAGCGCCGTCACCTAGCAACTCCCTTCAAACACTTACTATACGAAAATAAGAATTTTTCTGCCGATAAACGCGAAATGGGAACGTTTTCAAGACTTATTTTTACAACATTTTCCTTAAATATTAATAAAGCTTTCACAAGCAATAAAAGGTAGCTAATAAAGAAAGGAAACAGCAACTTTCTGTGAAGTAAAAACCTGTCAGAGGCCATTAATTTACAAAAGGTTGAACCACCATTTAAGGGCATCGAATTGCTATTTAATGGCATCAATATGTAAATAACCCGTCAATTCCAAAAGTCTCGACAAGCTTTTGTTTGAAGACATGAACAATTTCACAAAGTAAATGTCACGTCAGTTTTAAACAAAAACTTAAGCCGATTACAACACGAGGTGTACAAAAAACTAAGCCGGATTCATAAAGCGATGTGATCCTTTATTAATCCCCTGCCACTCTATACTTCACAAGCATCGACGACATAGCCCAATAGACGCCTAATGCAAGGCGAACACTTTCTGGCAACACGTTAGACTTATAAGTCTTACATAAGACACCGCGAACAAAATCTACCTTAGTACCGACCACTTCCGTGACCCGTGAACATCTCCTGCGTTTATAACCCAAAAAAAACTTAAGACAATAATATGGCTCCTTGTTATATAAGATGGTGTGGAAAATGTAACCAAACCTCTAATTTTAAAACAGACGGCATAAAATGCATAGGTAAGTTAATTGATTTCATTATTACAGATTCAATCTTAATAGAATTCAAAGGTCAAACTTAACTGGTTGGCGTTGATATCGTTTATCACTCCGTCTCTTTTTTTCAAGTAGTAAATTGTTATTGCCATCCTTTTCTTTCATCTGTCACTTGTAAATAGGGTTGTACCACTACTCAACGGATGCGCGGTGTAACTAGTACAAGTATTTAGTAGCAGTATGTTACGTAATTACTGATAATAAAAAAAATGTACATTACAAATAAATTAACGCAAGTTATTTTAAATATATATATATAAATGAACCCCTATTTCTCTCGGTTGAGAAAATCTTTACTGATATACCTAATTATTTTTTTTCATAATTTCGCGGAAGGTTCTACATTAGAAGAAATAAGAAAAAAGGGAAAACTGTTAGCGCTAGTTTAATAATAAATAGTATAATTTTAAAAGAGTACCTAAATGTATAAATAAAATTAACAAGTATTCAAATAATTTATAAAGTAAAATACGTGCATTAGCTACATGTTCCTTAAGTTGTTCATGTTTTTAAAGATAAAACTCGGCCTCTTACATTTATAACCATTAGTATCAGTAACAGTTACAATAATTACTAGTATCAGTATTAGTACTTTTCACGAGCAGTAACTTTCTTCACTACACAACACTAGTTGTCATTTACGTCATGCGCATGTCATGCGTGAGCCAATCAGCTTGCACTATTTACCGCTCCCCCCGATCCGCATTCCTCAACGCTTTGACAGAATTATTTGTTTGGAGAAATGTGAACATTAGGCGTCTATTGGGCTATGTCGTCGATGTTCACAAGTAACACTGATCAATGTAATAAATTAGCCCCTCCCGAATAGACCTCATCAATTGCTCGAGCGCTCGATGTGTATGGCGCGTATACAGGATGTCAGGCAGCAGGTGAACGGCCCATTGAGTACCTATAGGATTATTTATTTGCCTTTCTACAGGACTGACGCCCGATCCCTTGGAAACACAGGACCATTATAACAAGGTCTGTTGTCTCCTACGTAGCCATTACAATCTCTACGTCGATCTGGGAATTTATAAGGAAAGTTAGGGACTTTGTTAAATTGGACGCCTCGCTTAAACAGGGAGTTAACGGTCCTAACCTTTATACTTCGTTAACATTACTGCCCTTTAAATTTAAAATAATGATTTAGGTGGATTTGAGTATTTCTAAGAATGTCGTCTCAAGTAATCGTAAATTTGATTAGTCGTACTCTTCTCAACAAGCTTTCAAAGTAAAATGAAATTGTAAAAACAAGCAAAGAATACAAAGTAATAAAAGTTTTAAAAAAAATTAAAAAATTACGTAAGAAAAGTACCACTAAAATAAAATTGAAACAGCAACATAAGCTTTATATACTTTCAATGTTGTAACGTGCCCAAATCAATTCACTTGTACGTTAATGTCTGCAAAAACAATAAACACAGACATACCACACCAACAAACAGTACAGGTAGATAGATACGTAATCCATTTGTACATATTACGCAACACAAAGCAAATATTAGGTGCATTACTGTGACCTTTGAACAGTTTGTATTTTGTAGGAGTTGTATATGTATAATAAAAGGTATAAGTACTTATTTGAGGCAGCATCATCGTCCCAGTTATTGATGATGAACTGTAAATGACTTATTAATGATAAAACCGTTTCCTTATCTGCTAAATACACCTAATTTGTTTATCAGATTACCGTTGTTTAGCTGGACGATAAAAAGTGTATTGACCTCATTAACCTTGAAAGCATGTAAATCATGTCGTAATCTCCCGTCTTAAGAATTTTGCCGTTGCCTTGTTGCCGAGGCATTAAAGAAAATAATGGATATAATGTCTTCATAACTTGGCCAGTCAGTTCATTGTGCGATTGTTTCTGTAAGCTCTCATCGCCTATTATTCACATGACTTTCTCAAGCCAAACAAAGGTAAGCAGGCAGGCAAAACGTTTCGCCTCGAGTAATGCCCGTACAATGTTCATACGTCGTGTTGTCTGCATTTATCTCTCAATCTCGCGAGCAGCCCGCGGCAAGAGTGCAACAAGCCGACCGGTCAAACTGCTCCCCCTCGCCCCTCCCCGTGACATAACCGGTATTCCTAAGACCCCAAGCCCCCGGGCCTGCCTTCTCTAACTAGATTATGGCGCTGATACTGCTACTTACAGTTTACTCGTAACTTACCTATACCAGATTTAAAATACCAGCGGCTCCGTAAGCCTCAGGCCTTTCAATCTAACTCATATTAAATTATGAGATTAGCTACCTCATATCTCAGATACCGTATTGTATATATCTTAAATTCTATAACAATGAGCTAATTATAATTACAGTACAATACAACTAATGAACTTTATTTAACTTCACGAGAACAAACGCAAAACTTCCAAGCTAATTCAAGAGAGTTGGGAAGTCTTAAATTAGTTTTATAGCGTACTCGAATTAACTTCAGTACTTCGAGTAACCTTTTACGAGTTCTTACGAGAGTGTACGATACGAATAAAATGGATCGGCGAACTATAAACGGCACCCACATAAAACTGCGCAACTTGGACCGGTCCCAACGTCCGCTGTGTTTATGTCTTAAGCGTTCTAAAGGACTAACTACTTTAACTAAAGGAACGACTAATTAGTCTAAACTCTAACATCTAAATTGCACAGGAAATTAAAAGTTACAGTTATTACAGCACGGGTTATTTAAATGATCTAAAGGCGATTTTACAATTTGCTATTAGCATCGTCAATTTATGTCCCAGTTAATTGAATTTGCATAACGACGCATCACAAATAAACGCAAGCGGTTGTGCCGTGTCGTAAATCCAAATGCGTCGTGTCGTGACAGCAAGTCGGAAACATGCCGAGAGTTGTCTTCGTCATTCACGCTAATACAACTAAGCCGTATTTCTTATCACGATTCCAACCCACATCCATATTGAGATTAGTCATTCCGAAGAAGCGAGACGCCGCCGCCGCCGCGCTGGCCGCCAGTAAATTCGAAGCTGGTATTTCAAGCTTACTTTGCTTGCTCTGCTGAGCGGACTGGATGCGAGTACCGTCCGATGTCAGGTAATATTATTCCCCATCATGACACGAGCGAGAGTAGGCGTAGAACATTCTACGTGGGCAGACAACTACAATCGAGGCTGCCTTTATGTTCTTACTTTAGCCATACTACTCCCTACAAGGAATTTTACTGCCTCATAAGAATGTATCTCTTCTTAATATCCCATTAGATGTGATATGTTTAAATATTTATACGACAGTACAGTAGGTATCTGGTGGAACATTGTTAAGTAAGCAAAGTGTACACCTTCGAAGAAAGTTACTAAGATATAACTCCATGACCTTTAAAATTGTATTGTAGTGGATATTATGAGAATAACGCAACACAATACATTCCAATCAAAGAGTGAATGTTTATAAATAATGCGTCCAGTCGCGCTCGCTTTATCATCCTGAACAAAGGAACAATAACGACCAACAAAGAAGTTAGAAATGAACAAAAGCAAACATCGAAGCAAGTCAAACGAGCTGTTTCCTTCGAAGGCGATGTAATAACAATAACAATATGGCGGCGGCAGCGTCGTCGTTGTAGTCGTGAGTTGCGTGCGGCGCGTTATGCGATGCCATTTACAAGTCTGTACAACTGACTGATCTAATTCAGCCACCACCGGCCGCACTCTCGGGATGTGAACGAGTTTCCATATCCGAAAGTATAAACTGCTTCGGAATTATCGGAGCAAAGCTGCATTCTGCCGATCTGCCGAAAAGAGACAGTAACCATTCGATGTATGTTAAAGTGAGACGGTCTCGTGTTGGGGTGTGGCTATCTCTACCCACTTCGTATGCGCTACTTGTACGGCGCACATAGTTGCACGCGAGTGCAATAATATACATACGTGAGCCCATTAGGTAGCGCTCATGCTATTATATGGTAATTAGCTTTCCGATGCGTGCTCACCGGTGCAGATTAGAACAGTGAGTCACAAGACAAAGGAGACCAAACTTTAAATTGGATTAGGTAGGTACCTACCTACATTACAACTACAATGCTATACATTTTTCCAGTTAGATATTTTCAAACGAAGGAGGATTCATTCCAGGTCTATAAACACTACGAAATATTTAGCGGAAGGTGTGTAGCGAAAAACAGAAATAGGAAACGGAGAACTTCGAAAGTTTTACAGAAAAGATAGGCTGGCAAATATTCCAAAATTCCAACTACAATACAATTATTTGTTCTAGTGAAATGATTTAATCTAACGATAATTCCTAAAGAAAACTAGAAATAGTAGTAGTCAAACTAAAATAAAAAAGATTAAATGCAACAGAAAATTAAATTGATGATGCAGCACAAATAAATATTATATAAGAGGAAGTAAGAGACATGTGCGTCGTTAAGATAACAATGAATCATAAAGTACCGGTGCTGCCGACTTCGCCGCTCCAAGCTCCAAAATGGCCACAAATCACCAAAATCACTTCACGACGACGACGTCACGCGAAACATTAGAAATTCGTAAAAACATGTGACGCTTTAATGCGGTGAAAGGCAAGATGCGATCCGTAAACGGTTGGGACGAGGAACGAGTAACCAGCGCTGTGGTGCCGGTGTGGGAGAATGGCGCATACTGGCTCGCGGAGGGCGGGGGAGCGGGGCTGGGGCTCCCCCCGCGCCTTCCTCGCCGGCGCACCAGAACCAGAACCAGACACAAGCTTGCATAATTAATTGGACTTCACACACGCTGTTCTTCTTCCGTATATGCAAGGTCATTGTTTTTGTGACAATGATAATAAGCTTGGTCACTTCTTACCCAAAAAAGGTGGTAAACAATTTTAATCCGTATGAAGTATTTAAGTTATATCGGTGCAGTGCTGTTAGCGACTTTTCCTTCTTGAGAATATAGCACAAAGATTTCTATGACAATTTTAAGTATTATCGTCACCCTGAGATTTTTTAAAATCGGCATTAGACTTAAGCAAATGAGGCAATAAAACTTGCTACATTAGATCCAAATAAATAAACAACAGGACATTAAATAACAAACCTGAATGAAATTATAAAAGCTGTCTCACCTGTCATGCAGGTCAAAAGTAATATTAACCTTCAAACAAAACAAGAACAAAGTAGTAAGTGGCACGTTTAAGGGGACCTTTTTGACAGGTTCGGGGGTTCGGGAGTGTGTGGGGAAGAAAGCAGGCAGGGGGGTTTCGGTTACTCGGGCGTGCCAGACGAATCCCGGCATCCCGCACTTGTCGCGATCGATATAACCGCTGCACGGGCATTCGGGAACTCGGCAACTCGCATTAACTCCGATAGAGGTGGAAAGTCGGCCGATGTTGTATCAAACTTAATCGATTATAACTTTGCAACTTTTACCCTCCTCTTCCGAGTGATTCACGAGTTTATTGACGTTCTCTGGTGGACGAGGCACTCACTTTATCAGAAATTCTGTAGAGATCTCTACAAACACTTAGTTTTCATTAATTCCATCAGGAAATTGGACATCAATAAAAGTATTTTATATCTTAGGTTCAGGTTTCAGATTTACTAAAGAGATGCTAATTGCTAACTGATTCAAGCATCCATGATTAACATTACCTACATAAATAATTTCTTTGCTAAAAATAGCTTTTAAATAAATATGCACACTTACGTATAAACTTGGGGTTATATAATCAGATATATAATAGAACTGCCTTGCGTAATAAATAATAATAAATTGCACATTAAATGAAGGTCTTAGATCCCACGATAACATTCATATAGTTATATTATGCAGTGTGCACTGAGCCACTGACGTCTCGACGTATGATGACGATAATAAAATTCTAAGTGGCTGCGATTTATCATCGTTATGTTGTCAACGGATTGACCCCGTAGCCAAAAGGTTTATTTATTCCATTTGGATTCATATCCGTCGAGAATTCGCTGCCGTAGTGGTTTCGTTTCTTCATCAGAACAGAAAATAAATTGATATTTCACAATAAATTATGATTTTGATTGCTGAGGAAGCCTTTTTTTTATACTTGGAGTCATTACTCATACATAACTTTAAAGGTCCCACCCACAATGACTTTTATTAAATAATATTAAGTATTCCAATAGTTTCCAATATATTACCCGTCAATTCGCAATCCTTTGGTAAAGAAAGCTTCCGTAAAGTTTCAATTTTGCATAGCATGTTCTAATTTTGCTTCACCGCACTCTAAGAAAGTTACTATTTCAATAATTTTAAGGTTTTCTTCATTGTATCACACTTTGTGTTATGTTTATAGTCAGTGGAGTTTTAAATTATAATTTATCGGAATTGGCCAGGAAGGTGGCGAGCTGGTTTTGGCAGGCGGCCAGTCAGAAACGGTTTCACTAAAATGTTGCGGCAAATGCAATGAAATGACTTCCTTACGCCAAGATTGTTTGGGTTATCTTCCAAACGGGATAATAATATTTGCATGTTATTATAACAATGCATGCAAACAACTACTTCACTTTATTACTAAAAAGCTAAATGTTAAAAAAGTTGTTGATAGAGGTGTGCCAACAAACAACAATATAAAAATACTAAGGGCTTATCTATGTTTACAATACAAAAACGTATTAAAAACGGAATAACATTCGTATAACAAACAAAATATGACCCTAATCAACAAAAAGTGAGAAATTAAACGAAGCCTTTCATGTACAATAAATTAGGGTAGGTATGTACCTACATGACAACCCTCTGCAATATTCAGGGAGCTATGTTCGGCTCACTGAAGCCCCCAACATCAAAGCAGGATAACCGGGACAAGACAGAGGGATAATTAAAGTTTAATCTCTGATCTTCGAACACGCATCTCCATGACCTCTCCCTTAATAAGCTTTTACAATATAAATAAACTGTCATATTTTAATCTAGAGAAATATTTTGGGTCTTCAAAAACATTGTGACTCTATCACAAAGTGAAGTTGTTTTAATTAAAACTAAACACGAACACTCCAGCTATTGAAACCGAAATGAATCACTGGTTTTTCCAAGCACACATTATACTGCCATTTGTGAAGTAGAGCATCTGGGAAATATATCAATAAATGAAACTGAAATAAATTTTCAATAAGATTAATGAAAAACCAATGATAGAAAAAGTGCCTTGACTGTATAATTTCGAAATCGAAATAAAATAACACTAGATAATAGAAATTTCACGATCACCTGCACTTTACGTGCTCTTGCAATCGAAAAGCAGTTCTAAGTGCAGTTTTCAAAGTCCCGTTTATATTTTCCAAGAAACGTGACGAAGCAACTGAGACGAGGCTAGAATTACTGTTTAGCATTCTGCTCACGAAAGGAGTGAGATGGTGTTATTGTAGAACGGCTAGAGGGAAAGGCGAGGCTGATTTGTTTGAGTGTACTTTTGGAATCGATAAGTAAGCTAAAGGCACTCATAATGGCAAATATCCCGGTGCTTTGCGTGAATTTCACAAGATGAATTGTTTATGGGGAGTGCTCAGTGCTCGTGTCTTTGAGCGGGGTCGGCGAACCAGACAAATTGCTGCGCACTCGGTCCCCCTGTCAAATCGACGCGCCACGTTAGGCTTAATCGCATTATTTGGAAAATTTACGTCGCTTTGGATTTTCAGTTGAATTGGAACGGAATTCCGTTGAAGTGGAATTGCAATGGAGAGTTGAACTGCTTTGCATTTGATGTGCAAATACAGTACTTACATTAAATACAGTAGCAAATATAGTACTGTTATTACTTAGGTATTGTTAAGTATTTACGAGCAAATTGCTAATAGATCAAAATGACGACTGTCCTTGGTCGTCCTGTAAATATAAATATACAGTTTTAAGATCAGTAATTGACGCTTTGGCTATGATTATGTCTTTAAAATCGTAAAATGATGTTATTGAATGAAACTAGGCCGTGAGTATTTTCCAGTTTTTGGTGGTGTAGCTGGCAACATAGCAGATATTATACATTATAGAGGGAGTATTGGCCGCATACAAAATGTGTGTTATCGTATCAGCCACTGCAAGCCCGCACGTGACTATCATAATAAACGTGCCAGTCTAACCTTTCATGGACGCATTTAATGGACGATGACATGCCACTTAATTTTAATCCTATCTCTATTGTCTGTACTGAGTTTTCAGAAAGATATTTGACCGATTACCATTTTTAATTTTATGATAATGAATAAGAGCAACATCAGTTAAGGTATATAAAATCTTTAAGTAAATCAAACTGTTGCCATTATTAAAAGCCTACGAATATGCTGCAATCGAAATTCTGGTAAACAAAGAACATTCAAATTAAAATTACGTAAAATTTGCTACCACCGACCTACATAAATATCCAGCTAACCAAGGTCTGAAATATTTACGGAACTTACTAAGTTCATATAATAGGTTTGATGATACGGTTGGGGGTCCAGTGTAATTGGCAATGGCTGGATCGCCGGGGGCTGCAATGGGTGAGTGCGCAGTAACGTCTATTTTTAACCGACTTCAAAAAAGGAGGAGGTTCTCAATTCGACGCGTATGTTTTTTTTTTTTTTTGTGTGTTTGTTATAAGATATCTCCGCCAATTGTGAACCGATTTTCAAAATTCTTTTTTAAATCGACCAGGTTTACTTGCAGGGTGGTCCCATAAAAATTTCGCTAAGATCGGATGATTAAATTTGAAGATATGAGGAAATAACTTCTCAATTGACGATGCCGTTAACCCGATCGGTAAATTATGTTGGCAATATCTCGGCTTCTTATCAATCGATTTCAATATTTTTTTGTTTTATAGATAGAAGTTGTACTTGTACTCAAAATGGTTTCATATAAATTTGGATTATAATCTGATGGCGGAGTAGAAGACTAAAACCATGACGGAAGAAAAAATTTTACGCGCCCATATGGAGTAGTAATCATGTCTATATTGTATCGAAACCAATGAGGCCGCTCAGAGGGGTGGGAGGGTTTGGGGTAGCGGGAGATGGGGTTTTTCTTTTAACTCTATCACACATCTTTGAATACGGTACGTTAGAAAAGGATAGAGACATTCATGTTATGACATGCCCAACTAAAAACAAAATATCAATAAAGTATGACATTTATTTGTCTTTATTTGGCATGTAAAAAACAAGAAACTTAATGGTTACTGAATTTAAAAATAGTGATGTGATGTGGTATGAAGGGTAACGTATATTTATCGATTATTTTCGTACATTTTATCACATGGCTACTGGACTTATTTATCGAACTTCTCATATACAATGGTGATCAACTTGCAACTTGCAATAATCTTGGGAATTGCTTACTTCTTTGGGCATTTAGTATTTTGTCTTTTTGCTTGTCCATACATATATTAGGTATATCTTTTATTTCCTAGACAGCAGCGAACTACCTAGAGAGGAATGGGGACAGACAAATAAAAATACAGTCAAAACCGTGCCAGTAATGTAGAGTTCTTACTTAAGAATTCTTCCGTGGACTAAACGGGCGAGCGTCGTCGGTATCGTAGTGGTTTGGTCAGTTGTTCGCTATTCGGAAAACTTAGATTAAAGTCCAATCAAGTATAGCAATGATTTAGAATTTAACAATCAAACGTAATACTGTCAAGGAAACATAGTGAGAAAATCTGCATTTAATTATGTACTAAACAAAACAAATTAAAGTTTTGTGAGTACCTAACTTGTCATGGTAAATTTCCACTAAAAAGGGTAAAATAAAAAGATAATTCAAAAAATATATAAAACCGCCTTCAAGGTCCTAACCTACACTAAAAAGTTACAAATAAAATATAAATCTAGCTGAAAGCATAGCAATTTAATATGGCTATTAATATTACTTATTTACATAAATTGTAACATCATATAAACATGTGTAGACATTGTTATACACTTTATCTTGGAGTCGGTGCCAGCTAATCACCATCATTTCGACCAAAAGACTTCTACTGCTAGTAGTCATCTATAGTGGACTCAGTACCTAGTACTCTGACCGCGTTCTTCAAATTTTTTATATTCATCGATCTGTACTTTTGAGATCAGATGTGGTTCCGATTGAATAGCTAGCCTCAACTGGCACCGACTCCAAGGTGAAGAGTATAACAATGTCTACACATGTTTATATGATGTTACAATTTATGTAAATAAGTAATATTAATAGCCATATTAAATTGCTATGCTTTCAGCTAGATTTATATTTTATTTGTAACTTTTTAGTGTAGGTTAGGTAGGACCTTGAAGGCGGTTTTATATATTTTTTGAATCATCTTTTTTCTTTGTCTATTCGCATGCTGATTCGTACCTTCTGTCGCTTCTTTGACCTATTTCAAACACGTAACAAAGGTCCCCATCATGCTAAACTGGGACGAGGGGGTCGAGGGTTAGTAAAGGAAATTATCACATAAGTCTTGTTTATTGAAGAGTATTTGTCAAAGGACACCATTAAAAATTGCAATGTACAATTTGAAACTTTTATGCTCTGTTTTATAAGGCTTAATGCTAAAATTGTCTCGATTTAATTTCAAAATTAAGTCTCCATCAATATGTAAGTATATAGGTATTAGGTAATAATAATATGTGGGTTGGGGACAACTCACACACGGCCATCTGACTCCAAACTAGCTAGCTAGGCCGAACCTGTACTATAGGTGTCAGACAGCTGAAATACATACATACATATCATACTAATATTATAAAGAGGAATGATTTGTATTTGTGTGTGTGTGTGTGTGTGTGTGTGTGTGTGTGTGTGAGTGTATGTTTGTAATGAATAAACTGAAAAACTAGGTACTGTGCCGATTTCAAAAGTTCTTTCTACATTAGAAAGCTACATTTACCCTGAGTAATATAGGCTACCCTTAACTACGGGAAAATGCCTCATTCCCACGGGAAAAACTGTTAACGCGGGCGAAGCCGCGGCGGAAAGCTAGTATAATATAATACAACATCCAGCCAGACACAAGGCAAGCACAAGTGCTCATCACACGAATGTTTGCCCTGGACGGGATTCAAACCAGCGACTCGCTGTTCTTAGACTACCAACTAGGCTACGAGGCTTAAGGTTAATTTCATCTGACAATGTGCGACCTTCAGGATTATACGGGTCTCAAGCAGTTGGGTTATAAAAATAAATCTGGAGTCCTCCCCCTTCCCTCTCCTAATTTAACCTCCCAAGCTCTCCCAGATACCCTCAACCCTCAATAAGCACACACATTAGAAAACTTTTAAGGTATAATACTTACTGTGTGTGTGAAACAGAGCAACATGAAATGAGTATATTTTTTGTAGAATATCATGTATACAGATTGTATGATTGTAATTATAACAGACTTGACAGTACCTTCATCGACACAAAAGCTTCTATTTTTAACCTTAATCAGTAAACGGTTTACTTTTTAAAGGTTAAAAGGTTTTTAAGTGAAAGATCGTTTCATTATTCTATTTTGATCAGAATTAATGGCTTTAAGCTACCTACCTACATCTTAAAATTAATCAATCTACCCAAATTAGATTTAGGGTAAAGTTTAAAGCCAACACACGAGGCGCTCCACTCGTGTCCAACTCAAACATCCCCCGATTAACATTAGTTTAAAACAATGCCGGGACTAACTCAACTAAGTTCGTGCGCTTCCTCTATTCCAATATTCAAATGAGTTCAGTAGCGCAGAAACTCGACGTTTTAGAGTTTGAAACAACTACGCCAACTTAGACACTGGGATAGTTGAACTTTTTAATCGATTAATTTAAAATTATGTCTGTTTTACTTTGTCAGAACAGAAGTCCATCCACATAAAAAATCATCTATGTAAAGATTTTGATGCGTTATACCTAAAATACAACCTTGTGGAACTCTTTATTTCACGTTAGCCTGACCGACATGAAAGACAAGCCGTTTTAAGTTGTGAAACGACGTGTGGCAAATGTATTGAAGTTGAGAGCATTCACCCTGGAACTTTAGACCTGAAGCAATTAGTCATTAAGCCATATTTAGCTGAACCTGTGCAGGAGGGTCGCAGGATAAAACGGTCGGACGCGTCATAGGCGCCGCCGGAGTCATACAGATTGCGAGTTGCTCGCAAATAGCCCACGAATAGAATTCAAAAGCAATCAAGACGGGACTAATTTTGTTCATCTATACCGCATCAATGAATAAACGATATTGTTCTATTAATATCTGATGACCGCTCTGTTCTATTTCGTTCCTCTTCGTCTTTTTATTTATACTGCTATAAATACTGTGAATATAAAATTATCATTTGTTTGGAAGTAACCTGCATTTGGAAAGTGACGAAGTAAAAAATAATGTAACACACCTTTCGTGGCATGACTCGCCCCCACGATGCAAGTCATTGCTCATCTAGTATTTGAAGCCGCAACACAATAGGATGATGAATGGCCGTATTAACTGTACGACCCAAACAATACAACGGCCACAGGGTTATCAACTTATCTATCACGCACGAGGCGTATTTTGATATACATTTGCATTTAATTTGTTTTCTATTTGGTGAAATAGAATAATAGGTTAGATTTTAATTGAGCATATTACTAGTATATAATTTACTCAATTACGAAATGTCTATTATGGTAAATAAAGCCGATTCTATTTTAATATTGGGTTAGAAAAGGTCAGATTTAACGATAGCATTCGATAAACTTAAATACACTACAAAGTATGAATATTTATGAGCAAAGATAGATGTTATAGGTGAAATGGAATCAAAAATACACTCACCTGAAGATTGGAGCGCGAACGACGCGGCATCACGCCCACTACTTCACCTCGCATGATGGACTCTATCACTGCGAACAAAGTTAAACAATAGTTTAATGTAGCAATTGCTATAATGTAGCAAATATCATCAGGTGAATTATTAATACAAAAAAATGCCGCAGAATGGAAATTGAAAACAAATAAAGTGATCCAACACTTCTTAGGATTTCCTACAAAAACACATTTATATTTCTAACATTAGCCAGCACCGAATAGTATGAATTTATACAAACGAAGAATTCATAGAATAATTTTGCATGGTCCCACTAAGAACAATTTGTAAGGCTTCAACCATCCAATTATGCAAATTGATCGTGTCAGTCTCACCCTATCCAACCTATATACATACACTCTGCTACATCTAAATATAGCAAAAGCTACGCGGAACATTATTATGAATGATGGATTTTATTATTTACCCTCGAACATCTTGCAAAGACCTCAAAACCCAAAGGGAAATATCTCAAAGATTCTACCGAAACTCGACATCAAAAGTAGGCTTAAAGAAATTTGTAAGCTTGAGTGAACTTCGATTACTTACGCCACAAGGAACATTTTCAGATAAATTAAGATACTTTTCGGAGGGAGTGTACAATATCTCTAAAAATGAATGAGCCTAAATCGTTTGAAATTTATAAGGGAAAACGAAAGTGAATTGACAACTACAGACTTGAGACTACTATTATAAAATAGACAAATTTAAAAGATAAATTAATAGAATATTTTGGGGGACCTTTTACAATACTATACTGCATACTATCGATCGCATTCTTCCTTCAAAAAGTAAGTACTACAATCTAATTAAAATGGCGAAATTTCTTGGCTTTTACGAATTCACAAATAGGAAGAAAACGAATAATTAAACAAAAATCGGGTCGTAAAAATAAAAAAAAAATGATTTATTGACTTGAATCTAAAACCAAGCCCTGGGATTGCGCAATATGATAGAAAATGTGTAGATAATACACCACCGCTGCGCTGCTACCAACTAATAATAGTTAGCAGGGAGTATCTAAACAAAGGATCGATTAATAACAAGCTTTGATATCGTATTAAGGCAATATTGTGGGTATCATTAAGTATGAGTATTGTTGATATGGAACAGTTTACCCATCCAGATATTCCACGTTTTACTACACTTGATAATGGAATACTTAATGTGTTTGAAAGCGATTAATATGGATTGGTTTCAAATACTATCGAGGGATTTAGAATGTGTGGCGAGGTTAATCGGATTGGTGCTTAAGTTGATTGCATTTCAAATTTATATTCAGTTTGGAATTTAAATAACGCCATAGTTTGAAATTCTTAATCCAGTCTAACTTGAATTAAGTGGATCTTTACTTTGAGTAGTTTAGTTACATCCATTTTAAGTGCTGTTACGAATAATTTTGTTTCTGAATATTATCCAAACTCTAAACTAAAGTTTAAATTATGTAAGAGTAACTTTGTAAGTCCGTCTGATACACTTTAGGATACCTATGGACGGCATCACTGATTACGAAACTTTTATACCTTTACATAATTTTTGTATTATTATGTGTCTTACGGGGAACAATATTTGTCACAAAATAAATAACTACCTCCGTCGCCAAGTAGTCTCATCTGCACTAAAGATGGATCCTCGCTATGCTCCTCTAGAACTGTGTCATCTGTCACGGTCAGTTCCTGTAAACAAACAAAATAATAGGCTAAATAACATCATATCATTATATTGCAATATTGCTATTATATTACAAAAGAATGACACAAAATAAATACTAGACTGGACCATCAAGGAAAATCAAAAATAAACCACCACTTAATTTTTCAATTCAACAAGTAGGCCAGTCGCCATGTTTAAACATTTCCAGAAAAGCCCTTTCGTGAGGAAGTTTCAAGGAAAAACAACCGGTGTTGGCAGGTGTTTTCGTTGATAAGCAAACAAGATTCCCGAAATTCCCATCTCAACTTTCTCACGATTTAGTATCGGCCGTAAACACCGCCTATCTGCTTCGTGTCGACATTCTCGCCAGAAATACTACACATAAATATTTACAATACCAGAGTAAAATAGAAGAATTTATACATTAGCCCTGCCTGGTCGTCCATCAACGACCCAATTGTTTACTATTATCTTTCTTTTAACCTCTTTTAGTCTTACGTACGCCGGCGTCTATAGACGTTTTGTGATGAAACATTACAGAAATATCTTCGTATCCTACGCAATCACCCTTCAGCAAACTCTTTACGAAATGGGTTTTGTTTTCGTAGTTTTATTTTAAATAAATTGTATAAATTATGCATTCTGTGTAGTATAGTCCGTGTAAGTGTAAATAGTAAAATGCAGAATCAAATTAGTTTCTAACTTTAGTTCTGGATGCGATGCAGTACAATCAAGAACATTTAAACAAACTTGCTCAAGCCGTTTCGCGTTCGCGGCAGGAGTTATTCGCATTACCCTGAACAGGCTTCGATAAACATGTCGTCGCAAGACCAAGTTGGGAGCAAACTCGCTGGAAACAAAGAGGGAACTTTAAGAAAGTTACTTCTGGAGGGGGAAGGGGGTTACTCAAAACTCTGACGTCTCGGCCGGCGATAATACGAACTCCACCAACTTTTCCACTCGCTAATTTAAAGTATAAATTTGTTTAACGTCACAACTTTTTAACTGTAATTACTTGAGTTCAAGATAGATTGAAGTACTCCCTAACTTTGTTGAAGTTTAATGAGTCAGTTGAATTACTGTTACTTGTACTTCCTTGCGCGTGTGCTTTTTTTATTATATCACAAACTGCTAAGCTGTGTAGGTAGATAAGTACAATTTTATCAAAGCCACCCTCTTTCCTCCAAGTCTTTAAACGAGGCAAAAATGCACAGTTCGTTCAAAACGGAATTTTTAAGCTACTAACAGCGAATTGGATTCAAGAAATTTTAAAACGAAAACTTTTAACGACACTCTTGCGAACAATTTCCTTTAAAACTGTTTCCGAGTTTCGATACACAGCTCTTCAAAGAAGATGAAAGAAAAACAATAAAGTGATTCTATAAAGCAAAACAACAAAGTTTGTTCAGCTGAGTTGGAGCGCTTGGGAGGGGGAAAAAGGGGGTGTTACGTCGGCACCTGACGCCGCCGCCGAGGGCGAACCCCGATCTACCCTTTTATTGATACATTGTTGTGTTTAACATTAATTTGCAGAGTTGGAGTGGTGAAAGGAATTTCCAATTAACAGACTTATTGTAGGTAATTATATCGAAATTGCAAGTGAAAATTTAATGAACTGACTGACATAATATACGTACTTCGTAATATATAAACAACAATATGTACAAGTGCGTTTGTTACGAATCAAACTTATTTACTCGAATATATTTAGATCAATAAAGAAGTGTATATGTCTTTAAATACAGCATTGCAGTACATTCATTACAGTACAAACGAGACAGGTGGAAAGTTCCACCTTCGCAAAGTCGAGTATCTACATCGCGTTCCACACTAACTAGTTTCCTTGTAAGCTGATAAATAAACTTATACAGGGTGTGCTACGTGCCCTTATAAATACAGCCTCGTTACTGCGCAGGATTCCATCGCGTTCAATACACCAAACCAGTCCTCTACTTCCCGGTCGGGAAATTATCTTGTAGGAAGTTGTACTGTTACTTTACACGCCTAAGTTTTAAGACCCTTAGCAAGATTGCTTGTTGATCTTTGACCTTATGACGGCATTAAAACTGCATCGACCAGGCGAGCGATAGTAGCAAAAGATTACGAAGAGATTTACAACATCGCAATTCAGATATAGGGACAAAATATCCCAGCAGTAAATAGCTCGGAAACCCTACCGCACGATAATAAATTTCTAAGAATCGGATACGATATTGTATAACGCACATGACCGCGCAATCCGAGCTCTATGAAAGAAAACCACACCGTGCCTGCATTCTGTTACTGCGGTATTATGTCACGGACGAACGATAGGATGAGTGACGCCTATCCACACATCCGCCCGCCGGCAGGTGACAAAAGAGTAACGGAACATGACGATCTGTGACACGCTCCAGGACTCTTTGTTCAACGACCTTGGCTTCTATATATGTAAAGTACCTACTCTTTGAAATTGAATTCTAAATTGGCTTGCTTTAGTACCCATGCAAATATCCCTGTTGAGATAGGTATCAGTATCTATGTCTGGCGCAGATTAAATCAGGTATTGACGTCTACTTGTCTGCCAGTCAGTGTTCATCGTCATTTCATTATGACGGATGAATAACATGAATAATAGGCTATTTGACAATGCGAAAAATAAAGTGTTAATTACTGTAATCAGTATGTAATGTAAGTTTAAAAATGGTTATTTACTATGGGAAGTTGAAAATAATAATTAATTTATGTAAAAATCCGTAAATAAAAATGTATTTTTTTTGGCGTTTGTCACGTGACTCAAAACGCTCCTGATCGGTCGGGTATAGGACATATGTCACTAGCCAGTAAACATCGTTTTCTACTTAAGCAACTTGTCATATTCTTTATACAGTAGTACTGGCTAGTGACGTCACCGATGCCATTGCGACGCCATATTGTCAAAGTAGCGTTTTGGCGCGCTACTTAAATATTGAATTTTTATTTTGATATTTTTCAGGAAATATGTACCAGAATTAAAAAATACAACTATTACTGGGATCCACAAACTCTACTGAATAATAAAAAAAAATATTTTAAAAACCAGTCAAATAGCCTATTCTGTTATGTCTCGTATAACACTGATGATGATGAATGTGATGAATATACTACATGCTATTGTCATTAGAGTTAAATCCAGGTAGGCTGTTTATTCTATAACCCATGTAGAGGTTTTGTTGTGTTTTAGATATCCATAATTCGATAGTTTAATGGCGCGATCTTTACTGAGTGGAATATTCCTAATGAACAATGTACTACAATGACCAGTACCCCTACCATGAGTTGCTAACGTAACTTACGCGCTCGATATCGACTACGTAAAACGTGCATTTAGTATGGAATTAAAACTACGCCATCTATTGACAGTTATCTGAAGTAAAATTTCTCCATACTAAATGCACGTTTACGTAGTCGATATCGAGCGCGTAAGTTACGTTAGCAACTCATGGTAGGGGTACTGAACTGGGAAGTATTAAAAATAACGCATTAACTCTTGGATTGTGAAACTCAGTGGATGTATTTCGGCAGTTTCTAAGCCTGAATTAGGGAGATGACAGGCCTAAATAATAATTCGTTGCACTGGCTCAGTACAAGTCTTTCTACTTTTTACACAACTTTCACATTTCTTCGTAGATATGCAGGTTTCCCCACATTATTTCATTGAAAGAGCGACAAAATAAGTAGAAAGGCATTTCAATGGAATCTAGCTACTATGATTTGTTATGTTACCAATTACTCTTTTGTCAATTCTTCTTCGACCTAGTGTTTTCCTGGTCTAGTGCACTGCCAGGATTCACTTTCCTGCTCAGTTTCCTCAATTTCGCCCCATGTTCGACATCTTCAGGAGATTGTTCTATGCCTTATCGGATTTCACGACGTCCACCAGCCAGCGTTTGCCGTACAAATATTAGAAAGATCTTGAATAACTTACGCCAGTGTGTTCGTTGACGCCGACGATGACAGCAGTGTACCACTGGGTAGCTCCAGCAGCCCGGTAGACCTGGGCTCTGCAGCCGCCCAGCACGGACGGGGTGGTGGTGAGGATGCGCTGGCCATCCTGGATGGTCTGCCACTCGGTCGCCTGCGCCGAGATGGCCGTGATGATCGCGGGGTCGATGCCCAAGTCCGCGCCTGCTAGTTGAGGGTCCCAATCCTGCGGAAGAATGACAGATATTTTAACGGGATACATTTAAAGCTACTTTGAAAAGTAAAGAAAAGTCTAGCAATAAAATATTACTTCCAAGTGAAAAATTGTCATTGCATTTTAATAGATGTAGAATACTTTTATATTTTGACATATTTTTAAAACACTAAGCTATTCACTTACAATCTATATCATTTTTCATGTCGTGTAAAATATTGAACGATTATTTTTATAGTTAATTATTACAAATACATACGAGTAAATCCCATTTTCAATATCATAGTGGATTTCTGTAGTACATATTAGTATAGTTAGTCGTAAATGTCGTAATGGAGATTTTCATCATTTACGGAGTCTCTGATGTAAACTAACCGTTTACCGGAAAAGGATCATAAAGGTATTCCTTTGGCTTACCATTATAATTGAGTTCATTGAATCATCAAGTGACTAGACACTAGAGATAGTTGGAGTTGGTTTTCTCAAGACAAGATTTTAGTCGTGACGACTCCCGTCCCGTTATATTTGTTTCCATTATAATAATATGCTGCACTTTACCTATTGCTAAAGCATAATAATGATTTGACGCATTTGTGATCAAATTAAAATTGCATTGTAGTATAAAATTGCAATGAATCATCGCAGCGTTGTTGTTTGTAACAGACAATTACAAATAAGAAGATAATGCAGCGATAAATAACCTAGCATTAGCCAAAGAACCTTGCTCTTTGATTAAGAACACGAACATAAATCATGATCAACAGTCGTTCGTGTAACTTAATGCTATAATCATTAGAATACCCGCTAATGCAATCACTAAAACAATAGATACGTCTAAATAGGTACCGCTATTATACCGGCTCACAATCGTTACTATTACGACCTCGTAAATTAGTGATTCGAGCCTACATGCTTGTTAGTCTTGTTACGCGTTAAACACTTGCCCTAGATTATCAAAACGTCTACATAGATCAACATTAGCGCAAGTTGCCCACGTAGCGCTAAGTACAGTCATAATTCACTGTATATATAAACCTGTACTATTATAGTATGTAATGCACGTCGGGTGTGCAGTATTACATGCACACTGCAGCTAATGCGCACACATAGAGCTAGTATTTATGTCAATGTTACAACGTACACAGACGAACAAACGCACACCTGCGTCTGTTGCATACAAGCCTGTGCCGGGCGACAGACGTATCCGGTGCGTTGAACTCACTCCCCCTTTCCTCCTACCCCCCTTCTATGGTGGCTATTATACATTATACTTGTAGACCTAAATGTATCCGGCAGTTTGCTAACTATACCGCCATTGGACCGTTCAGGGTCAGCAGCGAATAGAAATCTTGTTTACACAAGTGTTTTATGTAAAGTGGAACAATGAATTCATTTAGTTGACAATAGGTAGAGTACGACTCTTGAATGTTTCTATCTTAATCTATGCTATTGTTATATAATGTATAACTAATAGGCCGGGAGATGATGACAGAAATTTTTAGGTCATTTGTTACAGTATGGCGGTTTTACAGGGGTCTTAGTACGCAATGACAAAAAGAAAAATGATGGTCATAGCGCTGGTACTGGCGGCCCAATCGCGAAAAAAAAATTGCTGATTTTCGGCGGTATGGCGACCATATGGAACCGTCCGAAAAGTATGGCATGGTGATTTTCGTAAATGGCTGCACGAAGATGATCAAACTGTGCAAAAATTACCCTGGTACAAATGGTTTAATTTTTAATTTATTAACGCATTCGCGTCGGTATGGCGGGCTGTAAATCACACTGGAGAAGTATGGCATGACACTGTCGTCTAGTTATTTTTTTCGGGCTATCGGAAAATACTAAATTTTTTGTGGTAGGTACAAATTGTCTAACTTTCGTAATTTATCCGACTAGTTCACTAACGCCCACGCGATTGGGCCGCCAGTACCAGCGCTATGACCATCATTTTCCTTTTTGTCATTGCGTACTAAGACCCCTGTAAAACCGCCATACTGTAACAAATGACCTAAAAATTTCTGTCATCATCTCCCGGCCTATAACACGTTTTAAGAAAACGTCAGTTGAATATTGATGCCATTGACGTAGTCTATTGTGCTACAAATTATATTTGATACAGCTCTGATAGTCAAGGTTTTATTAAGGCCAAGGATCTTCTTACAAACGTTACGTAACTATATCAAACCCTTGGTTTCTTTGTTCAATAGAAAGCGTGGTCATATCTAACAAACAAAGACAGAACAAAATCTTTGTTCTATCAAACAAATAAAGCTTAGTAGGGAAAACGAATTGTACCTACAATAAATGCAATAATGGAGCTATCAGACATTCGTGCCCTTATTCTGAGCATCTTTTCACGGTCAAATCGTTTTCTCGCGACGCGCAGCACGACTGGCAAACTGTTTGTGTAACCGTCACGCTCTGATGAGCCTGACTCAGCAGTCTGCGGTGTTACGCAACGGAACCACTGAGGCTCGGCTCAAGTCGGCTACAATATTGTTTTTGTTCGTTACTCCATTTGGAGGGATTATTCCGTGATTAATATGAAGCCGTGGTGGAAGGATGAGGGCCTGGATTACGGCTGGTTTGTTTGTTTAGCGACCTTGTTGGTTACTTTGCCCCTGTTCTTTTGTTTGACTCGCTTTATCACTCACGGCGTAATCTACGTAAAAGTATTTTTATTACTTTTTCCACTGAAGCATTAATTGTAATTATGAAATTAATTTTCACCAGAACTAACGTCACCACTGTATCTATCTAAAACCAGCAACAGTTTAAGTACACCTTCTCATTACGTCAACACTGGAACGTCAGTAATTTGTTACATAACCGCACTTTATTGTTATGAAAATTATAGTTGGTTTTATGTCGTAGCACGATCCTTGGCAGTTTTCATTGTATCGTTGATACTGGCACGTATTTGCGCATTTTATGGCCGCTGTCGCTAGAAATGGTTTACTTACCGTTTACTGCGCAATACGGAGAAAATTAAGATTTGTAGAGAGAAAATATCTTATTACCTGTCGTTTTACGGTAAATCAAATACGTAAAATATTCTAAAAGCAATTTTTATATCTCACATTCAATTATGGTCATTGCAATGGAATCTTTCGGCCCAGTTACATCCTTTTAGTTAAAACCATTGAACGGATATCTCTAAGGTAGATACCACATATCAAATATAGATAATCAAGGTAGAATCTATTTCCCTACTATTATAGGTCTCTTTCATTGTATGTTTTGTTGTACCCGTGTTATTATTGTTTAATAAGTAAGACAGATTATTTTATTTACATAACTAAAGCTAGACAGATAAGTAGACAACAGGATTGTTATACTTAATAATAATAAGCTATTACATAAACTTTGTAAAGAACTGTGTCTTCTTTCTAGTTGGTACATCAAATGATAAAGAAATAAACATTTTTTTATTTATTTACAAGAAGGTACAGAACAAGTTCATAAGTGCAGTCATATCACGTGTTTTTATGACCTATGAACGTGACCGTACATTTCAACATAACATAAACATAAATTTAGGTTTCCTTTACAATTGCATAAAGGACCAGCAGCTTAAAAGCTATGTAACCCTTCCTATCCTAGTATTGTATGTGTGTTGTGTGCAGTATCTTGAGTGGTCTGGTCTACTAGGTCGTGAATCGTGATTCAGTGAGGACCGGGAAGCCATTACTGCATTACAGTACAGATGGCACACATTCAGTCGCTATGCTCATTCAATTTCCTGCCACGACCCGCCCCTTCTACCTACTAGTATAAAGATGATGTACAGTACAGATTGTCATGAAACATATTAGTATCTGTACGCACGGTAAACACTTGTCTAAAAGTCTTGTACGAAAAATCTTACAGTTTCTTTTAAAAACACTCAACTTGTGTTGATCTTTTTAGTAAGATAAAGACTGAATCTGTCAATCCTTCTTATTAATTACATCGCTTTTATTTTCTGTGTCTAATGTAATCAACTGATTTGAAAATTTATATTTATCTCTTCCATTTATTCTAAGATAATTTTTTAGTAAGTAATAGAAGCATTATTATTACTCATACTCGTACATCATGTTTAGATATAGGTACCTATATACCTGTATGTATACATGTGTTTATATCTCATATATCCACAACTTCATGAATAAAATATAAGACCCCAAAGACATATCAATTTAACCAATAACTTTAGAAAGTAGGTTTCAGGTAGGTATACTTCTTCAATAAAACTTGAAAAAAAGCGTTGAATAATAAACAATAAACAGGTAGACCCAATTTATTTTCGATTTTATAGTTGCAGTATACGTAGTGAACAAAGACAACAAATTTTAATATCGTATCTCTATTATTTACGAGCTTTTATTAACAACCAGCGAAATGACATTTCGGCAGACAAAGGCAATGAAACGAAAACATAAATTGAGATAGCTGGTTATAGCAAGTACTAGATATATTCTTTGGTACTAGGCGGTTATGAAGAAGATAGAGTTTATGTTTGGGTAAAGTCCGTAGACAGTGCACTTAGCCCCTATCCATCAAGCGAGATGAGACGTCTGGGATGAACGCGGCTGCAAGCGAGCGCACGGCAAACACGTAAACTCGTCGGGAACATAAATTGGGCTTTTGTTGGCTACCGAGCTCCTGTGTTCCTAGTACTTCCTAGTACGGCCTTGCGGGCTGACGCTATGTACTCCATATGACCAAGTATACGACTCATAGCAAAGGTATATACGGCACGTGTACCACTCAAGCCACACAAAGCCTTTGAATACCTGTTTATTCAAGCACCAATATCCTATACAATTCTGCTATTCCGTTCTCAAAGCTTTGCTCCAGAATAATGTAGCTAGCATCAAAGTCAAACTGCGAGCACAACATCCATTTCAAATAGGTATTCATTTATCAATACCGCTTCAAAAGGGATGGCAATGTTTCAGTAATATGGCGGAGTAACTTACTGAAGCTAGACTAATATTGTTTTCAACTCAGAATAGATAATTATTTTCATAGACTAGAATAGAACCAAATTAATTTAATACAGTGTATTTCAGAAATTATAAAATAAACTGCCAGTAATTTGATAAAGCTTTCATGAAAGATACTAAATAACATTCCATTTATTATCTGTAATATTAATATTTCGAATAACAAAACATGTCGACATCAAACAGTATGTCAAGAGAAACACGCTTCAAAGAGCAACAGTAAACGAATTGATGCCCTTCATAAAACAAGGAGCGCGATCAAGCTCTGTCTCGTGTCTAACACACGCCTACATCAATGCCATCCCGTCTCTCCCCCCAAATAGGGAGGGATAGCAGAATGGGGAGAAACGGGTAAACCGGACACTCGCGAAAGCTAACGAAACAAAACTTTACTCGTTTAAATTTTGCGGGGAGAGTTCAGAGTTACGAACTTTCTGGTTGCGTGCATGACGACCAAGTTAAGTAACTCGTGAACTAGGGGTAAACTTCCACGGCCGCCTGCTAATTGAGTTTTACAGATAAATAAGTATTTTCTATTAAGTTTTCAACATATATACCTACCTAGTTTGTTTTACTCCGTAATCCTAGACAAGTTTTTGAGCATATTGCTATTTGACATTTAATTATTACATTATTCTTTAATATTACAAAAAAACATTGTGCTTACTACGTACTTAAGTGTCTTACCACAATTACGTAAATTACCGATTCACAGTAAGTTTAAATAAAGTGACAATATTTTTATGCACATAATAACACGAGTAGACACTTCAATCAAATAAAGTATTTTTATTCAATCGCTACGCGTACGCACGAACATACATACAGATAGACCGATAGTCTATTCTTTTGCATTCATGTTATTTTTTGCTCTGAGTATTTGGAAATGAGATTTCAAAATCATCAAATTGCGTACCTAGAGTCCTAAATACCTACCTAGACTACCTACCACATAATAAAATTACACAGAGGGCTCTAAAATAAACAACACATAATTCCAATCCAGTAATTACTCCGATCGGTCCTCTCCAACTAGACAAATTACTCAAGAGCCCTCGAGAGCTTAAATAAATTTAAACGTCAAAATTTCACCAAAGGAACATTAATCAGGATTGCCTAACAAATTAAATTACAAATTAATTGGTTTAATCCCCACTAGAAGCGCCCGGAGTGATCGATGCTCGCGCCCGAAAAACGGAGTCAAATGAGAGACAATCAACTTAGTTCTTTATGCGGCGCCGGCGATCAATCATATCGTTTTTCCTTACACGAGCTGGCTGGGCTCGCCAAAAATAGCGCGACACTCAGCTACCATACCACCTGGCTCCGAATATGTATATAATAAAGGGGAGGGGCGGGCGGAACGAGCCGGGAAAATCAATAAAGCGGGCGGCGAGCATCAAAACATAGCTCCCGACCTCCCAACCCTCCGCTTCCCCGCCTCCCCGTCTCCCGGGGAAACCCTCCCCCTTGTTTGGCAGACATCGTCCTTGATCTCCCTACTTCGCCCGGCCGAGCAACTTCTGATAAACACACTCGTATCGTCTTATTCGGAATTGGGTCGCTTCCGATGCGTTTTTCTTCTAAAACTCCCTCACATAAGTTTCAGGTTCTCCTTTTAAGCTTTGTCGAACGTCGAACTTTAAATTGAGGATCAATGACCAAGTAATTTGTCAACTAAATACATAAAAAGTCTGACTCAAGACAACTATCGAATTGTCACAAAGTTTATGGAAACTATAAATCACATCAATACCGACAAAAATATTTGTATCTATTTGCCAAATGAATACCTAGCAGTAACACGAGCTGAACACGAGCTTTTTTGGAACATTTCACAAAGCAATTTCGTACACAAAAAGCCTGGAGGCCTTGGGAACCATTCTGAGAAAACAGTCAAAAGAAGACATACAAAATAGCGAGCGTTATTCATTGAAGATATTAAAAGATTTCATGTAAAGGACACAACGATTAGTGTTAGCACGTTTTTTCTATATATTATTAAAACTGTAAAGGTCGAAAATCTGTAGTTACCGTGGTAGTTACATAGACATTTTTTTGCTAAAAACCGATTCAGGGAGATGTAAAAAGTGATAATATGGAACACAATGTCCATATTTTTATAAAAATTTTGGTTTCTCTGTTTGTCTGGTTGTACGAGCTGATCTCCGAAACTATTAGACCGATTTGAATGAAATTTTGCATGGTGGTACCCCTTATATTCCCGATCAACATCTTAGATAGTTTTTACCGCAGGAAAATACATGAAAAAGTCAAAAAGCAACGCGGACGTAGCCGCTGCGGACAGTTAGTAGTAAATAAATTAGTTGTACTAAAGTACAGGCGGTAAGAAGTCACAACATACTGAAGATATTTTAAAGGTGAATATTACTTAATAAAATGTTCCGACTATTCAGAGGACACCGAGTGAGTCAGAGGAATAGAAAATGCTCCGGGCGCCGGCCATGATTCACTCCATTCCGCTCACGTTCGAGCACGCCGTGCCCGTAATAGCAAGTCGTAAAATAAATAATTCGAAACGGATAGTCTAGTAGTACTTAATATACACGAATGATCTATCACTATTATCGAAATCCGGTTTGAAGACATTTGTCCCCCGCAAGTCCGGTGAAGCTTGATCCGTCGTACTTTTTCGACTCAAGCAATTATTTATTCTGTGCTCAAGCATTAAACTATGCTGCATAGGTCAATTAAAAAGAAAACATTTGTGTTTTAGCATGATTTTGAAAGACATCGACGATTGAATCTCTGGAGGCTTTTCGCCTTCCACTCCCCGCTAGTACGGTGAAGCTTGATAATAATAAAATTATGTCGAATTTTTACGACACAAGCTCAAGTCAATTTAAGAAAATGACGATCGAATGAAGTCTGGTAATTTTTTTATTATATTTTAAATGCTATACAGGTGTAGGTCAAATAAAAATAACATTATTACAATTGCGCGAAAGCCTCAAACAAACAAATAAAAATAAGACGAAAAAAACTTAATTATGAGACTTATTTATCTTGTCGACCGAATTGATCTAGTAAAGTGGATTAATAGTCTAATAGCTGAAAGTTTGTATTTTGCAATAAACTAAGCTATAATAGAGACTATTATAAATGAAATAGAGGCGGGCAGGTGCCCCAGAGTACGCAAATTTCGTAATAAACAATCTGTATCATAATTGCGAGCTAAAGCAATCTGGCGATCGAAGTAATGGTTTATTTATACTATGGGATGTGATACATAGCTAAATGTACATCTTAATTTAATTGCCAATAAAAAAAATCTGTGAAAGATTTATTTGCACATTTTACTATGCGGCCTAACGAAAAAGGGCGCATCTGTCTTTTGTTTAATCAAAATTAGTTAACAACGCCGTTTTCCTCAGAATCGGTTTCTTAGTATAATCTATTTTATTCTGTGGTATAATGGTGTTTTCAATAAATTTTAAGAGAATCAGTCTGATGAGCTATTCAGATTCGGCCAGGTCAGACGTCGTCGGTCAAATGAACTATCTAAGTATGCTATTTGTCATCTTATAATAGGGTAAACCACCCTAATATTGACAACCCCCCAATTATTGACAACCTAAAGGTTTCATTAAAATTATAAGTTCTATTGAAAACATTCACTCTTACAGCAAAAACTATAGACATCATGATTTATTGTTCAATGTAAACAACACTTTCAAAATTATTAAAAAAAAATGGCTAATTCTCATTAATCGCGTTTTTGTAAGAGCCCGATTTTTTTTTACAAAAAGCTTCTTTTTTATAATTAAAAGACTTAATTTGATCTAAGGAAAAGACTGCTGTTGAATATGAGTATGACAGGAAAAAGTATATAATTTATTACGTACTTACTTAATCACCACGAACTTGGTAATACGAGTATTACACTAATACAACTTATTATTTCATCTGTGGTTATTCGAAATTGGATCAGCGCTAGTAGGTAGGTAGGTACAAATATGTCGCCATTAAATAAAATCAATTTAAATATTTTTCAATAAATAAAATACATTTGCAATACTTTTGGGGTAGAGTCTTCCACTCCCCCGCAAGTTCGGTGAAGCTTGATTGGTCGTACCTTTTCGACACAAGCATATAAATCTCTATCATTTCTGTTGAAACCAAACAATCAGAGAAATATCGGGGAATTTCGTACAGTTATAAATATAAATTACGGGAAAAAAATACCTGCGAATATCCGAATAAGGTAGGTAAGTATCTATGTTTCTGAAAATGACGCTGTTCAATTCAATTTCTTTTAGTACAATCTGTGGTATGTACAATACCTTATTTTCTTTGTGTTGTAATTTTTCATGAGTCGTGGATCGTTTATTTACTGGATGAGATGGATGGAACGTATGTGTATTGTAATTTAAAAAATCGGCAAATTTTGGCTTATCAATCAAGTCACTATGCTTAATGAACGCACCTATCTAGTATAATTAAATATAAAACTGCTTTCGCCTTTGCGCACTACGTTTTCCAGTGTTGTTTTATATATCTGTTATTTTTGTATGAATTAAAGTGTTTTTGTGTGTCCGTCTGTCTGTCTGTCTGTGGCATCGTAGCTATAAACGGATGCGCCGATTTTGACCTAGTTTTTTTGTTTGTAAGGTGTCACAATCGAGAGTGTTCTTAGCTATGATCCAACAAAATATCTTCAGCCATTTGAAGATTATCAGCTCTAATCTAGTTGTTGAAAGGATCAAGTAACCATTTTGTGTCGGGGGTAATTAAATTTTTCAATTTAGTGTTATTACTTACTTGGTTTACTGTTTTTCGTCAAGTTTTGTTGCTGATGAAGGTCTTACCTGGTAGGGTATTAAGTTGTTGCTGTCAGTGAACTGCAAATGCTGGTCGTGAAGGAATTCCACTGGTTGACTGTCCACTGGTACAGTCAGATCCGCGGCCAGCGGAGTGAACGTCTGGAACAAACATTCATGTTTACTATTGGTTGGTTTGGATGTTTCATATTAATCCGGACAAAAGGTCATTGCCGCTTGCATACAATGCGCACATTTTTTTCAAATGATACGATAAAACTATAGGAAAACACCGCAAAATACGTAATTTGTTTGGCATACCGTACCCTGTACCCTGATTTCAGGGTAGGCTCGAGCCCCTCGGTGTGGACATATAATAGCTCTTCACGACTGTCCTATTACAACTTCTTCTTACAGCTTATTTATAAAAGTCCCAGACTGCCTCTGCCTTGAAAAAAAATCCTTACACAGTTTGCAGGCAGTTTCGGATTCGCGTTGTTAGTAACATAGTTTAACGCTGCTGACTATTCCTAGGCACAGAATAAATACCTATATGTAGTATGTACTCCTAGGGTAATTGTGTATTTTGTAGTAAGCAGAGGAGTTGTAATGGGCCAATTCTAAGCTTTTGTCGTTTACAGAGGTCAAAATGTTGCTAAATCACACATTTTCTGATATTCGAAAACCACAACTGGGACAAGGAGATATAAATAAACGTGATTTATTTACCATCCCACCACATAACACTTTGACACAGAGGAAACTCTCAATGGACCGTGCCTTAACCAAAGCTAGCACCCTAATCTCGTTTATATACCGCTTTCCATTTATTTTCTTGGTATATTTTTACTAACTTATTTTGAATTTAATAAATAAATAAAAACAGACGCCTAATGGGTGTCGGATAACCGATATAAATACATACATTATATTATGTTTCTGGACATAATATGTACGTTACGTACCTATTTATAATCTAAAAAAAATATTTATTATTATTATATTTTGTACTTGATTCTTTTCGTAAGTATTTAAAAGGGTGCGGTATGAACGTATGTAGCCGCTAGATAAAATTTTAAATTTCCATCATGTTTCTATGTTTCACTTACATTTAACATCTTTATTCAATAACTTTTTATTCAGGGGCACTTTTGGTGTTATTTAGGTAATTGAATTGATTAAATTAAACCAATTGAAATTTAAAACCACCTCTACATAATTAATATGTACTCCGCTTATTTACAAGTCAAAAAGAAGCCGGAAAAATAATTAACTAGCACACAGTTTTATATATTTTAATACAATACAAATTTAGTCAGACGAAATGATAAAAACACGCACGTCTTTATTTTTTTTTAATAAATTATGTAGAGAAACTAATTCATTCGGTTCCACATCAATGTTTTGACTTCAGTATTGCCCTAATTACTAAAACATCACTCTACATGCTAATTATTACTACGTAGCTGTAACAATTTACACCTAGCGATGGAATCAATTGCAGTTTCTAATAATAAAATATATTTGAATATTCTAATTCGTGTCCAAACTAATATGTAATGTATGTATAGGTCAGTCAATAGTACGAAAAGAGAACCGATTTATTTCCTGTCTAATTATATTTTATTAGGTTTTTAGTTTTTAGTTTTAGGTATATTTTATTAGATAAGGAAAGGTAATGGAAATACAAAAAACTTTGTTAAGAAAAATGAGGCACTTTCCCGCGGTAGCCTATGTTACTCAGGGTGAACGTAGCTTTCTAATGGTGAAAGAATTTTTGAAATCGGTTTAGTAGTTTTTGAGTTCATTCGTTACAAACATACACACAAAAATACAAATCTTTCCTCTTTATAATAATAGTATGATTTTTGTTTTGTGAATTAGGTACACTCTGTACCTACTGTCTTTTTTGCCAGTTTGCGTTAAATTATATCTCACCAAAAACATACCTGTTAATAAGGGGGCCAAGTTCCTATCGGCTAATTGTTCGCCTAAAAAAGGATTGAAATCTAATCCAATGCCAAGTTTAGATGCACTTTAAAATCGATCATAATCGTCGTCATCAACAGCCTGATCCACTGGTAAACATTTGCCATTTCCAAGACTCGCCACCACATTCCAAATTTGAACTTGGCAGGTTTTCGTGCGTAATACTTGATTAATTTGTATAATTTATATAATAATTCAATTTATTTATTATTTATATAATAATTAAATTAACCTATTTAATAAATTAATTTAACCTGCCAAGTTCAAATTTAGAATGTGGTGGCGAGTCTTGGAAATGGCAAATGTTTACCAGTGGATCAGGCTGTTGATGACGACGATTGTGATCGATTTTAAAGTGCATCTAAACTTGGCATTGGATTAGATTTCAATCCTTTTTTAGGCGAACAATTAGCCGATAGGAACTTGGCCCCCTTATTAACAGGTATGTTTTTGGTGAGATTTGAATACTTTTTTTGAAGAAATCGTACTTATTTTTTTTCTTTTTGTCCCACGCCTTCGTCCATTGTTAACCACAGAATAAATATATTTAATCATCCGGACACTCCATGCAGCAAATTTATTTTGACAACCTAGTTACTTCTTTTTGAAAAACAAATGCAAGTCAGGGTTATCACGAGATTAAATAAAAAAAAACTTCTATAATACTGCGTAGCGTACATAGATTTTTGTCATAAAATCTTCTTATTAAACCTTTCTAAATAATGACAAACGTCGTTAGACTTGACGTAAGTGAAATGACGTAAAATTTAGTGACAGCGTTGTCGCGATCGCGAATTTGTTTGCATGAAACAACTTTGGAGTAGCGGGCAATATTATTTGAAATCTCTAATTTTTTTTGTTTTAGTCGTATCTTTATGTCAAGTGTTTACGTATTGAATAGTTGATAGTTAATTAAATGACATTCAGTACATCGGTCAAATTTATATTATAATATAAAATAAAATAGGTACAGTAGGCAGCACATGCGGCTGGATATTCGCACCACGATTTTCGCTCCTACTACTACAGGATAAAGACGCTCCCAAGGTCATTATGTCCAGCCGCATGTGCTGGGTACACGATGCATTTTTAACTTTGTCAACAATTAAGATAATATACATAATACAGAAGCTTTATTGCATCGTACTTAGCCAATCTTCATTCCCAATGTTTACAGTGTTAAGAGCTCGACTCGGTCGTTTTTTTTTTGATACAAGCCCACATTAGTCTTTCTACAACGGTCTCTTTCGATAAATTAAGAATAATAAAAATTGCACGATGTGACAAGGTTATCACGTCTTATAATAAGCGCTACAGTGTATTATTAAGGTGCTCCCTCACCGGGAGCATTCGCGTGTAATGTAACGTTACAGATTTGAGCATTACATCAGTGAAGGAGGAGAACCGAGCATTACAATGCGCACCTTGTAATGATACAATGTGTAATATCTTGATACAACTTGTAACATCAATGCGCTTCACTTCCCCTAGCCCCCCACCGCTATGAAATGCTCAAAGACGAATCTATAATGTTACATTACACGCGAATGCTCGTCAGTCAGGGAGTTAGTATTGTAATGTAATGCTCAAAGACGAATCTATAATGTTACATTACACGCGAATGCTCGTCAGTCAGGGAGGTATTATTGTAATGTAATGCTCAAAGACGAATCTATAATGTTACATTACACGCGAATGCTCGTCAGTCAGGGAGGTATTATTGTAATGTAATGCTCAAAGACGAATCTATAATGTTACATTACACGCAAATGCTCGTCAGTCAGGGAGGTATTATTGTAATGTAATGCTCAAAGACGAATCTATAATGTTACATTACACGCGAATGCTCGTCAGTCAGGGAGGTATTATTGTAATGTAATGCTCAAAGACGAATCTATAATGTTACATTACACGCGAATGCTCCCGGTGAGGGAGCACCTTTATGAATACATGACAATATATTTTATACCCCCCCCTGCCCTCCCACCCTCTCCTCATCGTATTCTCATTGTACCACTGGTTTAGAAATATTTTTATTATAAATTCTATATTCGATTAAGCCAACTTTCTTAAATTTCTTAATTTTTTGTTAATCTACATATAACACACGACCTGTGTGCCAAATTTCATAAGGCTAGGACAATTGGAAGTGGCCTAAACATTTTGATTACCGGTCAGTGAGTGAGTCAGTCAGTGCCTAAATTAGCTTTTTTCACAGGGTTATATTTCAGAAGCTACTGAAGCTATATCTATGAAATTTGGCATACTGCTTTAGTACTAGTATATAATTACGTAGGTCAAATTTTATCTCTGTACTTGCAATAGGCACTGAGCTACAGGGGGGTCAAAAGTGGGTTGAAACGGTTCGTGTAAATAGTGCACGGCATGCGCGCGGCTTGTTGCTGGAACTTGGCCTGCGCACTCCCGTGCGCTTGGATTCTGTTCTGTAGACTGACAACAAACTACTAGGTTTTTTTTGGCTGTATGCCGCTGGTTTTTAGTTTTTGATACAATATATTTTCTCTGTGAACAAACATTGTTTGTAAAGATACCGGGATGTACCGGCTATTCTGAAATACCCTACGGGTACGGGAATTCTATCAACGTTGGATGTTTTCTCTTCGATGTGGTGGCGGAGAGTGTTTGTTTAGGACACCCTGTGCTCGTCAGTAATTAAATGACAACACTATCTGTGGAACACAAACACTATGTATAATGTATTCATAGCTACATGAATGATACTGTTACAAGATTCGCTAAAGTACGATATAGGAGAAACAATTTGATTTAATTATAATTTATTAACTCGAGACATTCTATAACAATAGAAAGCTAGACCGTCTCGGCCTTCACGCTGTTATGCCCATTAAATGATTTAAATTTTTCGTAATCATGCAAATGCAATTTTTTGAATTGACCTTCGCTTGTGTCGAAAAGGTACGACCAATCAAGCTTCACCGGACTTGCGGGGGAGCGGAAGGCTCTACCCCAGAATCACGCAATCTATCAACATCAGTCAGAATAGTTTTAAATAATATTATAGTACCCGCCGGCGGGGGCGCGGTCAAAATCAAAATTGATAATCAGAGACGGAGCCCCTCAGGCGTCGTCTACTTCACGATGTTTTTGAGTATCAACGCGCTAGCCCGAGGTCCGAGGCTCCCTCGAGCCGCCCCTAGACGCGTTGGTACCTACATGACTTTATTTGGGGTAGAGTCTTCCGCTCCCTCGCAAGTCCGGTGAAGCTTGATCCGTCTCAAGTATAGGTCAATTTAAATTAAAAAAAAATATTATAGTTTTCCTGCCGTATTTTTTCCCGTGTTTACGAGGTCTGTTCGTTCCCGCGTTAAGTCATGGTGTTTTATCCAAATCAGTCTTCATGTCCTAGTTCAGTGAAAAAGGAACAAATATAGAAAATTAACAAAATATATTTATAGGAATGACGGTTAAAAATTGGATTAGAGGCAAGTATTTACCAAAGATCTTTGTTTTTAAATAATCCAGTAGAATCAATTCATTTTATGTTTAGGTTACATACATTAATAATTCTGTATAACATTGAGGAAAATCTTACGATTTAGCACAAGCACTGACGATGCATGCTTAGTATAGCTTACGTACAACAATGTTATTCTTATAGCATGTGAAACATTATTATCAAGTGGATAGGTATTTAGTTATAAATAACTATTTACCTTTATTTGCGTGTTGTGTGTGAGTACAAGCTTGTAAATACTTGTAATACAAGTGTAGTATTTGAATCTACTTATCATACCAAATTCAACTAACAACATAAATCATTGATGCTAAATATTTTCGATGAGTCTATTCTTACTTGCTGTGAAGTGAAGGAAATGAAGTCCCAAATTAAAATAAACCATTTATATGTGAAATATAAAATGAAAATAAAATATAAAATCCTAAGTCAGTAGGTAGGTAACTGTATCGTACTTTTAGTAACAAGCAAAGGTAACAAGTAAAATTTTATTTAGTCATCCATACACGTTTCTCTCCATGTTCAGAAAGATGATATGTATTTGATTTTAGTAGGTCGATTTTGTTATTCATGCCCTTGTAAATACGAACGATGCCATGTGCATTGCATATTTTATAGGCTTCAATCTTTATCGCAAATCGCTAAGTTAATACTACTAGCGCCATCTCATGGAGCATCTCGAAACTTTATTTAACTTAAAGTAAAATGGTAAGAGTGAAAAACATGTTTCTTTTATTGACTATAAGAATGGTAACCATTTTAAAAATATAGAAGATTTATTGAGTACAAGCGGACCCGGCAAAGTCCGGAAAACTTCGTGCCACCACAGAAACAATAAATATCTTGTTAATTTATTTGCCGAATACAAATTTTATTTGTCATTGATTATTTTCTCCATAGAGTAAGGAAGAATTTTTTTGGTAGTATTCTTCAAGGACTCTTTGATAAGTAGGTACTCTTTGTTTTTCTGTCTGCAGTACTACTAGCTAGCGCCATCTACACATATCAAAGAAAACTAATAATAACAACAAAAAAGCTTTTTATGGATCATGATCATGAATATTATTAAAACTATTTAGACTACAGGACTAGTAGAGTAGAGTAGAGTAGAGTACTTAGTTTACTTACCAATGCAGGCCATTTGACTTCTTTACCATCATAATTTCGAGGAGCCCACACTAAAGTTCGTTCCACTAAAAAAACACGAAACGTTCTTCGCGAATAAACTGCTACCCACTCGCGTCTTTGCCAGTCTACACCATCATATTCCACTAAGACCTGAAACAAAAAACAAAAATATATTACTATTTTATCCTGCGAAAAAGTGGCGCTGAAATAAAAAAATATTAAAATATCTCGTACAGCGCTATCTGTCGCTGAGTAGCCGAACTACTACGCGAACCACTTGCTAGAAACTGAAGTTGTACATGACATGATGGAAATATACTGCTTAATTTCAGGATTACTAGATGGCAGCACACGATTTAAAAATCGCTTCTGGTAATATCGGCAGAAAAGAAACTCTAGTAGACGCAAGACCCCGCCCAAATCGTATAGACCCGGAAATGTGCGATAGAGACGCGTCGCTACGAAACGAGAGAGACAGAAACAATAACAAATCCACTTTTATCTGGGAAAATGTAGGTATTGGCTTTGTACTACTCGCTGCCTCCGCCACCTCCGCTGCCGCCCCGTACGTTTTACGTTTACGGTGCGGTGGTGTGATGTAGTCCCATAGTACCTATTACATTGTAGTATTACGTAGACAGCAGCTTGTTTTTGTTTGTGTACTCTACTTACTATGGGAAAACCATGGAAAATTATTTTGAACTAGCTGACCCTCGGCGGAATTCGATTCTCTGCGCTAACCCTACAGACGAATCAGACGATGTTTTGTCCTGTGTCAAGTCTATTTTAATTATGTTGCCTATGTTATTTATATTTAAAAATGTAATAAACTTGTTAATATTCCTTTCCAACTTTCCATGCAACTTTCTTAGTTTTTACCTTGTTCAGAAGAAAATAATAGCACTAACTCGCCTTGATAAGAACAATAAACATAACAAAAAAAATAATTAGCGGCATCCGTCCAGTTACTGTTGTTGTTCACGCGGGATTAGAATTGCTTAGTGTAACCAAGCATAGGAAAAAGAGATTTATTTTTATACACACAAAAAAGACATAAATAGACAAGATTAAAAGTACCTAGTGGTAATACGCATTTGAATTTTTAAATTTACGAACCAAAATTGTTAAAAAAGGACTTGAAGGGAGTGGTCACTGTAAAATGTTTATTTTTAACTGTAGGTAAATATTTTGGAAGAGTATAGATACTTGGTCGGGGTTAATAGCCCTACCTAACTTGATAGTAGTGTAGGTACTTATTAAAAATATTCGCACTGTTACTAAACGAATTAAGTGCTTCGGAATTAATCTTTGAGGTTTCATAATAACATTCGTGGCAGAAAACTTACTGATGTTACGATTGTAGATTGATCGATCTCCTTGAGTGTTCATCTTGGTCAAGGTCAAGGTAAGGTTTTTGTAAATAACGTAACCTGCGATCATAGAATAAGAAAGAATATCCTATCTGCTTGCTTAGCAAAGCGTGGCAAAACCACGCATATCTATGCCTGCCTACCCATAAACGACTAATAAAATAGGTAGGTACCTATGTAAAAAGTTAAAATTGAGGTGTTCATGTTATGCACAATGATAATCATATAAATTAGGTACGTACATAATATAATAGGTCGCAGTACCACAAAAGTACTTACTAATTACTACGTTATGTACTAACTACCAGTATGTACATAGCGATATAGTATGTATGTATGGCACGCACGAACGCGACGTACGGCCTCACTACACTAGTGGGTAACGATTTCAATGTCACACGGCTTTGTAATTATGCGTTTGGTTGGCTAGGTTTTGTTTATAAGGGCGATAAAAACAACGTGGCGGTGGATAAGAAGTACGCAAAATGTCTTTAGAATCCAAGAAAAATATTTTTAGACAAATAAACTCGACGTGTCAACCAATAACTTAGACTTTCGTGGGAGATGGTACTGACAAACAAGCGTACAATCTTTTATTGATTGAATTATGCTAATGGCAGTAGGCCTACTACTTATGTAAGTAGCGACAGGCTCGAGAAGCTGTCAAACGCGACATATTGACAGAACTACTATAGCTCTAATGTCACTATGTCGCGTTTGACAGCTTCTCAAGCCTGTCGCTACTTACATAGTAGACCTACTGGAAGTACTATTATGTCGCAAAGTCAAAATATCATAACACCAGGTCATCTATATCTGCCTGGAACGTTTCCAAGGAAAAGATCGTGAGGTGATGATGATGATTCATTGATTTACACATGTATTGTTTACAACATAACATGCTGCAGTTGTTTTGTACAAGCACCTGAAGGGCATTTTGCTAAGTGTGACTCTGGATTCCATGCTATGGAATGGCTAGAAATCTTTTCCAGTAATGAGTGAGACTATACATATAAGTAGGGTTGCCATCCGTCCTGTTTTCCCAGGACATGTCCTGCTTTCTGGGGTGTCCTGGGCTGTCCTGGATAGTTTATAAGCATCGTCCTGGGTTTTTAAAGAGTCCTGTTAAGGATCTATGCTTTAAATTTCGTTGATAACTCAACCACAAATGTCGAGGGACATTTCGCTGGGGTTGAAAAATACAATGAAAGTAATGATAAGACGTAAAAATTGTCCTATTACATGACTTACTTAGTAGGTAGTAATTATTTTATATTTATGATTAAAAACATCAATTTATCCATATAATTTGACAATTAATAACTAAGTTTAAGTTAATCACCAATAAAAATATATATCACTAGCTTTCCGCCGCGGCTCCACCCGCGTTAACAGATTTTCCCGTGTAGGAATGAGGCATTTTCCCGCGGTAAAAGGTAGCCTATGTTACTCAGGGTGAATGTAGCTTTCTAATGGTGAAAGAATTGTTGAATTCAGTTCAGTAGTTTTTGAGTTTATTCATTACAAACATACACACACACACACAAAAATACAAATCTTTCCTCTTTATAATAATTAATATAAATATATAGTAATAGTATATAATAACATATGATATAAGATATGATTGCTATTAGTTGTTTTATATATGTATAACAATTAGGTACTGCATTATATACCTATAGTCCTGTCTTAAAACCGAAATGTCCTGGTATTTCTATTTCAAATCCTGGATTTCTAAGTTTGGAGATGGCAACCCTACATATAAGTAAATGTTTTTTTTAATATGATTCAAATGTCTAGACTTAGCATTTAGCGTAAAAAGTAGGTGAAACGTATCCTTGGATTGGACTCTTAAGACCAGATCATCATCATCATCTCAGCCGAAAGACGTCCACTGCTGGACAAAGGCCTCCCCCAAAGATCTTCACAATGATCGGTCCTGCGATAGATAGATAGAGATATGTGAGAATATTTCACTTCACAGCGCTTCATGGCTAATGCTACCAGGGCTGGAAAATGTATGAAATAAGGTTGTAAGCCACTGATGTAGAGCAAGAGCCCTTGGTGTCTGTCTGGCCCAGTTTCCCAGAAGCCCTGTTGTAGTAGCGGGGTAAGCGACCTTGTCTTATCGCTACCTAGATACTTTACTGACAGGTATATAATACAATACATACTGTATGTAGATATTAAAGGGTAGTATTTATTATAATATGCTTCTATTGTGTTAGGTAAATAAATTATTGTACCAGACAGACTATCAGGTCGTCAAAATAGTAAGTAAGTAAAATGTTTATTTCCTTTACAAATAACAGAATCTTGGTATTATAGATATGAAGTATAAGTAGGGAAATTGTTTCGATTTGATATGAAATACTACAGTGTATGTATGCCATGAAATTTATACATACATATATCTAGTAAAAAAACATGACCATCGAAAACATAATATTTATTTCAATTACACTATGTATGTACTTTGTTTACTTTTGTGTTTTAAAATTAAATACGTACGAGTAAAGCTTTCCTATCAAGTAATTCGTGAATATAGAACTAAAGTAAAATTTTTTAGACAGACATGAACTAAGGTCATAATCACTACATAGTATAAAATAAAGTCTCTTTCTCTGTCCCTATGTCCCTCCCTTTGTACGCTTAAATCTTTAAAACTACGCAACGGATTTTGATGCGGTTTTTTTTAATAGATAGAGTGATTCAAAAGGAAGGTTTATATGTATAATACATGCATAATATACTGAAGGATAACCCACAATAACCATTTTCCCGTGCGGAGCCGGGGCGGGTCGCTAGTAGAATATAATGCACTGTCCCGCACTCATCGTTGCGCCTCTCCTTTACCATGGGTTGCCTGGTAGAAATTGCTACTTAGCAATAAGGCCGCCTATTTGTACACGTATGTTGTTGTAACTGTATTGTTTTTAATTTACTACTGGTGTGCAATAAAGTATATTCTATTCTATTCTAAGGTCAATAAATTAAGAAAGTCTCTATTGTGTTATATAAAACTAGCTTTCCGCCCGCGTTAACAGTTTTGAGGCATTTTAAACGAATTATCATTTCAGCCGAAAAACATCTAAGTACTGCTAGACAAAACAACAAAGACAAATTTGGTTTCCCCAAAGATCTCGAAAACGACCGACTCCGCATAATACCAAGGTTAAATTATGTATCTTTGTTTATAAGTAGATAGATAGAGCCACATAATGTTTACTGTACCTACCTACATTATCGTCATAGATTTAATATTTACCTCTCGTACTTTTTTTCAGTAGGTAGATAGTTTTTTGTGTCTCCTGTAAAGTTTTGTTGAAAGCATTTAAGTGGTTTTCTCAGCAGGGTGACGGACGATATAGTAGTAGAGCATAAAAAATAATAACAAACATTTCACAGCCAAATTCACAAAAACATTGAACTTCCTCAAAAGTAATATGGACAGCAATCAAACTGGAAGCCTGGGCTGGAAGGACGGATACAATTTGATTGGGTGATCGAACAAGTTTTCACCCGGAAACCAGCCTATCAGTTTTCTGATTATTTTACGAAAAAACAAATTCGTAGGGAAATTTAAGTACTTACTGCTAACTAAATACAAAAATACAAGCTACATTCAACGAATACTTGTTAAGAAATGTTGGAGCATTGACAATTTTTACAACATTTTGTGAGTTGTTAACAAATATTTAGAACTAAGTAGCAAGTAGCTTTTCGCCGCAGCTCCTCCCACCAGTTTTTTTCCGTGGGAATGAGTCATTTTCCCGCGGTAAAAGCGTAAAAGGTAGCCTATGTTACTCCCCAAGGTTTATTCTATCATATAGGTACCAAGTTTCATTAAAATCGGTTTAGTAGTTTCGGAGCCTAATCAATGAAACAAACAATCAAATCTTTTCTTTTTATGATATTAGTAAACGGATGAAAAAAAAACTGTTTATCACTAGTCTATTGGTTGACGATTTTCCACGCGTGGTGGGCTTTGGATAGTATAGGTAGATAGTATAGGTCAGTCATGCAATACTATTTATTATTCTGTGTAATGTATAATAATAACTTAACTACTAAAAGCTCAACCATTGATACTCCAACAATTAAATTGACGACACTATGTAATACAGCTAGTACTATTATTTATTCTGTGGTAATACTCAATACAATAAATCACAGTAAACAGCTCTGCTGTAAACATATCAATAACTTTATTACCAATCCGTTACGCAAAAGTACTATTAAAAGCAATCAAGTTGGAATGCGTCTCGCGATTCTACCCCCTATTCGATCCGACATAAGAACTACAAAAATTCCAAAGTGTGAAGCTCGGCCTGCTCTTAACCGTACCTCGTAACATTGTTTTGTTATACATGCGATAGTGAAATGAAAGACAATGCAGTTGATGCTCTTTGACCGTTGATATTGTAATGAGTTGAATGCAATCCACAACAGTACATGAAGCATATAACAAGTGTCTTAAAGGTATATAAAGCATATCGACATTCTTTACTGTTGTTTTACTAGACTTACCTCATGAAGAACAGGTTAAACAAGTATAGGAATACAATTAAATAAGATTGATTCGCATCCATTCTTAGTAAAGTAATAGGGTCAACGAATAATTTTTAAAATTCTGGTGGCAGATTGAGTATATGGATGGCTCCAAAACAACCAACAAATTAGTGTTTATAAAAAAAGTAATAACATACCATACGCATAACGCACATCATACGTTAAGTATAATTTACGCCGAGGCAACAAGCAAGCAACGGTATCATCGCATGTCAAATCCTACTAAAATAAAGTATTATAAACGCGAATGTTTGTGAGTATGGATGTATGTTTGTTACTCTTTCACGTAAAAACTACTAAATGGATTTTAATGAAACTTTACATTAATATAGCTTATACATCAGAATAACACATAGCCTACTTTTTACCGCGGGAAAATACTTTCCCACGGGAAAACCTCATAACGCAGGCGGAGCCGCGGGGCGGAAAGCTAGCAACAAATTTTACAGTAAGATGCTTTTTCAAAAACATCTAACAACTATATTGCCTCGAGTGAAATAGGCTGTCGCAGACGCAATTATGTAGCATGCGACACTGTTGCAACTCACTTTTCTGTTTATTTAGTTCATTTGCGTTTCATTTTCAATTTAAACCGAAGGCAATGATGGTGCGGCAGCGGCGGCGCGATGCAACTACCTACCTGACCTATCTATCTACTTATATTATACGTAGGTACCTTAGAAACCACCTACCTAGAACTATTATTAGAAGTGTAGTGGGCAGAAGTAGTCAAGGTTGCGAAACTGGGGCACAGCGAAAGATCGGGCGAGTAGTCTTACTTAGATAGATAGATAGATAGCTAATGGTGCAGAATATTGAATGCAGGTCGTTTCGTGTTATAAATATAATGCCTTTCGTGGTTCATTTGGTAATCACTAACCAATAATCACCATATTATTAATAGGTACTTTTAAAAGCTGCCTACTCAGCCTTTGTGTTTGGAAAAGTCGATGTGCTTTATTTTGGTAAACCAGATGAAAAAGAGAGATTATTATTAGGTTACGGATGAAAATTTAAAATTAATAGAATACAGTATTAGTATTACAATACATCGAGGTAGCTTCTCTCTCTAATCCGTGGCCCTATCGCACACAAAGTGATTTGACTCATTCGAAAAATAAGTATATAGAGCGAAAAGTTTATTTGTTTATTTCAAATCATAACTAGGTACCTATGTTACCATGTCCATGTTTCCAGTAAAAATGACAATATTTATTTACTAACTAAATGTTAAGTATATTGCTTTCTGTATTTGATGTAGGTACATAAGTATGCGCTATCATAATTATTAGGTCTAGCTTGGACCTTGCTAAAACTTCTTCTAAAAACTGAAAGCTGGGTGGGTAAGTAAGTACCTACTAAGTACCCACATAAATCAAAATATTATTTTTACTTACTTAATTTTATGTAATTTAAGCATACGGAATAGGAAAGTAGAGTAGGTATTTATCCCGAAGCAGATATGTACCTAACTAACTAATGTAAATTGTCAAGTTTCCTTGCACCGGATTTATTTCGGTAGACCGTGGGAACAAAAATGACTACTATCTATAGAGTATTCTAGAGTATCTAGAAGTAGGGCATTCCCCAATCTTTTCATTAAGGCATAGGTATAAAAACACACTGTAAGACACTAGCAAGCAACATACACACATTCATAAAACATTCCTTTCCCTCGCCTCATCTCGTAGCGCCATGCGCCATTGTGTTTCCCTCCAAAACTGGCGCTCCCCATCGCGCGCGCGCTGTCAAACGCCGAGGCTGAGGCAGCCAGCCACCATTCTGCCTAGCCGGGTTCACTAGGTCAACGAACTGTGGACCTGTCGCGAGAGTAGGGTTGTCAACATATCTTCGGCGAAATATAGTATTTTTTAAAATTGTTTTGAAAAATATAGTACACTTCTAAAAAATATAGTATTTAATGAATCTTATATAAAAATGAATTGCTGTTCGTTAGTCTCGCTAAAACTCGAGAACGGCTGAACTGATTTGGCTAATTTTGGTCTTGAAATATTCGTGGAAGTCCAGGGAAGGTTTAAAAGGTAAAAAAAAATGGAAAAAAAAAACTACGCAGGCGTATAGCCGTGGGCGGACAGCTAGTAATAAATAAATAGACGATGATATATTTGCCACTTATACATTTTTATAAAAGGTATATTTTTTGCACTAATACAAGCTTTCCCACTCAGGTTAATATTTTTGGAGTATTTTTCGCTTTTTAATCAGTGTGTCGTCAGTACTTCTTTCTTCCATGACTATTTATTTTATACCTCAACTATTCAAAAAAAGAATAAAATCTAATTGAAAATAATTACCAAAGTCCCACTATAAAAGTAAAAGAAACAAGACCAAACCAGAGAAGTTGGAAAGCCGCGCTCCCACTTCTCTGGACCAAACATAGTATTTTGATGTTGTCAATTTGACATTGACAAGTTCAAAACCAAATAGAAAGGATTATAGATAGGTACGTTCGGATTTCAGATACATGCTAGCCTCACTCAAATGTTAACGTAAAAGTGCGTTCATAAAAAAGAAGAAAATAGAATTTGTTTGTTAGATTTCGGTATGAAAATATAGTATTTTTGCGTACTATATATTACTTCAACAGTATATAGTACGCAGACCTGAAATATAGTACAATACTATATATTATAGTACGGTTGGCAACCCTACGCGAGAGTGGCGAAACATCGTCGACCTTGGTGCACGCGACGAGAGAGCGCGCGAACGTTACGAGAAAAATGCTCGAGTTATTATGAAGTAGATAATAATTTTGATACGAGTAGCATTCAGTTCAAAGTATTTGAAGGTACCTACAAACGATTTAATTTTTGTAGCTATTCTACTATAAAGGCCTGTATTCACTTTGATTAGTGATTAGTGCAGGTGTTTAGTGCAGGTGATTAGTGATTAGGAGAAAATACGTGTGGACAGCGACTGATTAGTGCAAGTGATTAGTTGACTGCGTAGTAACGTGATTAGAAGCGTGTTCTATTTTTCTTGCAAGTGGACTGCGAGTAGCCACGTCCCGCGCGCCCTCACTTCCCCCTCACACGCAGCGCGCCTGCCATTGGTCCATACTTGCTGGTCGATGGCTAACAACTGAATTTACTAAACAAATCCACTAAACAGAATTGGACACTACTTGCACTACACACTTGTGCTAATCACTCGCAATTACTAATCACCTGCACTCGCACTAATCAAAGTGAATACAGGCCTTTAAGCAGAATGGAATTGGTGGTCTATGCGCTAGTATTGGAGAGTATGGCATCTTATTGTTACAAAATGGAGATTTATTTTCATGAATGGATAATTAACACGTATTAAAAAAATAAACCTACAAACTACAATAAAAAAAATCACTATTAAGTATAAATATTTCTGACTGACACTCTCTTATGGCAACACGAAGAACGTAAGCTTACCTCATTCATAGATAAAGTAAGGAAAGAAAATTACTAAATCTTTTTCTGTAACTTATAAAAAATATATACTCATTCCTATTAGTCGGAAAACAATAATTAATAAAAATACAACACAGTGAACGTTAAGTCGTTAACACGTTTTGTCGTAGCGTAGCGTAGGTATGAAATGTGATACAACAATGACAATGACCTCAAATAATCTGCTTATCGTACAAAATTTACATTATCAGGTCAACAAATCCAGAACAGCTATAATAATAATACTGTTGATGAAACATGGTAGATAGATAACAAGTGCATTTCCAAGTCCAATTAGTTTTTAAAGTATAATTCCACGCAATTTTACGTTAACTGTCAATAGATCTATATATACCGATCTGAATTGCACTTTATTATCACGGCACTAGGGTTGCAATTTATTTGAATTATGTCGCCTAGTGGAGCTTCTGTAGGGAGGGACTACTATTTGGTATTCTGTGTCTATCTATACTCGCGAATTAAAATGTGTTATATTATTTTACTAGCGACCCGCCCCGGCTCCGCACGGGAAAATGGTTATTGTGGGTTATCCTTAAGTATATTATGCATGTATTATACCTATAAACCTTCCCTTCCTCTTGAATCACTCTATCTATTTAAAAAAACCGCATCAAAATCCGTTGCGTAGTTTTAAAGATTTAAGCATACATAGGGACATAGGGATATAGAGACATAGGGACATATGGACAGAGAAAGCGACTTTGTTTTATACTGTGTAGTGATTATGGTAAAGAATACGACAAAGATGAAACCACGAAACTCCGTCAAAGCAATTAGAAGATCCAAACGTATGTACTGTTTAAAGAAACAAATGACTGCAAATACAAAAATTAGACAATATTTAGTACTCAGCTGACATTTAAACCGTAAAAAAGAAAAACTAAATTTTATTTTTCCTTCAACTAATTTGACATTTAATTTTGCCTTTGAGAAGATAATAATAGAGCTCAATCTAGCAAAAAAAGGTAGGTATACATTGTTAACTACGATTTCAATAAATCAATTAATAAGCAATAAAAAAATTATCTGTCTAAGAGATCTTGGTTTTTTTTTGGTGAATATCTTTAACGGTTCATAAAATAAATACCTAAATAATATGTGTACCAAAATATTTCGTATTGAATAACTAGTTATGCCTAGGCATAACATACAATTCCGTTTACTTTTAATTTTGTACTCGCCTACTATTTAATATTAATAAAAATACTATAGAAACATAGCACCATACAAGTCTCAGAACAAAAGCACATTTTTTCGTAGTGTTTTAGGAATTTATTCAACATAACTATCTAAGTTTATTGTAAAAAAAAATACAATCAACGCATTCGACAGTCTTTTCGTGCCTTTCAAACGCTCTCTCTTATCATATTCACCGGGGCCTTCGACTCCCTAATGATACAGAGTGACAATGACGGCTACACATTCCTATATAAACTAATAAGCTTTATATAAAGTTGATTGCACAACAGACCGTTGCCTACAATTGTAAGAATTCATAATCTCTTTGTTGTAAGATTGTTGTAGTTTCGTGAGGAGAATAATTACATTCTCGTAGCAATTAAAGTGTTTAATCAACGCGTAGTTAGTAACAGAAGCGCGCTCATAAATGAAAAGATAATGATGAGACGATGTAATGTTTTATTAGTACCTAACCTACCTCTATTATAATACTTCTGCATTCTGTAGTGAAGGTCCTTGACCTTGAAACATTCAATTGAATTTGACTTTTTTTTTTAATTGACCCATGCTTGTGTCGAAAAGGTACGACCAATTAAGCTTCACCGGACTTGTAAATTGAATTGAATTTGACATTCTTTGGAATTTCTGAGTTTCTATTTATTCAATAGTTCTTGTAACATCCTTGCTATTATATGAATACACGGCCCGATAATGTATGTACCTACGTACTGCCAGATCAGGTTGTACATTATTTCATTTTCGTAAGTTAATAAAAATCGTCTAAAAAAAATTCTTTCTTACTCTGTGTATTCGCCCAAATTACCAGCTATTTACTACAACTGCCTATGCTGGACTGGACTAAACGTGTTGTCATTCTTGTTATAATCCTTACGCTTGCCAGCTAGGTTTGAATTTGCAATTGTTAGTTACATTGGTGATCGACACTGGTTTAGTCAACAACATTTTCCGATACATAAGTTGAGGTACACACTACACAGTGTGAATAACACCTCTTTTACCACTACAGTACTAAATATTACATCGTTCAAGTCTGTTTCTTTTCAAGAACATACGATGGGGTAGGGTAGGGGTAGGGGTCTGCTAGAGTGCAGACAAAGGCGCCACCATTAAAAATGCAAGAGGTCTTAATGAAAGAGAGGATTTATTTACACGTCGCAATGACCCGTCACTCGCACGAATTCCTATTAATTCTTATTAAAACCTAGGTACCTATGATAAACCTTGTAATGTAAAGAAAAAAGAAAGAAAAAATAATTCCAGCGGTGTTGTTTTTTAAGTTAGAATAAGATTTTCCTGAGGTAAAAGACTAATCGCTATTAGGACAAATTGAAATTTTAACCAACGCAACTACAACTTCCAGTGTGACCATTTGTGGCAGATTTCTGCCATTTTGGCAGATTTTGCCTCTAAATTTTGCCTGTGGCAGATCATGCAGACGATTTACAAAAGTGGCAGATTATGGCAGATTTATAGCATCTAAGGAAATTTACACTATCTGATTTTAAATTTCATTAATATTTCTTAATTTTACCTAAATAAACTTTTTCTAGTTCCTATATTACTTTTTTCCCGATACAATACAACTACGGTTTTTTATCACTTTGTCATCCATTCTGTCTGAATTTCCAAAATTGTATAAAGGTTATAATAGTCATTCACAATTTTTACAAAAATTGTTGTATTTCATCAAGTTTTTGAGGTATAACGGGACAATTTTAATCGCCGCTATGATTAGTCAGATTAGATAGCAATTTTAAGCGTAACTAATAATGGCGCAAGCATAGAGTTGCGTTTGGCTAGCTCAAGCTAAGTTGAATTGATCGTCTAAAATAAGGAACGTCAGATTAATATTAGCAATATTAGTTGAATTTGACAGTTCGCGTAGAATAGCGAAATGTTTTAGGGACGAATTGAGTCCTGTCTCCTTTAGAATCACTAGAACCAACCACAAATATGATAAAAAAATGTTTCAAAAAATTTTCACAGTGATACTACAAAAAGTTTTAAGAATTTTAATTAAATTCGTTGTACCTATTTTTTTGTTTCCATTGATATTTATGCGGCATATTTTTGGCATTTTTTAACGTCGAGTGTGGCAGATTTTGGCAGATTTTTGGGTCCGTGTGTGGCAGATTCGCCATTTTTGAGATGGTCACACTGACAACTTCGTATATTAGACCTAATGCACCTAAATAAAACTTGTTCAGCTGTTTCAGCGCGAAAGCAAAGAAAATACCTTTCGTATTTTGTAATTTTAGTGAGTAAAACGCTGCTATGTTGTTCATTTGTCTAACAAGAAAAAGAAAATATCAGCACCATCTCTCCAAAATAAATAAATGATACGTAAAACACATCTTCAAACGTTTTCAAATTACTCGGCGCATTGAACCGTGAACTCACGCTATTTTGTGTCCTAATGTAAGGTAGTATTTTCTCTTTTCTTCCAATCGCCTTTTTGACATTCTAAGCCGAGTTGAGACGGACGAGATTTCCTTGCAAGAAGATTTGATCGTAGAAAGCTTGTTAGGCATTTTCTTTTTGTTTGATTTATGTAGCTTTTCCCGTCTTCTTTTCTATATCAACCGTAAACAGCGTTTTGTTATAACACTAATAACTATGCATTTTAGTTATTCATGTCGGTATACAGTAGCCAGCACATGCTTCTGGACACTTAGACCTTCAGAGCGCAGTTATTCCGAAGTGACTAGGCTCGAGTTTCCTAAGTGAGTCTAGCTAGAGTACCAAACAAATGGCATACCTAGTACTATAATGTCAAACATAATAATAAACTTTTTTTTACAGATTCATATTATTATTCAATTCGGATTCACAATCGCTTGAACTCATTTTGTACGCGATTTGGACAAGTTTCTTTTTTCCATATTACATCTAGGAAATAGTGTCATCATAAAAATATCTGGTCTGGTTTTGGTAGAGATCTGCGGTACGAACGACCTTTCCTTGCTACGAAGCTAAAAGGGGTCAAAAGGAATGGCCTAGAAGAGAATGCACTGATAAAGAAAGCACGTCTCCATAAAAGCCGAGGTAGGAAGGTACCTGTTTGTTTACTCCCCAAGGGGACGAGCAAATGAGCTACAAAGTCCCGCGTATTTCAAGAGCTCGAGCGTAGTGAAATGAGATGGGTTGGCGCGAGGCTCGGTTAATGACTTTCAGCTTGTACAGTCAACAGCACGTTAAGCCAAACATTTTAGAATTTTTACTGTTCTTATGCCCGTTGAATACGAAAGAGAATCGCTGTACGAGTGTTCCGCTTACTACGCACTTGACGGTACCAGGCAGCGAATAGCTCTAAAATGGAACCTTAATTTTGCTTGTGAAACATGGGACTCCAATCCGAATTCTGCATAGTGTAATAAAATAAGTCAGGGTAAGGTTCAATACTAATAAAAATAATATGAGACAAGTATGAGATGAGACCATCTAGCGAACATAACGCTAATAACGCTTATGTTTTTGAAAATCTGTTAACTACATTCAAAATATTTTAAGCGGAAGAAGAAGCTATTTAGTATCCGAACATACATTAAGAATATACAATCGAATGGGAATCGGAAAGTAGGCAAATAAATTACCTTATTACACATCGTCGTAAAATATTGCTTTGACATTTTATAAAAAGACTAGCGACCCGCCCCGGCTCCGCACGGGAATATGGTTATTGTGGGTTATGCTTAAGTATATTATGCAATGTATTATACATACATATAAACCCTCCTCTTGAATCACTCTATCTATTAAAAAAAAACAGCATCAAAATCCGTTGCGTAGTTTCAAAGAATTAAGCATACATGGGGACATAGGGACATAGGGACAGATAAAGCGACTTTGTTTTATACTATGTAGTGAAGCTCATTTGACTAGCCAGTCATCTATAGACTATAGTAGAGGAACATTCTATTTTTAAAGTACCTAGGTTAAAAAAAATAAAAACAGGATTATAGAATCGAGAATTTTCTCAGAGTTTCCCAAGCAGGGAATAAAAATGTCGATCGTTCACAACCTGAAACCCATTACTGTGCAACTAGAACGAGGCGGGCAAACCTGTATTCGATCACGAACCAAACGTAACGTGGCGTGAGAAAATCTGATAAACAATTTACATCATAATACGCCAAAGTTATTATGCGGCCTCGATGTGTGAATCATCTGGCCCACTGATATTTACTGTAAATATGATAATCTTTTATTGTTAGGATCACATCTCCATATTAGAGTAGCTGTGTAAACAACTTCGCCAGGTGGATGACAAAACAGACAGCTGTTCAGCCACAGGGATTTATTTAGCTCGTTAGATACAGTTTAAATAATAAATTTTTTAGCATATTTTGTGGGATTTTTTAAATGTGCTTACAGGTTCATTTCGATCAAACGGTTCGTTTTTAAATTAAAAATATATAAAAAAAATCAATTGACATTAATGTAATTCTGTTTGGACTATAATGAATTATCTATTTAGGAGATATACAATATTGAACGTTAAACTATTTAATATACTTACAAGAATTATAATTTATTTACGTCTCACTAACAAGATGGACTTCTTGGCAGTCTATTTGGGCATTTTGCCGGACATTAATAATAAGTAGACAGATAATATTCCGAGCTATTACCATCGGTGTATATTTTAAACAAAAAACAATTTGTATAGGAAGGAAGCCATCTTGATGTGTTCGCGTGGTGCTAGTTACGACCTTGCTGGCAGCGACCGACCTTCGAGCGATCCATATTCAATGAGCTGGGCCACAAACCGTTTAGCTCTCTATTCTAGCTCTATATCAAAACAAATAAGACGGCATAATTTAGCAAGTAGGCCTGTCGGCGACTTGTTCAAATTTCAGTCAGTTGCTAGGCGCTGTTCGATTAATATTCATCACCAGCTCGTCCGGGCGGCGAGATTAAAGCGACTGTTCTCGAACTTTAGTGCGTTATCAAAGGAGCGGTATAGGGTTGTTATTATCCAGTAATTACCGCCTTGTAATAATATTCAGTCGCTGATGTGCCCGGGAACTGTATAATTTAAACACGAAGTATTTTGGTCTAGAAAGTTTCAGGTCAACGTCAAGGGCTTACGACGAAAAGCTGACTTGGACTTGTGTTATAATTGGAACGGTCTTTTAGACACAATTAATAACATTGAACAAAGGTTACTTGTTTTAAAGGTTACTCTATATTTGTTTTTCCATCCCGAGGCGCAGTTAGCATAGTTTGCAGTTCGTTCACTTATCGACCTTTCGCACAACAAAAACAAACGAACCAAAACATGTTTTGCGTTTCTATATCAATTCCTTTATCGATCCTTTATCTTCAATGAGAATGACAGTGTACATGTAATACCGCATTTACACATTCGAGCTCGCGACTCGCCTCGCCACTCGTCGAAACATTCGACGAAACATTCGTGTGCGAGTGCTGACGCGAATGTCCGTTTACACATTCGTGGAGTATTCAGTTTGATACTTGCACGCGAACATGGAGGACTTACAAGTAATTGCAGCATGCGCTCTACACTTGATGTGTATACATAATTATTTAGATGTTCTACGTAAAAAAATCATCATCCATCTTTATGTGCCGCAATACGTGCTGCCGCTACAGAAGCTAAACGTCAACTGAAAGCACGCGAATGTGTGAACACTACGTTCGCGCTGGCCACTCGCGGTCTTTGACTCGTGCTCGAAAAACCGCTCCCGACGCGAACGCGCGAGTCGCGCGGCGAGTGACGAGGCGAATAGCGAGTGCGCTGTTTACACATGCGTGCTCGCGACTCGCCGCGTGACTCGCCTCGCCACTCGTGCGAATGTGTAAATGCGGTATAATATTTACGAGGAGCGTTTCCCTCCTATGTTTCCTTGCGACGGAGGGGCAGTAAAGCCAGATTCCAGTTATAAGTACGCCGTTCGTGATGTTGCTCGCTCATAAAGCGGCCTGATAAAGCCTCCGTCCTACGGGACGAGGACAGGCCGGGGGAAAAGGGAGAAATTGGGGGAGAGAGGGGTGGGCCTTCCAACTTTGGATACGTCTACACCAAACTGAGAAGGAAAATATGTCAAACGTATCAAGACGCGGTACCGCAATAGCATTCTCTGAAAGTTATTCGCGACAACCCCTGTCCCTATTGGGATTCCTGAATCAAATGGTGAAAATACAAGTACGCATCCGAAGTATGTAAATATTGGGTTGTAAGAACGAAATCGTGTTTTTATCGCTGACAGGTATCGCGTGGGAAACTTGATAAACCAGTTTTTTATACATGCGCGCGACACCTGACTCCGCCTTATTTGTTCACACAAGTTATATTTATGTAGCTAGCTACTTATCAATACACAATACCTACTCCTTTATCTACTGTACTATAAATACTCAACTTTTTATAAATACAAGGTAAGTCGTAAGCGCACGCTTATCTAAAAAATCTTGTATTACAAAAATAGAAGATTTTTACAAGGTAATCTGTTTTGTGGTAACTCGGTAAAATATCTGATAATTTTTTGCGCAGGGAGTAAAATTTTTAACCTAAAAAAGGTAAAACAAGGCAATTCCATTAAGTTTATCCGTGTAGCCGTGGTCTGTGCAACCCCTTCGCAATCTACATCCTGCGGGGCTATCCGCCGTGAGACCTTCCGACCAAACTTCCTACTGCCTGTTCCATCCTATACACACAATCCTATAGGATTATCCCTGACATTTTACGGGAGGGAACTCAATTTTTTTTTAATACGGATGTTTTTATTAACGTGCTAATAACATTAAATTCAAATTCAAAATCCCCGCCCCAAATCCGTTACTTGATCCTTTCAACAACTAGAAATGAGCTGATAATCTTCAATTGGCTGAAGATATTTCTTGGTTTATAGCGAACACTCTGACGCTTGTAACGCAACAGTAAAGTAATAAATAACATCTATGCAATGGCATGTGCCGGTAAATAGGTTTACTTCATAGATATAATGGTAGACAGACACCGTCAATTGCATGGAGCATATGGAATGATTTTGTAGGGTTTCAGGTGTTTAGAGACAGAAAACATTATCTGTAATGAATGTTAGTTTATTTTATAACGTATTCTAAACGTTCAACTACCACAAACAAGACTAATCCATCTTGTAACAAAAGAGAATTCCATTGCATTAAATCAATTAACAGAAAGTGCAATCAAATACTGTAAGTAAGAAATTGTACACAAAGATATTCATTATTCCTTTACGCGAGCAAGCCCATAAATACTAGGTAGAGTTGTATAAAAGGAGATTATAAATAACCGTGTTGGATCGCGATGCGCGGTGCGCGGCCGCCGATGCGCGTCACACGTCAGCGGAACAGCTGAGGGCTGCGCGTGCGGTGCATTCCGGGCGGTCAACGCACGCGCACAAACCCGGTTCCGCTCTGTACGCGGGAACGCTTCGGATATTGTAAGGAACATGATGATTTGATGATAAAGAGTCGGAGATTAATATAACTACTAATAACTGTAATTTCTGTGCTATGGTCGCAGAATAGTTGAGTTGTAAGGTAAGGGGTTGTTATTAAAATTCTTGAAATCTTATTCGTCAATAAATAGATCAGCCCAGACCGCATGCTATGGATGACATTAATTTGATAGGCAAAAATTTAAGAGCTATCTAACGAACGTGAATTATGAAAAAAATACAAACGTTAATTGTAGAATTTAGACATAACAGTATCAGTCAGCTAGCTACGGCTACAAGTAAGTACACTAATAAACTAAAGAACTCCCTAATATAATGAAAGAAGGAATTCTTTGTATATATTTAATATTTTTCTTCCAAGTAATATTGATCTCTTCAAGACCATCTCAATAATAATAATAATATTCTTTTTTTTAATATGCGAGACAATTCTCAAATCAAAATAATATCATTCTTCTAGAATAGCGACATAAGCGCCAGTTACATTCGAAAGGAGATCGCAAAAGCATTAATGCGAACTCCACATCCCCCGCGGTCACAAGAATTGTCTCGCTTAACACAGTTGACAACCCTAAACTCATGACCTAAAAGTGGACAGGGCAAAATAAACACTTAACATAACAACCTGTCAACAAAGTCTGTTGCTAACAGCTTCCCGGTGCAATGCAAGCAAACAAACCAGACCATTGCACAAGAAACGAATGCCAAAACCTGTCCCAAAAGACAGTCGCATCATTGATCAGGTTGGACTACCAAACACCGAGGCTATAAGCCAATAGACTCTAGTCCTAACAGCGTCACAAAATGAGTAACAGTCAACCTGTCAAATCAGAAGTTGAAACCAGCGTCCAAGAATTAATTTATTAAAATGTTTTAAAAATATTAATAATAATCAATAATCCAAACCAGGACACGCAAGCAACAACGCCCAACAACGACAAACGAACAATTAGACAAAGGGCGCACGCATCCTAACTAATACTTAAATATCTCAACCTAAGTTAAGTTGACATCAATCAGGGTAGCGCGAATCTAGTATCTTCATTATACAAGTAACGTAAATTATGACGAGTCGACACGTACAGCACATCAAAGTTCAGCATCCCGGAACGTCAGCAACATACTAATCGTTTTTTTTTTTAAAAAGAAAAACCCTAAGCTATTTGTTGTTAAGACATCATTGAAAGAAAACAATAAGGTGTCAACAACCCTACACTAAGCTCTATCCCCCCCCAAATAAAATTAATAAAGCAACCCCATTGATTTATTAATCATATAAAATTTTTAAATTCTTCGACGCTGTCATCGTGGATGGTATTAAAATTATTTATTTAAATTAATTTATTTTATTTATATCTGAAAACAAACAAATCTGCATAAAAAGTTTCAATCATGGTAAGATAAATAGTCAGTAAATGTCAAAGTCTTTATGCTCACACTAACTCGTATCAATCATGAAAAACTAATCATCACAACAGTGTAACACAACGAATGTTACCTCACCGGATACATATGTCCATAAGTGAGTACATGCCAAATAACTACCCATACAAACTTGGAGATAAATGTGAACATATAAAACCAAACATATGACCATAACTCACCCAAATAGAATAAAACTTCTATCAATAGCAGTTTGTAAAAAAAAAATTAAATGTCAAACCGTTAACTTATGACATTATAACAATTGTATAATAATAAGGGAAAAAAAAGTTAAAATGTTCAAGACGCAAAAGGACAAAAACGTGAAATGACAAAAATGCAAAATGTCATAAATGCAAAATGTCATTAATTAAAAGTTAGGAAAAATTAAACCTAATATATATTACAATCTTAGCTTAAAAGGTTTTAAAGAATTATGGTGAATCAAAATATCATGTCTTGAACCACCATTTAGTTTACGTAAAAGATAATTATTATTAGGTAATCTACGAAGGACACGATAAGGACCTTTATAGGGCCTTGACAACTTCAAACCGAGACTCGTAACTCTTTTAGGGTTATGAACCAAAACTAAACTTCCTGGTTCAAAAGTAACAAATCTAACTTTTTTATCATAGTTCGATTTCTGGGTTGCCTGTGACTTGCGAATATTTCTCAACGCGCATGATATTAATCCGTCATTCCTAATTTTACGCGCATTAATGTCTGTATCTGCACCATTCAAAAAAGCATTCACACTAAGATCCGACCGTAAAATTGGGTCTCTAGCGTAAACAAGTTTATAAGGAGATATATTCGATGAAGCTTGGTCAGAAATATTATATGCATAAGTGATCATGGGCAAAAACGAACACCAATCATTCTGCCTATCATTAACATACATCGCTAATCCTTGGTAAATAGTCTGATTAAAACGTTCAACCAAACCAACCGTCTGTGGATGTCTAGTGGCAGCCACACTTAAAGTAGAATCAAAAAAATTAACCGTATCCCTAACAACGTTTGAAGTAAAAATGGAGCCACGATCAGTAATAACTTCCCCTACTGAACCGAATTTACAGAATATCTCATTAATTAGAAAATCACTAATAGCTTCAGCAGTGGCGTTAGGAACAGCTTTTGTAATCGCATATTTCGATAAAAATTCCAATGAAACTATAATATATTTATTACCATTATTTGACCTAGGAAGTGGTCCCAACACATCCACGGCTATTTTCTCAAATAAACGATTAATACAAATTGGTTGCAACGGGGCTAATAAATGTACTCTTTTTCTCTCTTGACAAAACTTACAACTTTTAATATATTTTGAAATTTTCCTCTCAGCCTGAGCAATATAATACCTTTCTCTAAACTTTTTCAAAGTCTTGGAAAGTCCAAAATGTGCACCATTCCAAGGATCATCATGAATTTCCTTCAGCACATTGGAAAAAGAAGATTCAGGAATAACCAAACGATCAATGAAATTAGTACCCTGTTTCAATCTGTGATAAAGTTTATTATCCCTCATACAAAATCCTTTAAATAATCCCCGCGGACTATTCACAACCCTATTAATCAATCTAACACAAAATTCATCATTATTTTGATCTAGCTCAAAACGCGAGGCTTCTATTTTGTATAATTGTAAACCGTCATCTACAATATTCTCAGAGACGCATGAAGAGGGCATATCCTCATCAATTAAGGGATTTCTACTAAGAAAATCTGCAATTATATTATCTTTGCCTGCACAGTAAACAATATCGAAATCGTACTGCTGTATAGCTAGTGACCATCGTGCAAGTCGACCATTCATATCTTTCCTTTCACGAAGCCATACCAAAGCTTTGTGGTCAGTAACCACCTCAAACTTCAAACCCCAGAGTAAATGTTTAAAATAATTGAGTGACCAAACTAACGCCAAACATTCTTTCTCCGTGATGGTGTATCTGGTTTCACAACTAGAGAGTTTGCGGGAAGCGAAAGCAACCGGAAACATACAGTCATCACCTTGCATTAAACAAGCACCAAGTGCATAGTCACTCGCATCAACAAAAAGACGGGTTATTACTTTTTCATTGTTTGTAAAATGACGTAAAAGGGGTGGCCTCTGTATTAAAGTTAATATTTCAGTAAAGGCACTCTGTTGCTCATCATTCCAAACGAATTTAACTCCTTTTTTAAGTAACCTAGATAAGGGTAATGCTAGATGAGCATAATTATCAATGAATTTTCTGTAATAAGAGTGTTGGCGCGTTTGAATTTACCGCGGTTGCCGACAAGTATCGATCGATGACGTCTGTCGATCGATTCGTATATATCGTACCGTATACTTAGCTATAAGTACTTGCTTTTACCTGATTCCGTTTGTCTGTACGTTATCTTGCAATTTCTTAAAATAAACCAGCAAATTCAGTATTAAAGGTGTTTTACCATTCAGTAAACCCCCAAAAATATACATTTGGTCCTTGCAAGCCTGATATCGAAGAAGAGGAATTGCTGTTACACGATAATCACGGAGTTACCATTGAAGGACATTAAAAGGTCGTTGGGAACAAAGACATTGGACCGAGGCTTCAATCCCGGAGATATATCATCGCCAGAGTCAAAATAAGGGCTTTCAGGACTGTTATATCGTTAACATTCAGTGTTTTTGTGTTAATTTTATAACCCAGCATTCTTTTTCCTTATTTAGGTAACATAGTTTATCAGGTAAAAATACGTGTCATTTTAGGTATGTACCATTTTTTATTATAATTTTTAAAAGTTAAAAGTGCATATAATTGTATCTATTAATTTAATTAAAGACGTACATACGCAAGCATAGGAATTCTATTGTGCGCTTAGCGCGTTGATGTCTTTTGTATCGTTATCTATGCATTGCAAGTTAACTGCGTAATTAGCTCAGTTAGATTTCCACAGTTACACGTTTGAACGCTTTATGATAATAAATACCATATTAATTGCGTTAGTAAACATTTACATATAAAAGAAAAGTTAAAATTATAGATTTCTATACATTTCATGTTTAAAAACCTAAGGATAAGTTCTAGGTACAATTACTTTGCTTGTATTGTGTTATTGCATAGTTATTTCGTGTAATTATAATTGTTTCAATTTGGCAGTAAAACAAAATAGTTGTTTGTGGTTTAATTCAACTTATTAGGTACAAAACATAGTGTATTGGTGTAAGTTAAAGTGTACACTGTTAAATATTTGTGTAATTTGTGAATTCCAGGTTTGATAACCGCTTCCTAAGATGGCATCTGAAAATGTTGACCCAGGTATTCATGCAAATAATGAAGCTCAAAAAACCGATTATATTAAATTGCGTGGTGGTTTAAAGAGACGTCTGACCAACTTCAAAAAGTATGTATGTACTTTGATTACACCCATGGATCGTTCTCAGGTAAATAGCTTGCAATTACGTATTAATCAGATGATGAAAGTATTTGAACAGTTTGACGAGATACAGTCGAAAATTGAATATGATGATGAGGATTTCGATAAGCAAACACGAGAGAGAGAAGAATTCGAATCTACTTATTTCGAGTACATAGGTAAATGTCAAGATATTATAGCATTAAACTCTCATGTAGTACCATCATCGGAATCCAGTGAGACAAGTTCCTCTGAAAATCATAATTCACACGTTCATAATCTGGTTAAGTTGCCCACCATTGCGTTGCCTAAATTTAGTGGATCATACGAAAACTGGTTAGAGTTTCATGACACTTTTTTGAGTCTTATACATAATGAGAAAAAAATATCAGATATAAATAAATTCCACTACTTGCGGTCGTCACTAGAGGGCAGTGCTAAGCTAGTTATTAAGTCGATTGAGTTTTCAGCTGCTAACTACCAGGTTGCATGGAACTTATTGTGTGATAGGTTTGACAATAAGCGACTTTTAATTCAAAATCACGTTTCAGCCATTTTTAACATGAGCCCCATTACAAAGGAATCGTCTGCGTCTATTCGTAAATTAATAGACGATTTAAATAAAAACTTGCGTGCATTGGAAACGCTAAAGGAGCCTACAGACCACTGGGACACTCTTCTCATTTACATAGTCACTAGTAAGTTAGATAATAAAACTTTTCGTGAGTGGGAGGAGCGTAAGTCTGAGCTAGATAAAACAAAAACTATAACTTTAGATACGTTCGTTTCTTTCATGCGTAGTAGGGCCGACCTTCTTGAAACGTTAGAGCTGTCACACAGTAATGTAAATCAAACTCATCGAGCCGCTCACAATAATAATAATAAAATTAAAACCATGTTTACTGTCGCTAACACTCAGCCAAGTTATACTTCTCAATCAAATAATATTTCATGCCCGAAATGCAGCGGTGGACATAGGCTTCGCGAATGTCCACAGTTTTTATGTCTTACAAATGAACAGCGTTTGCAATTATTGCCTGAAATTAAAGTTTGCTTTAATTGTTTTAAAAAAGGACATTATGCTAATCAGTGTAAGAAAAGTGGCTGTAAAATTTGTAAGAAGAGACATAACTCATTAGTTCACGTTGCGAGTGAGAAGAAGCGCTATTCGTTAGGTGCAGCAGGTGCGACATTAACCGGCAGTAGTGGCGCTTCCTCAGAGTCATCGCCTCCGCCTGGCCACGAGAACCTGGACGTGACCTTAGCAGCCAGCGTGTGCGCGGGGAGCGCGGGGAGCGCAGAGGGCGCGCGGAGCGGCGGCCGGGAGGTGCTGCTGTCCACGGCGCTGGTCCGACTACGGGACGGTGCCGGCCGGGACCACATAGCTCGCGCCGTGCTCGACAGTGGCAGCACGTCGTGCATCATCACTGAAGACTTGTTCACAAAGTTAAACTTGCCCGTGAAGCAAATAAACAAGTCTGTTATGGGTGTAAATAATTCACTCTCTCATGTCGCAAAAATGTGCGAATGTAATTTGTTTTCTTTAAACAAAAATTATGAAACAAAAGTTACTTGTTTTATTCTCCCCACTATTACTGATCAGATTCCTGCTCGTCATATAGACATATCAGAATTTAAAATTCCTAGTGGTATATCTTTAAGCGATCCTCAGTTTAATACTCCGTCAGACATTGACATGATTATTGGAGCCGATTTATTTTGGGATTTATTGGGGACGCAAAAGATTCGCTTAGGAGCAGGTAAACCAGTTTTATATGAGACTAAATTGGGGTGGATTGTCTCAGGTCCTGTGTATGACCGTTCGTTTAATAATTCTAATCAGATTAAATGTAATTTCATTCAAGTAACCTCTACTTCAAATCAAGATATAGATAATCGTATAGCCCGCTTTTGGGAGTTAGAAGAAGTAGACGTGAAGGCATCTAGTTACTCTGAAGAAGAGAAGAAGTGTGAGGAGCACTTCGTTAATAATTATAGTCGATTAGAAGACGGGCGATTCTGTGTTAGGGTTCCTTTAAAGGAGTCAGCCCACGTGTTAGGAAATTCTTTCGATAAAGCACAGAAATGTTTTTTATCAATGGAACGCAGGCTTCAGAATAATAGCATTCTAAAGCAACGCTATTATGATTTTATGTCAGAGTATGAATCACTTGGCCATATGACAGAGTGTAATGTATCTCAGGAGTCGGCACATTTCATTCCTCACCATGGCGTCCTGCGGGAGAGTAGTACCACTACTAAATTAAGGGTAGTATTTAATGCTAGTTGCCCTACTTCTTCAGGACGGTCGTTAAATAATATTCAGATGGTGGGGCCGACTGTTCAGAGTGATTTACTGTCGATACTTTTGCGTTTTAGGCAGCATAAGTATATTTTAGCAGCCGATGTTGAGAAGATGTATCGGCAAGTGACCGTACATCCTGACGACCGCTACCTGCAACAAATACTATGGCGTGACGATCCATCTGCTTCGCTCAAGATGTATCAATTAAATACGATCACGTACGGTACCGCAAGTGCACCGTTTTTAGCCACTCGTTGTCTTGTGCAACTAGGCTTGGATTGTAAGGATGAGAAGACCTCCGAAGTCATAATTAATGACTTCTACATAGATGATCTTTTAACGGGCGTGGATTCCATTGAGGCAGGTCATAAACTACGTCACGATGTCACTGAAGTTCTCGCTTCAGCGTGCATGCCTCTGAGAAAATGGAAGTCCAATGAACCATCATTACTTTATGATCATGCGGAGAACTCATCTCTAGATCTCAATATCGGAGCCCATGAACCATGTAAGACATTAGGTCTTGGTTGGCTTCCACAGAACGATGAGCTGCATTTTCCTAATAATATTGAGATGCCACAAGAGTTCACAAAACGCTCAGTTCTATCAGTTATTTCTAGGATTTTCGATCCTCTGGGCTTACTTTCACCGTGTGTGATAGTTTTTAAAATGATGCTACAGAACTTATGGCTGCACAAATTAACGTGGGACGAGACTGTTCCATCTGATATAAAGCACCAGCTAGAAAACATTCTAAAATCTCTGCCAGTACTTAATAAAATCACAATTCCACGTCGTGTTACTTGCGATTCAGTAGAACCCCTCGAGATTCATATTTTCTCAGATGCGTCTCAGAAAGCATACGGCGCGTGTGCCTATGTTAGAACCATTGATAACAATGGACAGGCGACTGTGAGGCTACTGATGGCTAAAAGTCGTGTGGCGCGCCTCGCTGCGACCACAATTCCGCGCCTTGAGTTGTGCGGCGCCTTAACTGCTTCACGGCTGTATGAGAAAATAGTCAAGGCATTGAGATTAAAAATAGGTCACTGTGTCTTTTGGACTGACTCCACCATTGTTCTCGGTTGGTTGAGGATGCACCCATCGAAACTCCAACCCTTCGTACGAAACCGAGTGTCCGAGATTCTTGAGAGTACCGGTGATTGGAGCTGGCGGCACGTGCCGACTGATCAGAACCCAGCAGATCACATCTCTCGCGGTGTTGACGTTTCGTCTATGCAGTCCCTCGTTCAATGGTGGGAGGGGCCTGAATTTTTAAAGCATGATAAGTCACATTATCCGCCTAATGTCGGTGGTTCAAATGATTTGCCTGAACTTCGGCCTGAAGTTACATTAGTAAACATTCAGTCAAATTATTCAAATCTTATTGATTTTAAGCGTTTCTCTAAATTAACGCGACTGATACGCGCGGTAGCGTACGCGCTACGTTTTGTAAATAATTGTAGATCACAAAATAAAAATTTGTCAAGTTTGAGCACATCCGAACTAGCACAAGCTTCTATAGTCATAGTTAAACAGGCTCAGATGGAATCATTCCCAGAATACAAAATTCTGCTTAATAAAGGTAGCTTACCTAACAAAAATTTATTGTTAAAATTTAATCCGTTCCTTGATTCAGATGGGTTAATGAGAGTAGGGGGTCGATTAGGTAATTCTAGTTTTGATTTTGACAAAAAACATCCCATACTTATTCACAGTAATCACCCATGTACGAAGTTGTTGTTTAGAAAACAGCACGAAAAACTACTGCATGCTGGACCTCAACTTCTACTAGCATCTATTAGGGAACATTTCTGGCCTATTGGTGGCAGGAATTTGGCTCGCTCGTGTTATCGTAACTGCGTTAAGTGCAGTAAGATTAAAGGTCAATCTGTCGCTCCTTTGATGGGAAATTTACCCAAATATCGTGTGCAACCTGGTGGTTACCCGTTCGAGAATACGGGGATCGACTACGCTGGCCCTTTACTGGCTCTTAGCAGGCAGGGTCGCGGCTCTAGACTAGTTAAAGTTTATATCGCGCTTTTCGTATGTTTCACTACAAAAGCGATACACGTGGAACTGGTGGGTGACTTAACTAGTAACTGTTTTCTATCCGCGTTACGTCGTTTCATAGGTCGACGAGGGAAACCGTTAAACATTTTTTCAGACAATGGTACTGCCTTTGTAGGTGCATCTAATGAGATTTCAAAATTTATTAAGACTCAAAGTAGTTATTTATCTGAGAGCGTATCCAACGAGGGCATACATTTTCACTTTACACCACCATATGCTCCTCATTTCGGTGGCATTTGGGAAGCGGGTGTCAAATCCGTAAAACATCATTTAGTCAGAGTGCTGGGCAATTGTCATTTAACTTATGAAGACTTAAACACTGTATTAGTACAAATTGAAGCCGTACTCAACTCACGCCCTTTGACTCCGCTTTCGTCAAACCCTGAAGATCTCCAACCGCTGACGCCTGGCCACTTTTTAATCGGCAGGCCGCTGACGACCTTACCTTCTCCTACCTACCAGGACTCGAATGTAAACCTTCTGAATCGTTACCAGCGCATCGAACAGTTTCGACAGAATTTTTGGACTCGATGGAGTAAAGAATACGTCGCAGAGTTACAGCAGCGATCCAAATGGCGTGTTGCGAACAGCCCGTTGTCCATAGATACGATGGTGGTCGTGAAAGAGGATAATACGCCACCCTTGAAGTGGAAGCTGGGTCGCGTTGTCGCAGTCATTCCTGGTCAAGATGGAGTTAACCGTGTGGCGGACATCAGGACTTCTACTGGCATTATCCGCAGAGCCTTTAGCAAGATTTGCCCTCTCCCTGTTGATGATTGTTGAAAGCTGGAGCTTCCAACGCCGGGGGGGATGTTGGCGCGTTTGAATTTACCGCGGTTGCCGACAAGTATCGATCGATGACGTCTGTCGATCGATTCGTATATATCGTACCGTATACTTAGCTATAAGTACTTGCTTTTACCTGATTCCGTTTGTCTGTACGTTATCTTGCAATTTCTTAAAATAAACCAGCAAATTCAGTATTAAAGGTGTTTTACCATTCAGTAAACCCCCAAAAATATACAAAGAGAATAAACCTAACACTGACTTTAACTCTTTGGTTGTGACAGGAGGTTTGATTTTCATTATTTTATCAAACTGGGAGGCGTCAGGTTTGATTCCTTGGCCAGTAATCTCATAACCCAATACAGAAACTTTGTCAAAACCAAATTTACACTTTGTGGGTTTTAACGTTAAATTACACTGTTTTATTCTATACAAAATTTCCTTTAAAGCAGAACAAAATTCATCGAACGTCCTGCCATATACCAATATATTATCGATATAGACAATTGCATTTTTATATTTCATTCCTCCTAATACACTATCCATCACACGTTGAAATATTGCACCGCTAGTCTTTAGACCAAAAGGCATCACATTGAACTCATAAAGCCCAGATGGCGTGACGAACGCTGTTTTGTGTTTGTCACACTCCTTGATAGGAAGTTGCCAGTAACCTGAATTTAAATCTAAGTCAGCAAAATAATTAGCTTCAGATAAATAGAGCACTATATCATCAATTCTAGGTAATGGATATGAGTCCGTTATTACCTTCTTGTTCAAAGCGCGATAATCAACACAAAAACGCCACGTCTGATCAGGTTTCTTAACTAAGACAACCGGAGAGGCATACGCGCTTCGCGATTCTCTAATAATACCGTTTTCCAACATTTCCAAGACTTGTTCGCGTATCACAGAATGTTGTTGATGGGAAACCCTATACGGAGGTTTGTGTATCGGTAACTCATCGGTAGTATTTAATTCAACTTCCATAAGAGAGCACGAGCCTAGATTTTTCGAGTCAAAGGCAAATCTATCTTCAAATTCCGAAAGTAAAGTACATAAAAACTTTTTTTGTGGACAAGTTAATGTTTCCGCTATATTATACATAGAATCCTTCGTGGATACCTGTGGAGCAATCATTGAGCTCAAATTTTCGTCTAAGGACTCGGGAGACGTAACAAAATAAATATACTCTGCCTCTGATAAACAAACAGACTCGTCTTGAATTAAATCTAATGAAAAAGTATTTTCCTCATTAGTTGAAAAATGGATTTTATTATTTCCAATTACAAGTGAGCACGAGCTAAAATCAACCAAAGCCCTATGCATGGACAGGAAGTCCAAACCAATAATGAAGTCGGGAACTAATTTCTTAATCACAATAAATGAATGATTATACACTACATTATTTATTAATATATTCAAGGTAACGGCGCATTTTGTCTCTAGACAATGCCCATTAACAGCCTTTATTTTTTTATTAACAGGGTTCGACATATTTAAAGATAACCTAGAACTTAATTTATTATAACAGGCTTCCGATATCACGGATACAGAAGCTCCGGTGTCGATGATAGCTGGAAGCTTGGTGTCGGCAACTTCTATTTCAATCGACGACATCGTAGAAGTGGGACGCGCAAGTGTCTTTTCGTCATCCAACGTCGTCCCTATTGTTGGCGACGATTCGTGTTTGGGAACCTGGAGAAAGGTGCCCAGCTTCTTGGAGCACTTCGGAGATTGTATCGCGGCGTAGCAGCACTGTTTTGTGTGTTGGGGCTCTGATAGGCACTGTTTGAAGCAAATGACGGTTGGGCTGGTCTCGATGTGGAGGCCGGCGTGGCACAAGTTGGCGTAGATATATTTGACTGCGCCAGGTTTCTCGCAGGAGTGGAGAAGTTTTCTGGCACATCCCCAGCGGCATAAGAAGATGCACTATAGTTTACTACACTCACATTGTTAATTTTGACCGGTAAAGTTAGGCTTGTCTCTGTAGGAGACATCAGTTCCGTAAAGTTACGAGCGGCACTCTTAAGCGCCTTTAGATCCGCAAATACATGAGCAGCCAGGGTTTTTTTAAAGTAGAAAGTAAGACCCGATAAACATCGTTTAATTATAACGCTCTCTTCTGAGATTTTCGCTTTTGATGCTAAAGATTCTATGCGGTAAATAAAATCTAATAATGGTTCATTCTTATCTTGCTTTGCCTTGTAGAATATTTCTGCGTAATTAATACTAGAGGGAAATTCATTAATTATCGCCTCTTTGATATCATCATATTCTGTCTCAGAAGATTTTACATGGTTGTAAAAAGATAAGACAGGACCATCTAGGTAGTTAGCTAAGGCAAGACTTTTGATACTACTCGACCAAGAGTTGATCGCTGATAATATGTCGAACTGCTCGAAAAAAGAGGTCACATCGGCGTTGATTCCATTGAATTTTGCCATTGTTTCCTTTTTTTTTTGATACCACTTATCTTTGTGAAATAGGGCTCTGCCTACTCCACGTAATATCCAGTAAAAATCCTTTCAATCCTTTAAATTTCCTCAACTGACAGGCAGCTCAGCTCGGTCAGCTTGTTTTATCACTTTTTTGATTAGTCCATAGATCGTATCACATATATTTGAACGTCGATTCTGAAACTTTCGTAATATTACTATTTGTACATATATACTACGTGGTCAAATGTCAGCGCTCCTTCTGCATCTATACAAAATACACAAAAACGATGACGCAGATTCGCCAACACACTTCTTCTTCGTCTTCTTCTTCGTCTTCTTCTTCGTCTTCTTCTTCTTTTCCAGGGAAAGCTAGCTGTAGTGGTGAGCACTCGCTATAGGTATAAAAATTCACTTAAAGAAAGGTTCACAAACAACTTATCTTTTTGCAAGAGGTTCCGGTGAACAACTGGTTTGTTCCACCAACTAATAAACTAAAGAACTCCCTAATATAATGAAAGAAGGAATTCTTTGTATATATTTAATATTTTTCTTCCAAGTAATATTGATCTCTTCAAGACCATCTCAATAATAATAATAATATTCTTTTTTTAAATATGCGAGACAATTCTCAAATCAAAATAATATCATTCTTCTAGAATAGCGACATAAGCGCCAGTTACATTCGAAAGGAGATCGCAAAAGCATTAATGCGAACTCCACAGTACCTAGGTAAATAAGATCCGTTCAATCAAAGCTATAAAAATTATAAAAGCGAATTATAACATTTTGGATGATTATGCCCATAAATCACTGAATACACCCAACCCAGAAAGTCACTATGTAGTGGCAAAGACAAGAAAAAAAAAATTGTATTTAAAAACACCATATAAGTACTTTTCATTGAATCAAGATTGAATCACAAAACAGTACGTACTTTTATTGTACACTTTGAAAACACACAATCAATTTAGCCTAAGATTTGCAGTTTATTTACTGAAATACCAAATTATTAGTTATGCCTCTATTTCAACAAGTCCATATTACAAAACGTCCATTTTCAAAAACTAACTAGGTATTGAATGTCTAGACTGGACGCAATTAACTTGAATATAACTTATTATAATAGTCCTACAGCAGACTAGACTAGACCCGACGCAGTCATTCTCCACTTTCAATAACAAGCGGTCAAATACACGAATTCACAAAGTACCAACTGCTAGACAATCTGTTGCAACTCTTGCAACCTTCCTACCAAAAGGCAGACAGAAATAGAAAGTGTTACATAACGCAAACTGTTGGAAAGTGGGCACCTACGGCACCTACTATTAATAACGCTCATTTCCTACTTATTGCCTCGAACTGGTGTGTAAAATCGATAAAATAGTCATCGACGTTTTCCATTGCTTACGTAAGCAAGGTGAGAAAAGCGCGTGTTTATGATTAGCCTGCCAATGGAAACCTATGGAAACAGATCATTCGTTTCATACACATCACAACTTCCCGCTGCTTTAGCATCTTGTTGCGTCTGTTGGTATTAATTAAATTGTATGTAGATGGTGTATGTTTGGTTGTGAAAAATATAAATAATTCTAGTATTTTAAAAAACTGAAGGTAGTAAATCAGTCGCGGTGGCGAGCGGTAGAGGCACAGAACATTTAAATAAATGTTCTGTGGGTAGAGGAATCGATTAAGCAGAAGACCGACAATTTTCGGTCGATTTCGTTTCGAGTTTTGTTTTATTAGTCAAAAGAGATCAACCTTAGTTTAGTATTTTGCCTCTCCAAATAGCACACTGGCTAGTACTACTATCGCAGAATATAATAGTTCAATTACATACTTCTATGACACAAGTTTGCGGGTTTATCGAAATTAATCTCTTGCCAGACAAAACTTATCGAACGATCGTGGCGTAGAATAGTAAAGCTTACGAAACGTCCAAACCGGTTCCGTTAAGTAGAGTAGATTCTAAAACTTCCATGGCATAGTTTGTGGTTCCGTTTTGGTTGTTGTATTTTGTATTGCCACTCCACTGCTGAATGAAGGCCCCTGCCTTGGATGCAACGTGTTGCCAATTTCCCACTATTCCCCCCCCCCCAGTAAGCGGCTTGGGAATCGCAGATGTTTAGTTGGTAAGTACACAGCGCAAATAACAGGTAATAATTTATTGATGATTTTGCATGGTGGTACTTTATATTCCCGTTCAACATCTTAGATAATTTTACCACGTTGTCTGTCAGAACTGTTTTGGATGGATTAATTTATTGCCTTTAATTGGATTTCCATCGCTAAAGAAACTTTCTAAAATACGTCCCAGCTTAACCCGCAATAAAATATTTTCTGTCTCTTTCAATCATTAGAGTTTCACTGGGCCAGTAACAGTTTTGGGCATTAAATTATAACGTTACTATTCAGCCGACACAACTGGCAATAAACTGTTACATACAAATGCTCAAAAGGAACGCTAGAGTGTTGCGTCAATTCGCGTGGTCAGTTGAATTATTCATGGCGGCATGGTGGAATGAAAAATGATCGGAGAATACAGTTCATCGGAACATGATGCCTGTAGGAAAAGAGAAATTCTGTACCTACCTCCACTATTTTCAATAATACAAATGCTTGTATTACATTTTTGTTAAAACTTTCAGCGATTTTTCGGTGGCCTAGGTGAAAGTGATTTATAGTTTTTGTTCATGTTTTATAGGTATATTTTACACTACAGTCGACTGCAGTTTGTAAAAGAATAGTGATACATTATATTTCGAAATTATTGTATTTAACTTTAATTGTCATTTTTGTACTTACCCAGTCAAACGATTCAATGCATATTTTATCTATCTATCATTTCTTGATTAAATTAGTTTTGTACTACTACAAATGATATTATAATCACTGGCCAATTTTACATAGGTACATGCCTAATACAATATAGCTAACATTTAAAGCACGTTTAAAAAGTAACAAAAAGTACAATAAGGAATGTTACTAAGTATGTAAAATCACTTGAAACTTTGTTACAGTAGAGCTTTTATATATACAGATACACTAGTTTTTGTTTCATTAAAAAATATCAAGTAGTTTTGATTTTATATGCATTCAAAGTTCCCATAAATATCGAGTCCCGCTGACAGTCACGTGACCGCGTGTGACGTCACATAGCAACACTCCGCTCCGCAGTAGTTTACTCGCGCAGTGTTTTGCTTTATTTCATCGCTTCCAGTTATATGAATTGAATTAATAATAGATGAAGGGTTCGAAAATGGACAATCAAATAATCTACCTAAAATAGAAGGACTTGGTTGCTCATTATTTAGCGACAATAGTGATTTCTTTGCCGTCGAAAGGCGAGGAGTAAAAATGCAAAGGTAAGTTAAGTTAAACTTTTTATAATATAACTCTCGAAAATAGATATTAATATCTGTTCTATAAGTATTCTTTTATTGAAGTACCTAAAATACCCAAGTATTTCATTTCGTAATGCCACTAGCTATAGCTAGAAGTAGGTATCAGAGACCTTAGGTTTTAGGTAATGTAATATAGGTCAATATAAAAATAATAAAACAAAATATACTTTATTGCACAGAACAAAAACAAATACATTAACAATACTCAAAAAGGGAGAAGGCAAGTGGCAGCCTTATCGCTCTAAGCGATTTCTTCCAGGCAACCATTAGGTCTTAAAACCGAAAACTACTAATCCCTACTTAATATTACAAATGCGAAAGTAACTATGTCTGTCTGTCTGTTACGCAGATAGAATAGACCTTGGAGACGGACATAGGCTACTTTTTATCGCGGGAAAACAACTGATTCCCACGGGAAAGATTCGGGCGGAGTCGTGAGGCGGAAACTTGATATCTACGAGCTATCTGACCTTGGGGTTTGATAGAATAGACCTTGGAGATGGATATAGGCTACCTTTTACCGTGGGAAAATCCCTCACTCCCACGGGAAAAAGGTCACCGCGAGTAGAAAGTTTTGATAAAACCTGGTACATAGATATAATAGACCCTAGGGATATGTATAGGCTACATTTTACCGCGGGAAAATACTTTAATCCCACGGGAAAAATAGTAGTACAGGTGAAAAGTTTTGATAAAGATTGGTACAGAGATAAAATAGACCTTGGAGTACGATATAGATTATCTCTTACCGCGGGAAAATACCTTATTCCCACGGGAAAATGGGAGGTCTGGCAGAAAGTTTTAGTGAAATTTGGTACAGAGATACAAAATATTTTAGGGGGGATAAAGGCTATTATACCGTGGGAAAATATCTCATTCCCACGGGAAATATACCTAGTAGCGCGGCGGGAATTTTTGATTATACTTGGTACAGATATAGAATAGATCTCGGGGGGATGGATTAAGTCTACCTAATACTAGTAGCGCGCGCGGCTACTTTTTCAGGCTAGAAATCATCTCATTCCTACGGGAAAAGTCGAAATCCAATGCGGTTGTAGCCACGGGCGGGCAGCTAGTAGGTACATAAAAAGGTAATCACTACTTATACTTAAGTCAAAATGATCTTCACAACAATAAACTGTGCTTCGATTTCTAACAGGATCTGATCTCTTCATAGCTTGTAATCATTTACTTCGTATTTTGACATCCATTGGAACGACAAAAAATAACTTTTCCGGCGCATTGATAGCCGTATTTGTACATTTCGGCACAACACATGATTTTATGGTATTTGGATTGTTATTTTTTTTTCTAATTCAGAAATCCAAGTACAAAATACCTAATAACGCAAGGCAGCCGTACGGAAGAGCGGGAACGGACTGAGCGAGCGTTGCATTATGACGTCACGCGCTTGAACGCGGAATTTCGTCGCGCGCCACTTTAAACTTCTCTATCTTGGAAACTAATTGACGTATCGAAATAATTCTTTCACTAGTATTTTTTATTTTGAACGGAGAATTTATAAAGCTAACATTCAAAATTAGTGAACATTCTCTATTGCGATTGTTGCGACACCACTGGCCTCTAATTTGAAGCTGTGTGGACGTGCATCGACTTTCCTAACACAAAAGTCATGTACAATATAGAATAGAATAGAATAGAATAGAATAGAATAGAATAGAATAGAATAGAATAGAATATACTTTATTGCACACAAGAGAATACAACAAACATAATTAAAGCAACACAGGTGTACACAAAAGGCGGCCTTATTGCTAAGGTAGCAATATATATATATATGTTACGGCTAAAGATAGATGTGAACATAAACTTAAGATTAGCCGGCTAAACTTAGGTTTATCTTTGAGGAGCGGCTAATGTTAGTTTCATCTATCTTTAGCCGGCTAAACTTAAGTTAAGCCGCCGCCCTTCGGCTAAATATGAATAAGCAAATAAAAAAATGATAGATAATGTTTTCTTTAAGCCACAATTTTTCTTATTAAAACAATCAGTCTCATTGTTCATTAGAAATACCTATTTATTATATGCCTAAACATACAAAAATCAAAACAAAATAAATCTTCCTTATTAATTAGGAACAAAATATTATTACTACAATTTGCATTACAACAATCAACAATTAGTTTCAATGATCCCTACTAAGGTATAAAAAAAACAATCAGCCTCATTATAAATATAAAAATTAAAAACAAACACATAATATTGCGCATCATCGTCCCCCCTCCGACCACTTCACCCCCTCTTCGCCCGCGCGCGTCCATGGAATACATTTTTAGCCGCTTCGGGTCGGATAATGTGCAGTTTATACGGCTAAAGATGAAAGAACTCGACGCAATTTTATATTTTATCGAACATTAGCCGCTCCTCAAAGATAAACCTAAGTTTAGCCGGCTAATCTTAAGTTTATGTTCACACCTGTCTTTAGCCGTAACATATATACTCATGGCAATTTATAAGCGCAATAAAGTGTTTAAATGGACAATATTACGCGTTGAATGATAAATATAGCATGGGAAATTTTCGATTAAAACCATGGATTTCCTTTCACATTTTGTTTAGAAAAAAAAAGAAAGATGCATTATGATAGGTTTTATTCGGTATTTATCTATTGTATGAAAAGTGTATGAGCTTACTACACAAAATATGTCTGAAGATCCTCGTCTTGTTGTAGTTACATAAGTAGGCCATCTGTTAGGGCCATTAGCTCAGCAAATGTTGCATTAAAACCGACTAGAAATATAGATAAGAGGGTTTTACTTACGCCTTGTCAGAAAATATACTTATTGATATTACATATATGGAACCTTATCAATACCGCAGTAAAAAAAATCCCTATACTAGCTATCGATAGCAAGAAAGTAGACTTTGAAATGAAAAGGGGAGAGATACTTATTGGCACAGAGTACTTAGTATACTATCGATCGACTATAAGGTGCTATAAGCATAAATTCCCACCGCTTTAATCATCTACACCACAGTCTACACTTTCTATGAGCAGTAAAAAAACAATCGCTACAAACTAATCGCAACTTTTCATTGTGTAAATAATACTACAATTTCCATCGCACCCGAGATTGTATAGTGTCAATATCGACATTTGAAGTAGGCAATCGAAAATTTAATTTTCACATCGAATCGATTACAATGACGAGTACCAACACTACCAACCAACAAAACCGAGTTACGGTCGTAACAAGAAATCGATTAAAATTTTTTTATACTACATCCGTTGAGGTCGTGACTTTGATTGGTATTTTAAAAACAAAGTGCGCACACCGTGTTGCAGTATGGTCGGCTGAACTGGTTTTTGTAACCTTTTATAATCACGTATTATTACGTACTTACTTTGACATTTTATCATAACGTTTAATTTAAAAAAAGAAAACTGTAATTGATTAATTGTAGAAAAATAATTCTTAGTCGATACTTTGTTCAGCTGGTATAAGTTTTAAAAAGGGTGAAATTAGCTGTTCTCAGCCCCTTAATACCACTACACAAGACTTAGCAACAATTCTTTCGTTTGCCAAACACACCTAAATCCGCAAAGTCAATCTTATAATTTTTGGCACGAATGCCAAATTCTACATGAAACAATATTGTCCCCAGCTAGGGCTCGTTCGTCGCGGCCTACATCGCCGGTCGTCCCTTTTGACCTAGTTCCCGACCCTCATTTGCTGGGTTTAAAACGGGGCTGTGTATGTAATCGTGCTTTGCCCTGAGGGTTTCTGAAAATTGAAATATTCTCTCTCTATCGCACCACTGATATCAACCATTGACCCGAATGGGACGATTGACTTGACGAGCGGAATGATTGCAGCGTTTGAACCGTTCGGAATTTGAAATGTACTATTTGATGCTGGCTGGAAATAGAACCTTTGAACCGGGTATTATGGTAGCTCATCCCATTTAAACTTTTAACAATACATTCGTACGCGTTATTAGTCTTAAGGTACTTTGCCATTTTTAGTAAGTTTTTGAAACTAAAGGTTTTGTACCAGTTCAATAAAAGGTGTAAAAATGAAAAAATCATGCTTCATTTTTAATATTCGCTGCGGTTTAAATTCATTTTCTTTAACAATTTAGCTTCAAATAAGAAATTTGGTGAAGTAATAGCAGTGGCGTAGCCAAGGACCTTTCACACGAGGGGTCAACGCTCGCAAGTTGCCGAATGTCGTGTCGTGTCGTGTCGCAACGCAATCTTTGCAAGGCCACCATTTTCTAGGTTTTGCCTATTATCACATCAATATCAAGCCAAATTTATCATTGTCCAGGTACATAAAGCAAGAAATAACAGAAGTTTCAGTAGCTTTTTAATTGCAGAAAGTAAGCGCTCGGGTGGCATTTATCAACGTCAGAAGCTGACTGCAGCTAAGACAGCAGCGCAGCGACTGGCTGTATAGCATTTTATATTACCTACATATAAAACCAAGTTATAATTAAAATTGCGTTCTTAAAAATGCATCTGTGAAACTAATAAAAGAAACAGGGTAATAAAAGACTATAAAAAACATGACAATGAAACAACCAAAATTACAAATGAAATCTGCGAATGCACTTTATAATAATTGGCGTTAATAGTTTCCCGTTTCATGCGTGTATGTTAATTTCAATAATGTCCATGTGTCGCAAAAACACAATTTGCATTAAATTTTAATACATCAATTAATTGGCTTCTAACGGGACCGTCCATTGAAGCGCATTGCCATTGGGTATTATTATTTATGTTTCTGCACTCAAAGAATGTCGTTTATAAATTTGTGTTTATGAAACATCTCTATTGTGTTCGTAAATCAGCCAGTACTTTTAATTTATTTCGATATTCTGGATTTTAAAAATATCTAATTAAGAATTCGATTTTGGAAATATGTACGAATGAAATGAGCTTTGTACTTTTCCTTCTTTTGTGGCGATAAATATTGCGTAGAAATTTTCTACAATTCGTCTTACATACGAGTACCTTTATAACTATAATGATCTAGTACAGTATTTGTGTACTGTGTGTAATAATAAATATTGTAAGTGTACTACGTATTTATAAACCAATACTATAGTTAACGTTACATTATTCCCTATTTCATATTCTTAAGATTGCCTGCTATTTTGACCCTTCTTTCTACGTTATTTTATTGCATTTTGCACAGCTTTATTTTTATGATGTCAATAAATGATAATATTATATGTATAATAAGAGATTATAAAAATATATTCGCGGACACGAATACAGGTTTATTTTTAAAAGTTTATATAAACGTCGCGTCGCGTCGCCGGCGCAGCTCTCGAGTTTGCCGCCAACCGGGTCAAGGGATTCACGAGGATAACGTTTGAACAAGTACGACGAGATTCACTGAAGGTACTTACTTACTATTATATATTCTGTGCTTTAGGGTAAATAAGATCTCACCAAAAACATACCTGTTAATAAGGGGGCCAAGTTCCTATCGGCTAATTGTTCGCCTAAAAAAGGATTGAAATCTAATCCAATGCCAAGTTTAGATGCACTTTAAAATCGATCATAATCGTCGTCATCAACAGCCTGATCCACTGGTAAACATTTGCCATTTCCAAGACTCGCCACCACATTCCAAATTTGAACTTGGCAGGTTTTCGTGCGTACATACTTGATTAATTTGTATAATTTATATAATAATTCAATTTATTTATTATTTATATAATAATTAAATTAACCTATTTAATAAATTAATTTAACCTGCCAAGTTCAAATTTAGAATGTGGTGGCGAGTCTTGGAAATGGCAAATGTTTACCAGTGGATCAGGCTGTTGATGACGACGATTATGATCGATTTTAAAGTGCATCTAAACTTGGCATTGGATTAGATTTCAATCCTTTTTTAGGCGAACAATTAGCCGATAGGAACTTGGCCCCCTTTATTAACAGGTATGTTTTTGGTGAGATTTGAATACTTTTTTTGAAGAAATCGTACTTATTTTTTTTCTTTTTGTCCCACGCCTTCGTCCATTGTTAACCACAGAATAAATATATTTAATCATCCGGACACTCCATGCAGCAAATTTATTTTGACAACCTAGTTACTTCTTTTTGAAAAACAAATGCAAGTCAGGGTTATCACGAGATTAAATAAAATAAAAAAACTTCTATAATACTGCGTAGCGTACATAGATTTTTGTCATAAAATCTTCTTATTAAACCTTTCTAAATAATGACAAACGTCGTTAGACTTGACGTAAGTGAAATGACGTAAAATTTAGTGACAGCGTTGTCGCGATCGCAAATTTGTTTGCATGAAACAACTTTGGAGTAGCGGGCAATATTATTTGAAATCTCTATTTTTTTTTTGTTTTAGTCGTATCTTTATGTCAAGTGTTTACGTATTGAATAGTTGATAGTTAATTAAATGACATTCAGTACATCGGTCAAATTTATATTATAATATAAAATAAAATAGGTACAGTAGGCAGCACATGCGGCTGGATATTCGCACCACGATTTTCGCTCCTACTACTACAGGATAAAGACGCTCCCAAGGTCATTATGTCCAGCCGCATGTGCTGGGTACACGATGCATTTTTAACTTTGTCAACAATTAAGATAATATACATAATACAGAAGCTTTATTGCATCGTACTTAGCCAATCTTCATTCCCAATGTTTACAGTGTTCAGAGCTCGACTCGGTCGTTCTTTTTTTATACAAGCGCACATTATTAGTCTTTCTACAACGGTCTCTTTCGATAAATTAAGAATAATAAAAATTGCACGATGTGACAAGGTTATCACGTCTTATAATAAGCGCTACAGTGTATTATTAAGGTGCTCCCTCACCAGGAGCATTCGCGTGTAATGTAACGTTACAGATTTGAGCATTACATCAGTGAAGGAGGAGAACCGAGCATTACAATGCGCACCTTGTAATGATACAAAACGGGCATACATCAGTGAAGGAGGAGAACCGAGCATTACAATGCGCACCTTGTAATGATACAATGTGTAATATCTTGATACAACTTGTAACATCAATGCGCTTCACTTCCCCTAGCCCCCCACCGCTATGAAATGCTCAAAGACGAATCTATAATGTTACATTACACGCGAATGCTCGTCAGTCAGGGAGGTAGTATTGTAATGTAATGCTCAAAGACGAATCTATAATGTTACATTACACGCGAATGCTCGTCAGTCAGGGAGGTATTATTGTAATGTAATGCTCAAAGACGAATCTATAATGTTACATTACACGCGAATGCTCGTCAGTCAGGGAGGTATTATTGTAATGTAATGCTCAAAGACGAATCTATAATGTTACATTACACGCGAATGCTCCCGGTGAGGGAGCACCTTTATGAATACATGACAATATATTTTATACCCCCCCCTGCCCTCCCACCCTCTCCTCATCGTATTCTCATTGTACCACTGGTTTAGAAATATTTTTATTATAAATTCTATATTCGATTAAGCCAACTTTCTTAAATTTCTTAATTTTTTGTTAATCTACATGTAACACACGACCTGTGTGCCAAATTTCATAAGGCTAGGACAATTGGAAGTGGCCTAAACATTTTGATTACCGGTCAGTGAGTGAGTCAGTCAGTGCCTAAATTAGCTATTTTCACAGGGTTATATTTCAGAAGCTACTGAAGCTATATCTATGAAATTTGGCATACTGCTTTAGTACTAGTATATAATTACGTAGGTCAAATTTTATCTCTGTACTTGCAATAGGCACTGAGCTACAGGGGGGTCAAAAGTGGGTTGAAACGGTTCGTGTAAATAGTGCACGGCATGCGCGCGGCTTGTTGCTGGAACTTGGCCTGCGCACTCCCGTGCGCTTGGATAAGGTAGGTAGATACTGGGTACTTAATACGCAAATTACGCAATGCCTTACCTACGCAGGCTACGCATGTACCCTAATAATAACTTTAATGTGAGACAGAGGCAAGTATTTTTAAAGTTGTGAATATTTTATGTTAGTTCTTATCGCAAAAACAGTCGTAAAGGTAAGTAAATAGCAGAATTTACTACAAAAAACAGTATAATAGTGTTCTGCTGTAAAATTTCCCTTCGTCAGATGTTGTTTATACTAATTAGAGATGGGCCGAGTACTCGGTTACTACTCGGTACTCGGCGTATTCGGTGGTTATTTTGGTACTCGTACTCGGCCGAATAACTCGGTTCAAATACCGAGTTTACTCGGTTTAAATAAAATAACAATTTGAGAGGAATAAAGATAATGATAACATAAAATAAAAAAAATTAAGAATCCCCGCCACAATACCGTAAGTAATACGCGTAAGCGTTACTTGATCCTTTCAATAACTAGAAAAGAGCTAATATTCTTCAAAGGGTTGAAAATATTTTCTTGGATCATAGCTAAGAACACTCTCGGTTGTAACACCTTGCAAAAAAAAACTAGATCAATATCGGCGCATCCGTTTATGAGCTACAATGCCAGACAGATACACACGTCAAACATACACCCCTCTTTTTTGTTGGGGGGTTAAAAATCACTATGCTACGAAAAGAATGAAACCAACTTGTTTAAAAAGTGATATATATTTTTTTTTATTGAGAAATGTGTATTACTAAAATTTTATTGAATTGTATAAGTAATACTTACGTTTCATTAAAACAATTAATATTTAAAATTAATGAGAGCCAAGTTACGATGTTTAGAAAACTAGACTCTCTGCGCGTTCTGGTAAGAGACTGTTTCTTTTTTCTTCATTAACGATGCCTGAATTGATATCTGTACACTAACAAAAGTATAATTTTTGCTCAATTTGCGCGCATTGATTACTATTTTGTTTGACAACAAGCGACTGAATAGCCAGGGGAAGATCGAAACACCCGGGCCGCTTACTAGTCAGCTAGCGCGAGCACTGCACGACCCTGTTCATTCCTGCTTTCGCACCCCAATACATTGTACATAATTGAACCGAGTAATTCGGCCGAGTACTCGGCTCGGTGAACTTTTAACCGAGTATATTCGGTACTCGGTTACTCGGTAGAAGTAGTACTCGGCGCATCTCTAATACTAATATCAACATGGTTTGCGGGTAGGTTATTTAGGGATAGATTGTGTAGCTGTTTTGGTTTCACAGGTGAATGATAATGCAAATTTTCAATGTCGACACCTTTTATAGCAATATTAAGAAATCTGTAAGAGTATAATAGTATCTATCTTGTAATATTCGTGACAAATATTTTACCCGACATTACTTTAATCTAACCATTCTATATGCTTTTTATATGAAAATGTTGAAATCACCAGCACAGACAAAAAAAGCTTTGCATAAAATCTGAGTAGGTATAGAAATCTAAAAGTTAAAAATAGTAACTCCAAAGTCCAAACCAATCAAACATAGTAGTTACCTACTGGAAATGTAACGACCAAACTACTTGGAGGTATTCGTTGTATTCTGGCGATATTCCAAGGTTCCTTACAGGTATTATTGTGAAAGTGAATGAGTCGCAGGAGGACCAATGCGCCAGAACCAGAACCAACCGGTTTGGGACCCAGCCCGACGAGCCGTTCGATCGATGTGCTTGCGCAACAATAGTTTATAAACCTACCCACAGACTATCAAATGAGTGATACCGTTACGGCCGATAAGTTAATGATGATACATGCAACTTGATGAGACCTTAACCACAGAAGAAAATAATGCCTTAACTTCAAATTAGTTGATGTTGATGTAGAAAAATAAATAATTGTATGAACTCGGATATTAGTCCGGTTCGCTCCAGTACTGAATGAAAAAATTCTATCTGTCATTCCTGTAAATGGCAACGACTCATACCGTTGGATTCGTCTTGGTGTCCTGTACGTGGAACTGTCGGTCGTCAAGTTCTAAAGTGGTGGAGGGAGGAGGGGAGGGGTAATCAAAGTTGGCGAATTTGTACTTTTGTTTTTACGCTGTAATTTGAAAACTAGTGGACCGATTTCTTTGTTACTGGTATTATTTGAAAGTGTATAATATTACCTAAAAGACGTTCTTATACATCGAATACGCCAATTCAGCGGTTACCGCGCAATAATACGAAACATTGAAAAAAGAAATTGTGTATAAATAATATCACAGATTACGCTAAATCTATAACGTTTTCGTGGAAACAATGTTTACTACTTTAATTCTAAAACAAATTACCTAATCAAAAAGGTAACAATAATTACTATATGATTTATGGTGCCTGAGCTAGAGCTAATTTACGAAACGTAGTCGTAGGATCACTATACTACGAGTACGCAAATATAAGTAAATGAATGAGAAGAGATGGGTAAGTAATCACCATATTACTTTAATTATATATTTCAAGCTTACATTTTTCAAATAATACCTTGAAAAAAGACTTTACGTCGAAATAAAGAGGATAATTATTTTTTGTTTTTCACTATTAGTAGTTTTGAATTTGCCTGTAGCATCTGACCCAAGGTACGTGATAAGATAAAACTTTTGTCAGGGGTACTTAGATATTAGTAATACCTACCAATGATAAAAAAATAAAAGAAATCTACGGCGAAATAACCCGAGAAACATTTTTTTAAGTTTTCACTATAGTATTTTTGACTTTCCCTGTAGCATCTGACCCAAGGTACCTGACGAGATTAAACTTATGTCAGGTGATAGATTTTAGTAATTCCTTTCCATGATAAAAAAATAAATGAAATTTACGTCGAAATGACACGGAAAACAATGTTTTAGTTTTCACTATAGTTGTTTTAACTTTGCCTGTAGCACCTGACTCAAGGTACCTGACGGGATAAAACCTACATCAGAAGATAGATATCTGTAACACCTACCTATGATAAAGAAATAAAATAAATTTACGTCGAAATAACGCGGAAAACAATCTTTTAGCTTTTCACTATAGTAGTTTTGACTTTGCCTGTAGCACCTGACCCGAGGTACCTGACAGAATAAAACTATGTCAGGGGATAGATATTGGTAATATCTAACCATGATAAAAAAATAAAAGAAATTTACGTCGAAATAACGCAGAAAACATTTTTTTAGTTTTCACTATAGTAGTTTTTAATTTGCCTGTAGCCCCTGGCCTAAAGTTCCTGACAGGATAAAAACTATGCCAGGGGATATATATTGGTAATATCTACCCATGATATAAAAATAAAAGAAATTTAGGTCGAAAAAAAATAAAAAAAAATAAAAAAATATTTATGTTTATTTTAGACAATTCAGTACATACAATTACATGTTAGTACAGTTTAATTTGTAACAATTAACGCGGAAAACAATTTTTTATTTCGTACTCGTAGTATATTGACCTGCGACTACGTTTAGTTAATTAACTCTACCTCAAGCACCATAAATCCTATAGTAATTATTGTTACCTTATTGATTAGGTAATTTGTTGTAGAATTAAAGTAAGCAACATTTTTATCACAAAAACTTTATAGATTTAGCGTAATCTGTGATATTATTTAAACACAATTATTTTTTATTATGTTTCGTATTATTACGCGGTAACCACTGCATTGACGTATTCGATGTATATGAACGTGTTGTAGATAATGTTATACCCGTTCAAATAATACTAATAATAAAGAAATCGGTCCACTAGTTTTCAAATTACAACGTAAAATCCAGCGATCTTTGATTACCCCCCCCTCATCCCTCCACCACTTTAGCACTTGACGACCGACAGTTTCACGTTCAGGACATCAAGACGAATCCAACGGTAGGAGTCGTTGCCATTTACAGGAGTGACAGATGAAACTCAAGTTCTAGAGCACTTTTGGTCTAAAATGAACCGGACTATATATTTCTAAAATTATTCTATGACACGATTTGCCACATCATTTATTAGAATTAGAAAACAAAAGACAAGTCTATTGTTATGTTGTATTTTTATACCATTTACAGATTCAAATTATATGAAGATTAAATATTATGTAAAAAAGAAAGAACTTATAAAATTACTTTGAATGAAGTGATTAAAAAATAAATAAGAGCGGTGTTATTGAATTGGGTTTAAGTAACACGTTCGTTTCTATGATTTCGATATCAAACCTAAAACTCAAAAATGATAAAATGATAGATAATCTCGTAAACGATCTGGTGTAATTTGGTTTGTGCTATGCGATAATAAAAATATCAAAAGATTGTGTAATAGTACGGTACTGTTTATCAAATCAGATCACTGTAATACTTCTGAGATAACAAACAATTACTAACCAAGGTCAGAATTCGGACTACGAAACAAGGTGTCTAAATTGCTCAGTAATATAATCAAATAAATATTACCGTTCCTCTTTTATTACAATTATATCGATGGTATTATGTGTGACTTTGTATCACGCCACGCATGATGATGACGGTACTACAGACAGCCAGACGTCCCAATTGAAGCTCAGTTCGATTCGTGCCCCCTTAAGAGCCATCCACACTATCATGATGTTACGATAAATTTCGACTTTTTGGACCACTCCTATTTGTCACGCTTTTTCCGTTTGGACTGGGCTCCGGTGGCAGAAATCTTTACCTCATACGATTCACTTTTAGACGCACAATGCATGATATTGATATTTCGTTTTCGACGGTGATACTCTGGACTACACTGTTGCGGGTGGTTGCGGTTGTGGTGTGGTTGGTGGTACTGCCATATTTGGCATTATCTCTCTCTCACACACACACACACACACCCTTGTGTCGTCGCTGTGTCTAAATAATTTGTGGAATGCTCCCCTGTGGGTGTGGGAACCATTGGGGGTTTATTTTAAGTTGATGTTGATAACATAATAAAATAACAGACAGTCTGCATGCATGCGTGGGTAGGTAAACAACAAGAAACGTAAGATCTTGCCAAGAGAAGTACGTTTCCATTGGTACTATTAATAGTGGTGGCGTGATAGCTTATCTCTAACAAACAATAAGATATAAACACTACACACACAACACAGCTCTATAGTATGCGCTTTACTTACTTACTAGTTTCCAGTGTTGCCTCATATGCACTCATATCATAAATTAGAACAGACAGACCAGATACCTTCGGAGTGTTTACAGAAATTACAGACTATTACAAAGTATGAATTGTGATACAAAAAGGCATAAGATAATTGAGTAATTGGTAAGTACTTCACGTATGTAATTTACTTAGAGAATTTTTATACAAGAAGAGTAGTGGATATTCAAACAAGTATTGGTAATTAATTAAACATACATACATAAACACACGCTTTTTCATTATTATTATATGGGAATACACGATATTAAATTGACATTGGCTGGAAAGGCTTGCTTACAGATAAGACGGCTGGGAGTGGGTGGGCAGGTAGGTGTATTCATTCCTAGTTCAAAAATTCATAAAACATGTAATTTCGACACGATTACACTGAGAACGAAATATTCAAACATAACGCGATTAAGATCGGATCCTTTGACGCTCGACGCTCATCGCTAAATTGAAACGGTCATATCCTAAAGATATCTAGTCACATTTCAAGGGTATGAGAATCATCTAGGTATAGGGTATAGGGATGTCTACGAGGGATATTCAACGAATTTAATTAGTCGGGTTTCATTAGGTCGGGTGCGGGGTAAGTGCCGTCGTAAGCCGCACGCGGCGCCGCCGCCGCTGCCGCCACGACCATTTTGGATCTCACGATTTAGCTATAACCACCTATAACTGAGTACAGTACAGGCTAACAACGAAACATAATAATGTTTTGGAAGGAGGTATATGGACCATCGACCAATTTCATAAATACTACACTCACGTTTTTTTTCTAAGGAAGTGAGCATTTGTAGTAGTGAGCTTACTACAAATGTGCTACAAATGCATACAAATTAATCCAAACTAAAACCATCTTTAGCAAAGTGTTCCGGTCAAGATTCGGTAGGTACGCATCTACAATACAATATCAGTATATTCAATACGTCAATACAATTATTGACGTATTGATTGACACCAAAATATAAAGAAAGACAATTTGGTATACCTACTCAACTATGCAGTTATGTATGTATGTATGTACTATGTAAGTACCTACACAGTTCAATAAAATTGCTATAAAAACTCAAAAAAATCCTTACTGAGGTTGCACTAAATAACATACCTAAAGTTTCCTTTTATAAGAACATACACAGACAGAATGCACAAACAATGTACCTGTCTGTCTGCAGTATTAATGGTAAGAGAATACCTGCAAACGCGTAATAATCATAACATTACAAGCAAGTAGATCTATTGTTAGCGATCAGAAACATTGTTTCGCCTTGAAGCTGCTTTATAACCTCAATAGATGACTGTAAAAACAAACCAAGTCGTGGACTATCAAGGTAAAGAAGTGCCTTCAACCAAGAACATGGAGAACAATAAACTAAACTACTCTAAAGTACACTCAAAGACATGTTTACGGTTTATCTCCGTGATTTAATTTTGAATTAAGCGTATTGAATCGATACTTCGACTGGAATTATTATAAGTTATTTCTCTTTTTGGTCATGGTAGAACCAACAGCGAATCAGATGTGTAATAGGAATAATATGGCGATAATAAGACAAACGAATATGATGGTCTAGTTTCAGCTTCCTATGTTGTCGACTGAAGTAAGAATTACTGTCTTTCAATCCAATGTAGCTTTAAATATAAAGTACCTTGTGATGATAACTTGTTTGTTCATTATATTCCGGAGCTGAAACGCAGTCCACATTAATTACGAGTGACATTTGTTGATACATACAACCAAGTAAACAACCAAAACTACAACGGTCAAGGATAACATCTTCAAGCGAATCGGTTATTTAAAAAAATCCAGCACGAAGTGCGCGATGGTGAAATAACAAAACCTTTAGCTCGGTTGGGTTGGCCGCTCACCAGCCAAGGCCGACAGTCATGGCTGGCCACGGTGCTAGATAATATAATAACTAGTCTGCTAACTCTAACTAAATTATCTAGGTAACAATAACAGTACTCTTAAAACAATTTTCGAGATAAACTATACGAAATAATACCACACAATTTGCTGTGAAATATTTATGAACGTTTTTAAACAAGACAATAAAATTATTGGCGCTATTATAAAAAATACTGAAGGGTAAGTATTCCTCATAATTATATTTTTGCAAGAATAAATGGATTACTTATTCTTTTCTTATTCAAATCATCCAATTCCACGTTTTCAATTCTCAGTTTATTCTGGAACGTTCAAAATGTTCGTGTCATGTTGTCTTGGCACTGTCTTTGATCACTTTCTCTTTGACACGCTTCGTCAAAACGGTTGCGTAAGTTTAACTACCAAATTATTTGTCCAATAGCAGAGTGGGCAAAAAGCTATTTCTGAATTCCACAACACCTTGAAGGCGAATCTAGTTCGTCGTCATTTTGAATATTAGTAAGTTTTAAAAGTTTCATTGACGCTGACTGACAGAGATAGCGTCTTGTAATCTTCAGTGTGCTTTGCATTTGCGTAGTCTAGAGGATGCAGTGGAAAAAGTGGAATGTTTTGCCAACGGCAATGTCAGGGGCCATAGTAAACAAGTCAAGAAATATGAAATAACAGTAACAATAATTTCTCGTGTCACGCGCTGCTAAGCCTCGTCGCGTGCCCATTGCCTTCCTGCTTCGGTCCCATAGCGAGATTCCTGACGTGCAACGAAGGTCTTTTTGATCGTTTTACGTTCTTACTTTATTTACAAGATTTTATGCATTGCTTTCATGTAATATTTCCCCGTCGTCGTAGATATTCAGTGAAATTTTAGTAAAGTATGTCATTGATCGTATAGCATGACAAATTATTGTCTAGACTAGACAGTAGACAGTTTATATTTACCTGCGAATAAATGTCAAGGTTCAGCCACATTTTACCATACTTTGATTCGGTTTATCCACTATTGCAAAGTTATTCCACTTTATGACTATGTAAGTAATCAAGTAACGGCTGACAATAAATAAGTAAACCTAGTTAATTACCTACCTACATATTATTTAGATGAAAATATAAATATTTCAATTAATAACATCATCATCATCTCAGCCGAAAGACGTCCACTGCGCTATTGCGATTCTTCGGGCTATGTCGCTGTCGGTGACTCTGGTTTGCCTGCGGATCTCATCATTCCTGATTCGATCACGCAAGGAAACTCCAAGTATAGCCCTTTGAGCCTTATGAGGCCAATCGTATGCGACCACGTCTCGGATCCGTGGCAACACACATTGGTTAAAGACTTTAGACTTAAGACACTGTGGTATTTGGGACGAAAAGATATTGCGCAGGCTTCCCGAACGCTGTCTATTTACAGCAAATTGCAGTAGTATAATAGTAGTGTGGATTTGTACTAGTGTACTATGGATTGTCTGTTACTAAGAATGCAGGACAAGTAAGCCACGAAGCCACGAACGGAAGAACCCGCAGCGCGTGACCGTTGAAGCGTCCTCCACTCCGCCACAGAATATAAAGCGAGAATCGATACGCCGCCGCGCCGCGAGAAGGTTGAACGCGGAAGTTCTTTGCTCAGTTTCTTTCCAGTCAGTCAGCAGATGCAGATAGGAAATCTATTTTTTTTAATTTAATACTGATTCTGATCTGAGTTGATGTCAGAGAGGTGGAAGCCGCGCTGCGCTTATTTCGTTATTCTAAGGTTGATGTGGTCAGTCCAAGGGTACGTACTTATATGATCCTTGGGTGAGTCTAATGTTGTGGAATTTGTCAGACTTATGTCAGATTCAATACCTATGCGATTTGGGGTTGTTTGGATTTGGATATTCATACGTTAATCCTGATATGGGAGTAGTTAGGGCACATTTCAAATCACATAATGATCTTCTCACAAACTATATTCACAACTAGGGCATCGAAACCCGGACCAATTTTAAAAACCCGGGTTTTCGGGTCTAAGCATAATGTAAACCCGGGTAACCGGGTTTTTCGAGCTTTTCGGTCTTTTTATTATAATTTAAAAAACAGAATGTAGGTATCTATTTTCTACAATAATTTATTTCCAAAAAGTCTTTTCGTCGCCAAAACCGCCCGCGCCCCGCGCGTTGTAATGGGCGAATATGAATTATTAATTTGAAAGATCATTCGAATGTACATTAGTGTACAATAAATGGTTAGAAAGTAGTTTTTGTTGTTGTTGTTGAAATCCTAAGGTACCCAGGGGATACATAGGGCCTTCAAGAGATTCTTCCAGTTCCCCCTGTCCTGCGCCGTGGCCTTGGCTTCGCTCCACGTAACTCCGGCCGCTTTCAGCTCGCTCTCCACAGATCGACGCCACGTTGTAGCAGGTCTACCCGGTCTTCTTCTGCCACTGGGTCTCCACTCGAAGGCAGTTTTGGCGGGTAGTTTTTAGTGTGTATTAAATAAAGTATAAATTGTGTATTAAATAAGTAAAATTAATCAACTAAAATAATTTTACATTCAAGATATTTCTGTAAATAAGAAAAAAGTTTGAAAATAATTCTAACACAACTGCATTTTCATGGGCTACAGCCCTTTTGCTGTAGGTACACGGAACATAATATTATATTGTTATTTCGTTTTTCATATTTTTTATTTGTTTGTCTCGTAAGTTTGTAACGTAAATACAACGTTACTAACATAATTTAAATAAAATAAAAAAATAAATAAATAAAATAATAAAACTTAAAACTAAACTATTATTAAAACTAAACTATTAACTAAAAATAATTACTTAACTAATACTAATAATATTTACTTAAATCTATAACAATAAAAACAACTTGTTAAATAGTTGCAACTTTATATTCGGCCGACTGTACTTTCATACAGATCTTTTGTTCTCGATCGCATGATCGATGACGCGTGCATACGTCACCGATCGTTCGATGTTTGGCGGACGCTGATTGGCGTTTGATCTTAAATGCTGGTCAATTATTAGGAGCGATCTGCGTGGACGTGGACACAGTCGCTTTAACCTTTACTAGGAACAACACGTATTGTTTGTTCCGCGACTTCTCTTTTTTTTTTATCGAAACATTGCTTACGTATTAAGTTAATGTTCTTTGAATACAAGTTAAATAAATCATATCATTTACTACTGCATTGTGTAGTGCCAACTATTTTATAAAGTGTCTTCAACCCCATATTGGGTAAGTGTTGTTACGATTCTTTAGTGCTAGCTATAGTAACAGTTTCTATTTGAATCCATAGTAGGTATCAGCTGATTTTGCATTGTACAAAACATGAAATCATAATCATTGAAAGTGTTTATCAGGTACTTAATTATTTCAACAGCACTAGACGGTATAATGGAAATTTAGTACATTGTTCACCTTATTCACATAGTCGTATTCTTGTGCGAGCACCTACCTGCTTATAGCTAAATTTAGAGTATGTACTCGCCTTGTTAGTTTTATTTAACCAAGCTTTGTCCATAAAACCCGCTCTGATTGCCATCACTGCACCGCACCTATCTACTACTTTTGTAAAAAGGTAATAGGTACTTCCCAATGCTTCCGCTTATGCTAGCCAGACGGTGATGACAATTGGTGCTGGATGTGCGACCTTGTCGTGACACCACATATTGTTTCTAGGGTCCAACACTTGGGCTGAATCACGCACATCTTTACTGCCAACCACCTTCTCGACTCCTGACGCTGCTAAGCTGCTACCGAAGACCCTGAACCTCTCATCGTCGACGGCTGCACAGCGCCCGGGAAGTACCGACCGTATAAAAAACTTAAGCAGACGGGCCTTCTGCCCACGACCTTTTATTTTTTTAAATAAATTATTTTTATTGTTGACTGGGATTCTGTGTTCATTATTTAAAACCGCCTACCCACGTCACATTGGCGCCCAACATTTCGTCAACCTGCTCTACAAGAATGCGTTGTTTCTCTGGCGACATGCGGTAACTCGCATGCGAAATAGCTTCTTATTAGTAGTCACATGTTGTTTCTCAAAATATTGTTTAATTTTTCCAATTAAGAAGGCCACTTCGGACGTCATTACAAATATTTTAGAAAATCAGGTTTTTCTGGTCCATGGTATACCCCAAACCATTATAATGGATAATGGCAGTCAATTTATTAGCGGCACAACTGATGCATTCTTTAAAAAATATGAGGTGCCTAATGTATTTTATACCCCTAAATACACGCCACAAATAAATACAGTGGAACGTTATAACAGAACAATAATTACTTGCATTTCCACATTCGTCGAAAATGATCACAGAACCTGGGACGTTTTTATTCCCAAGGTGCAATTTGCCATTAATAGCTCTGTTAATGAGGCCACGGGTTTTACTCCGTCCTTTTTGGTTTACGGACGTGAACTTGTCTCATGTGGTTCACACTATGTTGATAACGATCTGGATAAAGAAATAATATTCTTGCCACGGGACATATACGCTAGTAATTTAGGTTGCTTATCATCTGTATTCGATGAAGTACAAAAACACTTGTGGCATGCGCACGAGAAAAATACCTCGCAATATAATTTGCGCCGTAAACCGGCGGAATTTCAGGTGGGTGATTTTGTAATGAAGCGCACTTACGTCCTCAGTGATAAAGATAAATATTTTTCCAAAAAATTAGCACCTAAATTCATCAAATGTAAAATAATTGAAAAGAAATCACCACTCGTTTACGTGCTAGAAAATATGCAGGGTAAAAATATAGGAACTTGGCATATAAAAGATATGAAGTCATTAAATACAAATATTTAGTAATGAATGAAAAGTTACTTGCCCAAAAACAGCTACCATGATTGCTCAATGTTTGCTAGGTTAGTCATTCATGACAATGAGTACCCTGTGTTACAATGTAAGGAAGCGACGTTATTTTAATTAGGAATTTAATGTTGTAGATTATATGCGTGAAGTATGAATAATGTCATGAAAGCTGAAGAATGAAAGAAAAAAAAAAAAAGCAAATACGTGAGCGTATTTCCTTAAGGATTTTATTTTAGGATAAAATCCTTCAGTAGCGGAGGGGGTAATGTAACGTAAATACAACGTTACTAACATAATTTAAATAAAATAAAAAAATAAATAAATAAAATAATAAAACTTAAAACTAAACTATTATTAAAACTAAACTATTAACTAAAAATAATTACTTAACTAATACTAATAATATTTACTTAAATCTATAACAATAAAAACAACTTGTTAAATAGTTGCAACTTTATATTCGGCCGACTGTACTTTCATACAGATCTTTTGTTCTCGATCGCATGATCGATGACGCGTGCATACGTCACCGATCGTTCGATGTTTGGCGGACGCTGATTGGCGTTTGATCTTAAATGCTGGTCAATTATTAGGAGCGATCTGCGTGGACGTGGACACAGTCGCTTTAACCTTTACTAGGAACAACACGTATTGTTTGTTCCGCGACTTCTCATATTTTTTTATCGAAACATAGCTTACGTATTAAGTTAATGTTCTTTGAATACAAGTTAAATAAATCATATCATTTACTACTGCATTGTGTAGTGCCAACTATTTTATAAAGTGTCTTCAACCCCATATTGGGTAAGTGTTGAAACGATTCTTTAGTGCTAGCTATAGTAACAGTTTCTATTTGAATCCATAGTAGGTATCAGCTGATTTTGCATTGTACAAAACATGAAATCATAATCATTGAAAGTGTTTATCAGGTACTTAATTATTTCAACAGCACTAGACGGTATAATGGAAATTTAGTACATTGTTCACCTTATTCACATAGTCGTATTCTTGTGCGAGCACCTACCTGCTTATAGCTAAATTTAGAGTATGTACTCGCCTTGTTAGTTTTATTTAACCAAGCTTTGTCCATAAAACCCGCTCTGATTGCCATCACTGCACCGCACCTATCTACTACTTTTGTAAAAAGGTAATAGGTACTTCCCAATGCTTCCGCTTATGCTAGCCAGACGGTGATGACAATTGGTGCTGGATGTGCGACCTTGTCGTGACACCACATATTGTTTCTAGGGTCCAACACTTGGGCTGAATCACGCACATCTTTACTGCCAACCACCTTCTCGACTCCTGACGCTGCTAAGCTGCTACCGAAGACCCTGAACCTCTCATCGTCGACGGCTGCACAGCGCCCGGGAAGTACCGACCGTATAAAAAACTTAAGCAGACGGGCCTTCTGCCCACGACCTTTTATTTTTTTAAATAAATTATTTTTATTGTTGACTGGGATTCTGTGTTCATTATTTAAAACCGCCTACCCACGTCACAAGTTATGTTGAGTTTTGTGTACTGTGATGTCTTCAAAGTCTATTCTTGTGACCTTGTTTTATCATTTAATAAGCTGTCGTTCGATTCAAATCCTCGACCCTGTGCTTCGAAAGCAGACGTACTACTAAGTACCAACTAAGGGGTGTGTAATATATTCCATAATTTCAAAAGTTATATCATTATAACTAAACTATTAAATGATATAATTTCAGTTTATATAATTTTACTTATCCTAATAATCAAATAATATAAAAGACAATTCCTATAATTTTAAATGATATAATTTCATTTGATTCATTTGAATAAAAAAGATGCGACCATCGACGCGGATGTGACCCATCGCATAAACACAGGTTGGATGAAGTGGCGAGAGCTAACGGGAGTGATGTGCGACAGAAGAATGCCCGTACATGTAAAAGGCAAAGTATATAAAGCTGCCATCCGGCCAGCCATGATGTACGGTGGTGAGTGCTGGGCCCTCAAAAAACAACAGGCCGATAAAATTCACGCTGCCGAGATGAGAATGCTGCGTTGGGCCGGAGAGGTGACGCTTCTAGACCACGTCCGCAACGTTCACATTCGTGGCAGTTTCAGGGTAACAGCTATTCAGGAGAAACTGAAGGAAAGCCGATTAAGATGGTACGGGCACGTGATGCGCCGCCCTCCTGAACATATGACAAGGAAGGTACTCGATATGCTCCCACCGCCTAAGAGACCAGGTAGACCCCGCCTGACATGGATGGCTACTGTTAACAGAGACATGAAGGAGGCTGAGATAACACCAGAGACGACCCAGAACAGATCTGTTTGGCGAAGGAGTACTAGGAGAGCCGACCCCAAATGATGGGATAAGGCTAGGAGAGATAGATAGACAACTGCATTTTCATTCAAATGAATTTTGAATCAATGATGGATTACTTTAATTCGAATAACGAATAATTTTTGGAAAGAAAAAATCATTCGAATGACGAATGATCTTTCAAATTCCGCCTATGGAATCATTCAAATAATTCGTTTGTTAATTTTTATCACAATCGCCCATCACTACCCACTCCCTTCACCCCGTTCTATGATTCTATGACTAGGAATGATGAATCAAACGCGCGTACAGCGTACCTTTTGCTTTGCTTGATTGGGTGTAAAGTATGGAGCAACGAACGGCGTTACTTTTTAAGTATTCTATATTATTAATACAAAAGATTATGAGTTTGTATGTTAATCAATCACTCAAAAACAAAACCGGCTGAATAGATTTGAATGAAGTTACGTATGCCACGTGTAGTTCTATAGTCTGGATTAACATATAGAATATTTTTTTCCGCGGTAAAATTACTGATTCATGCGTGAAATACACTCTTAAGCGGGTGAAGTCACAGTCACAAGGCGGACGGAAAGCTAATAATCTAATAATCAATAAAAAACTTACGTCAGTTTCAATCTTTAAAACGTGTTAGACGCTGCTACTTAACAAAAATCGAGAACAAAGTTATTTTGAAAAAAACCCGAAAACCCGGGTCTTGATTTTATAAAACCGGTTTCTTTTTCGGCTCGAAAACCCGGGAAAACCCGGTTTTTTCGGACCGGGTAAACCCGGGCTCGATGCCCTATTCACAACATTGAACTCATTTTATTAACTGATTGCAGGATAATGTATGTACAGAGAGATAAATACCATAGTAGTACCACAGAATACCTAATAGTAGTACCTAGTACGTGGTACGTACGTATTGAGCTTACACTGTGTTGCAATTACCTAAGAATGTTCATTGCAATCGTTCAAGATAAATGCACGTGATTTATTTGTTTCTCTATTGAGAAGCGGCATAATCGTACAGGTATTACGCAAGTAATGCTTAGCGACATGGAGCCGGATATTTTGGGAATGGTACGCACGTATCCTAACGCGAACCGCGCAGGGAATTTAGGTCGTCTGCACTTCGGGAGGCAACAGCTATTTTCAATCTTCATCCTCCCAGCGATCCCGAACATGGAAGACATCCGAGAATAAATACGCATTTCGAGATACAAATCCAATCGTAACAACGTAACGGAAATCCCATATTCCGTAATAAGTTCCCACACACTTCCAACTACTATCGAAGGAGACAATTGTACAATCGGGCAGTTTAAAGAAACCTACTTTGCAGACAATGAAAATGCCACTACAAATGTGAACACAAAGAAAACGCAGGTGACAAGACACTAGTGTTATTTTATTGAACGTCTTTGTTCGTTGCAGCGAATGATCCACAAACAGGAAACGTTAGCTAATTAAAGATGTCGGTTAGATCTTGCTAGTCGCACCCACCCACACTGCTTTCTTCCAAATGACAACACACACATATAACGGCATTCTGTATTTTAAAACTTTAAAGATAGTGATGAAATAAAACGAGACGTTTATTTTGTTTATGCTTGTGCTTGTGACCATGCCACTCAAATGAACGGCCTCAACTCGCAGCTGTACCACAACGGTACTATAATATGCTGTGACTGTAAGGCGGTTGTCTCAATATCTCGAGGACTTTAATGTCACAAATTTTTTGTTTTTTGTCAGCGCTTGGCTTGTGATCTCGTGAACAAGTCGGTGCTTCGTCAACGATATGAAGCGGGGGCCGCGCAGGTTGCAAAGGGCCTGCCGAGGTCGTCTCTGCCTTATAAGTACTGGGCAATCTGTCACTTGTCGTGTTACGATGTAAAACTTTTGGGGCAGTTACATAACTGGTATCTAATATGCATGGATAAATCCATAAGCACCTAAAATGTGACTTCTAAACTTTCATATTAGGTCATAATTACGTTTGCTCCTACATACATACACAAGAAAGAGATGAAACAAGAACAATATTACTGTTTCAGTAAACAACAGACACTTTGATCTAGCTTCAAGGTTAAGATTGTGAGAGAAAACTCTATATTAAAACATGCGAGTAAATAGCTTTGTCCTGTGTTTGGGACAAACGAAGTTGTTATCATTCATTACACGCTTCAAGGAACATTACGAATTTTTTTTTTGTTGATTTGACAGCAAGTACTTATAAAGAGGGCGAATAACGCAAAGTACAGCTTGAATAACTAGTTTGTTAACCTGGTTTTAGCGAGGACAGGTCTCAGGGCAGATGCAAGGGAAAGCTGTGGAGGTATAGTTTCACTTCCAAGCGTAATAGAACCTTAATTAATGTTGCCGTTTTTGTGAAAGCTATTTATAAGGCCGTTACCGAAAATTGTGACGATAAAAACGCGGGAACGAATAGAGAAAAGTTGTGTATTGTGCTGCCTCGCTTGCGAAGTTATTAGATAATCGACGTAATCGCTACGAAATGAGAACGAACGCCGCCGTACTGTGAACAACATTATGGTTTGAGCCGATTCTCCGTGCCTTTCCAAACCTTCTTTACATGGTTGTTGATTTATTTCTGCATCTTTCAATTTGTCAAGATTGTTACATTTTTGTTACTAACATGATGTCATTGGCAATTTTTCGCAAATAAATACATAGTTACAGGTATTATAATATCGTATTGTTGTCTTTGCCTTTGGCAAATCATTATGACTGTGGTTTTTGGCAACAGACAGAGCGTTCTCAACCCAACATCTCATCTAAAGCAGTCGCCCAAAAATTTCAAGAGACACGCTTTCCCCGCGTTAGCGTCGTCGGCCCCGAGCGTTGATAAGTGGCCTAAGGGCGCCCTCCCGCCCCCCTTCGACCTAGTTCCCGCCCTCGCCCTACCGATCTTTGTGCACGCCACTCGCCATCGCACTTGCACAACGCCGTATCAGCTGGATTATAGTGCTGATTGTACCTGTAGTTCTTCTGTAGGCTCAGTACGATTGGAGACATAAGAAAGTGTCAAAAGCGACATAGTGATATAGGCGACGATAGTTAGTTCTGTCACTCGCCTCTTGACAGCTTCTCAACTTCTCGTTCGAATTATTATTGTACTGGGCCTACATACTGTAGTGTTAGAGTAAATTCGCAGCGAATTCGATTTTATTCTGTCTTTTTAACCCCCGACGAAAAAGAGGGGTGTTATAAGTTTGACTTGTGTGTCTGTCTGTCTGTCTATCTGTCTGTCTGTGGCATCGTAGCTCCTAAACAGATGCGCCGATTTTGATCTAGTTTTTTTTGTTTGCAAGGTGTCATAATCGAGTGTTCATAGCTATGATCCAAGAAAATATCTTCAGCCATTTGAAGATCATCAGCTCTTTTCTAGTTTTTTAAAGGATCAAGTAATGGTTTTGTGTCGGGGGTTATTAATTTTTTAAATTTAGAATTGCGTACAAATATAATATTGGATGTTTTGAAGAATAGCATTGCTGGTTATACCTACCTATTTATTTGGCACAAGAATTTCAGGTTGCGTGCGTATCTTGATTTCTGCGTTAATAAGTAATAAGTGTAATTTCTTTAGAACTTTGACTGATAGCAATTTGTCTAGTATGTTCTGTAGTACCGGAAATAAGAACAGTGAGCCAGGAAAAAGCAGAAAGGCCACAGTTCTATCATCACATAAATTCATTTTATAAGTAAGCTAGATGACTGTCACACAATAATATGAAACTATGAAGCATTTTGCCAGAAACTGAGAAACGAGACTTTGTAACTTTGTAATTCTTTACAAAATTAAATATCGTGTCTATCTTTGAGAACATAATTTGTACCTACTACGTTTTGCTATTTGAACCATGATCCGAAACGAGAAACGTAGATCAAAATAATTGAGTTGATCTTACATAACCAGTTTTGCTTTGGTACTTCTCAAACATTACGTCGCAGTTACGATAAGAACGTTTGTTAACGCTATTTGAGTACTTACTACCACATACATACTACCAAGGACGTTAGAAATGAGTAGTATATCATTCTACATAGGTAAAATATTAGTTACCATAGCAATATATTGGTAAAAGTAAACGTTACAAAGTAACATTTCAAAACCTTTTCTACTTGTGACAATGTTTGAGATGAGACAATGTAGGCCAGCTGGAAGACATTTCGTGAGAGATAAGCTGTGCCTGTTGTGTCTACTTTTTGAATAACTATATTTGTAAAATGTTTGTGTACAATAAATAATAAATAAAAAATGTATTGTATAATTATACGTATAGGGTATTAATAATCTGTGGTATAGTTAAGCTTGACGTGATCTGTAAAATTATTGTATGTATTCAAGTTAACATAATATTTTTCGACTATTTCCATGCTTTTTTGTCCGAGATAGTACAGTACTATTATTTGGGTCTAACATAATTTATTGAATGACCTTGTAAGGGTCATATTTTGACTATACCCCATTTATTTTATTTTATTATGTTTCTAAATAATCGCATACTACTAATGCTGACACCAGGGTTTGTGAGGTATATTAGTTAGGTAACCTCGAAACCCACACCGTAAGTGCTATTTAAGCAAGCAAGCACTAAATGGTGTACTGGTTTATAATTAATGCCTAAATTTTATATTAATTAAATAACATCTTTATTTGACTGGCGAAAGGGCTAGATAGACAGACAGAGATCAAAGTTGTACAACATTCAATTAAAAAAATTAAATACCCCCGCCTCGAAACCGTTACTTGATCCTTTCAACAACTAGGAAAGGGCTGATAATAATCTTCAAATGCTGAAGATATTTTCTAAGATCATTTCTAAGTACACTCTCGATTGTGACACTTTGCAAACAAACAAAAAACTAGATCAAAATTGGCGCATCCGTTTAGATAGTATAGATAGGAGCTACGATGCCATGCCACAGACACAGAATACCAAATAGTACCACAGATAGACAGACAGACACGTCAAACTAGACACTGACAGAAGACATATAAAACACCCCTCTTTTTTCGTCGGGGGTTAAAAATATTGATGAACTTAGTAATTGGCTTTTACATTACAAGCAAGAATATCTACCTACCTTACCGTCAATAGTTAGAAATTAATTAATAATTTGAAACAGTGACCTGAAAGTACCAATAAAATTGTAATTTAAAATCAAAAGGAAATGGAGAATAAATTACTTAAAAGGTACTTAGCAGCAATACTATCCAGTACATATGTTAGTAGAATTTACTTATTATACGAGACCTAAGTATAAAAAACTAGTATTAGTTATTTATCGAATAATGAAATCGATGATTGATGTGTAGTCAACACCCACAGTTCAATGGGCTATTAACTGTATACCATCTGATGAGATCATCAATTGCTTTGTCATTTCTAATCAAAGGAAATTGGTGGCATTACGCCAACGGATAGTTATTAAGAAATAACCTTCCAATGTTTCAGAAAAGAGCGAAGATATTCGAGTTCCTATTGGGAAATAATTTCATGTAAAATTATTTTAGACTAGCTCCGCCCGCGCTAACAGATTTTCCCGTGGAAATAAGGTATATTCCCGCGGTAAACAGTAGCCTATGTGTTATTCTGATGTATAAGCTATATTATTGTAAACTTTAATTAAAATCCATTCAGTAGCTTTTGCGTGAAAGAGTAACAAACAAACAAAGAATTTAAATATTAACAGGAAGATATTTTAGAATGATTTCTTTAAAATCTAGGGAGACTCAAAAGGAATGTAGCACCAAGTATGCACTTAGTTTTTTTGGCAACCTTTTTGAAGGGGCGATGTTCTTTTAAGTCGAAATGAGAGTGTCGTATATATCTAGCCGCAGTACCTATCAATATAAGTTGCTAACATAAGTATAAACGCGGTACGAGTGTGGTATATTCGAGTAGGTAAATTAAACAAATTCCCCATCTGTAGCATGAGGTGGCATGAGCTAGCTGTTCGCCTGGAGTTTCTCACTCGAGTACACATCTCGGCGGGAGTGCACTGTTCAGATATGTCTTCTATTTATAACTGGCCGCATACAGCCGCATCTCAAAGTTGCTTTTGTGAAGCTGTCTCATCGTTTTGAATGCTGCTGGGTTGCCAGTGTTGCCACGTCGGATTTTGTACCTGTACAGGTACATGTGGTATATAAGAATATCTTGGTAGATCATCCTGTACGTATACAGTTTTTCGTCTACCTATGTGACAGTAACGAAGCGGCTCCTACCTCTCTGGACAGTAATCTTGATAGTAACAATAATGTTCTGTGATAGTAACGTGCGAACATTATTCTGCACGTGACTAGTTGCCACTGACAACAGGCAGTATAATATATCAAGATTCTATAGGTAAACAAGTTGGTATACCTTCAGATCCATAGTTACTATTCAAACAATTATACAATGTGGGACATACATCAAATAACTGACTACTCTGAATTCCTAAGTAGACATGAAGACAAGAAGGGGGACACTGGAAAGCACTTGAAACAGGAATGTTCTACTTATAGTTATAGATTGATAATGAATGTCCCACACACACACACTGCATACATCAATATTTATACGTAAGTAGGTATTTAATATACCAGCAAAGTTGTCCAACTAATAATAATATAAAGCTGCCAAGTAAACAATCTGTCTGAATTACCTCTTATGTATTTGTATTTAATTGATTATGTATATTGTATTATTTTGTAGGGCGAGCATTAGTTTTTTTGCAGTATTAAATAAAGTGCAAAAATACAATATTTTATACATAAAAGCACGTAAAGGTATTAATATCGTAGTCCATTCAAACTCCTTAGAGTTTAATAACCTTCCAATCAGGGGCGAAAACATTTTAACCAAAGACTGGACGCGAGATAAACGATTGCCTGTTTATTTTCTTTTTTCTTTTTCTTTGTCCGCTGACTGGCTGGTTCAGAAACGGTGCGTACGGATGGCGCGCAGTGCATCGAACGCGGCTCAGCGCGGTGAGAGCGGGGTCGTCGACCTGACGCCATGTGCATTCGGGTTTGTAATTTTGTAGGTGGCTAATCGCGATAGATCGATTGTACTTTACCATACTACGTCTGGATTTAAAGATATCAGAAATGTATGCTATTTTATCGAAGCTGCGAATTTCTATGAGAATTAATAAATTGCTGTCTCTTCTCTACCTGTATAATTAATAAGAAAATAAAAAATGTACGCTCCTTTGTAGGTAGGCCATTCTTACAAAACTGCGAATTTCCATGAAAACAAATTGCTCTACCTGTAATAAAGATAGGTCTACCAGAGCAGAACGAGCGAAATTTAAACGTATGTATTTAGATACCTACCTAAAAATGTCTTCTAGTATTTTTTTGGTTAAAATTTGTAATAAGTATGTAGGTAATAATAAATAAATAGCAACTTATAGAATAATGCGAACCGGGCCTATTCATCATTCTATAACAACATTGATAAACTGTTCATTACTAAAATTTGGTAGACAAGTAGGTAGGTATAATTAAAAGGCAGGTTGGCCTCCTTAAATTACGAAAGAGTCAATTTGATTTTAATTTCTTAGCTAATTTTTATTAATTGCGTAATTTTATTGTATAGGATAGTGTACCTACTGCAGAAAAGAAAGTAGTCATCAGTCTTAGAGGTGAAAAGATGACACTGGATCCTACTTAGGGTTCATTCAAGTGTTCAATAATATCTTGAGTATAGATAGGCAGACTGGTTCTCGGTTTCGGGTGTGGCCGAACCGATAATATCAAGACATTCTAGATGCTACTACATAAATAAATACCTAAGTACTGTAGTTATTAATTAGCAGATTATATAGACCTACTGTTGGAACTTGGTACCCTTATCCTACTTCTTTTTACTACATACCTACTTACTTGAAGTGCTTTCACAATGCAATCTGTCTATTCTATAGTAAGTACCTTTATTAGAACAAGAAAACCTGCTATTTATGTAATGTATGTAGGTATGTATAGTTTCCTACTTTATGTTTCACTCGCTTTTGTATAGGTACCTGCCCCTCTATCTAACATCGGTCCTCGCGTGACAGTCATAATTTTGTCGTGCGTATTCTCTTATCCTATTGGAGGATATTTCAATATGGCGGGTTTCTCGCGCGACAAACTTTTGTCATAGCACTGCATGTTACGGGGGCTGCATTCTCCTCTGTTGCACGAAAGCCTGTATCGTAAGTGGACGTTTACTTTAGTAGAAGTAGGTAGGTAGGTAGATACGTAAGTAGGTACAACACTTGATGACCTGATTTTAGATAACTTACGGGACGAATGATCTTGGGATTAAATTAATCTTAGGACTGGCCATCTGGCTCTATCTATAGTACCTAATCTAGACAAATACCTACTTAGGCTAATAAAATACGCAGAGTGCGAAGGGCACACATCTACCTAGTACTTAACTAGTAGATAGGTAGGTACATAGGTACATAATAAACAAGGTTTGTAAATTATACCGTAAGTTATGCGAGCTCTATATTAGCTATTACCTACATGACAGTAAATTAATACGAAGGCCGACTAAAGAAAATGAAACAATCAACAACGTTCGGTTTCATCAATAAAAAATCTTGGCTTAATGAGGCCTTGGTCACAGAATACTATAATGCCTTGGCGATGTCCAATAGACATGGACGACCTTTTTGGGCGATTTCGGTAAAAATTTCCATTAATATCCCACGATTTTGGGGGAGGGGGGGGGGGAGGGGGGGAAGGGGGGGGAGGGGGGTGTCCCCCGATACCACCCCCCCCCTTAGGAGGTGCATAGTTTTCGAGATATTTAAGGTCAAAGTTTTGAGGTTATGTCCAGTTTTATAACCATTTTTAGGTTAATTAGGCCATATTTGGTAACTAATTATACCACAATTAGGAGGGGGGGGAGTTGGGGGAACCCCCCTCCCCCCTCCCCCAAGCGCGGAGATAAGTAGTTTCCACAAAATAATAAAAAAAAAATTTTGAGGTTATGTTCGCCAAAACAACCCAACTAACAGTGTTCAGAGATGCTCCAAGTCGGTTCTGGGTAGGGGAAAAGACAGCAGGGGGAAGTCCACCCTCCCCAGTCTTCCTGCCCTGCACTTTTCTTTCTGGGTGGCAACAAAAAAAAATTTACTAACACCCCGAAGGCTAAGGCGGTCTCTCGCTCGCTGCGCTCGCTCCGTTCCCGCCTTAGCCTTCGGAACCTATTTCCGCCTTAGTGGTTTTAACTTTCGTGCAGAATGCAAAAAAAAAAAAAATTACTTATTCACTTGAATTACTTACATTTTTGCATGACATTTAACGTAAATTATACAATAAAATTGTTTTCACTAACGAAAATAATAATTCTAATGTATTTTAAAGCAAAATAAAGTAGCAAGAAAAAAAAAACTTTAAACTTGGCTGTATGAACACGGTACGAACACACTACCACGCAAAAAAAAAAAAAACGTGGTCTTTTTACAACCAAATTTGTTGATTTTAGAAAATTAATTTCTCGAAAACTATGAGTCTCCTAAACTTGAAACTTGGCATAAATGCTTCTTAAGTATAGACCTTTTAGCCATAAAATCATGAACCGCCAAAGCCTGGGATATTAATGGAAAGTTTAGCCGCGATTTCTGTTAGATAGGTATTTGGCTTGGCTTCCACCGAAAATAAGTAGGTACCTACCTATGGAAAGTAGCCAAAAAACAGGCAGGTAGTAGGTAAGTAAGTAGGTACCTCGTATAACAAATTGATATACCTCAGTAGGTATTTCGGCAGGTAGGTAGGGAACTAGGTACTCTAGGTACTAGGTACTCTATTCTAACTAACTACATGCGCGTTGTAGCTTTAAATTAACTTTTACTTGATACGTTACGAATAGGTAGTTAGGTAGGTACCTAGAACGAAGTAGTTTTTAGAGAATGATACACATAAGAAACAATGTTCAAAGAAACCATTAATTAAACTTCCATCCAATATGCAAAATTCTTAAATTGGAATGGTAAAGTTTTACCTGAAGCTCCTTATTCTTGTTATCTTTGAGCGATGCCGCCCTGATAACACCAGCTTTCCATCCCCATTCGGCAACTTTATTCACGTTAATTTTAGTAACACCACTCACAGAGAGAAATCGTTTGCCAACTAAATCTTCACGGTATTTATAGGCCATAACGAACAACACAATCACATTATTCACATCAAAAAACTACACCAACGTCAAGAAACACAGTGCTCAAACGCACAACACGTCCACTCGCCGTTGAGCGAAAGGAAACTACGTGGAAAACGCAAAAAACGTAACGTACTTACAATGAAACATATTTTAAAAGTATACACAAGTCGAGTTATTTCACATGACTACTGAACATTTCAATTTGTCTACATTATAAGCTACGCAGAAAAAGAAGAATGGTCAGTGTTGACCCTATAAAATCTGCGCGAACATAAGACTTTTGTATTTAGTTGGGTTTTACGCTGAAAGTACAACTGCCGTAGATACGTGATAGTTCTGTAAGATTTTGCTAGATGTCGTTATTTGTAAAGCAACTGGTTTTAATATTTTTGCTTAGATGTCGCTACGGAAAAGGGAAGGAAGCCATATTGATTTGAGATGGTCACGTGACAGAAATTTGACAGTAGTTCCAAGATGGCGGACTAAACGTGTAGCTGAGCAGTTGTGTTTTGACTTGTTTACTTTTTGTGAATATTTAGCTGAATTTTTCATGTGAGCTTTAATATGATATCGGCTATAATATCCCGATTGGTTATGTGAGTGTATATCGTTTTATTTGTGAATAATTCTATATTTTACAATATTTTTTTCAAGCTCTTTGTTAACAATTATAATTATCAGTTTATTCTACGTAAAAGAATATTCTGCATGCATCTGCTTAGGGAGTCTAAATAAAGTTGGTAAATTAATTTACTGGAATATTGTGGTTGAAATCATAATCACATTTCGCACTACTTCTAAATTACCCAATATTTTTCTATCAAGTTTCATTTTGTCAATTTTAGCAAAGTCATTTGTGTCATTTCATTGGAGAGGAGAACTAAGAAATTGAATTGAACATGCAAGGAAGTGCGGTCAGAGAGTCAACTTCAGGTGCTGATCCTTTGTGCTGCACCTTAGCCATGTTTGTTAATTAGGTACTGTGTTGTTATTTATTATGTTGTTATTTACAACAGTACCTACAAAGTGTATTGAAATTTAACTTCTAAGTATAATTTTACATTTTAAGCCCTAGGATAGTTTTGCATTTACTCCAGAATAGTTAATGTAGGTATAGGTTAAATATATTATTATCCTATCCAATTTTTTCTTCCAACCTAGTTGTGGCTACTCTACCTACAACCCGTTTCATGGATATTTTTGGTTTGCCTAATGAATGAGTCATGGTAATATTTAATTACTTGCAAATTCACTATAATGGATAAAATATAAACCTGCCGTCCTGCAGTTATCTTATTTTGTTATTTTATTATGCCCAATTATCTGTGATTTTGTTTTATCACCTGTGGTCAGCTGTAGTCATGAAATCGCTGTAAAAAGTCCTCATATTTATTTGGAATGATGTAAAAGTTACATTCATAAAGAATAATTTTCTTAATTATATGCCTTTCAACAAGCCATACAGCTCATATCAGATAAAAAACATGGCTGTTGTGGCTACTAAAATACTAGCCCTACTGATAAGAACTGGGAGCTTTTCGTTTTGTGTCACACATGTAACTAAAGTAACAAACATGGTACTTAAGGCTTGCTTTATATTTTTATGTAATTTCACCATTAGATTCTCTATAATACAGTCCACTACTGAAATAAGGTTCTCCCTTCAGTTGGAGGATAGTTATATAATTTTAATATGTAATTAATTTGTGTGGAAAACTATAGAGCATAATGCTATAACGATGTTTGGTGTATTTAATACATTAAGCCCAGAGTTGGCAGAGCTCCAAAACCATTCTCGATTTTGGGATCTGCTACCATCATAAAATTTGGCAACACTGCGGCACATGTTCTTGTTTTATTCTTATTTTCACCTTCAGGCATTTTCTCTACATCTAGCAGTCAGACCACTTGTGCTCCATCTCTATCAATTTAAACATTAAATTGTTTAAACTATATTAGTTTGAAGTTAAAGGAGAAATTTGTCTAAACTTATGAAATCTAATCTGCATTTGTGACTAAAAGCATCTCACTAAAACAAAGAAGTTTCGGGTGTCGTTCCGGAATTCGTCATCAGGGCATCCCTGCACTGCCGGGTGCTATTTTGGGAGTGGCTCGGCCGTTCGCCTCTGGAGGAGTATACCCAGCAGCCTCAGTCCGCGAAGCTCTCGACTCGTGTCCGCCGCCGCTCTATGCAGCTAGTGCAGTGCGTTGACACCTAACTGTTGTGTGAATCATATCGATCTTCAAGTTATAGTGTCTGTTCCGAGCTCGAAACTTCTGCGCGGTCCGGCTGTGCACCTTGACTCCGCCGTGCTATGTTCATTATGCAGACCACTTGTCTTGCCATTTTAAGAGTAACCTCGACAGCATTACGTGTACCTTTACCCAGTTTCCAGGGTGACATAAAGTATCTTTACTTTTTAAATGTCTTCGCGTACTAAGATCGATATAAGAATTACTATTTATTACGAGGATCATGTAGTTGTAATTTATATTTAATGGTATGTATGTAACTGTGATGGATTGTTATTTTATTACACATAGTATACCTTTATACTTACAAACATGTTGCCTAACTATTTGTTTCCATGAAACATTTTGGAATAAAGTGGGTTAAATTAAAAACAAGTGTAGTAATTTCGTTACCCTTTACGTTTATAATGAAATATTAAACAGCAATATGGGTTAGTCGGCACGCGCGTGACGCTGCAGATGGTTCACAAAAATAACTACAGCATAATTAACTTTGTAGGTGATGATGACGTGCGTTACAAACTATTTATTATTCTCACAATAGAACATAGTATTTGACAGTAATCATTTGTTGTTGTTGCTTTCCATTTTTTTCATACTCGTATCATACATACAATGTTTAAATAGAGTCCTTTAAAAAATCCCTTACAAATATATAAAAACATGCTATTATTTCCCTATATATATCCAAATTGCCCCTTTTCCTTATTTCAGAATATTTTCATACTATTTTTATAAAGAGGAAAGATTTGTATTTTTGTGTGTATGTTTGTAATGAATAAACTCAAAAACTACTGAACCCATTTCAAAAATTCTTTCACCATCAGAAAGCTATGTTCACCCTGAGTAACATAGGCTACCTAATACCACGGGAAAATGCCTCATTCCCACGGGAAAATCTGAACGCGGGCGGAGCCGGGGCGGAAATCTAGTTCGTAATAACTACGTACAAGAAAAGAATGACCTCAATCTGGTTTCCAGCTATAAGCACCTATAAGTTAAACACAGAAGTCCGTAATGTCGTGCGTGATCGTGAATAATTAGACAAAAGAACTGCAGGACTCACAAATTCCCGTTATCCTATATTTGTATGGCAAGCACTTCCGTTGGGAGTTGAAACGTCATAAAGGAAGTCGTAGCCAGTCCGGTGATGAGTTGTTTGTCTGTTGTGAATGTAGGCGTACCTTTGTTCTTGAGGATTAATTGACTTATAGCATTGACAGTCACCTTCTAATGGTAAGATGCGATCAAGGTTTTACCATTTTAGGTAACGCCATTCGAGTCTAATGACCTCGAATTCGCACGAAGTAGGTAATTGGTCTTTTAAATATTTGACTGTCCATTCATGCTGCGGAAGTTGCTAAAGAATATAATTGTTTTCTTTTTTCCAGTTTTTCGTTTCATTTCTGCAGCATTTATTAACTAATTAACTAAATGTTTGGCTTACATTTAGATTCTTAATTTTGTTTTTGAAAATATTTTGTTGGTCTTGGCCACCCTTTGCATTAAACATTTTTGTTTTATTATAATAATAATATGACAGGAAAGGAATAATTAGGTACTAGACATGTAATGCCTATAAAACAAACTAACACCAAATGGTTTGTTATTCTTAAAGCTGACTGAGCTTTGTTTATGCCGAAAGGTGATTAGTGTTTTTTTATTGACCTTAATCATGATCACTCGTAGTACTTACATTACATATCAAGTTACGGCTCGGTCTGGTTTTATTGAAGTTAATTAAAACTTACTTCGTCGTAGGTGCCACCACCAACTGGCAATTTCCTGTGTTGATATCACTACGAATTTAAGATTTGTCAATTTTCAGTTTGTATGGTTGCACTTATACATACATACATATTAGGTACTCACCAAGTAGATATTCACAGATCGTCTTTACCTTGAGTTTTAGGTGCTTTTAGTGTTATTCTCGTATTTATCATTTATGTTTTATGTTCTTCCATTCGGCACGAGTTTGTTTTTTGACGAAAATATTATGCTAATCTCTACTAGTAGTTTTACAAACACATTACCTACAATCTGTTTCGGCATGGTTTAAAATGGTTTTATTTCTTTAAAAGGCTTGTAGTCATTTTAAGTGTGGACTGTGGATGGTTCAGATGGTTGTGTAAGTAAGGACGACGATGACCTCACTAACACGAATTCTGGTCCCCGAGTCATTGAAACACCAAATTCAATTTATTTATTTATTGAAGGTTCACAAAACAAGTTACAACAATACCATACAATAATACTTTACAACTTTAAACTTTACTTTGACAAAAAACACAGCATACAGAAAACAATACAGAACAAAACAGAAGAGTCAAAAGGCGGCCTTATTGCTAAGGTAGCAATTAGAGCAACCAACGTACAACCATATTAGAGCTAACTTAACGTTAATACAGTATATCGAGGCTAGGATTATAACTCTTAATTATGTGTGCACAGAATGGACCATATATAAACAAACAGTATCAATGTAACATGTAACTACTGTTAACTAGAGAAATCTTATTAGCTTAAACACATTTTTTAAAATAAAATATTAAAATAAGTGTAGAATTTAAATATGTAATATTATTTTAAAACTCCTGCCACAAAAGGTTACTTATATCCTTTCAACATTAGAAAAGAGCTATAATCTTCAAATGGCTGAAGATATTTCTTGGACCATAATATAGCTAAGAACACTTATGATTGTGACACCTTGCAAAAAAAAAAAAAAAACTAGATCAAACAGACACACACGTCAAACTTTATAACACCCCTCTTTTTCGTTGAGAGTTCTTTTCAGTGGATGAATCTAAAATCTTTTTTACTCTTCTGTTTTATTTCTCTCTATATCCGCAAGCAATGTAATATTTTTTGGTGTCAATGAATTCTATTGTATGCAATGATATCCAGCTGGATGCGGGCAGCGCTGTGGAGATCTTTGTGGGAGACCTTTGTCCAGCAGTGGACCTCTACTGGCTGAAATGATGATGATGATGATGCAATGATATTATTATAGTTATAATGACACCCCTGAGGATGGATCGCTTGCGCTTGCGCCTCTTTCGTATCTAGTTATTATGCATGTGCGACTGTAATGACTTCCATCCCATAACTTGTCCTCGTTACATTACACTTTAATGTACTGTTATTTATATTCTATTGTATTTCAATGAGTCATATTACAAACACACTAATTGTATCATGCTACTTAAATGATAAGATAACATTGGAAATAATAAGGAATTCTCGGGTTGTTTATTAATTAATTGCACTGTAAGTTTATTAAGATAAAAAAGCATGTCACAGTTTAGAATGATTTTAAAATAAAAAATGAATCTGAAGTAAACTGCTTCTAATTAAAAAAAAAACAGTAATTTGTAGAATCAGTCATTTACAGAGGTGTTCATTTCAATAACAGATCATTTACAGACTATGTAGTCATTTGGCGAATCAGTCATTCGTCGCCTAAAAGATTTCTTTGTAAACAAAACAACGCAATTATTATATATAAGTAAGCTATAACGAATCTCCTTGTTCAGCCCACTTAACACATCTATCAGTAAGCCAGTGAACAGCTCAGCTGGCCTGAAGCTAAGCTTAAATATGACTCAGCAGAGCAGATAACCTTTCGAACAAAGCGTATTAGTGCATAATTTATTCCATGATGCGCAGACGATTGCATACGGAATGTATGGCCTGTGTAATAGGGTTGAAGATGGAGTAAACCCAAAAGTGGTCTCCCAATTCATACTTGTATTTAATAGGGGGAATTCTCTAGTAAATTTGAAAATTATTCAGTACCTTTGTTTTTTATCAGTTTAGATGACTGACTACACAACAGCTGTTATAAAATACTATAAGTATATTAAGTAAGTAAATTTTAATTTCTGTAGTTATAATGACCATAAAAATAACCAAATACATAATTTGTATAGCATTTTTATTTAGTCTAGTTGCACAATCTTTTTTATTCGTTATTGCATAGAAGAGGCATTTACGATTCAGTAAATTATTGGACATATTTATATAAATAAAATAAATAAGATTTGACTAATTTAGTAGTTATTATCATTATGAACAAAGGTTTAACCAACTACTAAGTGTTGCGTGCGATGCGTTTCTGTTGCACAGACGTTCGAGGTTCTTGACCTATTTGCAGCTCTATTCGTGTGCGTCTATGAAGAGGACATAAAAATAATACCTAATAATATGTAGTTATATATATTTTAATTCATTTTCTTCGTATGTTTTATAGCAGTTAGTTCGATAAATAAGTACCTTGGAGTAATCGCTTCCTGTGTGTTACCCATACCTTACGGGGCGACGGCGCCACCCTAGACTCTACACACACAGATTTTATTTAAATATAAAGTATCTATATGATAAAGATCTGGCATAGAAAATGTCTATTAAAATGTCTTATGAATTTTGAAAATAGTTTAAGAAATACAACAATAATTTAATACGTTCAAATACACTCGTGCTCTTACTGTAGCATTTCATTGCCTCCGCATTCGGATTGCTCGCGAGGTATTCATTTCCTCGATGTAGTCGCTCGCTTTGTTTTCGATTTCCTTTAGGTTAATGAACTTTGAAAAGAGGAAAATCCGCAGTTATGTATCGAACCGATGTATCTTTTGAAATACTGACCACAGCCGGCAGTGACATAAATCGTTAAAATTTATTGGACCGTATCACAATGGGTTTGAAGTTTAGATTCGTTTACATTAGTATATCTTATTTTATATACTAATTTCCCCTTGCAGTTTCTTCTAAAATAAGCAGTCTCTCCTCAAACTGTATTTGGCTAGTGAACAACTACATAACATGCCAATAATATGTTTGCAGTTTTTCAGAAACTAACGGCAGATGATTGATTAGTCTGTTAGCAAATCAATAGTGTAAGCAAGTTTAAGCGTTCACACTTGGCTTAGTTCTTCGGCTCATTAAACATGGCTGTTTACGTCATTTTCCTAGTGCGCAAACTTGGAAATTATTATTAGCTTACTAACTAGACTTATGATCTTAGTTTCTAAGTTCTTGTCTTGACAGGTCTTCAAAAGTACAATCTCCTCTATGATATCACGTAATATCTAAAATCAATATTATTTTAAATCGTAATGTATACCTACAAAATAATGTTTACTTTGGCAACTGTTAGCATATTTAGAGCAATGAGTATTCGTCTCTGGTTCTCCCGCCTTTGGTTATTTTAGGAGGGTTGTGAAACTGAACCATAACATTTAGAGACGCCGAGTTATGTGTGCCGGATGATGTACCATGTTCCCATTTCTAACTATAGTATGCTCTAAATTAGAGGATATTGAACAGATTACCGACTGCTATTAAACCACAGAGAACTGTAAAAAAAAACTAATCGCTTCAAGTATGGCTATTGATTTTGAAAAGTTCCTTCAATTTTCCCATGATCCCATCACCAGATCCTGACCTAATACCGATGTGATCACAAAAAAAAATCAAAATTAGTTCTGATTCTGACTTTTTCCAGCAATATACTAAAATCTGACGAATTAAAAGCCAATTTAGAAGTCGGTTAAAAAAATAGAATATCTGGCCAGAGACTCAAATGCTAATTCAAATTATTTATCATTTCTTTGAATGATTGATTTGATTGTAATGATAACCATATCTGCTCTAAACTGTAGTAGTACTGTCAATCAAAAGACGAAGCCTGTTTGCTAGTAGGAGGTGATTTACGAGGGTGATATCATGATGCGTAGGATAGAATTTGCATTTGCGTTATTCGCTTTCTTAGAAGACCTTATATGATCATAACATATTATATCTGCTTGAGAACACTCTTTCACTTCACTTATTTGGCACCCAAAGACTTAATTCTTTGGTGTAAACGACTTATTTGGTCAAATAGAAAAGGTTGCTTATGCGTACATTCGTTTAAACGAATAAATTCGTACATTTTACCCAGGTTTACTTATATATTTCCTGTGGTTATTTTCATTGTCTTGTTTAGATTTTCGAGCAGCCACTATTAAACAGATTATAAACAAATAAAATCTGGCTTCGCAATAGCAAAATACAATGCTCGATTGTTCTTCTATCTCCTATAAGATACGACATGTACACTATCTTCGTATGCTATATTAGTGCATCTGCTATGCAATTGTCTTGTTTATTTTTAAGGCGCCCAGTGAACTGAGGGCTAGATTGCTTTACTGGACTCTTGCCAATACGTAGATGGGGTAGGTCTAGTTAAATTGGTGATGGTATAAATGCCTTGCCCTCGGTTATTTTATTATTCATCAGATTTCCACCCTGTATCGTCGTCCGGCATTGTCTTCGCCGTGCAGCGCTTGTTTTATGCGAGTATTTCTCGGAGTCTCGACTGTTCAAAATGCTTTCATATATTTTTTCACAAATTCCTTCCGAGATTTCTAAAACGGTAACTTCATAAGGAAACTGATAGTAACGAGCTCCTTTTCAGTGAGTGTTTAATGTAAACTCGTTATATCGTCACGCGCTCGTGCATTTTGCCGGTCTATGAGCAAATAGGATAAATGGTCACACTACAACAAATGGCATAAATACTGTGTATGAATGGTGACTGACTGACACGGCGATGGTTAAAATTTTCCGAACTCGGTATGTTTCATAAAAATTATATTGTTTACGTCTTGCAATAATCAATATTTATAGTAACGTAGAATTCTTTTTAGTACTGACTTTTATTTGGCCGCCCACGTAAACTTGCTCAAACGCACAAACACGCCAGACAGACGTTTAATTTTGATTTAAAATACTGATGGTACAGAATATGGTACGTCACGCTTACGTCTATAATATGTATAAATACAAAGTACCTATCAGACAAAGTATACTTCAGCATATTGCTGTTCTGACTTCCTAATTGATAGAGTAGTTCACACATGAGCATTGATTTACACGCAAATGCCAATCTCAGATAGATCTTGAACTCATTCGTTACGTTCAATCAAGCTCAGGCGCATCTGTTTAAAGTGGAGCGTGCTCGGTACAGACACTGTCAAATAATAATTTAATGTGAAGACTATCGTTGGTAGTTTCAATGTCGACATATCGGTATCCATGGAGGCAGGTCGCGCGCGCGGTTACCGTGACGACAGTCCCGGCTTGCCGCCGCTGAGTCTCGGCCTGTCCAGCGTGCGGCTCATTGTCAACAAACTAGAGGCTGAATGCGCTCGTGCCTCAGCCTCCGATACTCGCGAACTGGTCAGATACGACCCCAGCGTCGACGAAGAATACGACGACTATGACCCCCCTCTCGACAGGTCGAAAGGCCGGGTCTGGAGTCGTTTCGCTGTGAACTTGGGCCTCGCCCTAAGCGGATGCATTCCTAGTGTCTCGTTTGCTAATTTCGGTGTTCTGGCTCTGGTAGTCGGATTCTTCGCGCCCAAGATGATCTCTTACCTTGTGGTGTATCCAATTTGCAGATTGGTATTCGGGACTCTCTACCCGGCTTACGCTTCATATAAAGCTGTGCGGACGAAGAATTTGAAGGAATACGTGAGTATTAACTTTATTACTTTGTTACTTTTTAATAAAGCTCTATCTGGTCTATGTTTATCTAATTCTAGCCATTTTGTGAGTGCATTAAATGACAAGCTAGCATGAAATATCAAAGCAAAAGATTATGAATCATTTAGCAATATGTTTTAAGCTTTCATATCCATAATGTTTTATTTGAAATTTATGGATATGAAAGCTTAAAACATATTGCTAATGATCCATATTGTTTTATTTGAAACTTATGGATAATTTTGCGTTACGAAATCATAAGTAATTTGTAGCGATTTAATAGTTGGACGTATCCACTGGCCTTGTCACGGGTGCACGCTCAACTTGTTCGAAACGCTTCAGTTCCCTTTGTGTCCTTTACATTGTTCTAAACTCCAATATGTTTGTATAATGTACATAGACAACTTGTGCTTTATCCTTTGTTACAAACGCAAAAGCTTTAAAAAATTGTTCCTTTCGTAGCAAAGTACCAGAAACGCATTGGGCCAATAAATGACTACCGGTATTTACATAAAATTATGTAAATAATGGTTCGATTGATAATCTTGATTTAGTCGATATTGCAATTATCTATGAATAATCATTTTGTGTGAGGACGTCTCATTACTGCCTGGGTAGAACAGACATCCATGTTACAATGCCATAATGCCACTGATCATTGATTTCTAGAAAAAAGTTAATTAGCTACTTCGTCCACTATCGCAGCTAAACAGTAATCAATATAGCTTATGTTTATAAGAATGCCAGTTATTCGATATTGAGCAACATGCCAAAAATGTTACACAAAACAGACATTGAAGTCAAATCATTCTGTTTATAAATGAAGCCTCTAAGGATATGCGTTAATAAACTGTTCATTCTTGATAAAGACATAAATACTGCACTAGGTCGTTCTACACGAAGTTAATAGCTCTAAGGGGAGGCTAGACTTACTTAATAAACTGTAGTTTCTTAGTTTATTTGTCTACGGGCTGTGGGATTCAGACACATTAAACTAATCTTAATAAAAGCATTTCCGCATTTTGTCTCTTAATATTCTTGAAGTTTACTATTCAGACCAAGTTTCTGAGTTATTCAAATGCGGTTTTAGGATATTATTGCATATGTACAATTTTATGTCGTAATAAATATCAGAATGTTTTAAAGCTATTTTACCATTTATTGTCTGTATTAAACAATAATAAATCAATAAAGCAAGATTATTTCGTCCAGCCCTATAGGAATAGCAATAACACCATTTCATTGCTCTGATCCATTTCTGTACTCGTATTTTGCTCTCAATTAATAGTATTCATATCATACTATTATTATAAATAGGAAAGATTTGTGTTTGTGTGTGTGTGTGTGTACATGTGTGTTTGTAATGAATAAACTCAAAAACTAATGTAACGATTTCAAAAATTCTTTCAATAAGTTACATTCACCCTGAGTAACATAGGCTACCTTTAACCGCGGGAAAATGCCTCATTCCCACGGGAAAAACTGTTAACGCGGGCGGTGCCGCGGCGGAAAGCTAGTGTATTATAATTATAACTATGGACACTATGGATGAATGTCTATTATATGATTCGTGCTTCAAAGTAATCGTACGAGTTGATGACGCATTGCCTAACGTTTTCAGGTAAAATGGATGATGTACTGGATAGTTTTCGCGCTGTTCACGTGTACAGAAACGTTCACGGATGTGTTTCTGTCGTGGTTCCCGTTCTACTACGAGGTGAAGATAGTGCTGGTGCTGTGGCTTCTCTCGCCGGCCACCAAGGGCTCGTCGATACTCTACAGGAAGTTCGTGCATCCCGCTCTGTGCAGGAGGGAACAGGTGAGACAGATATAATTTGATTAAAAAAGTAGTATCCGTCTTACTACAAAGAAGCACACATTTGACGCATGTCTAAAAAAAATTACATATACATACATTAAATACCTAAATACAAGATTTTCAGACATTCTTTGTATTTATAATTTTACATAATATTACCACGTCATCTAATTACTTAGAAAAGGGTACAGAATCGAAACATAAACACTGCGGCCATTACGACGCATGTACATTGTACATACATACTATTAATTTTGTAACAGAACGGTTATAAAGTAAAATACTCGTACAGTATTCCTTAAAATACACGGGCTAGTCTTAGTTGCACAGAAATATAGCTATTGGACTAGGTAGATTTAAATCCTTTGGCATTCAAACAAGACATTGTTACACTTCTTAGAAAGACACGTGGATAATGTTTATTTATTTATCTTTCGCTTGGCTGCCACTGAACGTGCGATTAATGATACAACACGCGTGCTATTGATAGGTGTGACGTAGCAATGCAATGCAAATGATTTTTTATGTTTACTACTTTTACTACCAATATCTATATTATGATAAAACTTTAGAGGTCGAAAATCTGTACATATAAAATTCTAAATCAGGGCCCCTGACTCAGGGGGATGATATTAAAACATATTATCCAGATTTTTTTCTTTTTGTTTCGCTGTTTGTACGGCCTAATCTCCGGAACTGTTGGACTAATTTGAATGAAATTTTGCATGGTGGTACCTTATATCCCCGGTCAACATCTAAGATAGTTTTTACCGCGGGAAAATATCTTATTCTTACAGGAAACTGCACGGAAAAGTAAAAAAACAAAGCGGGCGTAGCGTGTACAGCTATACTAATAAAGAATAACAATGTTTCTTGTTTATATCGCTATTTTTGGCATACGTTTATTTTGAGATTGGATTTGGTCTACCGCATAATAAAACATTTTATGGATATGCGCACAGGACAAGAGGAGGAAGAAAAACATCGTGAGGAAACCTGCAGTCATACACATATGTAAAGTCGACCAATCGACTAAGGCCTATTCACCCTGAATCAGGGCAGGCTCGAGCCCCTCGGTGGAGACATATATGGGCTGTAAACGAATGTCATGTTCATTATTGCATTATTGTATTGTAAACATTAATTGGTAGTAATTTCATGTTTTATTAAGGAAATTAATAGTGTAAAGAAACTAAGCAACATTCGGCAAATTTATGTTTCGCGTTCTATCTTACCCTTTCGTTTAGGATAATCTGTGCTTTAGGTACAACTACCGGAAAGTCCAGTCGGGTCATACATAGGTCTACTTCCGTAAACGTCTACTTTCATACATGATAAGTGATAACTTTATTTTAGTAAAAAGTTTTAATTTTTTGCATGCATGGTAACGAAATTATTAGTCTGAACTAAATGGACTAAAAGCAACATTTTGCTAATTTATGTTCCACGTTGTAACAACTTATTTTAGTAGACGGTTTTTCCATTTTTGTAATGCCAGTGATTAGAGGGGCGCCCTTGAGTGACTCAAGTTCGACCTTGGCACGCTTTCGGGCTCTTTATCCAAGTTGCGATCTGTACTGAGACTTGATTTTATAAATACTGTGGTTTAACAGAGAGTTCTTATTGCTTCGATTCAAAGATATTGGCTAACAGCAATTTTGCTGCTAGAGGCGTAACGTACAGAAGCCAGCACAAGCTGCGGTTTGACATTCGCACTACGAAAATCAACCCTACCGCTAAGGAATACGGGTGCTCTCAAGGTCAACATGTCCAGTCGCATGTGCTGCCTACTGTACATTTATTTGATGATGGCAAATCCTCCTTTTCAAGCAAGAGTTCTTGGTTCAGCAGTGCGCTGTTTATAGGATATTGTAGCAGTAAACGTGGTCTTCCAAGATAACTTATTCTTCTAAGTCACGTTACGCTGGAATATCACTACGTCATCACATCACATCAGCGATAATAGATACTTTTTTATTTCTTTATTTTGTAGCACTTTATGTAATTTAAGTACACTCTATTTGTATGTTTTTTTTTTATTTTGCCACCAACCCGCACTGTTTTTATCGTTTCTTTTATATTCCATACCCTAAGGTTGCCTGCCTGATTGCTACCGTAGCAATTAGGCCGCCTGTTGTCTTCTTGCATTCTATTTGTTATTTCTCTGTAACGATTTTCTTGGTGTCAATAAAGTATATTATTATTATTTATCCTTTGTAAATAATGTTACATTCCGGACTTCAAACGTATTGCCTATATGAATAATAAATAACTTTTCTCTTTAATTCCAGGAAATAGATGAGTACATAGCGAAGGCGAAGGATCAGGGTTATCACACAGTGCTAAATTTAGGCACCAAAGGCGTCAACTATGCCACCACAGTTATTATGCAGACCGCTATCAAAGTGAGTAGATTTTTTAACTTTGTCATTAATTACTTTGTCTTGAGTCGCGCATGCTTTCGTCTCACATACAGCTCTAGTAGGAACTGTCTTTGTTGTTCGTAGTTTGTTGTTATATTCGATATTTTTCATTTTTGTAGTTTGTAAACAATCATACATTTAATTTATGTTAGTTTTTTTTATTTAAGAACCCTTATTTTTGTTTGGATTGTAAATTATTGATTACATTACACGTCGTCGTCGGTACCTGTCGAAAACTCTTTAGTATATATCACTTATATTCTTTATTGTGCAATAATAATGTTCAAAGTTGCATATCGAAGGAATTAGCATGCAAAAAGAGGCCTTATCGCTGAGATTTCTTGCAGACAATTTACGCGTTTTTTTTTTATAAAATACTTTTTAAGAAGTATCACTATCAATAAAGTTTGAAATCTAGAAGACTATAAGTCCGTTCCTACTCGAGTTAATTTACAAAAGCAAGGGTTACGGTGGACATTAACCCTTAACACAAAAATACACGAGTTCGAAGTGCTATTTACAGTGTTTGCCCACTTAAAGATGTCACATAGACGTGAATAAAACCGATGAGTGGTGGCATGTTTGATTACAGAACAGTTAATGTAAATAACACAACACACACATACAATTCACACCAAAATTAGCACTACTGTATAGATTTAAAATTGAAAAGTAGCTTGAAGCTTGAATGCACTAGCAAGCGACCCATACATTAGCCGCTGTCATCAATCATGTCACTACACCTACTTAGGATCACGACCGCTTATTTTAATTTCATTTTTGTATTTTTAATTTTATTAACACGCTTTTTTAATTTCCTCCTCTCCCACCTTCTATTCCTTGAAATCCGCCGCTTAGAATCTGAATCTGCCGAGTCCCGAGCAGGAGCGAGCTCGGCCGGCGATACGGGGGCGGGACGCGACCGACTTCGCCGAGCCTTACGAAGAATTGAGGGGGGCGGATAGCAACCTTCCTGGGATTGTTGAGATAGTGGAGTTGGATAGTGGAGAGAGCGATGGCTTGGGGGGCGTAGGGGATGTCGCCGACCCGGACTATGAGCCGGGCGCGGCGCGCAGTCGCGGCAATGTGGTGCGCAAACGCAGGCAGCGCCCGCGCAGCGCCTCGCGGGGCCGCCGCACGCGCAGCCAGACCGCCGCCGCCAGCGAACAGAAGCGGGACACAGAACTACACGTCGACTGACACCACTCAAATATACGCTACTGTGATTATTACATTATTTAGCTATTGATTTCTTATACGATACATAGGAACGGTTATTCGATGCCCATAATTCTATGACCTTTACTGTTTTTCGCGGTTGGACGAAATAATCTTTATTTTTATTGGTTTAAAACTTTCAGATGTGTCATTTTTTCATATATTTTTGTTCTGTCTTCTGTAACTTTCAACCCAGTTTTGACTTTACCTAAATTGTTTACCTAACGTTTACGACTATTTTATAAGTTCTTTTGATTTGGATCTGCTATATTTAAATAACCAGAGCTATTTAATCGTATCAGAAATCAGTGTGTTAGTTAGACGATGTTAGGAAACGCTAGAATAATCCGTCTATTAAACAATCCAGTGCATTGTAAATTTTGACGTTTTTCTCTAAGTTTGTAGTTCATTCGTAAATATCACTTCGCGTTGACGTAATAATTGTAGTACTTTATAGTTTATGTGCCAAAGTCCGCTTTCACATCAGCTTTTTGAACTCATTTTAGTTTACATAGTTAATTATTTAGTTTCTTTTTTCCTTTATAATACGACTACATAAAATACTGTAATATTTTAAACATACACATACATCACATATCAATGCACATGTCCCTTATTGTTTGTTCCTACGGCTAGCACAAAATGTCCAGACTGTGTAATTTCGCATGAATTTTGTAAAATGTTGTATTTTTTTTTAAATGAGCGAGCATGTACTGTAAACTCGACCATGTATGTTGTGTTAGTTTTAGTGTAATTGTGTGACTGATTTAGTAGTAAATATTATATATAAAAAATATCTAAATAAAACAGTGAATAAATATTGTATTTCATTGTGATAGAGTAGGCTAGCAAAACAAAGGGAGTTCGTGTATTAGATAACTGTTGTTTTATGTATTAAAATCGAAAGTGAACTAATTGTCATGTTTATTATATTTTGGACTTGATTTGATTTGTCTAAAACGCAAGCTCCCTAAAATTATACTGTAAGCCATAAAAATAAGATATTTTAACGCATGCGCTTTGCTACTAGAAACTTGTAACAAGTCAAACTGTTACCAACACGAACAAGTAAGTAATGTTTTATATTTCTCTAAATATTAGCTTTAGAACATTATGCGGTAATGTTATTTTAATGTCAGTGCTAGCTTCAATATAATTTTAACTTGCAACATATTGTCGCTAAGCTTGGCAGGTGGATTGCAAAATATAAGAGCCTTGTATCACTTTTATATTGTTATTTCACACATTTTTTAAAAGCCTAGCCAGAATATATAAGAAGTGGTTGAGGCATGTGTGTTCGTTCAGTAATGTGTTTGACAAATACGTGATGAGAACTAGCCACGAGAATAAGTATTATTTTACATTTTATGAAGTAATCTGATTGTACTCTCCAGAACGAAAGTTTTACGCGAGGGTATATTATATTCGTCATAAAAATAATTAACTTTTGTATGTTTTTTTAACTATGATGTTAATGGTTTTATAACATTTGTAGGGTGGCGGTGGTCTGGTGCAACAGATCCGCAAGAGCTACAGTCTGTCAGATCTCAGCGAGTGCGAGACTCGCGACGAGCGCAGCGCCGACGAAGCGGACGACGTGCTTTCCGAACCACGGCTCATTCGCCGCTCAGCTGCTAAGAGGCAAGTAACCAATCATCCTATGGCCAGCGCATTCCTGGCGCGGCGATACTGGAAGGGTTGCAGTGTAAAGTAAACCTTAAAGTCTATGCCGTGGCTTGACGGCACGACAATTATTATTATTATTCATCTGTACAATTTTCAACCGTATGGTATAGATTTCAAAATTTGCTTTACATTGTCACCCTTTGAGTATGTTTGCCGCAAGTCCGGTGAAGCTTGATTGGTCGTACCTTTTCGACACAAGCATAGGTCAAAAAAAAAAAAAGAGTATGTTTGCCGCGCCTCGCAGGTGTGCGCTGCTTCTAAAAACCTATAATAAACTGTGCGGTTCTAGGGCTAAAGTTAGACCAATCCAACACTTCCTGTAGATAAATATTATGTAGATGTCGTACGAGGTCACTAAAGACAATCCGTATGGAGAGCAGAGATCATCTGTGTAACCAACAATCAGAGGGGCTACTCTTGACGGCGATTCCGATCCGTCGATATTGAGATCGGGCGTTTCTCGAATGCCACCTTGGTTTCATATTGGGCGGATATTGAGTGAACTAAATGAAATCGGATATTTGACAACTTTTGCCGGGCAGATTTTCAAGAGTAGCTATCTGAAATGACTTTGGTATTGCATTGGGTTGAAATCGGGATCGATATTGATTTCAGAGCCTCTGGCCTGCTAACCATGGGATACGCTATAAACAAGATGGAGGCCTGGCCACAGAATAAATAATAGTACTAGGCGTGGTGGCCTATAAACTAGGACCTGGCCACAACTTCTGGCGACGCGTGGCGTGTTTTGCGCGACGCGATTCGTTCGATGCTGTAACGTGGTGCATGCCACCTCGTTGCTTCATCCTCATCTCATTTACCATTTTCGTCTAAATTCGAATATATTTAATTTTGGAATTCAGTCAACAATCATCCGTCAATTAATTCATTTTTTTATTCACTTTTCGTTAACCTCTCGGCCATGTCGGCCGTGTATCAAAATTCTAGTTTTATCTAATAATCCTCTATTTTAATAAAGTTCTGTGTTTGTTAATTTTGTGTTTATATAATCATCATGGATTGCCCTGTTACCTTCTTGTGCGCGCTCGCTGGCTCGCCCAGGACCTGGCGAGCCGCGGGTGTCACAATGCTCTTGCTCCGCCGTATGGCAAGCTATACAATAGCCTACATTGTGATTTGTTTCCAGTGGGTTCAACACGCGTCGCAGCGCGTCGGAGTCGCACAGTCGATCACCGATGTACTTCCCAGAGGTAGACGTCGACGTCAGGGGCCGGCCGCGGAGCGACGAGCCCGACTTTAGGTATCGCTACACTTGTCATTTACTAGCTTTCCGCCTTGCAACGTTAACAGTTTTTCCCGCGGATCCAGCGCCAATCCAGCTGGACAATATTATTTCTAACCCGTTTTACATCCTACACGTTGTAATAATACAAAATGTATCATAAAAAATGTACCTGATTTGATAATAAGTGCAAATAATAATAAAAAAGAAAAACCAGTATAAGCTGACCTATCTTAGAGTAGACTTTGTATGCAAGTAGAGATCAGTTTATAATGGTTTATTGCACAACAAAAAAAGGACGTTTATATTTAATGTATTTTCACTGTTTAATTGTTTTTAGAATATAAATAAATGAAAATGTATGTTATGATCATATTTATTACTAGCTTTCCGCTGCGGCTCCGCCCGCGTTATCAGCTTTTCCTGTGGACTGAAGCATTTTCCCGCGGTAAAAGTTAGCCTATGTTACTCAGGTCAGGGTGAATGGAGCTTTCTAATGATGTATGATTTTTGAAGTCGGTTCAGTAGTTTTTGAGTTTATTCATTACAAACATACACACAAAAACACAAATCTTTCCTCTTTACATATAATATTAGTATGATTACTTAAATTAAATAAAAAAAAAATCACTTTCAGAAGAATTATTGAAGCTGGGCAAACTGACTACTTGCACCCTATTCGTATAAAATTAAGTATTTTTGAATACATGGCATAGCATAACATAGCACGCTTCTCTGCCGGGACTCGATCCAGTTCGAAAGCTAACAATTTCGCAAACTCTTTATTTCGTATAGTACGGTACTAGTAAGTACCTAACAATGACGTAGATGGCTGCAATGATAAAGAAAACTTCAGTTCTTCTCCATTTAACGATTGAACGCCTACAGGAAGACTTTCAAACCGATTTTGTGTTTTTCCGCAAGTATGATATTTTATAAATTTTCATATTAATATTTCGGAAACATTCTTCTGTTTCGTCTTTTAAATCAAACCTCGTCGAAAAATAATCAAAAAAACCAGCAATTCTTTTATCTTTGGCGTATTTAATCCATTGTTCAAAAAATTGTTTCCTTGAAACGGACACTATGTGTTCTGAAATAAAAAAATATATATTATTGAACCGCACTCGTGACGGGCCTGTAAACTATTTTATTTACAAGTTTAATAATGTAGCTATAATATAAAAAAATTAGCCTGGGTACAAGAGGGTACAAGTAGTTCCCAGACTGTGAAACATAAAATTTCGTCAAAAAAGTAATTTTCATAATTTTCATCTGCAATTATCAATGCAACAGAAAAGATCTTTGAGAAAGTTAAATATAAATAAAATACTACTTACCTACTACCTCAGGATCCACGGTTAAAAGTTTAATAATATCTACTGGTTTCACTTCGAAAATTCGAGACGTATAAAGTAACGATCCGCAAAAAATGTAGTAAAAATACTCACTTCCCCACATTTCGATTTAAATATTTGGTTACCGGGTGGTATTTTCACTAGGTTAATGTTTGATGTCTTAGTTCTAGAATGTTGACTATCGTTTCTGATTAAAGAATAGGGAATGTGAAGTAACCATTTCTGTCCAGCTGGATTGGTCATTTCGGCCACCGTGTGTCTGTTCTATCTTTATACTAAGTTTCATTAAAATCGGGTCAGTAGTTTTGCAGCCTATTCAATGCAAACAAACAATCGAATCTTTCTTTTGTAAAGCCTGACCAAAGAAATAAGAAACCTGCGCCACGTGTATATTTTTACGACTATGGCAACAATTTCCCTTATAAAATTAGTGCCATTGAAATTCCGCAATATGGCGAGGTTTCTTATTTCTTTGGACGGGCTTTATAATATTAGTATAGTTTACCACAGGAGGGTTCATAATTGTACGTACGGTCTGACAAGGATCTAAAGTCTTTTGGCTCCTTTGCTTTGGTGTTTTTTTAAGAAAGTAACTCCACCGACGAGGGTACGAGACCTCATTCTTGACAGTCTGTATAGCGGGCAATTATTTTTTATTATTTTAATACTAACCATGGTCTAAGAACACAAGGTCTAACACTCCGACCACGTGACTGACACAACATCATTTCTACGTCATTTTGCCTGTTCATCCTTGTCGAATGCGTGTAATAGACAAGGATGAACAGGCAAAATGACGTAGAAATGATGTAGGCTTGTGTCAATCACGTGGTCGGAGTGTTAGACCTTGTTTTCTTAGATCATGGTTAGTATTACGTACAAATACGTATTTGTACGTGGTTTATTAACGTACAAATACTTCGTTACAGCCACATAAAATCAAGCGAGGACATAAGCTCGGGCTACTCGAGCGCAGATAACTCTGCGTCCCTCACTCGCACGGCGTCACTCAGCGCCGCGTCCCGCGCCAAGCCCCGCGCGCGCCCCGCCGTCACCGCCATCAAGCGACCGCAGGCGGCCGAGGTGCGGTAACTTACATGAGAGCGAGCGAGACGGCACACGCCAGATGAGATGCTTCTAGACAGCCAGTTGCTAATAGACATGCGCAAAACTGTACGTTAAGGCACCTATTTCACTGGCGACAAAGACAAAAGACGAAAGGGACGCAGTTATGCGTTAGAATGAGATACAAATACACCGCGCTCACTCTTGCGCATAACTGCGTCCCTTTAGTTTTTTGTCGCTGTCGCCAGTGAAATACCTGCCTAAAATGCCATATCACATTACTCATTACTTTCGAAAAGGTGATATCACCCTGGGTTCCCAGTTCTATTACACATCATCCTATAAATATTACCCGAAATGTTGAATGAAATTTATCACTTTGTACGAAGAAATGCTCTGCAGTACTCTGTATTCCGTACCGTACCGTAGCACCATTACTCGAACTCGAGATAGACAGCAAAAGATGTTTTATTTTTTACTAACTGACCCGACAGAAGTTGATTTTCCTTCATAGTAGCTAATCTGTATGTATGATATTGCCTTTAGGGTGATATTACTTTATTGATAACATACGCATTACCTACACACACATTTCTAGTTGCTAAATGCTCTGCATATCAAACTGGTGCACGCGGCAGCACTGCAGTGTTGTTGACATACGGCCAGTTCATCTGGCGAGGCGTAGTGAAGATACTAAAAAGTAACAAACTAAAGTAAACCTTAAGTCTATAGCATACAATTGAAAATATCTTGCTAGGATAAATCCTAGTGAACAGCGCGCCTGCTCTTCAAGATGCCGATAGGACATGCGCGTGACTGTCTGTATGCCATAGATTTTAAGGTTTCTTTATTTAAAGCCTGACCAAAGAAATAAGAAACTTGCTCTGGGGGTGCCACGTGTATATTTTAACGACTATGGCAACAATTTCTCTTATAAAATTAGTTCCATTGAAATTCCGCAATATGGCGAGGTTTCTTATTTCTTTGGTCGGGCTTTATATTGTTTAGTTACCCTTTTAGTATCTTCGCCGCGTTTCGCCAAGTGTGCGGTGATCCATAGCATCATCTATTGACCTTAAAATAGTAGTACTATTGTTACCCTCGATCGAGAGTATTGAAACTCTTTTGGTACGTAAAGCCTGTGCGAACTAGGGAAGGAACCTATTAAAGCAGTGGATTCTGCAGACAACACAGTTCGGTACATATTTTGCTGTCGAAAAATTAGTAATTTCATTTAGTCAGTCAATTCGCAGTGTTTTGAAAAAATACTTAAATACTAATTAAATTTTGTAATAAACACTGCCTGTCTATGAAGCATCGCATCTGATTCAGACTGATGAAGTGTTTGATTACTCTTCCTTCCCCTTCTGGAAGTTTAGTCAAATAATTCTGAGTAAGGTTAGAACTGTAAATGGTGCTGGATATGGATAATAATGCTGGTTGTTTGAAGGTTGTTGTTAAAGCAAAGCTAAAGTATACCTGGGTTGTAAATTTTATTGGCTTTTATAGGTGCAATAAAAAATATCAGTTACGTAATAGTGTCACATTATCAATCACTAGTAATGTGACGGCACAGATAATAATATAATACAGTTACATACACTAGTATGTGACGGTGAAAAATGCTGTTTATAAAATAATCTTGAATTTATTGCCATTTTTCGTGATTAACACGATTTAAAATAAAATTGGCAATATTTTACAGATACACTAACTCATAATAGAGGTATTGTTTGAATAGCAGTTTCCTTCAAATAATTAAAGACTTGATCTGAGCCAATAAAACGAATGAAGGATAATGTACAATTTATTCGCCAATAAAATTTACGCTCGGTCTTTTTTATGGAAAATGTATTGGTTCTGGTGTTAATGGGCTCAAAATTAAAATTCAAAGACATACCTAATGCTTTGGGGTTTTTAAATATCAGATGTTATAGAAATAGATAATAGCTGTTGTATCTCCGTATTTATTGGAACATTAGATAGTAAATTTAGATATTTAAGATTTCCAATTAAAAAATTCTTTAGGCAATTAGCTTTCAGTTTTGTATTTCGATTCTTGTATCTTAAAATAAGTATTTTTTGCATGTTACTTTAATAGGCTATGTTACTCAGTTTTCCTTCCTAAATATCTGTAAGTCTGCATTTGCATTTACTAGTTTATTATTTATTTTATTTTGATTTAGACTTAAGAACTTTCTATTTAAAGGGTGACGTAATCATCGAGGAGGTCCACGACGACGATTCTTTTGACTATGCGAATATGCCAGCCCTCTTAAACCTCCCCCAAAACCTTTACTTATCCGACTCAGACCCTCCCTTCTTATACCAACTCGTAGGCGGACAAGTAAAAATTGTTCAGATACTAGGTAGCAGTCATATTCAAATGTTTAATAATGAAAATAATAATCCAGATCATTGGGACCAAAACGAAGCGTACCAGGATGCTTCTCCGACGATAGACGAAATAGATAATGAAAGTAACGAGAATCATTCAAGTACTAATATCGATAAAGTGCCTTTGAACGAAGAAACGGAAAATGCTACAATAAAGGATCAAACCAACAAAACAAATCAACAGAAATTTGTTGAACCACAGTCAACCGTTAAAACTGAAGAAAATAACAATGTTTTAACAGTGGAAAAAGGTATTACTAACACATGCAATGTTTCCCATGATAATATGGATGAAATTAAAACCACGACGCAAGTATCTGTAAAGGAAACTGAAATAATAAATTCAGACCAAAACCAAAGTATAAATGAACTAGAAAAAACTATACATGAAAACGCTATCACTAAAGCTGCAAAAGATGAAACTAACGCTTCTGATGATCATGTAGATACGACAAGTCTCGATACTTCGATCAATGACAATTATTCTGGAGAAAGTGATGATGAAGCATCTTTTGGCACACCAGAAGACTCACCAAAGGGCAAAAGAAAATCACCTAAAGGCAAATATGGCAAAGGAAAAGCACCACTTCCTCCAGTAGCTCCCGAGAAATTTGAAAATAAGGATTCACCGGAAACGCTTGAAGTTATTAACGCTTCATCAACATTGCCATCACAGCAAAGCCTTGCCGATTATGTAAAACAACTGCCTAGCTCTGCATTAAAAGACAGTGGAAGTTCTTGTAAGATACAAGTTGTAAACCCTATAGCAGAGAAAAAGAGAAGACATAATTCAAAGTCGCCAGGGAGAGTGCCCAGGAGCAGTTCTGGTATAGGAAAACTCTTGCAGTTGCCAGGAAAACTAGCGTTTTGGAACAAAAACGATGATAAGAACAAAGACAACGTATCGACGTCTTCAGGGGACCATAGTAGACGGTCTTCGACTATTGAAAGAGCAGTTGACGATTTCCAGAGTTGTCATGATCTGAATGAACTTTTGAGTGCACGAAAAGAAGTAACCGAAGACCAACTCAGTTTCAAAGACGCTGAATTTGAGGGCGACTTAGTATCAAAATCTTTGGACATTATTGAAAAAAGCGATGAACTTCAAAAGTTAATCGAAGCAAAAATCACTAGCCACCCCGAATATAAATTTGTTTCATTGCACGAAGAATTACCGACCACGTCAAAAAGTACTGACGTTTGAGGTCTTCCTTATCCCGATCCATTTCTAATTGTTGGAGATAGCGGTACGGAACAGTATGTTTATTTTGTTTGAGTGTGTTTTCGTCTTTGCATGATATGACAATATACCTATAATTTTCTTATGGTATGAGAAGACTACTGTACTGACTTTACTAACTTATTATTAAATTTTACTAATTGTTATTAGAACCAATTATGTATTACGTTTTATTTTATTGTTTTTGATTGTATTTATATGTATATTATTTTTAACCTTCTTCACAATTATAACTAACACACTGTCGTTTTTCTTGCGTTTAAAAAGTAAACCACATAGTTCCTCGTAAATATTAGAAGAATGTGCATCAGCTTTTTAACTATTTTTTTCAACTTTTTGTTTTTTATTCCAGGCAATGCTGTCGGTCTCTTCAGGCAATGCTACAATACCTCGCGTAAAAAAAACCTCTAAAAGGAAAACCCAGTAGACAAAAGTGCAGAAACAAATTGCTCCTTTAGTTCCATTTTGTTTAGACTCCACCGACAAGAGCGAGGCTCTTAAATATGAAGAAGAAGTTCCATTTTAGTTCACCTTTAGCATACTGCCCTATGAGCAGCTGAACTACTCAAAGATACAAATATAACATTAGTACATGATATACAGTCAAGAGCATTATTGAATAATTAATATAATTGAACTTTCGTTAGGAATATACCTACCTAATAATGACTAAAAAGTACAGTGGCTCTCGAGATCGGCATTGTGTGTCTTCGTAGTTTCATTAGGATTTTCACGTTTCTGACTGTAATGTATAAATACGATTTGCAATTCAAATCAGATCTTCCAAAATTGTATTGTAGGAATAATAGAATGTTCTCATGGAGGTAATGTATGTATGTATACCTGCTATAGCAAATTTTTAAATTAAAACGTGAACGAAGGCCGTTTTATATTCGATTCTTTTTTGTATGTCATGCATAATATAGATGTAAGTTACATAGTTTATGAGAACATAATTCTCAAAAATGCTGTACCATACCATTTTGCAATTTTCTTAGAATCTCATTTGCGTCCATCCATTTTAATTTGTATTTTAATAAATGGCAGCGCAGCGCAAAACCTTAGCCGTAATATAGCACTTTATAATTTTAGCCAAAATTTGCCAAATGAAACACTGAGTGACTCAACAATTTAGCGAAGATATTTTGTTATAGTAGACATATTTATTAGAAGTTAGTTATTAGAATCAGACTAGTCGAATAAATCTTAACGTTGGAGAAAAGCTTTGTCGAAGCATTTGAGGCTTGCATATCGATCCGCATACAGATTCTTACCAGACTGAAGAATTTCAAAAGGATAGTGGGCAAAAATGTATGGGCGGCACACCCACTTCCGCCACAGATTCGACTGCTTTAGTTTGAAAGGTATCATATTCATATTTCTTTGTGCCAATGCGCATCAAATTCTGCCCCGAGGTTCTCTATTTATTTGAAGTTAAAACAAGCACAATTACAAACATATTTTGTTTATTGTTACTTTACAAGAAATAAAACAAACATTTTATAATTATTATTCGTCGAAGAGCGTCGATGGCCTAGTGGCTAGTGCCAGCGCCGGTTCGATCCCCGTCACGTACCAATGTATTTTCGAATTTTGAATTTAAATATTCGACGCTCTTACAGTGAAGGGAAACATCGTGATGAAACCTGTACACACCGCGAAGGAATTTATTTTTTAATTATTATTATCTATTATAACTGAGTCTAAGAATAGAGCCCGTTGGTGGATGTTTTCTTCGTGTCTTGCCAGGCTCAAAAACCATAATGACCATTCGGCGCAGCAACCCAAACTGCGGTTGCCTATTTTGCGCTAGAGGGAAAACCTTATCGTGGGCGCATTCCAAATCAGACTCAGCGCTGTCAGCGACCAGAAACGCAAAAAAAAGGATAGCTGTCAATGATTTCGGTGACGGTGTCGACGCGACGACAATGTGGGGAAGTGCGGGGGATTTTATGATCGCCCAGCCTTTTCTCCATTATATATCATTAAGATTCACATTATTAGAGTTAATAATTATAAAAAATAACGGTAATTAGTAAAAAAAAAATTATTTATTAGGTATGTATACATAGTTTTATGTGATGATCTGTCGGAGTGTCTGTCCGGTGAAGCTTGATTAGTAGTACCTTTTCGACACAATTAAAAAAAAAATCTGTCGGATATTTTACCATGGCATTATAATAAAAAATGTTCATTTTTAGAAGGTGTTTCCAGCCATAATTATTATATGACTGGCGGAGCTGGGTGTATTTTGCCCACCATCCTTTACAAGAATAACAAATGTTATACAGGGCGTCCCACGGCTATTACACATGGAGGGAAAGTACCTTAAATATTGTAGATAGAACATTTTACTGAAAGAAGACTTTATTTTAATTTAAAAAAATATTAAAACTGTATTCATACATTTTTTAATAATTATTACATGGTTGAACCGGGAATCGAACCCGCTACACGAGAAAAAAAAACCCCTGTAGTTTAATCATACCGATCGAAAGGCTTCATCATAAGGATTGTTTTTTGCTAAATAACATAGTGTCAGAAATAAAAGGAAGACTATGTATTTTAAAACTTTTAATACAAAATAATTAATTTATCAAATGCTCAAAATGACTGGTGTCAGTTTATAATTTTGCACATCAAATGTTAAAATTCATAGCCTTCCTTTTATTTTTGACACTATGTTATTTAGCAAAAAATAATCGTTATGATGAAGCCTATCGATCGGTATGATAAAACTACAGGGTATTTATTTACGCCCTGTATAGCTTGGTAATGATGATGATGATGTATGGCTTGGTACAGCTGAATAATCAATGAGAAATGACGACATTCTCATTGGTTTAGTTTGTATGTGGTTGTATTATTATGTATGTGATAAACTTAGTCATAATCATGTGATAGGACTACCGAATTTATAAAACCAACTGCAATGAAAAGGTCGACAATCATTTTTCACTGTTTCTTTAAACTGTGTCCTTTCAATTTCTTGACTAATAATGCTTATTTCTCTGATAATTCGGAATGAAGATAATGTTCCTGATATTTAAGTAAATTATAAAATGTAAAATGCATGAAACAATTAAAATAAAAGTACATAGAGGCTGACCAGAAACAAAAAGATAAATCCTTGCAATGTAAGTATTAATTTTTATCTGGTGAGCCTTAATTATTTTTTTCTAAGCAAAATTTGTTTTGTGTTCTATTATCTATTGAAATGCGTAAATATACACTGCATTTTGTACTGATTTGAAGTTACCCTTTTGTTACCAATACCAAATAATTGTACAATTGTGTGTACATTTACCTAGTTGATTGGGTATGTTTGACAACACTGTTTGAGTTTATTAAAATAAAATTACTATTAAATATTAATGTTCATTTTATTTTACAATATCCCACCGCTTTTCAATCTTAAAGTATCAAATATGTATTTCCCATGGTCCCTTTGATAAACATTGTCAAGCAATTGCTTTTCTAGCAAATTTAAGGAATCACAATCCCAGTTTTTTATCCAGTACAACAAAGAGAACAATTTGTAGTAATTTGTATCACCAATAGAATTGGATATCATGAGATTGGGCAAATTGGTAATAAACTTCAACAGTTTAGGCCGAACAACAGCATTGAATGTTTTATTATTTTGTACTGCAAATTTATTAAGAATTTCTACAGTCTGAACTGTTACAGAATCTTGTAATAAAATGTCAGGCAGGTTTGTAAGCCATTTCTGAAAAGCTTCACTGCCATGGAAATGTTGAAGCTTATCATTGAGAGCAATTTTACAGAGCAATGTAAATATCTTCTGTTTGAATGCATTTTCCATATCTTTGTTAAAGTAAGCCCAAATAATTTTTCTAAACAGAGCATCCATAACTGATAATGTTTTAGTCCAACTGGTCACTTCATTTGAAAATATTGTATGTAAAATCTCTACTACAGAGTCATTCACATCATCATGCGTATTTTGATTGAACATCTTTTCAATGTAATTTAGAACAGAGCTTATTTCTCTATTTTGGCTTTTGATACTTACAAATGGATTGAGCATGATAAACATATGACAGATTTCTAAATTCTGAGCAACAAGTTTAGGATCTTTAACTGCATCTTCGAATACAGTGTTGTTAGTTGATTGTCTTGTCCTTACATTTGTAACAAAAGGGAAAGCATGAACAAAATGCTGATTAAATGGTTGTTTATACTTGTAGCAAAATAGATTTTGAATTTTAAAACTTGGGCTCTTCTGGTCATAATATTGGACCAATCTCCAGAGCAGTAACATGACATTAAGAGTATGCTTGAGCAGTACAGCAGCATCTTCACCCACAACAGTTTCAATATTTTGCTCCGAATTTACATTTGGGCACACTTCTACCCATGTTTCAAACAGCAAAGGCATTAATGTTTCAATATACTCTTTGAATTTCTGGACTTCATCTATTTGGACTGATTCTTGCTGACTCTTTGAAGAGAAACAAGTTAAGTGGCACAAAGTGGTAAAGTTTGGATTAAACAAATTGTAGTGGTTCATTTTAGTACTGTCAAAGATTTCAGTAGTCTGCAAAATAGGTTTGTCTAAATTGTTAATCTGCTTGTAATCTGCAAATTTCTGCATAAAATCTTGTAATCTTTGCAATACTTTGACTCTCCATTTAACTGTTGTAAGTTTGCTGTCCAAGTTAACAGTCAAAGTCCTTCCTGGCTTAGAGTCCACTCGTAGCTTAGATATCATGTCTAAGAAGTTAGGAATAATCCTATGGAAGTCTTTAGCCATTTTCTGAGGTGTGCATAGTAAGAGAATATCAAGGAACAATAGAGAGTCTTCTTGGATTCTATTGTCAATGTGGGTCATAGCACTTCTCAGGTAAGTTGACATGATGTCAAAGAATGGATCTATATTATCAATGGTTACATTGGACAGCAGCAGATGTAAAACTTTGAGAGCCTCATGTCGAACCTGCAAAATATTAGATTTTTTTTATTCTGGATAATTTATTATAGTACTGAAGTTAAAGAATACCTAAGCAGAATATGTGAAGCTGAACTTTATGGACTTAGCACCATTCTCATATCCATTGAATAGGAAGGAGTTCATGATCTGCTCATGACTGTGCCATACTATCTTTTCAAATAAGTTTATGTGGAACAAAGTTTGGGAAACTCACCACTTTCTCTATATTTAATATCAGAGGTGTGACTCCATGTATGAACTGACCAAGATTTTGTTCTAATACTTGAGTATGCCCTGTTATAAGCTCTTTCAACCCATTCAAAGCTTCTGTCCGAGAATTTGTGTTGAAATGGTTAAGTCGCGATAAAAGTTCCTTGGTATTAAGTTTCTTTGTCGACAAAGCTTCAGATTCCCCATGCTTTTTGAGTTGTTCTCGTATAACAATTTTTTTTACTTTAAAGTTGGTCTTTGTAACGTTGGTACCTTTCGGTAAGTCTTTTTTAGATTTTAACTTGGTTTTGCTTTTTTCTGACTTTAAAAACTTTTGATATCGTGTTGCGCCTGTCTGAGGCATTTTAAAATTTGTATTCTATTCAATAAAAATAGATTAGAAGCAAACGCACTTTTATAGGTTATGATGTATAATATGATATATTTTTTATCGGTTCTGATCGAGGTAGGCAAACTAAAAGCGCGCTCGATTCTCGATGCTCATAAATGAATGATTTCAACGATGTTCTTTTTTGGACTTTGTGGAATGGAATGTTTGTTTGTTTGTTGTCAATTTTATTAGTTTATGATCCTCCCTCTATCGTTCCACGCACGCGTGGCGTGGTGGTGGGTATTAGTGGGTAGGGTGGGTGATATGAATAAGTGTGCTTAAATAATGGACGGACGTATAATAATGCGTACGTACTACGATACGAGCAGTAAATAAGTACCGGACTGTAAGTACGGACAGACTTTTACAATATTATAATAAAAAGTATTTGTGCTATATTAATAAGTTAACGTATTTTTGAAAACAGAGTTAAGACTAGGTTGTATATGCTCCGGTTTCTGCCTTTTTATGAAAAATAACCATTGAAAATAACAAGCTTATAAATAGGCTGTATGGCTCAGTTTATTTGCCTTTTTTTGGATATTTGTGAAAAACAATAAATGTCAATTCAATCAATCACAAAAAAAAAACACGTGGTTTGGATGGATGACGGACGGAATCGTGAATTTTATTTTATTGATCTTTTTCAATAGATATTGTATCTGACAGAATAGTGTAAAATGAAGATTAAAAAGGTACATCGCAAGAAGAAATATCTTCACAAACTTAACAGAAAGCGTATGCACAGAAAACAGAAAAGTACAGGCGATGTTGAATGGTAACCAAACATTTTTGTTTATAAGTATTTATTCACAAATATTTTATATTCGGATACTCGAAGTAGGTATATAGTAAAAACCAAGATTATTATTTTTCAGTAAAGCTATTAAAGAGGCATGGGATCCTAAAAAATCATCACTACGAAACCTTAAAGAAATGGGTCTTGCTAATGACCCCAACAAAGCTATCAAAATTCCAAGCCATAAGCAAGAACAGTTAAAGATAGCTAAAAAAATTATCAACTTAGGTGAATCAGATGAGGAACCAGAGGAGATAAATAAAATTGTTCCAAAATCAGAAGTTGTAGAGAGGTTAGAAAAAGAAGCTCGTGCACCAAGGCAAAGGAGATTCATGTATGTATTTAATTAATTTTAAGTTTTGTTAAAACGATTTACCTCAAGTTTGGGTCGTTTGACACTATAATTTTCGTCTTTTTAAAATTTCCAGGTTGCCAAAAAGCCAGGTTGAATTCATAACTTACTTGTTAGACAAATATGGTCATGACTACAAAGCTATGGAAAGAGATAAAAAGAATTATTACCAAGAGACTTGGAAACAGTTGAGAGCAAAAATTAAGACATTCATGGGCATACCTAAACAGTATGGAGAATATCTTCAAGCAAGAGGACTGTTAGACAAGGAAGAAGATGAAGCAGAAATTAAGAAACAAGCTAAGGCACTTGTTATGGATGATGATGATTAAATACTAAGATAGTTGTATGCGATGCTGTTTTACTTAATAATCATTTATTTTTCACAATAAAAATATATTTCATTCACTTACAAAAAAGATAACTTTAAAAGTTTAAGAGATAATTAAGACTAAAGGATTAATTTAAGTTCAACTCCTTAGATTTATAGATGTTCAGCCCTCTGCAGCAGAAGGACAGATACGCAAAATCCCGGAATAGCAAAATCCCAGATTAGCATAAGGACAGATAAGCATAAAGACAGAAGTACAGACACAGAAAAATAAATGAATTTATTAGTTGACTTCATAACAAAAAAAATAACATAGGTACGTACATACAGAGAACAAAAAGAGAAAAAAAAAAGTTAGACTACTAGTGTGTAAGGACAAATGATAGGTCTCGACGAGATCATTTCGGATGACAGGTGTCAAACTTCCAACGGTCATATCTCGGAAAATATTGATTCTAGACTACTGGTGTGTAGGGACAAATGATAGGTATGGGAGTATCAATATTTATATTTAATTAAACCTTATTATATTCTTTAATTTAATTCGTCAGTAATATAATAGAAAAAACATCTACAGATATCTTAGTTTGAAATAAATAATAAATAAATAATAATAAATTGAAATCATTAGAAAACTTGTGTAATAATATCCAGAAGTTAATAGACTGAAATAGTGATGATAATAATGAATTGATATAAATAACAAAAAAATAACTTTATATATTTTTCAAGTTTGACAATTCCATAAACAGTGGTTGTATAATTTGTTTTCTCATGATCGCATTTAGTTCAGTGAACAGGTTCCAAAGTGTTTAGGACCCGCAAAATGTTTTACTTACAGTGCATGAACGAACAGGAAACTACAGATTAATAAATAGTTCACGAAACTATGGGGTTCAAAGCTTTTCTTACTTTCCAAATAACAACTGAATTATTTGTATCTTGGAAAAAATGACAATGAAGTAGCATATGAAAAGATGCGATATAGAGCTCTCTCAATGTGAGAGTTTGGACTGTGAAGAGGCAGGTTCACGAGTTTGAGGAGTGATGTAAAACTGATCTCGACACGAAGTGTGAAGAATCAAAGGCCCATCAATCCACTCCTTATAATTATGTAAGCGGCATGCTGACATATCCTTTATAATAAGCCATCTTCGGGTACATCAGCCAGCAGCAACCTACTAATTAAAGAATCAAAGTGGTTGCTATGACTAAAAACGGTCGGAAGCCTGGTTGTAGGTAGATTTGTGTCAGGGTGGGGGGGCATCATTAAGGAAAATGGTAAATGTTGGGATTAAAAGAATCTATATCAGTTATAATAAAATTACATTTTATAATAATAGTAATAGGTAGTTAATTAATTACTTATTGTGCTTTACAGTTGTCTGGTACATCTTTAACTGGGTTCACATTTTTTAGTTCTTCATACCAAGCTTTTTCCATATCCAGAAGTTGTAGTGGCTTCTTATACTGTACAAAAAAGAAATACAGTTTTTAAGTTTTTATCTATTTATATTACAATAAGTAATTTTACTAATTAATATACTACATTTTTGAAGTAACTTACCGTAATAATTAAAGTTTGAAATTTATGTGTGGACTGTATATTAGCTTGTTCGAAGGGTAAGTTAAGTCTCTCTAACTCTGGAACCGGCAGTTTCTTAAAATACTTCTTATTGGTTGTTCTGATAATAATACATTTCTCGTCATTGTTGGCACTGATAGAATAGGTTTCAATTGGGTATGGTAAGTTTCTGATCCTCCATTCTATATTTATTCTAGTATTGCGTTTCAGGAGCTGAGGCTGTAAGAGAATAAATTTTAAATAAAATTTCCTTTATTTATATTAGGTTCAGTTTTTAATTAATTTGCCAATTTAATATTCCATGTATGTATCAAACCTGTGATCAAGCAGATTAATTTAAACCATACCTGATCCTTGCTCTCAATAATTTCAGCAGCTTCAATATTTGGTGTGGCTTCAGGGATAGGATCGCCTACTTCTACATACCAGTTTCCTTCACCCCCAATTTTCCCTTTGACCTTCCAAGCTCTTCTGAGTAGCACCTGAGTATCCAAGTTGTACTCTTCGACCATTTCTCTATCATCTTCAAACTTGTAGTGAATCTTTTTGATCTTGTCCTCCTTAATACAAGATTTCTCAGCATTTTGAAGAGACTTGTACCAAATCGTATTTTTGAACATTGTTTGCGAGTTTGTATTCAGCGTCCGAATCTTCTTATCGAAGCTATCGAGATTGCCGTCAAAGTCTTCGATCAAACTTTTTCTTTTCATTGTTTAGTTTCTATAGCAACAATCGCAGTGTTTATTAGCAACAATCACATGAAAATATCAATTTGTTTACATTCTGATCTGAAGTCATTTTGTTTTACTGTTCAAATGATTTTCATGGTAGATAATATCTAACAATTATTTTTAATTGTACATACATACAGTCAAGGAAAACACTAACAAATTTTATATTTTACAAACAAACTAGAAACACTCTAAAAAGAAATAACAAAATATTTTTTTATGCTACTTTTTTTTTTTTAATTTCTTTCTCCCTTATGGGAAAGGCAAAGGGATCTAAGCCCATACAGCCTAGTCTGTAGTAGTTTCTTTATCAAAGTTTAATGTCTTCATCTTCAGTCATTTCTTTAGTTTCATTTCGTCGTCTTTAGTCATTTCTTGCATTAATGTACGTCTTCAGTAGTTTCATTTCTTGTTACGGGATCATTGAAATGCAAGGGTGGTTCTTACATTCCAATGATACTCTTCTTTAACGGCACAGTTTTTAGGTTAGTTTTTTTTTTGTATTTCTCCCTTATGGGAAAGGCAAAGGGATCTAAGCCCATACAGCCTAGTCTTTAGTAGTTTCTTGCATTATCTTGCATGTCTTTCTTCATCAGCTTCAGTCATTATTTCTTCAGTTTCATTTCGTCGTCTTTAGTCATCATTTCTTGCATCCATATTAAACGTCTTCAGTAGTTTCATTTCTTGTAACGGGATCATTGAAATGCAAGGGTGGTTCTTACATTCTAATGATATTGAATTTTAACGCGGGGTATCGAACCAGAAACAGCTAACCACTCATTATTTCGCACTTTCATTGAATAGCTCTTCTTTAACGGCACATTATCGAACAAATTCCACCATATAAACACCACAATTACCATGAAAAACTAATTTTTAAAAGGACGAAACATTGAACCCGCCATTTCCTCTCGATTCCCGCTTAAAATAAAAACCCCGTTTTTAGGTTAGGTTACAACAGCACCTACATACTATATTTATACTGTGGTTATAGTTTTATTTTTTTCTAAAACGAAGTGATAAGTGTTTCGACAAAAGTTAGGCCTCTCGACAAAACTGGAGTGTGAAGAGCGGGCTTTATACTGTGATGCCGTACCACCGTATACCGTAGTGTACACGGAACACACTTCCTAGCGGAAGGTAGTGTAACTCCATACAAAAGTGTCATTTTGGCGCGCTTCGAAATCTCATTACAATCACGTCATGTGGCCCTTTCTTAATTAATTAAGGAGACTAATTAGTCCCTCAGTGACGCAAAAAACATTTCTTATTTTGATATCTAAACCATAAGTGACGCTACTTTGTAAGAATGATTGGCATTTGAAACTGGTACACACGAAATGACGCTTGAAATTTTGGATGCTGGAAAAATAAAAAACTAGCCAAAGAAAGTTCAATTTGACTGTAATGTTGCACAGTGACGCAGCAATAAATAATATCTAGCACTCGAACAACATACGAAACACAAAGGATTTCATGAAATTCTTTTTTAAACATGATCCACACAGAATCCTGTGGATCAGTTTTCATTTGTCAATATTTCGACAAATATACCATTTGGAGACAGATTAAGTATACTAGCACCGTCACGTATGATACGTGACGGGACCCAACATCTGAAATCCACTCTCGTAACAACATATAATTAGAAAAAGCAGAAACAAGATTTCGAACCGTCATTTCCTGTGGCCCATGTTTGATACCGTCACATTAGCTGAATTTTGCCTTAATTAGGTTGTAAAGCTATTTATAGCAAAGAAAACTTCCGTCACTGAGGTTCTAGATTTATCTGAAACCAATCGGTGCAGTATTTACGATATAATTCGAAATTAAAATTTGTATGGAAATGAGCTAGGGTGACAACGAAGTCATCCTTTTGCGGACAAGTTATTTCATAAATTAAATAATTAAATTCATAAATAAAAAAATAGTGCGGCCGACTAAAATCAAATACTGAAGTATAAACACAAAAACTAGTTGTACCACGTATTAAGAAATCGATTTGTGTGAGTTCACCCCTTATAATATTTATTTATAATGGTAACACTATGTGATTAGTTCTGCATGTTGGCCACTGTGTGGCGCCACTTCCTGTTTTAACTGTCAGCCCCTATGGCCGCTCTTGTGCTGCGTAAGTTAAATATTTTAATCGTTTTTCATCGACGTTTAATTGATTGTTATTGAGTTTACTTTGGAGTATAAATATACTGAGTGTATTTTACCGCCAGACCCTGTTTTATTTCCACATCCACAGACAACCTCGCTTCCATTGCCTAGACTCTAACTTAGACCACGAATATTAAAATAATAAACCAGGTAAGTTAAGTACATACATATTCATTGTTGGGTCTGAGTGATGTATAACAATGATTATCAATCACAGTACAGAGAATTAAACATACTCACAGAGAATAACCAGTTAAAGATTTCTTGCCTGAACATCCAATGCTTAACAATTTTATTGTATTGAACGTATGTTCTCAAAATATACCTACTTCACTACCTGCAAGTAAACAATTAGATTAATTTTACAAAAACATAGACTGCTACTGTTTTATATATTTGGTTGATACTCGCCTTTGAAAAAGAACCGACCAAAACAAATTATTAGAAAGTAAATTACTACTACTACTTAGTAAATTACTACTATTAATTTGTTTTACTTGCATAAATGTATTTATAGCCCGACCAAAGAAATATGACACCTCGCCATATTGCGGAATTTCAGAGGAACTAATTTTATAAGGGAAATTGTTGCCATAGTCGTAAAAATACACACGTGGCGCCCCCAGAGCAGGTGTCATATTTCTTTGGTCAGGCTTTAAATAAAATTATCCAAACTTTACTAATATTTTGTGAGAATAGTGTCTAACAATAACTTTTTTAGATTTTTGTTTATTCTGGCCTGGAATTGATATGAAAATACTATTTTTTGATGGCTTAAAATTAATGTTATGTTAACGTTAATGTTGCCAGGATGATTCACAAAAAATAAATAATAATTTCAGCTAATAAACCATAGATCAAAGATCAACTGAAGCGAGACTTTCTCCCACCTCTCTGGCTAGATCAACTGATCAAAATAAAAATATTAAAAAAAACTAGTAATAGACAGGCATAAAAACGTTAAATATATAGAAATACAAAAAGTCTGTTGTTTTGGTTTCAGATAAAGTAATGCTGCCAAAATAAATAATAACCTGCTCTATTATTATTTTCATTGTAAAACTTAAATCTTTACTTAAATATAAAAGCCTTGACCAGAAAAAAAAAGGCCTGCGATGGGGGCGGGCAACCATTTCTCAACCATTTCTATTACTAAATTAGTTTAATGGAATTTCCACCACAGAGTTTTTTTTATTTTTCTAGTCGGCCTTTAAAAATTCCTATTAGAATTATTTTATAAAACTAGAAATAAATCGGTATTTCCCTAAATTTGATAAAAAACAAAGTTGTAAAACTAATTAACTGACTGAGTACAGTTATTATATCAAGAAAGCCTTTCTATCCATAATTTTACGTACATTGTTGTCACCCTATCTTAAAGATTTCATACAAATTTTAATTTCGAATTATATCGTAAATACTGCACCGATTGGTTTCAGATAAATCTAGAACCTCAGTGACGGAATTTTTCTTTGCTATGAATAGCTTTACAACCTAATTAAGGCAAAATTCAGCTAATGTGACGGTATCAAACATGGGCCACAGGAAATGACGGTTCGAAATCTTGTTTCTGCTTTTTCTAATTATATGTTGTTACGAGAGTGGATTTCAGATGTTGGGTCCCGTCACGTATCATACGTGACGGTGCTAGTATACTTAATCTGTCTCCAAATGGTATATTTGTCGAAATATTGACAAATGAAAACTGATCCACAGGATTCTGTGTGGATCATGTTTAAAAAAGAATTTCATGAAATCCTTTGTGTTTCGTATGTTGTTCGAGTGCTAGATATTATTTATTGCTGCGTCACTGTGCAACATTACAGTCAAATTGAACTTTCTTTGGCTAGTTTTTTATTTTTCCAGCATCCAAAATTTCAAGCGTCATTTCGTGTGTACCAGTTTCAAATGCCAATCATTCTTACAAAGTAGCGTCACTTATGGTTTAGATATCAAAATAAGAAATGTTTTTTGCGTCACTGAGGGACTAATTAGTCTCCTTAATTAATTAAGAAAGGGCCACATGACGTGATTGTAATGAAATCTCTGGTTACTTCAGGCTGCAACAGCCAAGGTTGTGGCACTCTCTCGAACGGGCGTAAAATAAAAATTTAAATATTTTTTGCGTGATTTAGAGAAACAAATAATAAAAGCAATGCCAAATAACACGAGAGATTGTTATGGATGTATAAATTAATCAAGAAATTAATATTTTTTTAAATTACCAAGTGTGACAGTGAGGTAGGTAAGTAGATTGAGATTATTATTAAGATTATTCTTTACAATTTGTGTATTGGTGTTTTGAGGTTTTTTTAAACGTAGTAACTGGTAAATAAGAATGTTCCTACCTACTTATCTTGTAGTACATACAGGTAGTCGTGCGTGACCTTGAGCTATTATTAAAGTAATCGGACTGAGTGGGTATATATTTCTCTTCTATTAAGCACGGGGGATTGAAATATAGTCTCTTTCAATGCTGTTATATTCAAAGTAAATCGTTTTAATGAAGCCCAACCAAAGAAATAAAAAACCTCGCCATATTTCGGAATTTTAATGGAACTAATTTTATAAGAGAAATTGTTGCCATAGTCGCAAAAATATAAATGTGACGCCCCCAGAGCAGGTTTTTTATTTATTTGGCCATGCTTTACTTTAAGTAATTATTTGCAAACTTAACAAGTGGTGAAGAAAAACAAGCAGTGTTCAACCACCGTATACCGTAGTGTAACTCCATACAAAAGTGTCATTTTGGCGCGCTTCGAAATCTCTGGTTACTTCAGGCCGCAACAGCCAGGGTTGTGGCAATCTTCCGAACGATCGTAAAATAAAAATTTAAATATATATTTTTTGGGGGATTTAAAGAAACAAATAATAAAAGCAATGCCAAATAACTTGAGATATTGTTCCGCGTATGGATGTTTAAATTAATCAAGATATTAATATTTTTTAAAATTACCAAGTGTGTCAGTGAGGTAAGTAGATTAAGATTATTATTAAGATTATTCTTTACAATTTGTGTATTAGTGTTTTGAGGTTTTTTCAAACGTTTTATCTGGTAAATAAGAATGTTCCTACCTTCTTCTCTTGTAGTACAGGTAGTCGTGACCTTGAGCTATTATTAAAGTAATCGGACTGAGTAGGTATATATTTCTCTTCTATAAAGCACGGGGGATTGAAATATAGTCTCTTTCAATGCTGTTATATTCAAAGTAAATCATTTTAATAAAGCCCAACCAAAGAAATAAAAAGCCTCGCCATATTTCGTAATTTTAATGGAACTAATTTTATAAAAGAAATTGTTGCCATAGTCGTAAAAATATAAATGTGCCAGCAGGTTTTTTATTTATTTGGCCAGGCTTTACTTTATGGCTGGTTTACACATATTAAGTTGTTAAGTAGTTAACTAAATTTGAAGTTAAAATTAACTTAATTTTAAGTAACCGATCGTTTACACGCTTGTCTAACTTATGCACTCTTTTGTTCACTGTACTACGTACCTACTTCACTAAATTGTTGAGTTCACACATAACTAAATGACAGTTTAGTAGAAAGCCACGCCTACCGGGGAATGCAAGCGGTGCGGGAGGCGCGGCTACTTAATCAAAAATAGACTAGATTCTATTTCACTTGTTCACCTAACCACTAAATCGTTTACTTACCACTTGTGACTAAAGAGCTCTTAAGTGGTTGTTTACACGCAAGAATTAAGTTAAAATTTAGTTAATTACTTCGTCACTTAATACGTGTAAACCAGCCATTAAGTAATTATTTGCAAACTTAACAAGTGGTCAAGAAAAACAAGCAGTGTTCAACCCTACAGCATGTCATTCATTCATTCGTTCAATCCCAGAAAACCGCATTACAATCACGCAGTGTGGCCCTTTGTTAAGCCACAGTATAAATATAGTATGTACTACGTACATTACAGTAGGATAACTTCGCGGTTTTCTGGGATTGAACGAATGAATGAATGACATGCTGTAGGGTTGAACACTGCTTGTTTTTCTTGACCACTTGTTAAGTTTGCAAATAATTACTTAAAGTAAAGCCTGGCAAAATAAATAATAACCTGCTCTAGGGGCGTCCCATTTATATTTTTATGACTATGGCAACTATTTCTCTTATAAAATTAGATCCGTTAAAATTCAGAAATATGGCGAGGTTTTCTATTTTTTTGGTTGGCCTTTATTAAAACGATTTAATTTGAATATAACAGCATTGAAAGAGACTATATTTTAATCCCCCGTGCTTTATAGAAGAGAAATATATACCTAGTGAGTCCGATTACTTTAATAATAGCTCAAGGTCACGAACGACTACCTGTACTACAAGAGAAGTAGGTAGAAACATTCTTATTTACCAGTAACTACGTTTAAAAAAACCTCAAAACACTAATATACAAATTGTAAAGAATAATCTTAATAATAATCTTAATCTACTTACCTCATTGACACACTTGGTAATTTAAAATATTAATTTCTTGATTACTTAATTTAAACATCCATACACGGAACAATATCTCATGTTATTTGGCATTGCTTTTATTATTTGTTTCTCTAAATGACGCAAAAAAAAAAAAATATTTTGATTTTACGCCCGTTCGGGAGAGTGGCACAGCCCTGGCTGTTGCAGCCCGAAGTACCCCGAGATTTCGAAGCGCGCCAAAATGACACTTTTGTATGGAGTTACACTACGGTATACGGTGGTTAAGCGAAGTTATATATTAGGTCCTTACATATGAAATTGCCGATTTTCAATACTGGCAACTTTAAAATCAAATATCTTGCGTTTCCTTAGGAATTCCAAATTCAAATTTATTTCGAAATAAAGCCAGAAAAATATTGTTTTAAAATTCGTATTTCATTTGTTTTAACATCATTTGTTTGAGTTTCAACATTGCTATAACAACAACTATGGACAAATTGAAAATTCGCGGTATTTACGAATACGAGTTCCACCGTGGCACCAGTGCTGCAGAAACGACTCGAAGAATTAACGACGTGTATGGACCTAGCACCGCTAAAGAACGAACGGTGCGTTTTTGGTTTCAACGTTTCCGTTCTGGAAATTTCGATTTACACAATGAGCCTCGTGGACGACCTGATACTCAAGTGAATAATGAAGAATTGAAGGCGATAGTGGAAGCTGATCCATCTCAAACCACGTCTGAATTAGCAGCAGCCTTCGGCGTAAGTGACAAAACGATACTTATCCACTTGCGCCAAATCGGAAAAAAAACTTGTTTCACTTTTTTGATACTGAACGGCAATTTCATATGTAAGGACCTAATATTATCCTACTGTATGTACGTAGTACATACTATATTTATACTGTGGCCGTACGTACCCTCTCCAACTCACTCACTTAAATTTGCCTTTCCCTTAAGGACTAAAAAAAAAACTAAAAAAAAAAAAAAAAAAAAAATAATTTGTTGAATGTGTGTGTTGCAGCGTTATTATCAATACGGCAATTGCCGTAATATACGGTAATTCATGATTTTTTTATAGAAAATACGGTATACGGCAGCTTTTTTACTGCCGTATCATTTAATACGGCAATTCAGATTACCTGACTGAAATAACAAAAATTTTGATTATGAAATGGTGAAACGAAACGTAACATTGGTATTCCCCCATGGGGAGTGATCGATATGAACGTTCCTTTTCCTTGCATCGGAAACATGCATCCTCGAGACAGTGCGGAAAGGGCCTTATGCATTGAACGCAAGTCGCAACTGAACGCTACGCTAGATATCACCGGGCTCTGAACTCTATTGCCTGTCTTGTTATCTCTTTCACACATCCCCGTTAATTCGACGGGAATGAGTGAGAAGTTCGTAGGTAGGTAGTTAAGTACACTATGATTTATGATTGTTATTCTATTGTTTGTTTTGTTTCACGTTCAAGTTGCTCGCTATTTGTTCGGTGCTGCTACTCCGATACGAAATATTATTTTAATTTGATTATAAGTGTGCAAATCACAAAATATTATGGTTGTATTTACTTTTGTACGTATGTGTAATGTGTGTTTTTAAAGGTAATTCAAATAAATCGCGTATACGGCAATGTTGAAATTTATTTTTGATAATACGGCAATTTCAAAGTTTAGATACGGCAACCCAGATTTTGACGTTAATAACACTGGTGTGTTGTTCGTCTGTCTACGCAAAATGAAAATATTTATTGGAAAGATTATCATCATCATCATCATCATTTCAGCCAGTTGGATATAATTTTTGTAAATCTTAATAATTCCTAATTGTTACTACTCAAAGTTATTACTTTACAAGGATGGCTCCACCGATTCCTGATAGGTATATCTGAGAGGAATCTTTAATACAAGTTTTGGCAAGATGTGATACTGGCACAGGTTTTTAATTATTGTTTATTTGATATTCTAGGTGGATCCCTTACGTAGCTTGTGGCAAAGTTATTGAAGGTACCAGAATAATATGCTTCAAAGTTCCTCTTAGGAAGGTAAGTTTTTGTACAATAAACATAACCTCAAAGTCTAGTCTATTCATAATTTGCAAGTTCTCACCTCGAAACGAGAATGCTGAACGTCACTATTCATGTTTGTGTAGGTATTCGTCGGGGGTTTCTATAGTAGACTGCCGTACGAATTATAGGTTTTTTTTTGGGGGGGGGGACTGGAGGGCCATACTATACTACTCCCCCCCTGAGGAAACTCCCCCCCTTCGAGATATTCATGATTAAAGTTTGAGGTTATGTTGTACCCAAACAGTAAAACCACACTACTATAGTCAACCCGGTGGGGCCCCACCATACTACTCCCCCCCCTGAGGAAACTCCCCACTTCGAGATATTCATGATTCGCACCTGCCTTGATGTTGGGGTGCCCCAAAGTTGATTTTGATCTACTTGTCTTTGTGGGTGGCAAAAAAAAAAAAGAACGAACACCCCGAAGGCTCCGAAGGCTAAGGCCTTCGGAACCTATTTTTGGGGCTTAATTACCGTCTTAATTACGGTCGTCAAAAAAGGCACAAGAACACAAAAAACTTCAGAGCACATTCCAGTACGCAAGCGCAAAAGGAATGACGCTATTTTTTTTTTATTGCAAAAACCCTCATTACGTTCCAATTTATGACAACTAAAAACATCACATCACAAATTGACATATATTTTGACGCATCAATGCTCTAAAAAGTCAAAGGACAGTGAAATGGAACGTCGTGGTGTGCTTTTTATGCAAACTATAAACAACAAAAGGGGTAAATGCGCTTATTTTTTTGCACAAAAAGTCATAAACTTTAAAAACTATTTCTAAAAAACTACAAGTTTCCGCACGATAATATTTTAGAATTATAATCTTACAGCCCCCAGCTAACTACCAATATATTTCTTTCCAACAAATTCGTACGGCAGTCTACTATAGTCAACCCATTCGTCGTTCAGCTTTCTACAAAATACATATTTATTTATTATATTATTTAATTTCAAATATGAAGACAAAGCATAATAGTGTTGGTAAGTTACACACTTTTGTAACACAAGATATAAGGATCAAACTATGTTAACGTTACCTATTCACAGAAGTTTAGCTTAGCCTTATATTAAAGAAGTCTGGATTCATAGAGTCTTGTTGGATATTTTGGTCCAAATGTTGTTTAGTGCTGTGAATGAAGCATAAATAGAAAAAATAAAAAACCTTATGCCTTGTTTACATGCTTGCCACGGTTTGTCAAGTCTACGGGACGCATTTGTGCGGAAGAGTGAGCGCTGTGTATTTGTATCACATTCTAATGCATAGCTGCGTCCCGTAAGCGTGACGCTTAGCGTGTAATGCAGTATTACCATAGTGCAGAAATACAATGGATGGAACTATATTTTATAGTAGCAGTTAAATATATATAATTTAATAGATATAATAATGGCAAAAAGTAAAATAAAAAGTGGTGTCCCCAGTCAGGTTTTATATTTTTCTGATCAAAACAAAATAAAATTATGAGGTAAGGGGATATTTAATCATTGACAGTGCCATCTCTTGAATATACACTGTAATACAAGGCATTACAATAGCCATGACTAAGCAAAGCTATTGATTCCGACGACATTCGGTAGATGTCGCTACACTTTATGAAAGTTATGTTAGTAGTTTAGATTACATTAGGAATTAGGACCCTTACCTTGAAAGATAGTTAATTAGTTACCTTAGATTTCATTACATAGTTAGTTACATACACGTCGACAAGCGTGTTAAAAAATGATGTAGTTCCTTTTACCTAGGTAAGTACTAAAGGTAGAAAAGAAACAAATAGGTACGGAAGAAAAATAGTAGGTGCATCAGTTTTAAATAAGGTGCATGCTAGAAGTTTCACAATGAATGAGTCCGTGTTTTGTCCTACGCGTGTAAATTAAAGATTTATTTAAAAATCCCAAAATTAGTATATATGGCTGGTATTCGAAAGAATTATTTAAAAATTACGTAATGGATAATTAACATGACAAAAGAAATAACATCAAGTAACTCATAAAAACCCCTGCCATAGATGAGCACAAACACGATACCTACCTCTTCTGCTATAACATGATCAAGAGAAAATGGACTAAGAACAGTTTCGATGAATCCACCTTAAAAAAAGAACAAATTAGATTCATTGAATTCATCTAATTTTCTTTCTTTAGTGAGCAATGAATACTATTTCGTGTCTATTTTTTTGGATATAAACTAAGTCGAAAGACCCCACCGTTTAGCTGTACGAGAGGGGAGGATTTATAGCTTGAACATCCAGCTATAATCCTCCCCAAACTATAGTTATATCTTCAGAATCATAATGATACCAATTTTTCTTACAATGATACTATTTACTACTATTTCAATACCATTTTTAGGCATAGTCAAAATTGAATTTCATTAAGGTTTCATAGGGGAGGATTATAGCTTGAACCACACAAAATTAGTATATATGGCTGGTATTCGAAAGAATTTATTATTTAAAAATTACGTAATGGATAATTATAATGACAAAAGAAATAACATCAAGTAACTCATAAAAACCCCTGCCATAGATGAGCACAAACACGATACCTACCTCTTCTGCTATAACATGATTAAGAGAAAATGGACTAAGAACAGTTTCGATGAATCCACCTTAAAAAAAGAACAAATTAGATTCATTAGTTCGTAAGCTACAGTCACAGACAGACACTTTTACGAATATAGACGTGTCGTAGTCGTAGGTCGTCGTGAGCCGCTTACCGTCGTCGTCGGAGAATAAACCCGACCAATTACATAGTTATATCAACCTGATTCATTTTCCTCGAGGTGTTGTACTCGTATAACATCCCTCTTTTTTTGGGTCGGGGGTTCAAAAGAGTTCATGAAAATGATATTTTGCTTTGTTCTGTCCTAGGAACCAATAGCTGTTCAATTTCATTGCAATAACAGTAAAATAAAATCTTATTTAAGTATGATAGATTTTAAAATCCTAACAATTTTATCAAGGCTGTTATAGTAAAGGTAGGCTCAGACGGACGGATATAGTTTGATAGACATTCTGTTAAATTAAGACATCATGGTTATTCTACCTTACTTTACTTCTTTGTGGTAGCTAAAGCTCGCCGACAATGAAACGCATTATTGGTCCAAAGCGCGAGTGTTTGCTTAACTGTCCGTCTGGGCGTTTACTTGACCGCTGCGCTTGCGCCGTCCACCAATGCAAACACCAGTTACTATCTCTGTTAAACGGCTTCAAGTTACCTGTACAATATGACTGATTCTAGAATCAATAGTAGGCAACTAGTTATCATTACGCTCGCGCTCTAACTTAAATGTGAGTGGTGGACCAAACACCACAACACACCTCAGGGGATTGGATTTGTAGATTTTTTTACGAAATTTTTTGTGAGCCAAAGCAGGCGAAACTGAGGCGAAAATTGTTTCGATCCGAAATTAAACGCGATTTACTCGAAATCAATTATTTCCTCTTGACTTGAGGTCCCTTTTTGATCACCCCCTCATAAATTTTAAAACAATGGCCTCGTAGCCTATACCTATGGTATACGTCTGCCTACAAAACACAGGGTCGCGGGTTCGAATCCTGCCCAGGGCAAACATTCGTGTGATGAGCACAAGCACAAGCAAGTTTGCCTTGTGTCTGGATGTTGTATATTATATATCAGCTGTCTGACACCCATCATGAACGAAAATTAAAGACCGCGGTGCCGCGGACTTAGTGTGACTTGACACGCCTTAGGGCTGCCATCCGACCATATTTCCCCGACTTTCCCCGGATTTACTCCCGCCCGGGAGGGCGTCTGGGCGCGGGGTTGAAATCATAGTCCGGGTAAAAACCGGACTACAGGGACCACAATGAAATTCTGGGTTTTCGATCAAAGCCCGTACCCATAATTTAAATAAAAGTGTATTACCGCACGTGCACAGATATACCGCTTTAAGTTTATGTTTTCTTTTGAAAAGTACGGTGTAAAATCTATTTTTACATCAAGATGTAAGTGAAAAAAAAGTATTGTATTGTCCTGGGTGAAAGTTCAAAGATCAGTACAACTGGGATAATTTATAAATTGATGCTAGTGCCCCTATATAGGTACATTTTGTGTCACTCTAGCTAGCTAGTACATCTTCTTGAGCGAGATTAGATGCGCTCTACTTTTTTTTTTTAATTGTCCTTTGCTTGTGTCGAAAAAGTACGACGGATCAAGCTTCACCGGACTTGCGGGGGAGCGGAAGACTCTACCCCAAAAAAAAGTCATAATACCATTGCGTCTAGGGGCGGCTCGAGGGAGCCTCGGACCACGGCCAAGCGCGTTGATATTGAAACAACATCGTGAAGGCCTCTTAAAACATCGTGAAGGAATGCGCTCTACGCGACTTGGACTCTCATTGTTTGATCATAAAATCATTAGATAATGAGTAGATACTCATCAGTATCCTTGATCAGTACTATTCTTGTTGCAATGAAAAAAAAAAACAAAAGCATTGCAATTATCTAGACATTACAACAATAATAGTTAGTAGGTAGGTATTTAGTGGAGTGAAGCACACAGTAGTGTTTGAAGAAACGTAGTGTGCTGCGCTCTTTATTGTTTAAGTCAACACTCGACTCTCTTTAGCTTAATCGAGACGATGATGGCGCAATGAATAGAAACCTGTATCTTTTTACTCACTAAAGTAAGTAGATTTAGATGACCTGAGTAAAGACTTGTGCCAGAATTTTTCATCTACCTACTTATGGCTTCTGACGCCACTCACGTAACGATTATTTATTTACGTATATAATATATGGTGGATGAAAAATTAACTGAACGTAATTTTGTAGCACGAAATCATAATTACTTTCGACAGTCTTGTAAATTATGGAAACAATAAACAAAGATTAAAAACTTGAGGCGCGATTATGCTTTTACATGGATGACCTTAATCCGTTAAAATCTGCCCTCTATTTGCTTAGTCGAGGAGTGTCAAAATATTTGTTCCAGCACAAAAGGAACAGTTCCGACTGCCAGGACTAATCCCGCATTTGATAAAACAGCGGGTGCCTCGTACTCCGCTGTGAATAGTTGAATCTTTTTATCTCTACATCTTTTGAGTTTTTTCTTTGAAAAATAGTCCTTTATTCGGCATCCGTGGCGCTTTGATACCGTTCCTTTATTCAACGGGACCTGGTCATAAATTTGGATAGTTTTGTTCGTTTTGAATTATAAAGGGATATTACGTTAATGGCAATCGGTAGGTGTAATTTGATGCTAGTCGCGGCCATACAACTGTTTGTTTAGTTTAGGGTGATTCAGTGCTGAAGATTAGTTTTTAATTCCATCACGTTAGGACTTTCCGGCTCTATATATATTCTTCTTTTGTAAATTATCCATTCTCTAATATAAAATTAAGAGGGATTAATATAGCTTGTGACATCGGCAACTGCAAAGCCACAGTCGCGTCAATGGAGCCGTTTAGTCGCAGTTTTTGTCGGTTTTGTTATAATTATGATGAATAGTGACAGCCACGAGGGCGTTCGCTTTTCAACCAGGTGGCAGATGGCTTTTTGCATCTTGTGTAGCTCCTAATGGGATGTGTGGTACAAATTGTTTGATATTTTTTTATGAAGGAAGTATGTCTCTTCTGTATGGTGTATCTTCTTTTGAACTTGCGTTGAAATAATTATCTACTGAGTGAGGGTGATGAGGTAAAGCAGCATAATATGTCTACGGGCGTGTTACAATATAACGTCGAATTCTGCAACCAAAATTAACCCAATGCATTGTACAGATGCTACATATTGTAACATATCAATCGTCTAAACATTCTTCGGTGCAATAACAATTTATTTTCTCGCAGCACACTTTTACGATATCACCTCGAGCGCTCGCGCACAATTGGTCCAACGACTTTGACAAACGCTTATGTTTTCATTATGCACACACACGGAGAAGTCTTATAAAGTTACAAACGACGGACATTACTTTGTACTTGCAATATTTTTGTTTGCTTAAAATCGTTTAAAGCTATGTGCTGAGAAATGACATTGTTATTTTGTTCTAAACGTGTGTGGTAGACAGTTTTAGCTTTTATTGGTTGATTACTGTTATTCCTTAAACAAATTATTGATCTGGTCGTCTGTCCAATTTAATAATGTGATTCGATTTGTTTGTGCTAAGGATGTGGAGTATTCGACTCTTCACAAACATGTGAAAGCAGTCATTTGAACCGTCATGCGTCAGTACATGTGTCTGTATTTACACTGTATTTACATTTATATCTCGTCTATTTTACCTAGTCGATGATGTTATATGTTACTGTTTAGTCGGACGTATGTTGTGTGGTCTGTGGAATATCCAATAATACTCTTGATCACCTTCGGAATCTTATCCTATGAACTATGTCAGGTATTGTCTTACATATTCGTTATTATGACAAGTCGCTATAATAAGGTATGATTATTATAAAGTATCGGTTTCACCGGGATTCCAATTTTCGTCCTTTTCTGGTTATTTTATGTAGTTTCGGGTAGGTCTTACATGTCTTCTTTATTTTATGTTTGTTTTCATTCAAAGAGCTTTGAATCGCCTATTGGTCGAGTTTATTGCATCGTGATTGGCCCAAAACTATTCATTTAGACATTTTATGGCACTCTTCAGTATCGGCGTGGAAATCAGAATCGGGAGTGGTGTTGCATTTCTCGGGTCATCAGGACGAATAAAAAAGTCATAAACCTATGACATGCTTGGGAACATAGCCCAGTAATGTCGCTCCATATCGTCCACCAATTTTATTGGGTCGACAGCGAAAGCTCCAATAAGCGCACTTATCGGCGGCGTATACACCTAATGACATAACGTAGAGGATCGTAAAATTGTCCAAAAATACTACTACTATCGGCGACTTTTAAAACAGATTCGAGTTATCGTTTAAATATTTATTAGGGTGTAGAGGATTCCGTAATTAATAAAGAACCTGATGGAGCATATCCATTCTCCGGACCATGCAGTACATTCTTCTCGGATTTTAATAACGGTATCTTCCTGCAAGTCTTTTGTCAAAATACATAGAACCACCAAATGTGTTTCCTAACATCAATATTGGGTTCTTACGGCTTAATTTATGTTAGTACCCTGCCTAGATTGACGTAAATCATGATCATCACAAGGCGCTTTAACAAAGAAACTTTCTAATTCAGTTTTATTTCTTTTGTCCGTTTCATCGGGAGGTTGGAGTGCACTGGTCTGCCTGGTCCGTACAATTGTTGGGAATTGTACGCAAAATTACACCTCAATTATACGCAGAACTCTGGAAAAAAACTCCGGACTTGTCTTTTGTGTTTGGGCTAAGGGAGAGCAATAATTTACCCGCTGTCTGGCTTCCGCGTCGCGTGGCGTCAACCGCTCGTTTTGTGGGGTAGTTCAGAAACCATCTGTTTAATAGAGGTTGAATTTTATTACCTACCAATTTATCTATTACTTTTTTTGATATGAATGAACCAATTTTAATGTTTTATTTTGGTACTCCTAAAATAGTTTTGTGCAGACATTGGATTTGTTTTTCGAGGTCATATTGTAAATTTTCTTTAAAATTAAAGTTTAATGTTGGCTCTGTTTGTCCCGATGAATAAGATAGGCGCGTGGTAATTGGTAATTAGTATCGATGTGCTAAAACCGAGTTAGCCGGCGAGTCGATTAGCATCAAATCGATTGCGTCGTGTACCGGTAGGCGTGTTAATAGCCGCCCATTTAGCGAACTGTTTGATCTATTAATAGTTATTTAAGAACACTTTGTTTTTGTGATCTATGCATTTTTGGGGTGATAATTTCTCAGCCAAACATTGGGCCTTCGCTCGGCGCTCGTGACGCATCCGATTGCGTCAAACAATAAAATTGTTGGTGTAATGTTGTCATCGTATCTTTTCTGATGGTTGGTATTTTTTCATCTATCGAATTATTATGGGTGATGTCACTGTCGATTTCTGGACACGATAATCGTGATGGTAACGCCCTGCCAGATATTATTGCCATGTTAAATTATGAGCTCATTTATTTAGCGGGTTTCAGATGATTATTAGTCATTGTTAGCGTATAATGTGGGAGTGTCATCCTGTCTGTGGTCGATTAATATATGATTATTAGGCTCGGTATTTAATTAGTGGGATTACTTGTGTGGCGCCTGGTGGTAGAGGGCTTAGGGCCAGGGCGGGCGTAGGCCCCCGACCGCGTGGCCTCGCTTCTGCTAATCAATGCCCGGTGATTGCCAATTTGCACGGTGATATATCGCCGATCGCTGCGTTTAATTGTCCAATGTACGAGCGAAGGGTGCGCGAATGCGCTGTACCTATATTACTGCATGTTTACTCTCCGATATATGAAATTCTATACCATTGGCCTACAGGTTCTCGCTGCGCTAATAAGACATGTTGTACTACAAAATGGGTGAATGTTTACCGCTTATAAATGGCAGTTTTATTTAAATTTTCGTGTCAGCTGTAAATCAACTCATTGTAATTGTTTGAATCTTCCAATTACAGTTAATTAAAATTTATTGGGCGTAACAAGTGAATTACGAAGTGTCTTTGAAACTACGCGCTAGTTTTATTTATTGATTTATTCTTGTGTGTCGTTATGATAACGAAAATAATGGTCAAGGGACTGGCTGCTCTGAAGGAATTTGCGGCATAAATTATAAATTGCTTCCTACCACAACGTAATGGGATGACACTCGACTAGTGTGTGAGTAAGCACCAAAAGGACATTTCTGGAAAGTTTGAAATATTAATTTTCATATCCGTGATATACTATAAGGAGTACCTAACCTTTTAAATTTACTTACGTACAAAAATCTGCTTACGATCTAGTTCAGTAGTTAGTATTTACCACTCTAAGTTTAATAATAACATATAAGTGAAATAATGCTAATAAGCTCTACCCTTTGATGCTCTATCTATATTATAGGTTAGCCTATATTTATACTGATAGTATAGTATAGATTTATATAGGCTGTATTTGTCGCGATGCAGAGATTCCAGGCGCACGTTCCGGCCAATATGACCATATTCATGGTGAGCTTTGACCACCAAAGGCGAACGCAGAAAACAGATTTCGTAACATTTTATGCGCATTCTGATGTTTTACGTCTCTATTTATTCCTCTTACTTTCAAACAAATGAATTTGTATGGTTTCAGGTCGTTAACTTAACTGCCCTGTACAGCTTTGTTGCTTAGTTTTAAAGGCTGGTTTTGTTTGGGTCACGTGCTAAGAAGTTTCTGTTAGAACAATAAAAGTCATTCCATCTTCTATTCTTTAAACGAACCTCGCAGTATCACCCTGTCTCTTACTAGGAGAACATTGAAGTAAATTGAATTATGATATTTACGATAAAGACGGTGTCCCGTCATCGTCCTTACCCGTATCAATTACGCAGATCGAGCGATAAGGACACTATAAATTATTTACTGACGATACCATCTCTCGATCGCCTCGGGATGGCTATTGTGGATTTAGTTAAAGAGTTAAAACAGGCTCCATTATTTATGAAAGTAATCAGAGTGGATATAATATTAAATTTAAAAAGAACAGCGGTAAATATAAAAATAATAATTACCTCAGAAACTATATCGATCAAGGAAGATATCGAATTCTCGTTCTCAAGAAGAGAATACCTTAAAAACCTATTAGAATCCATCTACGAAGACACGTGCTCCAGATTGAGGAGTACGTCTGTTTGTAAAGGAGGACCACACAGTAAGCGGGCAATCATCTGACCATCGCTCACCCGCTCCCACTCTGTAATCACGCCATCATTACCTTTAATGACGTGTTAACGTTGCTTTATGGGAATGCCAAACATGACGTTCACATTTCGTTCATTTACATTTGTTTGTCCATCTATCTTCGTAGTGTTTGCGTTCGACTCTAAAACAGAGGGCGGCGTTTTCCAGCCACCGGAGTGCTTAAGCTTTTTTGTGGGTATCGGATTGTGTTTGGACTCGGACTTGTGCTGTCGCTTCTGGCTTTGTCTCCTCAAATTACTTTTACTTGGGCCATATCAAAGGGTTCCTTAAGATTCCATCTCTATTTGACATTAGACGGATGTCATATTCTAGCGATGTTTGTACACTTAGCGGTTTCACTTGGAACCTTGTTTGTTTGGGTTTATCCACAAAGATATGTTCGGATTCCGCAAATGTTTACGCTTTAATTTGCAGCTTGTCTTTATGAAACGGCGCCTCTTTACTTTACCTATAATTTAACGAGTTTATAAGAGACCTCTAATGTATGAAAATTGTTTTTTTTTTATGTTTTCCTCTTTTATGCATGTATCTTAATGCATATCAAAATACCTAAGTAGGCATGCTATATTCCAATAATCCAATATGTATGTATGTTTATTTACAGGGCATATAACTTTTATTTCTCATAAATCTAATTTTAGTGTAATGTAACACAAATAGGGATTCCAGAGTTTGTACTGTTATTTGGACAGTTCAGGTGCTCGTACTACAACATTCTCATCAAGTCATGTATCAGTCCTAGTAGGTATATCAGAGTTAGAACATATTTAATTGAAACTCGGAGCAACTTGCTTGCCTTTGAAATTATGTGTTACTGATATCGTTTCGGTATTTGTGTGGTTGATTGATTTAATTTGTCAGTAAGCTCTCTTAAAAGTGAGCGCGTGCTTGCAACTGTTTCCCGTCTATTACTAAATATTCTTGCGGTAGTCGTCCAATACCAAACGTAACTGGCTAAGAACACCCACGGTTGTCTACCTTCCGGCTGGTGTTAATATGTCCCTGTTGATTTTTTGTCCTCTACAACATTCCATTTAACATTACCACAAAGAATATTCAGCTCTATTAAAGAGCAAATACGGACAAACTAGATGGAAAACTAGTTGGTATGTCCGCACGCCGAACCTAATTCACACTATGTATTTAGCTGAAGTTTGTGAAACACAACAAAGATGTAATGATGACGGTGGTAATGCATTTTTTCGTGTACTTAGAAACGGTCGCCGCAATACAGATGATAATTAAATTATCAGTGCAGACTTCCTCGTTATTATTTAAAACTGGTTTATCCGTTGCGCGTGTACATTTTCTCAATCGTCGTTTATAAATGAAATGATTACTCAAATAGTTAATGTATTCACAAATTCATATTGGCCTGTCGGCGGCGCTCCTTGCAGTAGAGTCACGTTCTATAATAATCGGTACAACGAGTAAAAAATCTATAAAGGCTGTGGATAATAGTCGGTGGTCACGAAGGTGCTTCGCGTCGTCCGAGGCGCCAGCGTTTCGTGCTACCCGCTGCGATATATCACTCCACCAGTTTAGCATGACCTTTATATGCTATAGGAGATATTTCCTTGAAAAGGTCTTTTAAGTAAACAGGTTTAATTTATCAGGGTTCTTTGATCATGGTGGCTTGTGCTTGGAGATGTGGAGCTCGCCGATTGAATTCACACCCGCGGTTTAGCTGTCCCCTCCTCATTATAAATCAAACGCAGGTACGATTCCGTCTGGAGCAGCCCTGTGTGAATGCGACCCTTGCGGGGGCGATTTGTGCCGTACCACTGGTTTTGTTGCTTTGCTTATAGGGACCAGTATATCTGACTGTAGTTCCCTTATCTTTATACCAAAATTTTCCAAGTAGATATTTTAAAATTTAAAAACATTTTAGTAATTGTTTTGTGCTTATATGCCAATGCAATTATCATTTTAATATAAATTCCTCGTAGATACTTCGGTTCAAAAGACTCTTAACTAACGCTACTTTAACAATAAATAAGAAGATTAAATATAATAAAGATTTCTCTCTGATTCTCTGTGTGACCGTGACCGATTATTTAATGTTTGTTTTCAATAAACAAGTAATAAACAACTGGGTTAGACTCGATACTAATTCTGTTAAATAAATTTACGGATTTAAAAATACCAAAGTGATAACTCGTCTTATTATTATTTAGAGTTGAATGAATGTAATCTCATTTTCATGCTCGACACAATATTTATCTATAGCCTCGATTCGTTTTAAATGTGTCACGTTTGAGCATAGAAGCGTTCCGGCTGACAATGAACTTGCCAGTCAGTGTAGTGTGCTTTGGAACCTTCCCATAGACCGTACCCAGCTCACGTATGACGGCACCATGCATTTGTTTGTCTGCAGCTGCGGTGCCGACAACATATTTATTGTGCTCATTACCCTTCAAGAACGCTATTTAATTGTCGGCCGTTTTTTATTCAGTTCACCTCTGACCCGTCCGCGACTTATTACTCCTCGGCCGCTCTTTGAAAGCGAGAACTGGATGTTATTTATTACGCCGAGAGACGGGATACGTGTCGCTTCTATCTTTGTGGCGCTTGTGAGCTCGTCTCTATGATTTATGCGGTTATAAGGACAGTGATTACTGTCACACGGCGAGGAGTCGTGTGCGGCTGTTAATGACACGCTTTTACAATTTTACATCCAACGGAATACGTTTTGAACGCAAATAAACACGTTAACGCTATAGGACATCATTAGAGAAACAAGTAATTTCGCATTGCAGGGTATGTAAATGAACAGCAACTGATCCTGCTCTTCTTATTGGTCTATCTTTAGATATTTTCACATTTTTACGACGTGAATTGGTATCCTTACGAGCGGATTTACTGTCCATTCGACGCACCGCGCTGTCGACGTTCCTGCGTCGTCGTCGAGATAATGAAGTCCTGTATTGGTGGGGTAAAGTGGAATTACTTGCCGCGACGATATTGTCAAATGGCTGACTATTTCTCACGCAGTGTGAGCCGGTACTTGCGGGGGTCTAATATCTAAAGCTAATGATCAAAACACACTACGCTTACAGGAATTTGTGTATACAAATGTGTTTACAGTGTTTATTGAATAATAAGCCTGTTGCGCAATTTAAAACGTTAAAGAGGTCGCTTATGAGGCACTCGTGTGTATTTTATAGCATTTGAATGTCAGATTACAGTTTTGCCTCCTGCTTGCGTTCAGATATTTAATTCAAACTAAACTGATCGTTATAAATGTTTCTAGGGATTATTTTTGGTAACTCTAACATTTATTTGGATTTAATAACGAATGAGGTAAATTTTGTTACATTACTTCCACAAATCGTATTGGATGGAAGTAATTGGAAACAATGTAATTGAGTGGAAGGAGTGCAACCTCGATGATAGATGGTCTTGAAGGCGGCTCATATTATTGTCTTATAAGGGACTCGTATCACAATGAAATTGCTTTGACTATTGTTCCGGTGCTCTCTATCTGGACATGTTCCTTTACTGCCCTGACGTCTTCATACGCTCTATCGGGTACTGTAAATTGTGGTATCATGTCTGTACCGTCGTCGTCGGTATGGAACCGTTTATTGATTGGTATCATAGTTTGTCCGCTGTTCACTTTGAATAAAATTCGAATTATAATTAATCACGTTTGGTCGCGTGGGAGAGAGTCGCACCGCGGCCGACGATCTATCATATTTTGTGATAACGCCACTAGGACGCATCTCGTAAACGTATTGGGCTGATCGGGTTTGGGGCTAAGCTTACGACAATGTAGGTGCAACGGTACAATGCCATTTCGTATGTTACATTTAACAGCGATCCTCTGAGACATGATATTTTTGTTTATTAAACGCAGAAATTTCAGTCTTATAATATCCAGAAACAAGGTTTCTGTCATTTTTTTCCCGCGTGAAGAAGAGCGGCTTCACACCCATATCGGGGAGTGTAAACGGCAAGAACGTTAAGAGTTCAATTTTCCAGGCCATCTAAAGAGCTAACTACAACATCGCGGCACGTTTATGCAGACGGCGGTGTCGATGACAACAATAAAATCGGATCATAAACTCTCGATCGTACCCTTTAAGTGTTCCTATGCAATCTCGTCGTTCAATTTTATATTCAATACCAACTTAAATAGATAGGCGGGTAGATGTAAACGAGGGACACCCTGGGGCTCCGACGGAGGCTTCTGTCAATTGAATTTGTCTGCAAGCGCGCCGTGCATTAATAGCGCACTAAACTAACTTGAATTCCATTATTGATATTTTCATAAAAGCATGTTTCCATTGTACCCAGAGCGCGTGTCTATTGTGATACTAGTACGTTTTCTTTTTGAATCCGATATTTACCTATGTTGACTCAGTACTTTACGTCAGTTTATTCTGAATTTTATTGCTTTCGTTAGTTTGATTTCATAATTTAATCTTTTAACTTCTGACATTCTGTGTATTATATGTGTAATGTTACGTCTATTCATTTCAAATTTTCTTTTCTTTATGCCAATCTCTTTACATTAAGTACTCATCAATTACTTCCTGTTTGTCATGATTCTTGCTAGAGTTGCGTTGTTGCATATTTTGTGTTTTCCTTTTCTTTCCACCTTTTGCCCTTGCATGTTCCCACGTTCTTACTTCTTAATCACACCGACTGCGCGCACACCTAATATCGCAGTGTAATGTGTTTATTAAGCGACGTTCCCCATAATGGCGCACCATTTACCATACAATGTGCAGAGTGGTCCGTTTCGCGTGTTAGCCACCAATGGATATGATCGGTTTAAATAATTTTGCCTACGCAGGAACTCAACCGCGCAATCTGTTTATGCAAATGGCCGAATAATTTGACTTTACTACTGTTTTAGAGTTTCTTCGGTTTCTTAAATTGTTTCATTGATACGGCTTAGTGCGCTTACAATCAAAGACTATGTTCATTTGTGTATCAGACTGGACTATGTTCATTTGAGGGGTTGATAAAATTGTTAACATTTCTTAAATGTGTGCTCGGGCATCTCCATATGTTGATATCGCGATGAAAACTTTGACATGCAGCTTGCTTTCTTTATGTTTCGTCATCGTCTGCTACCATGTTATGAATAACACTGTATTAATTATTGCTGATGTTTGAACACTGACTTTATTCATGACTTTGGGTGTGATTCACATGCACATTTCTTTTTATCTCTTGTCTCACACAAAGGAAATAATATTTACCATCAACATAACCGTATTTTGTCGGATATTTCACGTCCACATGTTTCTTTATACTTGAGTAATTTATAGCAGTAATGTAGTTGGTCTTCTTTGCAATATGTCTCGGTTCCGAAGAGATTGTGAGAATGTCACCGGAAACCATAAAACATCATTCAGTTTCCACATTTTCGGCAACTCTATTAACGTTAATGAAATATCTTGTCGTTAAACTCCGTTTGGCTGGTCATTATGTCAACATGAATAGCTTAATCGACGCGCATAAGTTGGATCGAAAGTGTTTGATAAATCTCCCTCTGTCACATTACCAAAGGTGATCTACGCTCCTCATTAGCCTCCTCCAAAATAAGATATCGTCTCATGATTAAGTGGCACATAGTATCATTATTTTATTGCATTCCAGCGTTAATAAACAAACTATCGATTAATGTTTCCATTCTGATAGTTTAACGAATGGTAATGTTAAATTACTGTCTAATGATCGTTTATGGTTATATGAAGTCTACATAAATGTTTACTATATCTCGTTAGCTCGAATACCTTGCTACTTTAATTTGCATTTTCAGATTACGCATTATTGTTTGGACTTTCATACAAGTCTGTCTAATTTGCTCGGCTTTTACAACAAATTATTTACAGGCGCATTGGTGAAGCTTTTGGTGGTAAAAAGTTTTGCTGGATATAGTATGATAAATTCTGTAAACTAGGTCTGCATTAATCTTTTCAGTATGAATACATTGCAATTGGTATTATTATATTTAAGACTGTATTATTTGTTCTGCATGATCTCCTAGTTCCTGGTAAAAAATAATTCTCCGTTTAAATAAAGTATGCTATTATTAATCTGCTGCTGAGCATTTAATATTTCATCTTGAAGTAAGAATTTCTGTGTCTGGAATGTTGTTGTTAATCAGTAATTCTTGATCTTTACCCTAAATGAGGTTTTATTGCGTAGATATGAGGTGTTAATCCTATTTTACGATCAGAACAAGGCTAAATTGTTTTGCGAATTGCTTAAAACCCCAAGCTGTGTATTAATATTTTATTACGTTTATAATTTATAGATTACAAAATATTTTAATGCCTCACTGTAGGTAAACAGTAATTCTGGTTTACTAATACTACTCTGATCTGCATATTCATTTTGCCGTCATCAGCTAATTATTAACCTTCGTATTGATTTAACATCGTCGTCACATAATTAATTAATTAACGAATACGTAATTATGACACTAATTCGTTATTTAGTGTTTTTTTTTCTATTTCGAGTTTTATTTAGTAAAGTTAGAGTAGGAAATGTTAGTAAACTGGCTACAAATCATAGATACCAGTGTAAGTTATGCCTCGAGTAGGCCATTATTGCTCAATAATTCGAACATGGCTAATGAAGTATTACATGTAGCGTTATCGCTTTGAAGTTTTATGATGCTTTTATTAAAATTAAATTCACCTAATGGTGTATGTTTAGGGTTATCATCACTTATATCATGTGGTACATTGGTTTACGTTGTAATATTATCTCTACGTGACTGCGGGGTTTGCTCTGAAGCTCTGGATGCGAGGTCAAACTACCATATCAATCCTCCCGTGGAGCCTCGACGATATTTTAATCTTTTAATTCAATTTAGTCGAGTACTCGCCCTCTTGATTGGATATTTACCGGCGATAAGTTTTCCGTTTTATCTTTTAATCTTAATTTCTTAATTACATTTTTTTGTTGTAACATCTTATAAGATTCTTTTGTTATTAATGTTCTGTATTTGTTAACCATTATTATTTAGATAACAATAAGTACCTATACGTATTTAGATGAAGGAGTTTTGATACGCCTTCAGAATTATTAACTATAATATGACCATTTGATTTGAAATCTTTCATGGCACTTCGGAATCGAATTATATGCCCTGACGAGTATTTATTTTATATACTTTTAAAATCTCTCTCATAACCACAACCAAAACTTGTGAAAAGCGTATTTCTAATAACATTGCTGTAAATATTGCAATAATCATAATCATAACAGACACATAGCCTGTATTGTACGAGTAGATGAACATTTCTAGGTTACCGTCAAGTGAAACAATTTTAATGAAGTTTCATTCTCGCAGCACCTGGGCTGTTGCAGGAGGCTGTTCTGTAATAGAGAGGAGTGTCGCCACGCCCCACCGCTGACGTGCCGACACTTCGCAACCCAGCTAAGCTCAGCTTGCGTTCATTTTATTGCTCTTCACACTTTTCAATATTATCAATTTAAGCACCATCCCGCTAATCAATCTATTCATTTTCAACACCTACTCTACCCAATATAACAGCTGGCTAATCGAGTGTTTATTTTGCGGTTGCATTATGACGTATTTAGATAGGTAGATTGTGGTATTTGCGTGTCACGTAAAAGGTCGAAAGTTGACTAATTTTATAGCAACTTATTGTGAATAGTATTAGCAGCGCATTTTTGGGGTGATTTAGTACATTTTACTACCTAAATACCTAAGTTAGGAATTACCGCCACACCATTTTCTTAGATTATGATCTTAAAAGTATTGAAAAAGTCAAGAAGATTCTAGGTATTTCTAATGTTATCTGTCAAGCAAGAGTTACAATTTTGTACAAAAAATTAACCGCCCACCATTACTTCAATGCAATATTTCTGTTTCAGAATCAGTACTTTTTGTATACATTATTTTGTTATCTTTTCATGTTACCTATCATACATTTATTCAAAATCTTTTCTATAATTTTATTTGTCTTGCTTCTTATTAGTCTTTATACAGTTGTTTGGATTATCACTTCACTATATCTAGTACATATTAAGTTATCTGTAATAGGTCAATTGCGTGTCCTCGGAGAGACAGCGACCATTACGGTATTTTACTTCATCTATAACTCCTTTAATGCTGTGTTTGGTCAGCCTCGTCGTCGTCGGCGCCAAAGCAGCGCTTCTCACGAATTTCGCGGCGCGGCGCCGATGCGTGGGCGTCCTATCGTACGCCGCCATCGCACGTCTTACTGGACACATTTTACTGCCTACCTGTACCATCTACCACACCTCTAGTACTTAATCTATTAAGTTCATTTTCCTCTTTGTTTAACGCACCTACTAAATGGGTAAAATCATGAGACGGGCCTTTGTTGCTAGTGCATCTAATTAGTCAGACTGTTTAGTGCTAGACTTGCCCCAGGCAAGTATGAACTATGGTCTGTACCTATGCGGTGTGAAGTCTTGTGATTTGTTCTACCCATGAAATTGCATGTGATGTGATACCTACAATTATTCAAAAAAGAACTTCAATAAAATTCTACCTTAAGATTTGTGTTGCTTCGTTTTATATTGTACGTGCAAACATGAGGTAACCGTGTAATACTTCGGAGAAAACACGACGTTTTCCTTTTACAGATTTAAACATGTTTAATAAGAGCACTATCTGTTAACCAAAATCAAGAAGTGGGTCTGATCTGAGGTCAAGTATCTTCATAAGTTATGTATGACTCAAAAGAGTATTGCAATGTAAAAGTTTTTCTGGTCTTCGCGGACATCAGACAATTTATAGCGTTTATATGAGACCGAGTCAATACGCCTACAATAATAATAACATATTTACAATAAACTGTCTGCACTGAGGAGACATCGTATTTCAAGGGTCGTGTGCAGATTCATCTATGGTTTTTCTGGCTATGTAAGTAAATATTAAATTGTATACTTTTGAAAGTATACATTGTTGAGTATCTCATGAAATAATTTTCGTGATGTATTCAATCTATTCAATAAAATCTTGGTACATTTTTCTTTATACAATGTTCAGTCGAGTTCGAGTCTTATGTTGACTGGATATATTAATATTGACTTAGTAACGAATTTATTGACTAAAGCAACTTTTCGAACATTCATAATTCACATAAATGAATATAATAAAGTATCGGTGAACACACAATGTCACAATATATACAATACGAGAGCCGAGCGGGTCATATGAGATCCTGAATCAGAAATATGACCTGAAAAGTGGCGACGCAGCGGCGCCAGCTCTGAAGTGAAAAGTTAAATCATGTATCAATAGTTAATTTTAAATTATTATTGTGTTATGGTCGCGTTATATAAATTGCTGTACTGAATCTCGCACGAAATTTACTTTTTGGAAATATATTAAAGATCGGACCAACAACGGTGCTACCGGGTAGGTTAATTTACTAATTTAGGAGCCGGTTTGCCGAAATTAAAGGGCGGCTCAATTTTGCTACCGATTTGTCGCGATCGGGTGATTTATCTTTTATAAATTTATCGCTCAATCAACGTCGGTTGGCGAGCGCCTGCGCCGGCGGCGTCGCGGCCGCTGATTGGATTTCTTCATAATTACATCTTTTGACACGTACGCGCCAAGTTTCGTACTTCACGAGCCGCCAGGGCATGAGATCGTGGGAGCACCGTGTAATCAGCTTTCTTGACTGTCTTGTTTTCATTTGGTACCACAGAGTTATGGCTGGCAGAACGGCTAACTAATCAGAATGCAACATTTCCCATCAATCCATTTTAACTCAACCCCCTATATTCAAGTACCTCAAGCTACTCACATATAGACTGCTGCAAAATCATGTTCCTTTTCAAATTAAAAATATTGCCAATGAGCAAACATCATACTAAGCGCGATAAGACCGCCTTTGCGTATATTTTTTATTTCATAAGTTATTTTTGAAAATCTCATTATGTGTAAGCAATCAAAAGTTACTTACTTAAATAATGAATTATAATTATTTTCTTTTGCTTTATCAGCTGCTTCATTGCTGTTCGGCATTATGTTAAAAAGTATAATTTAAGTAAAATTAGTTTTTTCACCTTAATCCTTCCAGATATTCTCTGTTAGTTCCATGGCGGATGCTTATGGCGTGAATAATAAGAGGGACGCGACTGAGAGCTAACGTTTCGCGGACTCTCGCGGTTACCACTTGTCATGTCCACATTTCGGTGGTAATTAACCATAAACGCGCCGCCTTGTGAACCCACAACACCCTCGTTTTATTTCAGTCATACTTTTCAACAATAAGGTATCATTTATTTTGATCTGAGAGGAAACAGACAGAGGTATATCTTTTTAAATTTTGAACCTGTGGAGACAGTAATTGTCAAGTCATTATTTTTTTGTGATGTAATGAGTAGTATTTTAGAAGTATATGAACAAGATCAACAATTATACATATATCTACGTGTTCTTGTGCTTGTCTATAATACCTCAGATTATATGCGCTGCCCCCAAAAGATTATATAGAAATTCTAATTGACTGTACACATAGAGATATTACCTAATGCTTTTTTCCTATGTGGCAATAAACTCCAGATAGTTATGCAATGCATTAGGTATATCCCAAATTCTGAAGTCTTAAAAACGTAGGGAATTCAAAATCAGGATTTAAGACATAATTTGAATATGGTTTGAATCAAGTTAGGGAGAAATGTTAGAAGATACATGCCAGTTACTGCAAATACATTTTATATGTGATGAAGTTAATAGCCGCAGCTTTTATATCAACACGTAGTTGCTACCAACGCCTGTAATTACTGTAATAATAAGTAGGATCCTGGAGGGATAGAACATTGGCGAGCAGCTGTTTTCAGTACTATATAACATTTTCTAGCTCTTTTTATTCTACTCTGATACTTCAAGGTCAAAACATTTATTTGCTAACTCGTGTGTTTTTTGGAGCTCAAAATGCTTATTTTTCAACTTTGAATCACTACAAATTCGGCAATAATCGCTGGACGATACATTGCGCTTTTTCTTTCAAATTTCCCCTGATTATCATAAAATAAAACTTTGTTTCAAAAATAAACTCAGTCGATGAAGGTGGCAAAAATAATACAATTAACTCTTAACTTTGCAACACCCGAAAGCGACGTGTAGGGTAACCACAAATATTGAGTTATCTTGAAATATGATTACAAGTTTGACTGCCGTTTACCGCTTTTGGAGGTAGCTTACACAAATCCATGTAATAAATGATCCAGGTAAATGGGCAAACCTTGATAAGGTGTTTTTATTATAGCAGATTTTTACTGTTGTATGTTGATTTGCTTCAATTCGTTTAAGCTTATGGTGATTTCCTTTTTATTACATTTATATTCTAGGAAAACTGTTTCATCTACCAGTCTCTTTTACACTTAAAATATTGTGTCACCCACATATAAGGAGTATTATCGTTCCATCACGCCACCCAGCGTGTTTTGGTCCTGAATTTCGAAGGTGGTCGCAATTAGGCACGATAAATGCTCTCGACATCTGACATTGGCTTTTCAATCCGATTATACGAATAAATTGAATTCAGCAACTCAATTTTTGGCGCGTGAGCTTTTAACTTGTTATCTTTTCATCGTATTCGTAGCCGTTCATGATTTGTAGTGGTTGTTCTTCTCGCCTTTAAATTATTTCGAATTAGATAACTAAAATTTTAAATTCAGTTCTTTTTAAATTTTTTAATGTTTACTGTTTCTATATTGAAACCCGTATGGTCATGTAGTCGATAAATGTCCAATTAGTAAAACATCGTGCTAGGGTTAACCGTGCGTTGTCGACAACGCCCGCATACAAGACAAATGGGCTACATATCAATTACTTTGACACCAAGTATTACTTTAGTGCTAGCCAATTAGTTTTATGTCTTAAGTTATTTGACTGCACCAGCTATTCTCTATCTATCGTTCGTGATTACAAAGACTCTACGTGCGTGTGTACAATGTTAGATATTTTAAAAAGTCAATTTAAACCTGTCGACTCCACCTTTTCCGAATCATTTTAAACGCCGGCGTCAGTAGAACGTGCCAACGGTCTGAAACAATAGCAAATGTTCACCATTACAAGGCGACAAAACTTTAACAATAAGAGTTGCCCTCTGTCAATTATGCCATCATTACCATTGGGATAAACGTCGTAACGGATCAGATGATAGTCAAAAACAACACGGTGTCTATATACCTCGACGGAGACTGCATAGACAATATGATGCAAACGAATATTAACTTTATAGTCACGTTCATAAAGAGCGAATTTATCGGTACAGTTTAGAATGATCTTGCATTTTCAAGTTGTCGAAACAGTTACCCCATAAATCATTTATAGACTGCGGCGGCGTTTAAATTTTTGTCACTTAACAATGTACAATGAATCTGAATAATTAAAATGGTGCACGCTTGTTCATGTTCGTTATGCATATCTTAGAATATTATCAAAAGGTGATTAGCAGTTATGAAATGTTTTGAAGGTTCTCGTTGAACCTGTTTTGACAAATGGTAGCTCCCAATGTCGGATTGTATAATGTTACCGGAACATTATTCTTCGTATGCAGCTGGTAGGCTGTTCTACAGTTTGTTGATTTAACCAATGCGTTATGTTACGGATCATTTGGAGAAAGTTTCAAAGTTATTTGGTGTAGAGATCTCGATAAACAGCTACAAGTCCCTTCTTGTATTCTCGTAAATTTCCAATGTTCTCGACTAAATTTTGTCCCCATAATGTTACTATTGAAATTCAATGCTTCGACATAGAGCTGACTCACTTCTAATGTTTAAATTTACGCAATATTTCACACTGTGCATAAACATACGTAATAACCATTTCAATTCAATATCGGCCTGATAATATGTCATTATTTAACATAATAAATATTCTTGTTCATATCTATTGAATTTACTAGTACTATTGCGACAGCTTTAAAATCTTACGTGCAAAGTTCTTATGGTTTATTTTGAACGAATATTTTGCGATTATTTAATCGCAGCATTTGTCAAATTATGATCGGGGCGTGCGATTGTGTTGCTCGTTTTGTCGACACGCGATCCCGCGATACCTCCGAAGCCTGCCACTTGTAATTCGATGGGAGGTCCTTTGAGATTTAACGTTTTATTTTATCTGTCGTTTTGTTTCACACACCTTGATTTGACATATAAAAACAAAGCTTAATTTGGATTTATGATATACCTTTGTGTCTTTTAGATTATTATGTTTTTCTTCGTTACATTTTACGATAATAACGTAAGAAAGTATGCAGAGTGCAATCTATCCATGTATGTACATTTATGATACTACAGTATTTTTCCCTGCGTAAATAATGAAATTACATTTCTTATTGCATGCGACATGTGTAAGCAATGTCTTGTCGTGTTGTATAGCTTTTGTCAGCGGGTAATCGGGGATTTATTACTTAGGTACATTGTTGATTATTTTATTAACAATTTCTTCGATTTGCGTCAAGGTTTATGGTTATGGTTCCGTATGGTTTATCCATTTTATCCCTGTTTCACTTGCTAAAATGCTTAACGAATTCAAGCTTTATTATCTTTCTCATTATGTATCGAATATAATTCCTCTACTCTTTTATATCTTTAAATTTATCAATTTAAACATAGTTTTATCTAAGTTACTCGTACATTTATGGTCGAGTATGTTCCTATTAGTCAGTAGTACACGATATCAATAAACAGTGTCGACATTATTCGCCTAAGTCATTCTTTATTTCACTTGCTGCAGCGTTCATTTCAAATGTTGCATCAATAGTACCGTCAACAACTATAAAAACGTCATTTACCGATACTATTCTCAAATCTTGTTTGATATGACGAAGAAAATCGTAATATATACTACGTAGCATAAGGATATACTCGTACATAATTGTTTATTTAAATGGTTTAAATCCAGTCCAAGAAGATACTACGCAGCTGAAGAACTTTTAATTATAATAGATTCTTAGTATGCTTTATTTGTTGACCATATTTGTAAGCCCTCTGTTGTAGGTGCGTATCGATGCCTTGCAGTTACAACATGATTGAGAGTTACGATTGTCATTAATATCGTAATGGACTCGATTTATGGGTGCGGATCATCTTCGAGATCTTATTGTTCGATTTGTACTGTATTTAATTCACTGCACATTTCATAGGCACTATTATTACAGTGCGCCAATTTGTAATCTTATTTGTAGTTACTTTTTACTCGTGCCCGTCTCGTCTTGTTGATTGTTCTCTGCAAATTGTTTTAAGATTTCTCATGCACCAGAATATTATGTTCTTAATACTTGTTTTGATTTTATTTTTTGTCCTCTTCTTTCCTGTGACAACATGAAACTTTGTGTTCAGTCTGGGTTTGGGTTTAGCATTATCATCGGTTATTTTTTATTTTATTAACGAAAACATGCCTTTGTTGTGTTGTGTCAAATAAAACTTTGTTTGCCACCGGTCCTTGAACATGGAACTTCTCAGTTTTCGCAATATTTCTTTTCTTCTGACAGTTTGTTCCGGTTTAACGTGTTGATGAAAGGACGTGAGAAATTTTGCTATGGGGCAATTTGTCATCGATAATTTAGTCTCTCATCGTAAAATTTATTGCGCTTCATTAGCATGTTTCTGTTTCTCAGTATATTTACTTGCCGATGTTGCAAAGTAATGTCGTTGTAGCTGTAGCATGTAGCCCGGGGGAAGCCATCTGCGAATTCGGCAACTTTCTCATGCACACCACTATTTAATTTTAATTGGTCACATAAAATGTTAATCAAGACGATGATTAAGTAGTAATATCCAATATTTATGCAAGTTTCCCAGTATCATAACTGTATGAATTTATTTAAATCGACTCCTCTTAATTTATAAAGGCCACCGGCGAATCCAAATTGAAAATTAACCCCATTTAGACACACCTCCTGGCGTCCCAAAACATTTTCCATATTTTTTACATCATGTCAACACCGTCGATAAATTATGTCTACTCTAACAACCTATTATTATGTACCTGACATTTTATTTAAGTAATTTTAGGCGAAATTGAAAATTTTTACCCAAAATATTTTTGCCTGCGGTGAGGCAGAGATGGGTTTTGAGATTTATGTTGCACAATTTTCGATATTTTAAATTCTAATAAGCATTTTGGTAGATATTTTTCTTCATCCTTTGCAACATTAAATTTTCGAGTTTAATGGTTCTAATTTGAAAAACTAACTTGTGACGGATGTGTCCAAAAGTTGATCCCGTCAGGTGGGCTTCCTCGGCCGTTGACACCGGCCAGGTAGGGCTGGCATGATTGATCTTCATCCTTATCACCGGCTGTCGCTGTCGCCTACATGCCGGCCATGCTCAAAGACGCATTGTCTTTGACCACAGAGGCGTGTGCTAATGGCTGAGCTCTCGCTTCACGACCTAACTTTACTCCTGCGTATAATTTTATTTTCAACACTGGTATGTTAATACGTATTTTGTTTGTTACAGGCTGTACAAGTTGGAAAAAGTGACATTAAAGAAATGTAAGTACTTATAGGTATTCTTTCTTTAAATGTAAACAAGCTCATTTTAGAACATAAGATATCTTAACAGTTAACAAATGTAAAAAAACAGTAAATGTTCATATGTTTTAATTAGAATATTATATTAAAACAGTGCATTATGAAACAGTGAAAGTGTGGTGAAAATACATAAATGTCAAGTTAGTGGGAAATCCTATAACCGGGATCGATTTCACGCATATCTCTTCTCGAATTACATACAGTTACGTAATATCTGTTAAATGTAATTCTTGCCGCTTCGTATCGGGGTATAATTTCCGAATTAATGTTCCCATATTATCTGGATTGGACATTTCACAAATTTAAAAATGTCAGTTCCGTTTGATTCACCTCACAATGACCCTTTCATTGTACTTATTTGGATGTTAAAAGGCATAAAATAAATTGGATTTGCAAAAATAATTATCTTCTTTTGAAGTCATACTACTTTGGATGACACTTATGTCATTTTGTGCACTATTACTTACAGATTAGCTTACTTGGTTGCTTCTTGTTTAATTGTATTCTTTAGAAACATGTTCAATGTGTATATAATTTATTGCTATGAATTTTTATTCAGTAGGCTGGAGCACATTGATTTGTATAGTTATTGTTTATAATTTAACAGTTCTTTTAAAATTTAATTTGTCAGCTATCTGTTTAACGCCAACGATTCCCATTACCCATATTGGACGTATTTAGGTTCCTCCTACGTTTCTTTCATCTATCAAAGTATAATGTTCGAGTTTTGGTAGCTATTATTAAAATAAACTGTTACTGACTGCGTGTAACTTTTATTTAAATGTTAATTTAATATCTTTCGTGTCTACAGATGGGATATAAAGGCGCTTTTAGAAAAAGTACCAAATTTAGGTGCAGTCATAGACTTGACGAATACGAATCGTTACTACGATCCAAGGGTAAGTAAGTACAACAACAAATTATTTTTTAGTGACAAGAAAAAGCATTTAAAACATTACATTCTAAAAGAAATACTTTTCTTGCCCGTTTACATACTGCGTGCTGTTTCAAATCCATAAACATTCCACAAGGCCTGTTATGTTACTCATAATGAAAAGTTGCAAACATGAAGACAATATCATGCTTAGGGTAGAATAACGACTTAGAACTATTGAGACACGGTCCCCAGGACGCTCGTCTCGCACGGTATGTGTTAAAATACGGGGAAGCAATAAAGTTATGTTCAGTTTTACGATTGAAAGTCACATTTTCCACTCCGGTGTTTTGTTCGTAGCTACGTCTGATTGCAACGCATTCATCTCCCGGCATAATCCGATCGTAAAACGTTCATGAGCAGGCTCCAAAACGCGCCAATTTAAGACGCTGTTTATAGGATGCACGTGAAACTGTCTCTATCGTGCATTTCATTGTAGTCTTCTGGAAATGTTGCTTGCGACTTTTATCTTTTTCTACATTTATACAAACCGATCTACCTCTCCGTTATCAGCAGCTCTACCACCGAGACTCAGAAGTCTTCGCTAAACTATATATAAAGTTATCCGGCCCTATTAAACTATTTTGAAATTTTATTTTCACTGCATCACGTCTATGCAAGTTTCCTCGCGAAATTTTCTTCAAGTAAACTAATGTTATGAATTTTAAAAACGTAGGTAAATAGTAATTCTAATCTGGAAATTCTGGAATTCCTTAGTAAGTCAAATTGACTATCTCGTATATTTCCAAGTCCACCTGTCCGAAAGTGGATCAGGTGTCGTGCCGCCATCGCCGGCGCGCGCGCAGCTCGCTGGCGCCTGTCAACGCCGTCAACTCGGATTACATTGACATTTGTCGAATTAAATAGCGTTTATTAACTCTCAAATCTCAGAAAGTACCTCTGAGCGATTATTTGAAGTTTTATTTATTTGGAGGAGATGAAATTAGTTAAAAATTTTTTAGTTACTTTTTATTTGTTATTGTAATTTTTACAAGACCTTAAGGTCGGCCTTCTTATTATTGTCTTAATAAAATTATAAGACAATTCAACAATTTCTTTAGGCTACAACAAATATTATAGTTTTGTGTAAAGTTGATTAGATTAACATTCCATCATTGGTGACAAGAATATTCGGCCTATAAGAAACGAAAATTAATTTTATTCAGTTCATCAAAGTTCTCTCTTTATGAGCTTTCATCGGCTGTCACAGAGATATGAGAGATATAACAACTGCGCTTAGGCATCACTCAATCGCTATGTCCATTACACTTCACTTACTCGTGTTATCGAAACTCACAATTATATCGTCATAATTTCAAACTAGTTTCTACGTATAAATTGACTTATCAATTTTATGAACTAATCGGATTGATGTGAAGTTTGACATTTGAATCGGTACTTTTTGTTTGTCTTTGATTTTTGGTTCCTCTTCCCTAGGTTTATGGTCACTTTTCTTTATTTGCTTTGAACTGTAAGTTTTACTTTAGCTATAGAGCGTAAATTAATGTTTGACCTCGTGCTTTTTAAACGCCGCCGCTTCAAGGTATTCAAGCAAAAGTATAACGAGAGTTTGCATTGTTGCAGGAACTGCGGGATGCGGGCATTCTCCACCAGAAAATCTTAATGCCGGGCCGCGTCATACCACCAGAGGAGAATGTTCAACTGTAAGTGAATAAATGTACATTTTGTGATTGACAGATTTTAAACTGGTAGAGATTTTGTTCTATAGCGTTTCTGATGTTGTTCCTTCTTCCTTTTCGGTATTCATGTCATTGTTAACCTGTTACTTCATCAATACATATATTCTTTTCTAATCTTTGTATCCTAACAGGTCTTAGCCCGATTCTTAAAATTTTGGTTGACGAAGAAAGTGTTTTTTTTTAAATGTTTTTTTAACATTTGCTGCCGAGTTAAAATTAAAGGGATATTTTTATGTATCATACATAATTAAAAATAATGCTGTTTAAGCCATTCATTGAAACAGTCACCCAGAGCATCACTATTTTCACATAACCTACCTACGCATCATAGACAAACATAAAGAGTCTTTTGATAATTGAAATCGGATTCCATATCTGGAAAAGGGGTCACCGCATCGTATTTAGACAGCAGTGCCCGCATTTACGTGCGATTAATTGCGCTTTCATGTGAACTCACAAACCGAAGCTCGCCCAAGTAGAAGATCTGACGAGACCATATTTTGATTCCACATCATGAATATGCATCTGTACTGTTGCGTAAGCTGGAAGCTAATTGATACTAAAGACGGACTCCATGACAAATCAAGTTCACATATTTTTGAGTAGAATTTCCAAGAATTTCCTTTATAAAATATACTTGTTTTGATGACGAGCTGGCGGCATGTTAGGCTGTGATTGATGTGGATGTTAGCGTAGACATGAGAGCCGTGTAGAACTGTATAAGGGTCTTTATTCCCTTTTACGGAGCCGCGTAAATCTTAGCTGAGCTATCGATCAGTATTTCGTCCGATTTTTGTATACGTTTTGCATTCGCGGCGATTTAATTTGAAGCGTCGAATTGGCGCCGCTTGTAGACCGAATATGGGTAATGTTATAAATCTCTTGCAGTGCGTGGGCGCAGCTTGCCCGAGGGCCACGGTCGCCGCAGTCGTTGCGTAGCGGTACACTGGTCGTAATGAATGCATCTATTGTAGGGCCGGGTAGCAATGCAATCACATGTGAACTCGTTGTCATTAATTGGGCATAATAGGTTTTACCAATTCTTTAAATAATTAACTTTCATCGATTTTTAACGACTTGTTACATCAAATAACTCCTCTAGCTTTAGAGCGAAAGCTTATAGCTTTTCAGATTCTTCCTGATTTAGCTAGGTAAGGTTATTGGGATAATCCTCGCGATCACGGGTCTGTATAAGTTCGGAAAATAATAAAACGGACAAAATGTGTCAGTAAAGACGTAAAGACCTGAAAGTCCATAGGTATAGTAATAAAGACTAGAACTAACACTGTCTTGTATGAGAATTATATAATAATCACGAGAACTTTTTTGTTGCTTTTCTATACGCACGGATAAGATGAAAGTGCATACCAAGTCTGGTGCCGACTTTCCTAAAGGCACCACCATTAAAGGCGCGAATATGTTAGTATGCATATCCTAATAGTAGTTTTATTCGACTGGCTTACTTATCCGATGGTAGAGTGAGTTCTTGGCCCACTGTCTGTATCTGTATACGCGTCTTCAATGGCAGCCGATGGTTACCGCGGCGACCCACCCACGCGAGCTTTCGGAATTCGAAAGGCATTTGTCGCACCGGTACGAGTCGCGTGTAAGCTAACAGCTTGTCCACAAAAAATTACACTCCTCCTATTGAGACATAAATTTTGACACCACATTTTATTTTATAGAGATTCATAATAAATGCTAGTTCAGAAATCAATTTACGGGGCCTCGTGATCGTAATTTATTATATTCGATATAATAAAGTCGTACATTTTAATAAAATCACATTCAGCTGTGGAATGACACAGTTCTGTGAATAGAGGAAAATGATAAATTTACGTTTATGTATGCTTTTCAAAGTTTCGTTGTTAATTTCCGAAAAATGTATGAGATAGCGAATATATTATAAACTTGCGTTATCGCCCGTTTAATTGTTTTTACTTTGGGAATGAAGTATTTTCCCTTGATGCCACCCTTTTCACTCTGAAAATTAAAAGCAATCTATTCAGCTTTTTAGGCATGAAAGTGTAGGACCCAGAGACACAGAAGAATAGTAAGCATTATGTACTTTTGTTTTTATCAAATTGTGTTTATCTTCAATTTATAATCTTAAGACTAATCGACTAAACTAAAGCCTTTTAAAAATAAAGTATATCTCATTTGTATATCATTTTGTTGATTGTCTTAGCCATAAATAAACCATCGGCATTCTTAGATGCTGATAACGAGGGATCCTAGCATCTGTTTGTCAAAGATAGACAAACGAGCCACCCGTGGTAGCTATGCTGACGTCATTACACCGGGAGCAGCAGATTCAGCAAGAATTTAATCAGTGTTGTGATCTGATATTGCCTTCACCTGATACCGGTGTTTCCTCTTGGTAATATTACCTGATCTGCATTTTGTATAATTCAATAGGCTTACTAATCTTGTAATTAAGAGTAAACATCCTCCACACAGAAAAATCGTGAACTATGCAATATTCATCATTTCTTAGTGTAATTACACCGCAAGTCTCAAGAATCGCAGACATCCTGACCTTTCCGATGAAGATTACCCGATACAAACGATGCTCGCGTGCCGCCCTCGACCCTTCATTTATCACCGCGGTATTTTTACTTGTTTCCATGTCCACTCATGTCTGCTGTCGACAGTCCTGTCGTCATTACAAACCTGCTTGTACACTCTCGACAATTCTCAAATGAACCGCGAATAATAAGTACTTCGATGTCGTGTTATCCTTCTGCACCTGGGTTTTTTCTTTTTTTATAATTTGTATCTTTATCTTCTGTTCATTTTTCAAATTGAACATATAGGCTTTGTTGCAAAAAATAAGTGAGTAGGAGAAAAAATAGATTCTCATAAATGTCTATGGAACTTGACCAATTTACTTGCTCTATAACAAAGATGTCTAATTATAGTGTCGCCCGTTTTATTAAATCTTCAATCTTATTAATATTGGACATCACACTTGTCAAGGCTCATTTTAATTCAGTCGTATCCTCACCTATCACCATAGTCGGTAAATTGTGACCACCGTCGTTGGTGCGATTGTTCGGTTAACAGATTTTTATGGTCTGATTCGATTCCTTTGGATTTTATTGTCTTGTGGACGCGTGTTTACTCTTCGATGTTCTTTGTCCATTTAGAAAATTTTATATCTCCATTTGCATAATATATTTTATCTTTATTTGTTCAAAGCGATTGGACTATTATGGATTTGATCGGAACTCATTAACTTAACACCTTAATTTTTTTTGTTATTCTTTTGTCTCTTAAAAAGCTTCTCATTCGATAACAGCTGTACCTAAATTCTTAGATTTTTCGTTTGTTGGTTGATGCTTCAGATCGCAAATCGTAACTATGACTACTATTTAGTATTCTGTGCTATGACAAATCTATATCACAGTGTTACGAGTTATATCACAGTCTTAAGGGTCAGTTGACTTGACGGTAACTCACGTAACTTCAGAGCCACCGAGTAGTATATTTCATCCAATACCTTACCAATTTTGAAACTAAAACGAAAATAGGTTAGAATGTGGGATATTATAAATATTCTACCTAGTAACGCGAGTTACCGTGAACAAACCCTTAATACTGGCTATATTATCTTTTCGTTTTGGGACACTTAAAAAACGTGTTGCCCGAAAAGTAAGACGATTTTTTGCGTCGTCAAAACTAGTGAAAATTATGCATCCCATATTCTTAAACACAACATTACAATACAAATATACTAACATTATACAAAATAAAACATTTTTAAATTTTAGGTGGTGAACAGAACACAACAATAATAATTCAATTAATTGCACATATACGTATTTTTTTGTTATACTTCTATTCTATTATCGCATGATTGAGACTTGATCACTATATTATAATTTGACTATGTATTATGTCAGTTTCTTATTTTTAGGCACCTCAGTCATAAAGAAAACGTCAAGTAGCATGGAAAAACCGTAGAATGTTATTGTTGTTTTGACTTTGACCAGGATCATCTTTTGTAATAATATGACATCAGTTTGAGAATTTAATCGCAAACTACAAAGAAACAGTGTCAATACAAATATTACGAAGGCTTTTTTTTAGTTATAGGTCTTTTTGTCCTTCTACCAAAGATGATAAAATCATTGTATATTAAGTCACCTATCTCTCTCTATCATATACACTTCTCGTATAAGTATTATGAAAATGATCTATTTATCTACTTCGTAAAACATAAAAGCGTACATAATACACACGTCTAAGCTTTTATATTCATATTTGTAAATATTAGGAGGATGATATTATGTTTCAGAGCTTAATTTGACAAGTCAGGAAGAGACGAGTTTTTGACTGTGTTAAAAAATGAGGGGCAGCAATTCTGCTCTCAACTACTTCTTGCATTATTTCTGTGCATTCTACTTCAAGTATTTTTATTCTACATCGATAAAGCTTTGCGTCGTCACCCAGTGATATCTCACGGAGGTGTTGGAAACTATTACAATGTTGACTGTTTGTCCGGCGAGCTATTGTAAATCAGCTTTCGATGGGAGTCTTCCGAGTGTGATAACAAACACATAAATACAGCCACCGCCGGCCATTGTCCAAATTTACTGTCGCTAAGCTGTTCCTTTATCAACATCAGTTATTTTTCTTTATTTGGAAATAATGTAGCAGTATATTCCAGTGTTATTTCAGGGTCTATAATAAAACATTTTTATTCTCATACATATCAGTTTTCTCGGAATAACAGACAAAATTTATTAACAACTTATGTAATATGAATGTATATATATTATTTCTTTCTTTAGTATTCGTCTACTTCACTGTTTTAGTTGCTTGAAAATTATTTGCTCAGTTTCCGGCGATCTAGCCCTAATAATACGAATTCAATGGAACCTATTTTCGACAACGCCTTAATAATGTTAATAACAACCCATTACAAGTAGTTACACCTTGTGGTTCGTTGTAATGGCCTCTCATAGTATCCTACAATGTTATACTTTTGTTTCATTACCAACATTACAGAATAATCACTTTGTTCGGACCACACAGACTTGCATAATTGAGACATTGGATAAATAGGTATCATTACACCTAGTTCTCCTATCATTATTACTACTTATACTTTATCAAAGGTTGCTTTCGAAATTTCGATTGGGTTGCAACTTAATTAATTCTTTACGAAACTCGGGTTTAAATATGTGATTTGATTAGCATGGTCTTGTTTTAATGCACGTAATTATTAGCTGTTCGCCTCTAGTGATGAAAACTCGTTCTAGTTAGAGCGATGGCTTATACACTCAATTAAGGTTCGAATTATGTCCATAACAGTATTTTTAAAATATGTTGTGTAAGTAGGTATTTCATTTCTCTATTATAACGATCATCACATTCATGACCACTAAGAACTAGAAAAATCTTGCCAAAATCTGTTAATGTATGATATATCGCGGGAAGTCTGTTTTGCTTTTGTAAACTTCATATGATGCAGGGCCCAAAGGCCTGATGATGACTACAAACATTGTGTAGGAAACTACATTATACATGGTTTCAGTTGACAGATACTTGCTAACCAACATTAATCGCATGATACACGCAATTAACAAGGTGATTAACATGTTCCATTTCCAGGGAGTATTCAAATGTTACAGCTTTCTAAGAGACGGTGCATACCAATTTAAACTATTTTATACTATTACTCATAATGGTGTTGGTGTTGGTAAGTTTTGAGTAATCCAAACTGGGTGCTATGTGTCACTGGCGCCGGCGTTTGATGCCGCCAATTAGACGCGTGCGCATCCCACATGTATTTTTTTCTGGTTCATCTATTGTTGTTAGACAGGTATCATTTATATTTGTATTTATATTCTAGGCTTTATTTATTTTATTATTACGCTTCGAAACAGTTTGTCCGTATCTGCGGTACCTGAATGAATAGCAAAATTTACGACAAGGACCAATGCAACAATTTCCTATTTCGCTTTACACCGAAACGAATAGATTTAAAACTTAAATTAGCTCTATATCAAACAAATTGGTATTCAAAGTGTCATAATCCGCCAGTCGGCCCTTATAAAGCCATGATGCATTGCAATAATGTTTGCTAATAATAATGGTACTACTATTTTAAGTGTCGCATTTTAATCATCCCGTTTATTGGTCTGGCGTAGACCACAATGGCAACAATATTCTTGGAACTTTGCATAATAGGAACAATTTGTCAACTTTACAGTATAAAGCCATTGATTCACCGCGTATAATTGAGATCGTTTTTATAACTCTCGCGTTTTGATACAGGGACACGTAATGTTGAGTATGCGTGAGTCACCCTAGTTATGGGAATGTTATAGCTGTTATTTTCGACATGTGGTTTCACAGGACGATTGAGCAATAGTTTCAATGAGTCGCTGTTTTGATGTTTGTTTACTTTGCTTATAGATTAGACAGATGTGTAACTGTTATTTTGATGATACGCTCGATAATTGCGATATAAGTAAGTTAATAAAATAACTTTATTGAAGTTACATGAATATAAAGATCAGATGTCCAGATTTTTATTAAAATAATTTAATAATTTCATTTTAATCACGCCGCGAATTCATCCATCGAAAAAAATCCGTCGTTTATAAGGAAGTCGTAAGTTGTAGTTGTGGCCATTACGACCACAATTTCCTGAGATCCAGAAAACAGCTAAAGCTATCATTAAGTGAAGGAAACTCTTTTTCTATTGGGTCTTACACAACAGTTTGTGAAAACACTCGTTCTATTTGCGGCTTCGTTTCCGGATCGTTTGGCGTCCTGCGAGTCGTGAAAATGGCTAAAAACGTACTTGCGACAATTCGTAAGATTTGCAAAACCATGTTGTTTTTGCTGTAAGAATAGGGGTTTTAGAAGCAGATTCATGGTGCCCTACCGACCTGTTTCATAATTTAATTCATTATTTAAATTTAATATTATTTTTGACTTTTTGTTGAGAAATTGCGCAAATCCAGGTGAAATTTTTTTCATATATTTTGATATCGCCTTAAAAGGCTATCATACTTATACTTGATTAACTTAAATGATTTATGTATAGAGTATGTACAAAATTTTATGCTAGTAACATTTATTGGGAACTTTCAGTCTTTACTGCGTAAGAGATAGGTAATAAGATTTTATTTTATTCTATACTTCATGGCAAGTAATATTTTGTGCTTTCTCTCTTAGATTTTTATGTCTTGACAACTCTGGGCGGATACTACGTAGTAGATTTAATTGTAGACAAGAAAACATGTTTTAATATGCAACCAGCTATCTTGTACAATGTCATGGAACCTTCAAATAAAAATGTAAATATTTCAATTATTTCACTGCTCAGCTGGACGTAAAGTTCCTTGTCCAACTACGACCATTTGTATGTACTGATATTTATATCAACAATATTAATTAATACATTATGTGTACGGCAAAATTATAAATTCAAGTGCAAATAGTGCGTGTTTGATCTTTTAAGTGGTTTCTTATGAGCATTTAATTTATTTACGGTTCGTATTGAACTATTTGGTAACATGCGTTTGGCTCGTGATAAATATTGGAGCATGCTTTGTAGTTCGTTGCTTCCTTTTATTATATTTATTTGTTTAGGGGTTGTTAGCACCATAGATATGTTTTAGTTTTCTTCAATGTAATTTGACGTATAAACTCCATTGTTCGTTAGCCTCTAATTTAGTTCTAATACATCTTTTTTGTTTTGTTTGCAACCAGTAATAGTTACCTTAATCTAGACAAACAAGTCCTCAAATGGTCCTAACCGGTCCAGTAATTTCGCTATCGACAGCTCCGGCCCCTGGCGGCTCCTGGTTGACGATAATACGCGACTAATAACTCGCGCGGTTCATTTGTAGCGTCTCGTCTTGACACATCCTAATAGCCCCAGTCTAGTTGTCAAATGTGAGCATATTGAGGATATCCTTTCAAAATACTGCAATTTTTTACACGTTAGCGTCAAAATATTTCTATTGGCTTCTTCTTTTCGTGTCCATTCGGAGACTAGATATAAGATTAGCTCACTTGTGTTCTTTTCTAATGTTTTCTTGTCTTTTGTTGTTTAATTATCTATGAGCCAGATATTAAAATTCAAGTTGAATTTAGGTCCTTTTTTTTTTCCTCATTTTCACGTATACATATAATATTTCTCAATTTTTTTATGTATTTATTGGATACTATTTTATTGTTATACTTAGAAGAGAGATACCTACTAAGTTGAAATTTGTAACAGTTAATTGCTGTGAAACTATAAAAAAATATTTTGTAAATGTAGGGTAGAGTCGCTTGCGCATCTTCAGTGGTGCCAATGGCGGTAATGTATCATAGGCTAATTACTTCCCGACGGCATTCTGCCACCGTCAGTCGTGCAGTTCGCACGCCGTAAACACAACCTCGGCTTACAAACGATCTGCTTTGCTCATAATTTATCTTACTACTTCGCTACCTACTAAAACTTCATTTACTGTTTAACAGTTACAACTTCTTCGTTTGAGAATAATTTATGAATACAATGTGCTAATTAAAATACCTTAGACTAAACCTTGCTTAGACCATTAAACTAAACTCATTTTGCTCTACACCCTTTCAAAAGTGAGAGGTCTAACTATAGTTTAACGACGTTTGTAAATTATTGAGATCTTATATTTTATTTTTAATGGCTCCACAAACTTTTCATTCTATAAAACCGTTAGTTTAAGGATTGGATCCAAATGGGAAAGGATGTTTAGTATTATTTTTCCAGCGTGTTCTTGAGGTATTTTGTCCACGTTTAACCTCTGGCCCGGTAATGGCGGTTCCTGCGCCCTGGATCTCATGGGAACCCTCAGTGTTTTTATCTCGCGTTGTATCAGAGTGTCGCCTATTATCTCTGTTTCGACTTTCGGCGCTTGTTGGTGCCGACACGGCGACATGTACGCTCCTACCATGATGGATGCGTCCGCGCCGCGTATGTGAGGTCCGACAGGGGTGTTGTGAAAGTATCTATGTCAAATTGTTGTGTGGTCACTGACTGCACTCGCCTGTACCTATCTATATTATTCGGTCATTGGTATTTGATTTCATACACGTCTTGTACGATCGCAGACAGAAAACGTTTACCACCTTAAGTATCACAATCGTAAGATTGTTTATTTGTAAAATTTTTACGATAAAAACCAGGAACTCTTCAAAATGTTAAATTATAAATAAATGTCGTAATTAATTTGCTACAAATTTATTACGCTGTTTATACGTACGCTTTGTGTTCAACATGCATGTCGTCGGCTGTGTAATGGTCTTGTAAATTTGTAATTTTATGGACTGCAGAATTTTAAAGCATTACGTAGGTACATTGTGTATCTTATCGCATATTGTGAAATAATAAAATGACATAGGTATGCGTAAATTGTTGGAATTAATGCGCTAGTATAGGTACACAGTAGGTGATCGCTCGCGGCTAGCGACTCCGTGGTATATGATACTCCATAAAGCTCTGATCACGCAAGTTGCCTAGCCAGTGCGTTCCGACCTTAAATATTGAGATGGGAAATAATAATTGCAGCAATGCCTCCTGGTAGTTACATAAATTTTCCCAGTGCACGGGACACAGCAGCCGCAGCCGGTGCCACATGAAAAATACCCGGATTAAGCTCGGGAGCGATCCGCCCGCCTGATAACACCGCTAGATATAAATTATCTCACAAACGCAAGACGCGGCTAATATTAAATAAGAAAGCATGTAATTCACGTTGGTTCGATCTGCCCGCCGCCGAGTAATAAAATACACAATTTTGACAGATTTTAAATAATGACGTCCGTGTAGGCCAGGAAATACTTAGAAAGTTTGGTTCAAATAGTGCTCTAAACGCGCTCAATGGCCATGTTGACCTTGCCTCTGATAAATTAAATTCCGTATTTGTAAATTATATAGAGCGATATCACAGCAGTAATAATATATGCACTAAAGCCAGTAAAATAAATCGTGAAGGATCCTATTCTATATGCACAAATTGTTTAATAAATTTGAATGTGCTTTTTATTGATGCTGAATTGCTGATATTTCGTTTCACTAGCTTTTAGTAAATACAATGGTAATTTTGACAATATGACAAAAAAATTTGTGTTTAATTCAATATAATTTCCTCGTCTTTGTTTATTCTTAATACTGTTAACAACAACGTCGACTTATTTCTTGAAAACCATCAAAATAGTTTGCTCTTAAAGTTTCGGAGAGTCTACAAAAAAGGCATCTACGTAAGAATCAGCCTCGATTTCTTTAAATCGTGACTTTATTCATGATGAAATTGTTTGCTCTGAGGCGCCACACGTCGCGGGCAGTTTCGTTTTGTAAATGTTTCTGGAGTATAAATATCAAAACTCAACGGATTGTTTGCTGTGATCTATTTGAGCACGAATACTATTGTTCGTTCATTACCAGTTTCACGGGTAATTACAATTTTTAAATCGTGATGTAAATAACGCAAACCAGTATTCAGGAATTCATCGTGTGCATCATTGATTTAGATAGATATAAAATCATGTCTTAAGTCAATGCCATCGTTCACAATGAAAATGTTTACCAAAAAGTTATCGGTTTTAATTTGAATAAATTTGCGTCGAAAGCCTTTTAAGTAAACGGCTCATTTGAACCGTTTAAGATGTTAATGCCAAAGGTAGGCAGACTTGTAAATTTGTTTGAAATGCAACTGGTAGAGTAGGTACGTTTATGCCTTCGCGCAGTCGTCGCCTTGGGCAACTCCCACAGATAACCCTGGCGCTTAGCAATCTGTTCCATCGTCAATTTTGCATGACAAGACTTAATCATGCGACCCTCTAGAGTATCTTCGGAAATTTTAATAACAGGCTTAAGATGTCACCGCTGTGATTCGACCCCTTATTTTCGTAAAGGGACAAAATGCAGAGGCAGATGAATCGTCAATATGAATCCTTAGACCACCCTATAGAGTTATTTTGGAAAACATTCCTATAATGCGATTTTGGGAATGTCGGCGCGCCCTCACAGCAAACACTAAAAGGCATTCGTTATGATGAAAACAAACATATTTCATCACATTGGCAGAATGCAGTTCGGCCGTCGGTAGAAACGCCTCGTAATTTCGAGACGCCCACAGCTTCATGCGGTTTTAGGTGTAAAAAAATCTATTAAAGTATGGCGACACGCTGCGATCGATACATGATAATATTTCATCCAAGTTCAGATAGATGCCATAGATTTTGTATTTTTGTGAAAATCAATTAACGTTTTATGGGAGAATAACTGTTGCCGCGTTTTATTTTACATCGCCACCAACTTTATAGATATAATTTACATAGTGTTAAGAATTGTCTAAAATTTTGGAATATAATAACATCGTCACTGATGTTATTGTTAACTTTGAAGCTCTTTAAGTAATTTAATGATGACTTTACGTTTTATAGCGATTTTATCGAGTAGGCTTCGAAGGCCCATGTATGTATTCATTCGGTTTGTTTGTTTCCAGATTTATGGATACTGTTGACGAGTTCCTGGGAAAAGACTGCGGTGAGTCAAATATTCGTTTGCACAATGTTTAACGCTCTTGATTACTTTTGGGCCGTGGCTAATGACGGCTCTTGTGTGCGGACTTATATTGCTGTTGCGGTTTTCTCTCCAGTGGCCGTACAAGTAAAGAGAGCCCGCCTCGGTTTGTCGACCACAGGTGAGATCAGCTAATACACTCTATAATCTAAACACCAAGTTTCTACAATTGGATGTACGGTTATATGCGTGTGTCAGTATGTGTGGTTGGAGATGAGTGCTGACTTTAAAGGCACATGTAGGTTATATTCATCAACCCATGGGAGTGCTAGAGAACTGATTTGTGTGGGCGATGTAGTTGCGATGAGGTGTTAATGCACGCCGCCGATTGCCTAATTGTATTACTTTACGAGTCGACCATAAAGAGTATAGTTGAACGTAGTCTTTATAGTCACTAATCGTTATTCCATTGTGTGTACGTGCCGAGAAAAATATGGCCGTATGTGTCGCTCGTGCATCGAGATTTCGACTATAAAACCTGAACTTTGGTTGAGTGATGCAATTTTCGGTCGTCAAATATTTCATAGCATTGTAAACAAACATAAGTTCGCTTCGAATATTCGAAGATTTAAATTTCGAATAGATAGTTTTTCGTTGTAACTCAATTTGCAGCTTTGGCCGCTTGTATCAAAACGTCAACGAAATCTTATAATGGGCTTATCAATGAAATTATACTACATACGATTTCAATTAAAGACGGCTTCATTTTAACGATGAATTTATAATGCGTTCAGTTGCTTAGAGCTGTGAGTTTTTGTTCGGTTGCATCTACGGCTCGTGCTGCAGCTAGATCGTGGGGCGGCATGGAAGTTCTGTTATAATTGGTTTGTCAATAACTCATGGCAGTCAAAACTAGTAGGTTCGGTCAGTATGTCCGTGTTTATCGGCAGCTACACTTTTAATTACAGTGACACAAATCTTAGTTATCGTTTAACTTCTCACGGTTTCGAACTCAATATTCTGAATGTTCATTAAGTTCTAATTACGAATGGGCGCCCTTGTTTGTCTTGATCAAGAAAACTAGCTTTTATTAGATTACGTGGGTAGTTTCAATTAATTGTGAGCAACTAGCATGTTATGTCTGTCGGCATTTCCATTGGTAATGGCCGGTTATCGGTGTCGCTAAGTAGATTGAGTGAGATGTATGTAATGCGACTGGTTTGTTATGGCTAGCGCCAGATTCTTGGTGAATATAGGCCGATCTCGGTGGTTTCATTAGATAAGTCCATGTTCACTAATTGTTTGTCATGGTTTATTACTTTTAAGACTTGACCCTCGTTATCTTTATTTTGTTCCCGTTATTATGAAACAGAACAATGGATTTTTTTATATATATTTTTTGAATATTTACTGTATGCTTTGTATGTCTTTTTTAGATATTTGAACTTGCCTTTGAAATTATTGTATATAAAATTAGTATAACTTTTGCAATTTTCCATGGGTATGTGTCATGTTCTTAGACTCTAATCTATTCTAACAAAGGCCTTGCTTTAGTTTATATTCAGACATTCATAATAATATTCAGACGAATGTTTTGTGCGTTACTGCACCGATATCCATATCTCACCGGTATCTTTCCTGATCTCACTCATGTCGCGATTTGCACGACGCAGTAATATCGCATGTGTACAGTGCCACTACACTTGCTGCCGTTCTGCCATCTACCGCCGGTGGTCTTTGTACAATATTGTACATCTGAAGTATCTACGAGTGCGAAACTCGGTTTGTACGTTTTGTATTATGGTATGATGGAGTTAGATCCAATTTATGTGGCTTTCTAATCTAGTTTGTGACTTAGATTGTTTGTTGTCTCATGAGCTCCGTTATCAACAATGTTGATATCAGGTTTACAAAACTAGATTCCAATATAGAGTCTTATTTGATTAAACATTCTAGAGTGTAGGTAAATGCTATAATCAAATCTTTTTTCCAATTATCTTTATTCCTTTAACCAGCTTTAATATTATTTATCTGTTCCATAAATTATTTGCTTATTTACGTACGTGTCGCTGTTTCAATATTAATCAACATGAGATATAAAAAATCGATGACTTAAATATATTTTGTATCAGAATTGTTATGGCATATTGAATGTGAATGTTTACACGTCGGCATTTTGGGCCGGAATGCGATGTACGTCGTATTATGGCATAGTTAGATTGATAGATGTATCGAACTTCCGTTAGGGACTGACGGATGACTTGCTGGTTGCTACCTGATACCTGATACCGTACTGATATCTGATAATCGATTACATTCTTCGTATTAGGTAATTTTGGTTTTGTGCTATAATTTATTGATCGGCTTACGTATGGTTATTAAAATGTCAGTAATGAAATGCTATTTAAAAAAAAAGTTGCTCTATTCGCTGAGTTCAAATTCTGTTTTGAAAAATAGATTTCCCTCTCTAAAGTTATTGAGCTGATGTCACACTTGCGAAAGTTTGGGCAAGTTTGTTGATATCAGCGCGGGATATATCGCGGGACTCGCTGCGAATCTGACATAGCGGACTAAGTTGCAGTTTCGTTTCTCGTGACTAGTGATGTACCGTTCTTGCGAATATTCTCACACAAATAATGCTACTTTCTGTTAAGGCTGGCTAGGACGAGTCAGTGGGATTGGTAGGGACGGTCGGGTCGATAGATTCCTGACACGAAAACGCCAGTCAGGTCGACCACATCTAGCCAACCTGAAGAGCAAGTTTAAATGGGAGTTTTACTACAAGGAAAAGCACATCACTACTCATGACTAATGTTGCTGAGATTTGGTCGTTGCTGTTCTATTCTCGATAACGTTAACATTTCATAAAACTGTAGAATTGATTTCTGTTTACAGCGTGAAACATTATTTGTTTGCATTGCTTACTTCTTGTTTGTATGTAGTTTAATACATTGAGTATTCATTTTACTTATTAATATGGCAAACAGCAATTTAGAAAATCACTTCTTTGTTTAACCAAACATTATTTAACTCATTGTCAAGAGACAACTAATTTGTCTTCCTACAATCGCATTCCTATTTTTATTACATTTTTACTTCGTATTGTTTTCATTTGTACTGTACTTAAGTATATACTCACTCACCAGCAACGAAACTAGAAATTCTTTATTTTATACCTTTTGAATCTGCTTCCTCAGTCCGCGTGCCGGTCTGTTTGAGCGTCCATATTTAAACCATTAGCAGCCATTTTAACAATGTTAGAGTCTTCCTCACGAATGTGTGTGGTAAAATCCTAATAAGCCGATTACGAAGCAAGCGACCGCGCGTAGGCGACTAGTGTGGTTATACTGTACCGAGTTGAGTCGACAATGCATGAATTGTCGACAATCGATCTGCAACGCTATGCACCTTTGCGACTGCTCCGATGCGTTCGTTTCAAACGCGTAGAGTTAACAAGAAACAGAATGCCTTATTTTGAAATGGTGTAACTCTGGTTCTTCCTCTCCACAGACGAACGCCACCTTTGAACGGTGTTCGATTTCTAGTCCTTGGTACTTATTAGCTTTGACATCGATTTTTTTATAATCTTCTTCATCTTCTTCACGTCCTGTTATCCCTAAGCAGGGACATAGGGCTCTTAGTATAGTCTTCCAAAGATCTCTATCTTGCGCTGCACCTTCCAGATCTTTCCAGCAATAACCGATGGATGCAGCTTCTTTTTCCACCGAGCGGCGCCAAGTAGTATAGTATAGTATATTTTTATAACATTAATTTAAAATAAACATTTTGACTTAGACTATTTTCTACCTCGATTTGTCAACGGTGTTTCTTATCTGAGTGGGATTTAATCTGTATTGTATATTTATTTAAGCACTGACGTCAAACGAGCTGTACTGCTAATAGCTGTTAGTAAAAAAAAACTAGAATCAAATGACATTTGTATACAAAAACGTTTTAGCACTGTTAGTTTGTTTTTTTGTCCAAATTTTGTAACTTCTGTACATAGTTCATTCTACTTTTCTTTATTTATTTACCGTTCGATTTTAGTCAATAATCCTATTCGCTAATATAAGAGCAATTCCACTGATATATTGTATAAAACGCTACATATAAAGCAGGCTCGTTCAGTATACACTGAACAGTTTTTTTTTAAACGTGGTGGTTCTGGTAAAATTGTTTTTTAAATTGCGCATGTTGCGTAAATTTCTCCTAAAGAATCTATTTTCCAGCCCTGTAGCTTTAGTTTTAATTAGATTACATACATACAATACATACATACATAAAGTCACGCCTCTTTCTCGGAGGGGTAGGCAGAGACCACTTCCTTCCACTTGCAACGATCCAAACACACTTCAAATTTATCAATTTTATCATCATCATCACTGTACTGTGATTTGTAACTACATTTTAATAAAACGTAACATAAGCGCTGCAAGCCATTGAACCAATGTGTCATCTAGCTCCCTCCCTGTTTTGTAATATTTTTGGTGCGCTCTATGCCATGTCTCCGCTGATAACTAGATCTATGGAAGTTCGCGTTACGCAATAATGGGATACATCATATATATCATTGTTGTGATTAGTGCCCGCCCCATTTTGATACCTTTTGTCTGTTTGCTTGATCTGGCTGGGCGAGTTACCAGTGTTATGTTTATTTTCAATCGAGTTTATTACACGCTTCATCGGGAATGCATCGACGCTTTCTATGCTAAGTGACTTTCAAGCGGTAATAAGTTTAGCTCATTGTATTTTGATGAGTATTTTTGAGCTACTTATTTTGTTAGCAAAGAGTCCCCACGGGCTTGAGTCAACCTACGTTCAGGCCACTTCAGGCTAAATTCTCCTAACATGAAAAATGTGTGAGTGGCCACGTTGACCAGTGCGGGTTGGTCAAATTTACTCGTACGTACATACTTCCTAAACATAGGTATAAAAAATTGTTTCCTTAATCTTCCGCTCCCCCGCAAGTCCGGTGAAGCTTGATTCGTCGTACTTCTTCGACTCAAGCATAGGACAACAAAAAGAGTTTCCTCATGACTTGCGTCCAATGTAATATGTAATTTTTGAAAGAAACCATGAACAATTATTATCTATTTATTGTGTTAATTCATTAATGAAATAAATAAGTTCATGTTGGAGATCGAAGCGGTGATCATAGAAACGGGAACAACCTACTACACCAACCAATCGACGCTCTGAAACAATTAGTCAAGTAGAAAGTTAAATGAATAGAGCTCTTTTTATTGCAACTCATAAAGCTCTGAAATTGACATACGTCAGTGTCAAGGCACTGCAATTATCACGATTGTTTGTTTGTGTAATTGAAAATGGACTGGTACCTACGTTAATTAAGTTGCGGGCGAACCTTGATGGATTATTGTTCTGCGGGTTTTTTTGTCGAGACGACTTGCATATGCATAGAGCTTTACTCTCGGCTCCGTGGGAAATGTTTGCGTCGACTATTGGTTTTTTTCCATTTTTGTCTCGTGCTAAGTCGCCGTGTAATTTGTTGTGCTTGTTTATCGTTCAGAAATCACTTACCTATTCCATTCTATCAGAATCAATGTACGCTTCAGCATAATTTTACCCCTTACGATGTTGCGTGTAGATTTCACCCCATACTATAAATTTTTAAACCTTGAATGCGGCCTACCCCTTTATGCATTGCGATTTGCGGTATCTTCGTGCTACTTCAAAGGTCTTCCTGAGGAAGTGTCAAACCGCGGCCACGACTTCCTTCCCCGCCCCCCGCCCCCGGAAGGGTGGCAGGGGTCGTTGCCCTCAGCGCGATGTTTGCGGTGCGATTTTGAAGACGCAAACATGAGGTACTCGTTTATTTTCCATGGTGGTCCGCCTTAGTGCCGCGGCGATCGATTGCGCCCATTCGCGGCGTTCTTTGTCTTGTAATTTGATTGTATTTGCTCGATCCTAAATTTTTGATTTCGTTATTGAGGTAGATATTTTTTCTCCTTGTGTCAATATTTTTTTTTTCGAACAGTGCAAACATTACACGGATGTATAAATTTATAAACGTACAGATAGAAGCGAATGGCATGGTGTGATAAAGTTCCGTTTTCATTTTAATCATTGCATTAAACAAGCGTTGAACTCGAGACACTGTCGAAAATAATAGTCAATGAAGACGATGATGATACTAAAAGTGTTATGTTATCATGTATTGATGAGATGTAGAATACATAGACGAAAGATACCCAAAAAATTAAGTTTGTCATGTTCATTAAGACGTAGAAATATTATACTTTTATATGCGGAAATATAATTGTAAAATTTTTTAAAATTTGCCTAGAACATATTGTGGACAATTTAAAGAGCGTAGAGTATTTTAGCTCTATTTGGAAATTACGATATCCATCCATATGTAACAAGCGTTTGTTAGAATCTTAATATATTAAGAATTAAGTTGATACTGTTTAAAAACTAAATAGCAAGCTGTGTATGATTATTCTATAATGAATAGGAAGTAACTTATAATTGTGTGGTATTTATTTCCATAGAAGTCCTGGTGGGTGTCCACTGCACTCACGGCCTGAATCGAACTGGCTACATGGTGTGCCGATACATGCGGGATCGCCTCAACATTCCAGCAAAAACAGCTATCAAACGTAAGTAATCTCAGTAAATCTTATATTTTGATTGTTCACTGTGTGGATTTCTTCGAGGTTCACCTACCTCACAAACCCTGGTGTCAGAACTATTGAGCCGCCTAAGGCTTCTGACATGGCTCATGTAACCACTATAATCCGTAGATAGTAGCCGGGACCAATTACGTGTCTTCCGAATCACGAAATCATCTTTCTTTTCAGACAACAAAGTCTCACAAAGTGATATTTGTTCGACGAGAGCCCCACCGGGATTCGAACCTGGATCCACCGTAATGTGAGCCGAGAGTACTCTAGGATTCCCTCGTCAATAATAGAATCGGGTATCTTCAATAGTATTTTAATTATTCTTTTTTATAGTAAACTGGTCATTTCACGACCCACACACTAATCATAATAAAGTATATTCTTTTTTTTTACGCGAGACAATTCATAATTCAAAATCAAATAGTTTTTCTAGAATTACGGCATAAGCGCCAGTTACATTTAAAAGGAGTTGCAAACGCGATCATGCAAACTCCACAGTACGTACGTACCACTCGACCACTGATTCTTTCTTATATTTAAATCCCCTGCTTTATTTTGACATTTGATTTCATTTTCGTTATAGGGTTCGAAAAAGCCCGAGGTTACAAAATAGAAAGAGAAAACTACATTGCCGATTTACTAGGTGAAGTCCCTCCGCCACCAGATTTGAACTTCACAGAACACCCACGTGCCAATGAGATAAGACCTGTCGACGAAGGAAATGAAGATGAAATTAAAGTTAGTAAAAGTAAACACAGAGATAGAAGTAAACATTCGGGAAGTAATGAGAAGGTTGAGAATGTCAGAGCTGGTCAGTCAGAAAACTGGAGAAGTGAACCGCGGAGTTCAAGAAATCGCGACAGTCAAGACACCTGGAACAGCTGGAATAAAGGCAGGAAAGGAGACAGCCGGCAACAACGTAGGACCAGAACTGACTCGGAGAAATCTTTCGATTATAAGTTTGATTACTGACAGACTTTGAGACTTTGTCTAAACGAAATTTTATCTATGACCAATTATGTAATTTGTGCCCTGTATCTTATATACTGTAACAGTATTTTTTTTTATTACCTGTTTGGTTTTTTTTCACAATAATTTTTCATGAATTAAAGATACAAGTGCAGCATACGAGTGTTTGTTGATCTTTGTAAATGTAATTTATTGGAGTCTTCATTTTATGCATAATACGTTGTTTTACCTTGTCTTTCATATATGTATAAACAGTTGTATAAATATTATATTAAAATTAAAACCTTGCTTTAAACACGCAATGCATTTTATTTAAAACTAAGAAAGTATTTACCTAGATTAATTACTAACGTGTCCTTGCTGTATTTTCTGGAATGTATAATAGTTCTTATTAATGGGTTCTTTATGTGTGATAAAAAGGTTCCACGAGCCCTCTAAAATTCTCTATTTTTATCACCCAATTCAGGATCAAAATGACAGTGCTTTCTGCGACGTTTCTAGATGTTACTTCACTTTTATCAAATTTACGTGTTTATCGGGCAAGCGGCATGAGAACAAGTCTAATTATGGTGAAATTGGTGGACTCACGTCTTCTGTCGCGCGTGCTCGATCGCTATCGCATCGAGCGTCTATGACGGGTGCAGTGCAGCCAGCATCCTGGTGGTAAGACCTCATTCCGATTTGCATCTGAGTAATCTTGTAAACAATGCGTTTTGTATTAGATCTGTCTTCTTTAGCTTGAACTACTCGGAAGTCTTTTCTAGGAGTATCGTCATTTCATTACCTAGTGCAGTGGCTTAAGAACTGCTGCAATCAATTACGATGTTCTTTATTGAAACCAAGTAATCGTGTATCAGAATAGACATAATCTGCGATCTAATGCGCACAATCTTTTATTACAAATTCAAAATGGGGAATCTTAGACCGGTGAAAACTTGGCTAATTGAATGGCACACCAAAAAAGTAGTCCCAAAACAAAAAAATTGTAAAAGTTTAATTCCACCTCAAGAGGAATCAAAGGGCAGAGAATGGTATTGCAGATGATATCTGCTTATCGCCATTGTGTGTGCTTTACGGGCACCTGCACCGATGCCCCCAGATTACTTACGAAATGTGCCGTGGAAAAATCCGGGTCATTTATTTTTAGATAATTGTACGGTTTTACTACTGTTTGTCTTACATCTAAAAATAAAAAAGCACGTGATACCGACTTGATTGCCTCTTTGTTTGTCAAATTAAATGAGACATTTTAAAGCACCCATAACTTTTATGGAGCATTTATGTTTATTTATAAAGATATCCTCAAAACACCAAGGATTCCACCGTGATTCTACGAACATTTTAATAGTTGGTATTATCTTTACTGATTTTTTGCGGAATGGAATTCTAGTCACGTCCAGAAAGAAGTTAAAAGTTTTTGCGGGATACCAATTGCCAGATTTAGATAACTAAATACGACAAAGTTGCCGCAGGGCTGTCGGTTTCCTAACAAATAAATCAGCTTGGAGATGCGACAGATAAGTGTAAAGTTGCGTTTCCTATTTGTAGAGCTAGCTTAGTTTATGTAACAGAGCTGACTTATAGCTGGACTGTTTGGACACTGTTGTACTACTAGAAGGTCCCGGGTGTGTGTATTAGTGTTCAGTACCCCTACCATGAGTTGCTAACGTAACTTACGCGCTCGATATCGACTACGTAAACGTGCATTTAGTATGGAGAAATTTTACTTCAGATAACTGTCAATAGATGGCGTAGTTTTAATTCCATACTAAATGCACGTTTACGTAGTCGATATCGAGCGCGTAAGTTACGTTAGCAACTCATGGTAGGGGTACAGTTCTAGTGTTTGATTTATCTGTTGCCGATACCGATACGTAGTCGCTTTCTGAAGTAGTTGTTTGTGTTTATTGCTCTATTGTCGCTGTGGGCGGATAGTTATTCAGTGTTCCCACACAAATCGGAACTTACCTACTACTGAACAAAATGTTAGTAAGTACCACTTTATTGCAGTTACACAGGGAAATCTCTTTAATAATAAAATATGCGCGAGAACGGTAATATTGTTTGGCGGCCGCATTCTTAGTCGAATATCGAAGTTCTGTATGTGGCAAGTATTTAATAGAATTGTTATGCTCGAGAGGAAGACTCGAGTCGGGCTTATATAAGTTGGTAGCACTGCCGGATATCCCAGCTTTAATAAAAAAGGAATAACCGATATTTTTTTTCATAATGTGTGGATTCAAGGTTACCTAGCCTACCTCACCAACCCGTCAGAATTATTGAGCCGCGTAAAACTTCTGACATGGCTCCTGCAGGCTTACTACGAAAGGCGCGACAAGCTCGAAAAGCTGTCAAAGGTGACATAATGACAACTACTATGGTTCTAATGTTATGTCGCGTTCAACAGCTTCTCGAGCTTGTCGCGACTTACATAGGAAGTTTGCTGATGGTAAGTTTAATTTTAATTAACTTTAACCAGGAGTGGCGTGCCTACGAGTAAGTATCATTACATTCGACGTGCGTATCGGTCTCTCCTGAGCTTAGGTACTTGTGATGAATTGCTGTAGTGATCAAGCGTCTGACCCCTTCAACGGTTAGTATGAGCGATTGTCTAGGAGAAACTTTACACACTATTGTTCGGGGTTCGTGAAAATATCCTAATGTTATTTTATGCTTGTGTTTGATTTACACAAGTTATTTACCACGTACTTGGGTGGTTAAATTTTAACTAATTGTTTTTAGCATTTTATTTGTTAGACCTGAATGCAGTTCGAAGGTGCTTTTTACTTTACAAAAGTCTATTGGTTATGAATGACAATAATGAACTGTAGATTGTGATTGCATGTTTTTGAATTGTTACTACTATTACTGTAGTATACAAATTATCCCACTGCTGGGCTAAGTTTTCTACGTCGACGGAAAAGGCGTTACAATAATACTCACGCGCGGGTTGCGGGAACGCAGTTGCAGCTATTGAAAAAGAAAAACCTAGACTGATTAATAAATTAATACTCACTTCGATAGCGAAACTTTTGAAAATGAAGTTGTTAGTCTAGACAACATTATCGGTACATTAATCAGCAACTTAAGCTAGTCAGCCAGCTCATACATTTCTCACGGTATCTTCAGACGCAATTCATCAACAAAGGCGCATCGCCGCTCCTTATCTGCCTTCGACGAACGTAAATTAGGTCCACTTTGTTGCTTCCTAATAAAATTTTAACATCTCAACTTGCGTTATCTAATATTTTTGTTTTCAATCTTAACTACCTGGCTCCCGTTAGGATTTGTGCACAACGTTCAGCTACACTTCGAATTTATCATTGATTCCGAATTCATTGCTTCCTTTCTAACTCCCATCAACTGTGATGTCTTCAGTCAAACTTCGATGAATATGGAAGTAATTAAAGTTCCTTATTCCTCGATATTTGAGTCTTCCAGTAACAAATCTTGAAGTCCTTGACTGACATGGACGACGAAGTTAATTTATGTCCGTTTCGTTTACGGTTTTGGTCCTTTCGTTGACAGTTCGGGCGCCGTTCCGATGGTTATCGGTACCCATGATAGGTCAGTTACATTGTTACGTACGATGATATGGAACTGATCTTGCTTGCCTTTCTGATTTATAAATTAGGTAAAGCGAAAATAATTTGCAAAAAATTTTGTGACTAAGTGACAAATCGGCTATTTACGTTACGGGTTGGCTGACAGCTTAGAAGCGATAGGAGTAGGTAGGTACGAATTAATTATCTGTTGAATGTCAAGATTTTGAATATTATGTACTTCGACTAGAATTCAATGTAAGTAATCCCAACTTTATCCCATTATAGCTATTCTGTATGCCTGATTTCGTCAGTCTGATGGTTCTAAAGCTAACTGTAGATATATTTTATTCTGTAGATATAAGTTCTTACATTGTTATTTTGACCATAAATTTATGTTAATTTACCAAAAACAATTTATTATAATGCTACATTTACGTTTGCTTCATACATTAGGATAACAGAAAACATTATGATAATGTCATCCGATAATTTAATTAATAGAATAAATTCATGAATTACGAATGAGTAAAATGTATCATACAATCTATTCACCGCTCGATAATTGAAGTAGCTGGAACAATATATGGGTTCATTTCTCTTGGTATCCCATTATCGAGCTTATAATTCAATCCCGGCCGATATTGTCTGCCCCTGGGGCCTAACTTCTGAGGTAGTGGCGGCGGCCATAGACTAAACACAACAGGCCATTTGGTTGTGATTGTGACATTTAATATGGCTACACACACAGGTAGTTTCTTCTCGGCGGAAAACTAGCAGAGATTGAAGTAATTAAAGTAAGTAAAAACAACGTTTTGTTTTGCACAGTTTTTGTTTGCCGTCACTAAAAAGTAAATGAAATGAAATTTTTATTTTGTGGTCGTCGTAAATTTTCAATATACACTCGAGCGTAATGTATTAGGTTAGGGTCACATAGATACATAAATGAAATAAAGTCTCGAAAAATTTTTTGTTTCGTTAAATAGGTACTCGTACATTGTAGACAACTTTAAGAGATTCGTAAAATATACACTTTTAAGGAGCTCTACATTCATTTGAGGAATATTAAAAAGTCTATATAAACAATTTGTTTCAGTAAGCTGGCATGCTTAGTTTTCATGACTTTCAGGTCACTTGAGTACCTATGTATATTATTGCATGTGTATGTTACTCAGATATCACTTACCTACTGACTAAAAGATATAGATGAATTAGGCACAGGTAACTTAGCCTAAGTTAACGTTACTCGTATTTACGTACCGAATCCAATCTGCTAATCGTGTAACAACAAATACTTAGGTATGGATTAGGTTAGGTTAGGATAGGTTCGGTTTCAAGTAGAAACAATACATTAGGTACCATTTTTGAAAACGAAAATCTCACTACTCGAATACGTTTTAATTGGCTACCTAATCTATGGCGAATGAAGCGATTAATAAACTCGATCATTTAAAAGTACTGTCGAATAATAACATAAACATAGAATTGAACGCGATTAAAGGTTTGTGCCGACACTGATACAGGAATTTGTGACACTGGGCCACAATTTAATTATAAGTAACCGATTTAATTGTAGGAACGGTTACTGTTGATATATTAATAATAATTGTAGGTTCATTGTACGGAATTATAACAGTATAGTATAATTTAGACAGAAAAAAGGAACACTGATCAATGGAATACCTTACATGAGTTTTATAAAAAGAGCAGTGTTTCGAATAAATTGGTGCGTTGGGTGGGTTGGAAATACCACCATCATGAAGACAAAAAAAAAATGCATGTTTAAAATGAAAACCTATTTATACGTTAGCGTCCTTATGTCGTAGGTTTTCTTATTACTAATTTGATGATGATAAGTGTTATGCGAGTTTGCTCTATCAAACGATCATTGCTTGCCAACTCAAAGGTTCCCAAATTAAGGTCTAACTTGCACTTTGCGGACTAAGTTAGTATGTATATAAAATAACCTTTTTTTACTTTTTAATTCAATTGTTTGAAGCAACTTTAAAAAAGAAGTTCAACGGAAACAACAAAAAAGTCATTTTAATCAGACTGTTTATAATGGTTCCAATTTTCCTCTTCGTTTCCGATAAAAGCTTCTTTATTTATTTACAAAGTCGCACAAAACTGCACAACAGTTTGTCTGTGAGATTAAAAATTTTTACGAAAAAACAAAAGATTTATGTTACAATATTTAGTATGTATTACATCTTAGATTATTTATCTATTGTTTATCAATATATTACATAGTTAGTTATTTTATCATAAGGAATAAGTCAATATTTATTTTATTTTATTTATTTATATCTAGTCTTAAAAATAACTTTTTAACGTCATATAAGCATTGAGCACCGAATGTCATCAAGTAAATTGTTCAGTAGTTAAAAATTGTTAAGAAAAGTGACTGAGCATATTCAGTTTTTGCTAAGCCGTCATCTACGTCCAATAGAATCGATTATTTTTTCAAGGTATGTTATCAAATAACATCGATATCCTGCCGCAGGAAGCAATTTATTAAAATTTGATCGCCTGATCATAGACTTACGACTAGAGCCCGTACAAAAAGACTCGTACCTTACCCGGTGCGATGTCCGATGTCATTATATGATATCACTTTTTAAATTATTATTCAATTTTTACTTTTATTTGATGAGAATGAGAGTGTTAGGCAGGTGGTATTTGTCAAGTACGATTTTATATTATTTTTAGTTTGACGACCAGGCTATGCTATGTTTCACAGTGCATTTAACAGGTCTCTATATATACTTTACTTATACCTTAACCTATTGAATTTATATAACTTTATAGGTACCTGTAATAAATAGATATCATTAAATAATTTAGTTATTTTAGCTTCGTTTGTGAGGTAAGTCTCAGTATTACGTTTCATAAAGCGGCCATTTAAAAAAAATATTATATAATATATTATATAGATATTATATATCACTTGATCTAGTTTCTGTCGTGTGTCGAAAAATCCGACTATTGTAAAATAGCAAATAAATTAGTTACCGGGGTTTGTGACATAAGACATACAATTACTACAAAATTCTTCGATATCTCTATTTATAAGCTTTGTAGTGTTTTCTAAAGTTATCCAAATATAGTTCTGTTCAAAGTTGGAACTTTCAACTGATATCGCATCGCCTCATTGTTAGATAGTTACATTATTTATTGTGTTTTTGAATTATTTATCCTTTTGAAACAAGAGTCAAACTTCGATCAGACTTTTAGCTATCATTAAGTGTTTTAAAAAACCTATTACGGATAAATGACTTATGTATGAATTTGATTCGTTCGTTACGCAAGTTACGTTATTTAGGCGTAATATGAAAAGTAAAATTAGTAAATACCTAGTTCATTTTCTGTGGAAGTAGAGTTTTTATGAAATTCTACTTTAATCTCATAATAAGAAGACACATAAAGAAAACAAGTCAAAAGGTGAAATAAACCATACTTCTACTCGTTGTGACTTCGATAAGTATAATGTATTGGTAAGTAAATAGTAACATATCGGTTTTCGATGTTTTCTTCGACTCATTAAAGGAACATATCTCTGGATTAACGAAATAATCCGAACAGTTGTTACGTCAAGTGCAACCAGTTAAGTTATATCTACTGTTTACTTTTGTATTTTGTAACTTGATTTGTTTTAAATATTTTAGGAGTCGTACCTAGTTGTTTTTGATAATATAATATGAACGCTGTAGCACATTCTCTGGATAATGTTTTAAAGCTGCAACCTTATTTCAAAGTTGAGCACTAAATTAAATGCAATTGTTTGTTTGCATTGAATAGGATTCGAAACTACTGAACGGATTTTAATGAAACTTAATACAAAGATAGAATAGACCTTGAAAAAGGACATAGGCTACCTTTTACCGCGGGAAAACTCCTCATCCCCATGGGAAAAACTGGTTACGTGAACGGAGCCGCGATAAAGAAAGCTAGTCTAAAATAATTGTATATGTAGAGATAATTACAAAAGTAAAAATTTTGCGTTTGTTGTCAAAAGAAGGGCTCGTCCGGGATTTGAACCCGGGACCACTCACACCCAAAGCGAGTATCATACCACTAGACCAACGGGCCGCTTGCAGGAAACTTTGAAAACATATTCAAGAAGCAAATGGAAATCATACTACCTACCTTTAGTTGGCAACTGAGTAAATATTATGGTATTCGTCTTCGTCTTGTCTCTTCGATATTACATGTATTGAATATGTAGTCACTTCAACTTAGATATAGTTTTTTCTATTTCGATCCACAACTACATACAAGTACACAGTACTACATCTTCATGCAAGTATCATCTTTCAGAAACCCTCATCATCAATCCTGTTCGAACCTGCTAATAAATATCCTGGTTAATATTTGCAAAAATGCAAGTCGTAATTTATCTACGGATTCTTCCGTAGATAAATTACATATCTTATAGATTATCTGTTCCAAAGTTCCTGTTGGTCCTTATATCTACGAATTAAGTCGTTATATGAGCAAAAATCAAAAGGTTTTTATTCAAAGTAAGATTTTACAAATCATTTTTCGACGTCAAATGAAGTTAATAAGTTTTGCTCAAACCAAGACTGGCTCTCGTCTCACACTAATGAAGAATAAACTCTTGCCATGTCCTAAGGTCTTAAAGTACAAATATTCTAATATTCTAGTACCAGAGTTTGTAAAGTAGATTATCTTCGAAACTTACACGATATGCTAGTAAACTTGTACAAGACTATCAAATGTAGTTCGAAATTCAATGAGTATACACGTGCGACTAAATTGTGGTTCACTCGGAAATTGAGTCCTATTCCTGTGTCACCCTGAGTTCCTCTGGTTTGTACAGGACACGATCTAACAAAACATTGTCTTCTCCTAAGTCACGTGATTCTAAAACATTTCCACGTCACCAATGACAGACAGGGAGCAAAATATATAAATTACAGCACGTGCAAGTTAATATAACTACATAGATGCCAAATTTTGAAGACGTAGAGATGTTCCACAGACTAAAGAAATCAACTAGCGCGGTACCGTGGGTCAGCACATCCAACATCCCGATTGTCAATGTGACGTCACAGCGCGAGGTGTACAATCAGAATAATATTTACTCAGTTGTTCTCCATATAATGTTTGAAGTCGAACAACTTTAAGTGTTCTTTTCCTTAGAAGCTGTCTCCAAGCGGCCCGTTGGTCTAGTGGTATGATACTCGCTTTGGGTGTGAGTGGTCCCGGGTTCAAATCCCGGACGAGCCCTTCTTTTTATTATAGATTGTATGCTGATCATATGTACTAGTTAATTTTTAAGAGTCAGTCTTTCTTTCCCCTCTTAGGTAAGCAAAGTTAAGGAAACTGAATTTGCCACCGAGGTTTTGTTACCATTATGAGGATGGATTGAAAACAGCACAACTGAAGTCACTACTTTACTTTTAGTACTTCTCTCTTCATTATCGTCAGTTTTTTGACTTTGTTTGTTTCAAGTGAATTTTACTATATTTCTCAGTTTTGACAACAGACAGGACTTTCACTGGCATAGGAATGCTCTTAAAACCAATGTTATGAGTACTTCCGTTGTACACCCTTGCTTAAAACATCCTTGATTGACCATGAATGTCTTGAAGTATGTTGAACTTTGTTGCTGTGGTGCTGGTTTAAAGTAAATATTTTCTGACTTTGAAGTACGTTATAACCTAGATATGCCCTGTCGCCGATGATACTCCGTCAGTTTGCGTAGACGCATCTTGCACAACAATAAGCGTATTTGCGGTCGATTCCAAAGGTGTCTCTTACGTGGGAACCGCATGTTTATAGCCACTCTGCGATTACCAGCTTGAGTGGAAATCGTACCAGAGCCAAGTAATTTACGACATATTATTATATTATACATATACTATGTTTACTAACTAATACTCTTCTGCAATCGTCTGCTTCAAGAAGCGAAGCCTGTTTTTCCAGTTACTTTAAGTTTTGTACTTTAGCTAACACAAAAAAGTAAACTTATCTATCATTGACTTATAGATAGAGTGATTCTGAGAGTTGTTTTATGTTAAAATCCATTGTTATTTATCACTATGTTGAAGGAATGCTACCATTTTGCCAATGTTCTATAAAGTGGTAAGCTATATATGATATTCTATAGTAGTATTTTTATACTTTTGGGAACTGTGCTCAGCTCATACGTTTTCATTTATATATAGTCAAGATTTGAAACATATAAAAAATTCTTCTAATACATTTGAAACCACATACTCCATACAATTCGCCTGGTTACTTTGAGCAGTTACTGTTCGGTCGATTAGAAGACTTCTGTGAGCGAAAGAGAAATATTTACTGGAGACAACCAAATAGCGAATATCATGGTTGGTAGACCAAGTTCAGTTGTACCGGCTAGATGTTAAGGTATCATAAGCTGATACTTCACTTGAGGCAAATAAAAATAAAGCATTTCAGATTAAACATAAACTAAGTTAATAGCTGCTGCAAACAGAATATAACATGATGCAGTTATCTTACGCAAGCTGCTACAAGCCTACACATTTGGCTGGTTTCCACAACGAAAATGCTTCAATGAAGTTGAATTTTCCGATCCTTATTGCGAGTCGTTGAAATTAAATCGACCATTTCTAACTCATTCGGATACAAAAGATGGGAATTTAAAGAAAGAATTACACTGAATTTGGACTTAGTCTTTTCAAGTAGGTAATTCTACATTCGACAGCAGTGGTACAATGAGATATTTTAACCGATTTAACAAGTGACATGAGATATTATAGTTTTGTCGTGAGTATACTCTTTTTCTTTTGAAGGGAATTCCAATACGGCAGATCTTTTACAACATTTTGACAGTTAAATCTGATATAATTTCTTGTCACAGTGCTTCATGCTAGCATATTTTCATTGTCTTTCGACTTAATTTATTAAAATTGGGTCATTTCAGCATTAGTTTATATTTAGTCTTTCGCGAGTTGCGAAACTTAATAGTTATTTCAGTTTGAGTTCAGTGGATTGCTTATGATCTTTATCTCTATGTTTTCGAGTAAGAGAGAAACTTCAATTTCGTAATCCTTTGGAATATTTATATAGAGAGAAATCAGTTTTTTTCTAACGCTTATAATAACGAACCAGAAAATATGCGACTTCACTCATTTCGTGCTAAGTCAAACGTTTAGCTGGCTAGAGGCCCCGTCATCTCGCGACTAGCGGGCGGAAAGTTGCAATTTTGGCACCGAACTCACTCGCTGCATCCTAGATTCATAAAGGATCGTTTAGTATTTGCTTTGAATTTCCTAGATTTTAATTCCAAAGGTAACCCTGACACTGAATCCTTAAAAATTTTGTTTGTATCAATCGTACTTGCGATTCTTTTTTACTTGTACCATAATTAGTACAGAAAATTTATTTTCGAAGATTGTTCGTCCTGTTCTAATTAATCATTATGGTCTAATGAAAAGCCGAATACTCGTAATTGATGCTTTAGCTGCAAGGTAAAAAAATAATATTCCTATTTCAAAGTAAGTTTAAAAAAGCCGCAAAATAATTTTTAGATTGATCTTCAGTCCTTGTTCTTTCTGGTCATACATGTATTCAGGGAGCACAAAAAAATACCGTAAGACCCCATATCTGCAGTAAGTACTTATTACGGCAAAGTGCACATACACGCAGACGCTACGGAACCCCAAATTGCCCGCTGAGACGATTCCCGACGCGATATTTCATACGCGTTCATACAGACCGCGATTGTCACCGCTAAGGCAGCAGGCAATGTAGAAGATCAGGTTATTTACGCAATAACCCATCATAACATAAAATAATTTTTATTCAAGTTAGCCATACCAACAATTTAATAAGTTGGGTTAGTAATACCTTTTTAGTAGCTTTTTTTTCAGTTTTTTATTGCAATACCAAATGTTATCCGCGCTGCCGAGTACTGAGCACGAATCTACGGTATCAACAAAATAAGTAAGTTCATTAACGTAAAATATACAAATAATAAACGCACATCTTTTTCAATAAACTATTCTTGTAGCACGGGAACGGGAACTAAAATGCAAACAAAACCGAAAAAAAAATAGCAGTAGTTATACCTATCACATGTACAAATCTGGAGAGGAGCGGCTTAAAAGGAGACTTTATCGGTCAGTAGCTTTTAAAACTGTGAAATAAGCTCAAATAAATTATTTCCTATTTATTGATTGATTGATTTATTTCATTTTTTTTTTATTTTCACACAACACCTAGTTTCCCCTAATAAGATTGAAGACTCTACGGCAAAAATTGTGTTCACAAAAAAGAAGCTTAAAGCTGGGTACAATGAAAACAGACCATTAAATCCGCAATCCAGCGACCATTTTACCGACAACACATTTTCCGTGTAATTGTCGTAGTCTGTTGTATTCATGACTTTTATTGCCCATATCAAGATTGTCATTGTTCCTACTGTAGTTTGAGGTAGCTCAATACTATTTTTGTTTTGTTTATATAGTTGTTGTAGGCTACTTACGTTATTTTTGAATCGCAGACTCGTTGGTAGCACTCAGATCCCGTCATCAACTAGATCTTCAAATGGCCAAAATGTTTTTTATTACCTAAGAAAACTCTTAACAGGTCTTTATTCTAAACAAAAATAAAACTAGATTGATTATATTGGTTTACTTGTTCGGCAGCAACCTTTGGAGCAATATTAAGATACAGAAAATATACGATGCCACAAACAGACAGACACAAGTCAAACAGCGAAGCACGGCTTTCCCGCTTCCCTGTGTCAAACTTATAAGAACCTCTTTCTGCATCAGGTTTCGAAGAGTTCTTAAGATATATTATTTCCAATGTCTGAGACTCGCTTGTGGTTCGTGATGGTGCATACGGGGCGCGATTAGCAACATGTTCAAAAGCAGCTAAAGACCTAAAGTCATTCAGCGTCGGTATGTAAGCCCACATTGTTTTCGCACTTAACGCCGTTTTCGCACTTAAATCTCTGCTTAACTTGTAATTGCTCAAAACACTAGAATTTCTAAAGAGACTCTTTATTGCTCCGACTTTACGAGATCGTTGGCTGGTACTATAAGAGTTGGGCGGTCAAAATCTTAGGAACTGTTTAATTAATTTCAGTACGGTTCTCATTATAGGACTTTTTGCTATATTTTTTGAGTTTCTACAAATTAATGAATTTGGCTCGGTTTACGAATTTCCCTCAAGTAAAGTAACTCGATAAACAGTTTTGCATATGCTTCACTGATGCCTACTTGGTCTTTTTCAGAACGTCCCAAATTGATCCTTACAGATAAAAAAGGTTCACCTTCACCTTAGCCTAGCCTCTTTAACATCTCCTCAACTGTAAGTCATTCGTTTTTAAAAATCTTGACGAGACAAATCATCAAACTAACCGATTTGGTTATAACCTGCAAGTAGTATAGTACAGGTGCAAAGCAAATAAAAAATCCGTCTACCTGCGGATCGCCTTCCTTCCGAGAATGTAAAATTGTAAACGTAAATACGCGTCCAGTTTGTACTAGCGGACGGACAACCAAAACTGGCGCTTACGCACTAAAACCACCAGTCAATAGAAAACCTCGTCTTAAATAAAGGCAAAGGTAATGGAATGAGGTTTTTAAAACGTAAATAATAAAAACATTTGCTTTGTGCTAAATAAATTAAATATATTTTACTTTTTTTAAATGCATCTTGTACCTATTACTCAATATTTCGTGCAATTAAGTAATGTATGACGAAGTTTATATAGTAGCGTAAAATGTTCTTACATTTTATTGTTTTTTTTTTTCATCTATAGACCGATAAACAGAAAGACAGCAAATCATAGATATGGGTTAATGTAATGAGAAAAGATCTTATGATGTAGGTCCAGTGAATCACAACGAAACTAAACAACTTTCCTAGGTTGGAACTCAAAAACAATTTTCAACTTTTCATATAAACTTCAGTCACATGACCGGCCACTTTGTTTGAGATTTCAACCTATGTTCCTTAGATAAAGTTGTTCAGTTTTATGAGTAGGTACTACTACTATGTTGCAGATAAATAACCAGTTAAATTTCGCGATGAATATTCTGTGGTAATACTTTTAAAATGATGACGAACAATATACGATTATTATGATCGGACCACCCCCGGTTTTTTCCGGCCCATTCACCCGGTGGATGGCGATCCGACCGAATCCGGTTTGAAGTGACGTCATTGACACTAATCCTGTAAAGTGGGTCGCTGACAAAGAAATGACGGATTTTGCGGAGAAGTGACAAAAAAGGACAAAATATTCGGTAGGTAATGAATGATAGGATGGGATTATAATAATAACTGTACTGTGTGTGAGTAACTGCATATACTTTTTTTAGCTTTGACGGGAATAATTTAGGTAAACGTTAATTCACGCAAATAAAGGGTTTATTTTTACATTTGCTTTACAATACCCTAAGTTTGCTGAAAATATATGCAAAACTAGTAAGTGCACTAGAGTGCTAATATAGTACAGATACTCGTATTGCACTGTATATTGTTCCCTTATGCAGCCCCTACATAAAAGTAACGAAATGTACGAAACTATTTAATAAAAAATATTGTAAAAAAAGTAAGGTTACGAAAACAAGGCTGTAGTTTTACGACAACCATCAATTAATGTTCTGGTTCTTCGGGGAGCTGCCAAAAATATGACTACAATATTGGAAATCTTACTCAAGGCGATACCCTACGACCGAGTCTATCTGTCTGGGCTTAGTCTCCCGATTCCGTCAATGAAACGGCGAGCCACGCCGTCGCCACTGACGTAAGTAAACAGGGTGTAAACTAGACTATTTTCGTCTAGATTTTCGCGAAAATAACAAGTGGTAGTACGGACAAGTAAACATCTCATAGTGGTCTATAAGATTGGCGATTTATAGACTAGGCGAATGAATATCCTAAGGTAAGGAGTGTTATACCTGTTATGTTGACCTAAGACCGGTACGGAAGGCCCGCGTTGCTCTAAGACCTAAGATGTTATTTAAGGTTTACGTAAGTAACTAATAAAAGTAATTAGATTAATACTGCTGTTCATTGATTTATTTAATTTAATAAAGCTTATATCATTTTTCAATATCCCTGCCTTTACCAAAACCGCGTTTTACTATACTAACACTCTCTTTGTACATGGTTTTGATTGCAGAGATAAATTAACTTGTGAATCGAATCTCTCCATGGCAAAGCGAAGTGCGGTTTTTCCCACCTCTCAGCTCCATGGCAAAACCATAGAGGTAGATTTTAGGGCAAAAAGCACGTAAACAAGAAAAAATGACATAAAACGACACAATGTAGACTTTATTCCGGATGTTCTTCCCCACAGACATGATTGCAACGCCACCTCATGTACGAGCCAGCCATGGACGGATAGGGACATTGTTTTTTTTTTTTCAAAGTACTTCATATTAATTGTTATTTTGATACGATGGACATTTTTATATAGCGGGCGATACGCCTTTTTAGACCGAGCTTTGAAAATTACACCCTTCAACGGAAATTTTGAAAACAGTCTAGCACAAAATTTCGTTTTATGTTGTAGCGTGGGTGGCATGAAAGTTTTCAACTTAATGTAAATGTATATCGTAGCCGCGCTGTCGCCAATGATGCAAATATTCATATAAGAGACTACTTGGAAAGTAAGTAACATTAGATTAAAACGAGGCGTGGGTTGCTTTTCGTGAGGGTTTTGAGGTTAACCTACCTCACAAACCCTGGTGTTGGAATTATTGAGCCACTAACATAATTCGTGTAACGTCTACATCCACAATATTATTAGCCGGGACTTTACGTTTACGTACCTTCACTACAATTATTCACCACCGTAGACAATACAAATATTCTTTTTTGACAACAAGAAAAACAAAGCAAATAACACAAACACAGAAAACAACAGGCGGCCTTATTGCTAGGTAGCAATCTCTTCCAGGCAACCCGTTATAAGAGAAACGCTAAAAATAATTGAGTAGTGCGGGTTGGTGGCATATTAATCTAGTAATATAAACTACATACGAATATTCCACTTAAAATAGATAGATAATTTTATTGTACACACCCACATACATACAAAGAAATTTAAACACATACAAAATACATAAATATACATACATACATATATAACAACCAGATTATTCAGCCTGCAATGTCCTAAAAAAACTGGAAAATGTCTCACAAACTGATATTTGTTAGTCGAGTGCGCCACCGGGATTCGAACCCGGAACCTCCGTTAATGTGAAGCGAGCGTTTTAACACTCGACCACAGTAGCTTTCGGTTGTAACTGGGAAAGCAGGTTTTTTTTTTTGTTTTCCTATACTTTAAGGTTGTCTCAACTCTGAAGAGATTAATAAATAGCGAGATTAATAAATAGCGATATGACAGCTTTTGCGCATATTTCATTTGTAAGCTATTTGTATTATGTGTATTAATAGTTTGTATTTACTTACTTACTTAACATTAGATTTTTTTTTAATTTTTAGATTCAAACAGGGCGTGGGTGTTACAACCCTATCTATAACATTCTGTCAATGAAACGCCATACTTCTAGCCACAGTTGGTAGCCACAGCGTCGCCTCTGACGCAAACACTGCTTAATGGTACTTCCAATGAACTACTAAAGATAATTTTATTGTTTACTACCTGACCGTCTGACGTGGTCATGTCCTGTCAAGTTCCATGTAAAAAATAATCTTGTTGAAAAAAATAAACATGTACCTTTTTTGAACATTCAACAATTTTCAGACTAATACTATTAAAAAACATGCATAATCAAACGAGTCTGTGGCATCGTAGCTCTTAAACGGATTTTGATCGAGTTTTTTTTGTTTGCAAGGTGTCATAATCGAGAGTGTTCTTAGCTATGATCCAAGAAAATATCTTTAGCCATTTGAAGACAATCAGTTCTTTTCTAGTTGTTGAAAGGATTTAAGTAACTGTTATGTGACGGGGGTTGTTTAAATTTTTAATTTAACGTTATTAAGTACTCGTAATTTACCTATTCCTAAAATTACAAATACCTACTCATACTATAAAACTCAAAATATTCTACGAAAAAGTGGCACTTTTCAGAAACTGGTTGTAAAAAGAAAAAGACGTCAATCTCAAAAAGTTTTATCTTTCTAAGTAGTTAGTATAAATAACTGGTGACTTTAAGTATATAACAGATTAGGGCAAAGTGTGGGTAGTAGAACAACCCCGCGTCCGTCAATGAAACGGCGTCGTCTTCGAGCCACAGTGTCGCCAGTGACGATAATGACGCAACACTCCCATACACAGGGTGGTAGAGAACGGATCATAAATATCGTTTAGGTGCATAATGTCCATTTTGCAAAATGTCCAGTGGTGAAAAAATGACCAGTTTGCAATATGTCCAGTTTGCAAAAAGTCCAGTTTGCAAAATGTCCAATTGCAAAATGTCCAGTTTGCAAAATGTCCAGTTCGCAAAAAGTCCAGTTTGCAAAATGTCCAGTTCGCAACAGGTCCAATTTATGATGTCGTCGTCGAAATCAGGGATTACACGAAATCTCTAGGGATATCATGAAACCCCGGTTAATGTCGAATTCTATTGTATATTATGGGTGCCCCTAAAATTGCATAACATAAATATCCCTATTATGAAAATCCATAACAGACTTGCCATAACTTTACATAGTATAACAATTAGAATCCATAATTCTAAAATACATACCATTAATAAGCATAACTATTAAAATCCATAATTGTATAATCTTTCAAAATCATAAATTTAAGATATTTTGGTAAAAAAGAAGACAATTAAGAGAAACAGCATTTTTGGTGATAACTAGATCAAAATCGGCGCATCCGTTTAGGAGCTACGATGCCACAGATAGACAGACAGACAGACAAACACACACGTCAAACTCATAACACCCCTCTTTTTCGTAGGGGGTTAAAAATGACGCTGGCGAAATTTCTTAAAGCTAATTAACGGCTACTAAGCACTGAAAGTACATACTTGGAAAATCGCTTATTTTTATTCACCGTTAATATTTTGAAGTAGTTGTTATTAATATTAATGGTCAGATGAGACTAATTAGTTTCATTTGCACGGGTGCCCCTTAAATTGCATAACATCAATATCCCTATTATGAAAATCCATAACAGACTTGCCATAACTTTAAATAGTATAACAATTAGAATCCATAATTTAAAAATACATACCATTATTTAGCATACTTATTAAAATCCATAATTCTATAATGTTTCAAAATCATAAATTTAAAATATTTTGGTAAAAAAGAACATAAAAGAAACAGAATTTTTGGTGATAAAAAATAATAATTTAATAAATGTGTGCTGTATTTGTCAAATTTATATTTTTTAATTATTATACATACGGACAGTATTCGTATTAAATTTAGGGCTTTTAAATATATGTGTTTCAAAAAGATGGATTTTAATCATTATGGCATATAGCGATTATGGATTTTCAATATATACATTTTCAATTATGGGTTTTAATATAGACCCCATTTGCACCATTAATGGCGCAGTCAATGGTGCATACGGTACGGCGGCGGGGAGTTCAGACCATGAAACTGATCAAATTTCCCTAAGAAATATAGATACGGAATAAAAAAAAAACGACGCTTTTTTTACTACAAAATGTACGAATAATCAGCTCACTGACCTCGTAAAATAAATTTTTGGAAGTCGAAATTTTTTGTCGTGTCTGGCTGGACCATGTTTCTTGGGGAAAGTTGTTCGGTTTTATGGTCTGAACTCACCCCTCAATTTCGTAAATTGAACTTTTTGCAGACCGGACATTGTGCAAACTGGACATTTTGCAATTGGACATTTTGCAAACTGGACATTTTGCAAACTGGACATTTTGCAAACTGGACATTATGCAAACTGGACATTATGCAAATTGGTCATTTTTTCACCACTGGACATTTTGCAAAATGGACATTATGCACCTAAAGGGTAAATATACCTAATGAAGTCGTTTAGAAATATGCAATGTAATTATTAAAAATAATATAAAGTGGAAATACCTAACAGAACCTTTCGCCGGCAAGGTGGATTTTTTAGATTAGCCATGAAAATTTTAAAAACGACGCTATTATTAAGAAAATAAGCTTTAAAATATGAAATCCTACCCATAAATTTACATATTATTATACATTAATGATATACTAAGCATTACTTTAAAATTTCATCATCCGGCAATATTTTGACTACGAACAGTTTGTCTTTTCAACTCCTGTCGAGCTGCGTTCTAGCTCTCCAGAGAGCCGAGAGGTGGGAATACCGCTCTCTGAGTATCTCCGATTGGCGCCCAATGTGGGACTCTCATGTGCGTAAGAAAGATTAGCAGTGGCGTGCGCCTCGCGGCTTTTGATTGAACCAACCATATTCTTTAACTGGAGTGTTATAAATGGGTGAAATTTTCAATCTTCAGCCTGTACGAGTTTTTCTAAGAGCGAGTAAGACGCCCACGCGGTGCGTAGGCAGCGCGGCGACTATGGCGGCTGCGGCGGTTGCGGCGGCGCACATATCGTAGTATTATGTACATACTATGTACCGCCCGGTACGTCGGAGTTTTTAGTACTAGGTTTTCTCGGCCTTGGAAATGGGCGGGCGTGGGCGGACGTGGGAGGACGTGGGCGACCACCGAAACCGCGTGGGCGGTGTATATGACAGATTGAAATCTATGAAGCTTTCAGATTCAGTTTATTGATATATTATCAGATTACAGGACATTGTTTATATTGATGACAGAAGATTATGTGTAATCATTAGCAATTAGATCAAAATTATATTCATCATCGCTATATTAACCTAAAGAAATCAATTTATGGACAAGGTAGGTCTACGTCTTCAATATTGTATTACATAAAAAACAATTTGCGATAAATGTTCAACTAGGTATTTCCACACTTACACCATCAGTATTATAAACTTCCGCAAGATGATTCGATGACAACTGAATCGATTATCTAGATTTAAAAAAAGTTACATGGTTTCATTAATGAAATCGACAACTGCAATTTTTTTTTATAATTTAATGATGTAGAAATAACTGTCTAATTTGGTGAAGATTGATTAAAACAATGAGATGCATACATTTCAGGATTGCTACGGGATATTTTGTTCAACAGTGATCACCTTTTTTTTCAAGCAAATTTTCCACTGTTATGACGTGATGATGATGACGAGAAGTATAATCAATTCGTCGGAGATATTTTCTACTGAAATACTTTCTGAAAAACCTTCGGAAAGAACTTCAATATTCGGGAATGTTTTAGTTTTCACGGATTTGAAAAAGGATTTGAAATTCAATTTGAAATCGAAATTAACATATTTTGTATAATTCAAACATTGTCTTCTTCATTTCGTGTTCACTTTGGACAACACATTTTTTGCAAAGATTTATTATGATTGTGCGTAAGTTTGGGCAATAAACTTCAGTTGGTATTAAGCAAAATCATGTTGTGGATGTTTTATTGCATAGTAAAACTTTTTATTATATGTTGTTCATCATACGTCTAAACAAGGTTTAGTACGACCAAAATAATACCCGTATAATCAATCATGTAGTTTCTTACATAAATTGCTTATAAAAAAATTGATTAATTTTACAGAACGTGTGATGTGGGTATTCGGTTTTATTTCGATTGCGTTTATGTTTTGTGATGGGTGCTAACAGACGAACTGGCTGGCGGCGCCTCCTGTCGACTGCAGTTCGGATGCGCTGCTGCAATGGGAAGGTTACCAGTAGCAAATAAAGAAAAAAAAACCTCACTAAACGGCTCAACAGATGGCACTAGTAAATATTGAGATAATAAATACAGAATTATTGGATTATAAAAAAATATTCAAATTATCAACTAATTATCCTAAAATTAATTTCAGCCAGCATCATGTACAATCCGACAAAAAAAAAGTCTACAATATCACTGTTCTCATTATTCCACTAGCGTCATCTATGGAAATCTTTTCGCTAGCGATCTTTGACGCTTTTTAAAAAAAAAAAAAAACTTTCAGAAAATCCCCCATTGTAACCGTTCGTAATTTATTAATGACTCATGTCTAATAAGTCGGAAGTTGCTAAATAATTAAATATTGAACATTACAGAAAAGTTATTTATTAGAATAGATTGGTTTTAAAATCTAGTAGTAAAATGGCGTCAGAAGTTAAAATAACTATGCAGAAGTTATAATATACTTGCATCGTTTCAAAATTAAAATGATTAAAATAGTACCAATTTCTAAATGTAGTGAAATTAATTTGAATAGAGATGGAAATGTTGTGAATAAGGACATTAAGTTTAGCAACATTTATAATTAAGTACATTATTATAATAAACAATGAAATTAATTTTAATATGTTGTGCGTGTGGTATTGTTTTGTGTTTGACTTTATTCTACTGTTAGAGGATGGCTAGAGGTCTTGACATTAGAACCTACATTCTGTTTTTTCTGAAAATCCCAGCTAACAATTCTCCAAGATAATATTAGTCTTTTGTCAAGTAATGCTGATCCAGATATAGCCTGAGACTATCACAAATGAGCCTCTAGAACAAAATAAATCCCGTCTTTATGTGACGCAGCCAGCGCAATTCGCCCCATTTTATGTAATAAAGCCAGTTTTCGCGAACGAACAGTCCTATATCAGTGGGTTGTGTCACATTGATAATCCCACGCAAGGCGCGAAGTGGATTGTCTCATTATTTTTTCTTGACTTATAAAAGTGAAGAAGTTGCTTAATATACCTACTTACTTACCCCATCCATCGTTTATTCTTTCACCCTAGATCAGACTTCAAATTCGATCAAAGTGATGTAATTTATGCTAATGGAGATATTTGTACAGTAGTGGACGTCTTCCGGATGAATGATAATGATGAATACTTAAGTATTACTTAAAATGTTTTTTTTTTTTTTTCAAATTGAGTTTTGCTTTACGATCTTGTACGCAAGTGTATTTGATACACATTACGATGTGTTGCTACAAATATTATGTCTTAATATTGATAAATAATTTTAAATGTAAAATAACACTAAATTAAAAAATTGAATAACCCTCGACACAAAACCGTTACTTGATCCTTTCAACAACTAGAAAAGAGCTGATAATCTTCAAAGGGCGGAAGATATTTTCTTGGATCATAGCTCAGAACACTCTCGATTGTGAAACATTGCAAAAAAAAATTAGTTCATTTGCGCATCCGTTTAGGAGCTACGATGCCACAGACAGACACACACGTCAAACTTATAACACCCCTCTTAAAATTCTAAATCTCAATGGGATGATTATTCTCAATTTTCTCTATCTAAATGTGGTTTTATATAAGTTGGTGTTTCTAAACGTGAAGTTTAGATATTACATAGAATAGAAGTGAGTTAATGCGTTTTATAAAACATTTGTTCACCTTTAACCTTTGCCTTTGCTGCGGTCCTCCCATCCTGCTCCCACGCACCCGTCGTCGCGCCAATTGGCGCCCGTCCAGACTTTCCTCCATTCATACTTATAATAATACATTTTAAGTTTCGCATAGTATCACAAACTTTGCGGTTTCGATCGACGAATCGATATCAACAGATTCGAGAAAGTGTTCATGCACTTTCGACTCATAATGTGCTAGATCACGAGTTAGGCCTTACCCGCATGCAATATTGCGTAGGTACTTTTCAAATTTAAAGTTCTAATATTTAAATTTTGTGAAATCTAGTCCAGATCTACTGATATCTAATAAAAATGTTTACATTGCAAGGCAGCTATTCTTTTATAATATATTATTAGCTTGTAAAGGCGATAGTTTTAATATTATCTCGTCTTGAATATTATATCAGTCATGCCCGTTTGCACTTAACTTAGCCTAACGTATTTAGGCGATTTACGAAAAATTTTAAGCTTTAGTTTTTAAAACTGCTTAGGTTATGCCTATCTCCAGGAGCCCGATTTAACAGCTCCTAGAGCTTACGGAACGGCGTAACTTGTGTTTTTTATTCTCAATCTCATTCATTCAATACGATAAAATGCTATTAACAAAAATATTTCAGCTTAACAGAAAACCAAAGAAAGTAAATTCAGCAAAGACCATTCTATTGCTTCGACGCATGCTTGCAACTAGAGAAAATATTTTACTGCAAATAGAATGCATTAAAACGGCTATTAAAGAGTGCGACTTAGTTTCGCATTTGACCTCTAACATTTGGAGATTTTCTGCCCACGGGTTTTGGCAGGCTGCCCAATATTCTGACGCAAGCAAGCTCATTCATATTTCAGCTCCGTGTTTCGAGTCTATTGTATCGACTTATATTTTTGGCAGAATTATTTTTAATAAGATGATTAGGTTAGTAGGCGTTTTTAGAGAGAGATAGAAAATAACATGAACCCTTACAAATAGTATTCTTTGTTCGATAGAATGACTGTTGAGGTTAAATGTATTGAACTGGAATGGTCACAGAAAGAGAGAGGAAATGCAAAACAGGGCGAGCGAGCAATGATGCGAATCGTCGGGCGGGATTCAATTTGTGCCACTAACGTTGCGTTCGGAAATTATGTTCATTCCGAAGTTGTATCTATGCTTCCGATGAGATTGCAGTTTTTGTTACGAATGATTTATTTGAAAACAAAAATAGAACTCTTTGGAAGTCAAACAGCGAAAGTTGATGCACGCATTGGGGATGTATTTTCATACATATATATTACATACAATGACATGTTGTATGTTTCATAAACTATAGAGTACTCTATTTTTTTCCAAATAACATAAACATTACAATTCTTCTCTCTTTATTCAAAGTGGCACGTAAAGTATTATCAACAACACCTAAGAATGTTTGAATGAAACTAACGCTTGAAATTTTCTTGCATAAAATGTTCTTTATATCACCCTCCCTTTGCAAAATAAAATCGCGATGCAAACACGCCGGTAAAATTGCAGGAATCGAATCTCACGCCCCATAAACCGGTTTGTCTGCGCTCACCTGTAATCTGGTTATTTCGGTCTCTGCCATTTCCAGCGCCTCAGCGGAAACTTCTTTTATTTAATCTCTTGGGTCGTAATTGATTTCCTTGCACGTTTAAAGGCATATTTGTGTGTTGCAATTTTGAGTCTCATTTTCAGTTCGAGACATAATAATATCTTTCATGGAATGTATGTATGTATATATACTAATGTATACCTATAGGTGAATTTATATACATAGAGCATAGAGTACTAAAAATATCGCTTCGCTATCGATATTTAAAATGGTGGTAGTATGAACCCTAGACAAAATCTTGCAGCACTATGACAGATAGTTGCAGCACTATAACAGATATAGTGATGGCAAAATATAGTGCGTTAATAACCTAAGTTGCATTTTTCCTACATCGCTTCTGTAGCCGTAGCACACAGAGCGATGGTTCGTAGACAGCGCTACGCCGCCGCCGCCGCCGCCGCCGCCGCCGTGCCGTAGACATTTGTGTTAGACTTTCATGTTGTTGTTGTAATTCAAATAATCCCAAAAGTTGTCATCTTACCTGATCACGAAATTAAAAAGTCAAGAAAAAATTATGACATAAATTTCAGCAAAAACTACGTTTTTTCCTACCATAACATAACACATGCAATCTTTTTACATTTCTTACTAAAGCTCAAAAAATCACATTAGAACGTTTTATTATAAAAAATCTTTAATAAAACTTTTGTAGGTACGTAGAAAAGTGTTGAATTTCGTTAGATAAATACTGAAGTTCCTTATACTAGATCAGAGACAAAAATCCGTATTCTTTACGACTCTAAAGGCAAATAAAACTATGAATTTGAACTTCCTAGTGCACAGTTCTCTCAATCCTTTTAAAGATTTTACAACTTAAGCAGCAGCGGTGCGTCCTATAAACCGTTATTTTTGAAGTCATAAACATTCAGCGAATGTATTTTCTGCTGATGTCACCATTTCATTCGTGAAAAATATTTTGAAAGTACTTCAATGTTAGTTCAAAGTATTTATTTTACCTTTGGGATATTTACTTCACTTAGTTAAGTCAGTTACATATTCCTTTCTGGCGTTTTTAGTTTACTTCGAATAGCCTCGTTTTTGTGTTAGTAATATGTATAAAATATATATGTATTAATGTTTTCAGTATAGAAAATGAAATGTTTTTTATTATTAATTACAGTAATTAGCTAGAACAAAAATCTAAGACTATTATACGAGTATGCCTACGTCAATAAAGGTGTACATAATCTATGTTTTCCTTTTACCGTAAGAGCGTCGATTAAATGTACATATGAATTCGGAAATAAAAGTGCATTGGGTACACGCGCGAGTTGAATGCAGAGTGCGTTTTACTTAATTTTGAGTTAATAGCTGAACGTAAGTTTTATAAATTATACTCTCTGGTTACAAAGCATATAAAGAAACGGTATGTTACAAAGTTACATCTTAAAATACCTTAATATAAGATATATCGAGAAAGTAAGTGAAATGTACGTGCCGAGGTTTGAATCCGCGTACTTTCGAATGGAATTCATCAGCCCTAGCCACTTGGGCACCGACGCTCTTCGAGAAAAATTGGTACCTGTTAATTCATTGACCGTGACCACTATTGGAAATCTTGTAAAAGAAAATAGCGCTTAACCAGATATGAAAACAAGGCCAAAGCGTAAATTGTCGAGTATCACGTCGTAAAGTTTATAACTGATTTTTAAGTTAACCACTTATAGATAATCTTCACAGAGCCCGCTATCTAAATCTAGTTTATATTGGTTATAATTTCACCAAGATAAGCAGAGATCTATAACTAATAAATCTACTCAACCAATATCGAAAAAATCTATAATAAACAAATTTATTGGTCGGCTTCTCGTGAGGTGGAGAGGAACGACGTATCGATATAAAATTCTCAAATCAGAGCTTATTAACTATTCATTGTTATTCAAATCATTATATCGTAATCATTATTAGATTAATGATTATTTTATTAACAAGTTGAAATCGGAAAACTCGGTGAATGCCGTTAATTTTTATGACGGAGCTGTCTGTAGAATGCCCATAAAATTTTAATATTTGAAAAATGATTGATTGTTATTAACGTAAATATGGATTTCATTAGAATTTTATTGCTTATTTGATAAATAAGTCGATGATTTTAATGACAGCAATGATATTGATTTTAGAGAAAGGTCACGTCTTTTACCTTATTTCGAATCTTTTGTTCCATGAAGCTTTCTAGGCTAGTAAATATTCCACTTATCAAATTGTGTACAATTGTTAATAATTTCTGAAATATTATAAATTTCTTTGTCTTTATCAGTGTTGATATGGTCATAAGTCTTTTTGGTCATAACAAATTTTTCAATTATTGTTTTTTTGCTGTACAGAAGTCAGCACTTGCGCTTGGACATTAGCACTACGAAATTTACCCCTACCACTACGGAAAACGGGCGCTCTCAAGGTCAACATGTCCAGCCGCATGTGCTGGCTATTGTACGGCTACTGTACGTACGTACTCAAGAAATATACACAGGACATACACAAAGAAAAACAAAATATTCAGGTACTGGTATTTCCTTACAAATGTCTGTGTACAAGAAACATACGGCCTATAATCAATCACATATACCTACCTATAACAACTACGAGCATTATATTTCTTTCTATTCCTCATCATTATTATCATTTCAGCCAGTAGGCGTCCACTGCTATTCTTCTTTCTATTGTCTTACAGTAATTAATTAAAAAGTAAACAATATTTTGAGCTTCATCATGGTACTGTGGCATTAAATGAAAATGAGATAGAGTTAAGTAGTTCCAAGTACGTATTTACGCAGGCAAAGGTGCCGAGACTGGTTCGGCTCGGTCCCAGTGATTGATTTCTACCCGCCATAAAAATGTAATGTCGAGCATCAATCAAGTTTAATTTATAATTAAAAGACGTTGATATTTATTTAAGTATTCTGAATGAATAATGTGGTAAGAACAGTCAATGTGAAATTTCAGATGCTTTTACTGTGAAATAGTAAAAGCTCGTTAACTTGTAACAGTTGTCAACTTGGTTTTAGCGTAGCTGGACCACTAGAGTCTCATTTGTGCACTAATCTTTATAACAACCTTAAATATATATACGTAACAGTAACCCGTCAAATTATACTGCTCTCGTTCTAGTCTTATGTTTTTGCTCTTGATATTTGTATTAGTTTTTTGCCTGCGGTGATCCTTAATGATGCAGAAATAATAACTTATTGGTTTTTTGTGAGTCCTGCTTCCTCAATTCTCTATTCATAATTTTTGCCAGATGTTCAATAGCAATGAGCAGTAATGTAATGTTCATAATATATGTATGGAGTGGGCAAATATTTTTAAGCTTTATTTTATACTATAGCGACCCGCCCCGGCTCCGCACGGGAAAATGGTTATTGTGGGTTATCCTTAAGTATATTATGCATGTATTATACATATAAACCTTGCTCTTGAATCACTCTATCAATTAAAAAAACTGCATCAAAATCCGTTGCGTAGTTTTAAAGATTTAAGCATACAGGGACATAGGGACAGAGAAAGCGACTTTGTTTTATACTATGTAGTGATAGTGATTTTTTTATCATAATCTAATCTATTTATTTTAATTATTACAAAATTTCAAATTAAATACTAAATTTATTTTTTTATTAAATCACTTTGAATAAACCTACGTATTTTAATAATTTTGGAAGAATTACCTTTCCATTATAATGATGAACTAAATTGAAACATGACTATTTGGAAGTCCTAGCACCTAACTTAAGGATCGAAAAGAGAATGGATGTGTTGTTAGTATTCTCCCACAACCTGGTTATGGTCCAAAATCAATATTTGCAAACATAGCTCTTTTTATTCATCCGTTAAATGACTACCTGTTTGATTTTATTTGCTAAATATTAATCTTGAAAGAGGAAGCACTCGCGAGGTTACAACCTAAATGTTAATATGAATCGTGACAGATTACATTGCGCCTTGGATTAGGCAAATGTGCTTGTCACTGTGACATAGACCATACATTTTTACGATATGCTTTTATACAATGTTCTCGATCCTAAAGTCCTTCTTGTAACGAGTTAATCAATACAAGGAGATTCACAAATGCACAAGGTGGACATACGATCTGGTGATGGTCACGGCAAGCCGCTGGATGCAAGACCGATCGTTGTGGAGATCTTTGGGGGAGGCCTTGGTTCAGCAGAAGGCGATTTTCAGGTGAAATAATGATGAAGATGATGATGTATATCAAGATTAAGATGAATAGACAGGGTACGTGGCTAGACTTGATGATGGCCGGTGGATCAAAGCAGTAACAAAAGGCTAGTAGGCAAGCCACCAGCCCGATGGTCAGTCGATATAGTCAAGTCGATTGGATATTGATAGCACACTATCACCATCGGCACCGTGATGAGTGGCGCAACAGAGAGCCTATACCCAGCAATGGATTGATATGGGTTGTTAAGAAGAAGAAATATTTCTTGGACATTGATGTAGCTATCGATGAGGATTTGGTAGTTAAATGACTCTTACTTTTAAAAGTGAATAGCGAATACTTAGAAGATCCAATTCAACTTATATTAGCTTATTCATTTAACGTATCAAATTTATTTATGTCATTCATAGCTCATTGTAGATATAATAACTAGATTGGTAGGTACCTAACGAGAGCGGCATTCTGTCTGGCAAATCATAATCTGCATGAAGTTATTATTAGAAGTGTTGTTATTATATGATCTTTGTGTATTATACTTTACAATCACGGATCGAAGTGAATTTTTAAACGGATCTACTAGACTCATTGTTTCTATATTTTACCTTCAATTTCAAATAAGGTGCTTGAAAAAATGTTGGTTAAACGGTTCCTATAACCGTTTTATGCATTAATTCGATCATCTGTTTTCTTTCCACGTTTTTCTTTAACTTTTTCGTATCTTCCTTTTTGAGTATTTTTTTTATGAAATTATAAGATTGCTTGGATATATATATCAAGCAGAACCAATGACTCATGAGTTACTTCTGCTTATTTAGTTCTGATTGAATTTTTTGTCTGAATTGTATGTAAGGCGTTTTGCTTTGCCAACAAAACATAATTGGTGCAAAAACTAGAAGACAAAAAGTCTAAGGAATTGTATGAAACAATATAATTATTTTTAACTAGAGTTTAATGCGGCTTCGCATGAATTTGAAATTCCGGTAGGAATAAGACTAATTTCTGCTTTCAAACTTAGTCGATGTGATAAACGTGTATCTGAATCTGATCCTTATTCTTCTTTATATATATTGTACAAATCTAGAACTAAACAGGTCATGAAAAATTAAACGAACGGCTCTACATTCGCTTTTATTTACGAGTATATTGCTTATAAAATTATATCACTTTATCATTTTGTGACAGTTTTTGTCTATCTTTTTATAACGCTCACGATATCTTCTGTGAAACAGGTGCTATGTAGATCTCCTGTTTGTCACCTTCAATTAATGATGTCTTTTTTTCTATCTCAATAAAGACACTAGACATTTGTCCCAGACATGTTTTTGTAAACTTTTTTCTATTTATTTTTGATTCCTCGTGCCATCTTGTAATATAATCAAGGAATTGACAATATTAAAAATAATATCGAAGAACTTATCGAAACGTAAAATTTTAAATACCGACCAATAAATACCACACAATTGACCACAAAACTGGAAGAATTATTGTCAGTTTGACACGTATTGTGTCAATAATCGAGACTAATACAATTTATTTCCTTTTGTGCGAGATACGGACACGTGGCAACCGGCAGATGGTGAAAGCCGGCGTTAAAATTATTGCCATTATGCCCTTGAAATGTTATAAAACTACAATGCTCTTTCTCTGCTGTATTTTGGTGTTAAACTCCTTTATATTGGTCAGCAGTAGTCGAATTATTTCAATCATTACTGTATCCTTTCTTCTGCAAACCAAATGGGCCTTTATTTTATACAGTGCAACGTGCAGATCAAAACTAGGGTTGTCAAATATGATTTGTTCATTTGGGTACAAATACAATTGTCGTTTCCGTGGCGAATTGAGTCGTCGATGTGACGGAAATGGAGCGATTTGGCTGTGAATTTATTAGTTTCTCATTTATTTACGGTGTAATGGGTGGTCATTTTGCGGAGGGGGCTTGATGCATTGATGTAGGTAAATCGATTAATGATTTAGGGGTGCGCTCCGCTAAATATAATTTGGACAAATTGGCGATGTAATTTATTAATGTTCGTTTAATTTAGGATTTGCATAGAATATTTTCAATATGCAGCGAGGAAAAAACATCTGAATTGTGATTTTGCAAATCATCAAAAAGGTTGTTAAGATCCAAGATTTCGGACATCGTTAAATAAATCCGAAAAACGCTATTAGCAGTTCCAACTCAGACTCCTGTGTCTAAAATCAAACATGGCCGCCAAAAAATCTAGAGCATAATTTCTATTTCAAAAATCTCTTCTATATTTTTTACTATAAATAAGTCAGTCAATAGGAGTACGATGCCTTTTAAATTTAAAAACCAAATCACAAGATCCTGTCCTACCTTTGGGTGGTTTTGTTATTTATGCAATCACTCTATATTTTACTCGTAAAATTCAACCATAACAAGAATTAAGTCCGTAGTAGGGATTGACGCCGACCACTGTGGTCCATTTTATTGTTTCATCTTTGCGACCAAGTATAAAGATATGTACTACGTTTATTGTTTGTGTACAACCCACAAAAATGTTAGATTTGAAACGTGTAATCTGATGTTTTAAAATGTATAATTTGTTTGATTGTCTATGTTCTGTACTTATTTTTATTAGGTTATTATAAGTATCACTTATGAGCTGAGAACATTTTATTATTTTCTGTTTTTTTTTTTTAATATATGTAGGTAATTTTTTTATGGAAAAGTTTAATCTACCAAATACCACGAGGTAACATTGTGAAGTGCCATTATGCTTAGTTTTTTGAGTAAGTAAGACTCTCTGTAGCAAGAGCGAAGCGTGCTGATTTTCCTAGCTTTTTGTTAATTTGTATACTATATTTTTTATTTTCATTGTATATTTAATTAATTTATCTATTTTCAAATATTACTCAATTTGTGTTCATCTTTTAGAGTACGATATCTTTTCACTCTTGTTTTACGCTTCCATCTTCGCTTTAACAACGAATGATTCTGTGTAAGCATCTCTTTTATTGACCAATCGAGTTTATGTGTATTTTTGTTACGAATTACTATGGCACAGGAATTGTATAAGTACTTACTATTGTCCACCAGTATATTAGGAAGAAGAATAAAAAGTTTACGACAGCATAGTCAGATTTTTAGGATCACGCATATCAAAAAAGAAAAAGAAATATTTTTAGGATGAAGGTCAGAACCCACAGGCGTGATCTTGAACGATATGGGAATTTATTCGATATCCGGCAATTAGAAATAAGGCGTAACCTGTGTTACAGTTTGCATACAAACTCCCATCTGTCTTTTTTTCCGTGTATTCCATTGTCTGTTGGTTCCAAGCTTCTCTTCGTTGGCTGTTTGTCTGCCTACACCTACGTTTTGTATGGGGACTACTATTTGGTATTCTGTGGTATGGGGACCATAGTTACCTTAAGAACAAAATAAGTTCTTACTTTTTAACAGATTTAACAGATACAAATATACAACACATATACAGAAAAACATAATAAAACAGAAGAGTCAATAGGTAGCCTCATTGCTAAGATAGCAATTCTTACCAGGAAACTTACTGTTAGGGATTTTTTCTATTTATAAATCGAAGAAAAAAGTTGAGTTCTCAGTTAAGTCCGTCTTTCAAAAAGCGATTACTTTTTCGTAGATATATACTCGTAAATCATATTTGGTATATAACGTGATAAACGAAATATGTATTTACAAACTTACAAGTTTGTACGAAACCATTTTGGTGCGCAATTCGACTCACACTTAGCCGGACTTAATTTATACACTGAAGTATTTTATTCAGCTAGAGCAAGCTTTGGATGGAAACTCCTAAAAAAATCTATGTTGCCTTATTTTTAGCGTTGTTTACAACAAAGTTTTATTGTAGGTAAACAAGAAACAATAGGACTGTTTCAGGAAGAATAAAAATTAATGAAGCGTTTTTTTTAGCGTTGTTGATATACAAACAAAATAAAATCTCATAAACCAATGGATTAAGGTTCTTGTGCCACATAAAGGCGACAAACTGGCAACCTGTCACTGGGTTTATAATGCACCTTTATAAAACACGAAATTCAAGATATTAAATACGCCCCGAATAATAATCGAAATATTCTGGTGGTAGTGTATTCTTTAGATACCTATAACATTCATATCTTGCGCTATTTCCTGAAAAAATAAGTTATGTATGTGCCAGAGTCATTATAACACCTTGGTGTTAGGCGACTACACTTGTCAAATATTTACGGGCGTAAGAAAAGTAAATTACAAATTATGGTATACACAAGATAAATAATAAATAATTTTGAGAGCAATGTAGTAATTCAGACTATGTACTTCAGAATGATTGACAAATTCTTACAAATTATGTGAATGAAAGCCATTCATGGTAAATTTCTATAAGTGTCAGGTAATTAACCTAATGCTAGATATTATATTGATATGCGTCGTGTTTCGAGTGAGCTCTAAGCTATCTGCGTGATCTAGATACTAATATCATATGATAAACGGGGAATGTTAACTAAAATTATTACAACAAGTTCTATTTAGGTCACTTTGAGTGCACTTGGGAAGAACAATAAATTGGAATGTTAAATATGTAGATTATGAACGTTGATAGTGCAGGGGCAGTTTCCTTATCTAATATCGGATGTAGTTTTGCAATTTACAAGTTGATTAAATCGTTATCACCTGTTTATTCGTGTGATCGTCTAATGGTCCAAAAAGTTACAGTTTTGTTTTTAAATCACGCAATTAAATCGGTATTACTGTCGAAGAAAATTGCCCAAATATATTCGTGCTAAATATGTCAACTTTGCTGTCCACAGATGGACAAACTTAAATGTTCGAGGTTTGTAACAACTGATTTTCCGAAAGGATGATTTCGTGGTATAGAAGGCTCAAGGCTTCAAGGTTTAGGTCGGTCGATGACCTTACTACCCCACACGAAAACAAGGAGAACCTAGAAGTATATTTGTATATTTTGTAAATGAATGTAACGTATTTTATTTAATCACACTTGCGAATGTTGGCGATTCTTGAAACTCCATTGTAATCCAGTGCTTTTGAAGCACTTGTACCCTTTTGATGCTCATTTACCCCGTTATAATAAATAGTGAAATGAGTACAAGTATCTTAATAACAACAATACTTTATTTTCTTGGAAGATCATATAATTTTAGGCGATAAACGTCCACCTTTGTACAAATACCTCCTGACTTGGTAAAAATCCAGCGCGAGACCGGTTATTGTGGAGTCTTTGTAAGACCTAGTTCTGAATAAAAATCGAAGTTAAGTTACATTATAAGGGTAATAAATAACAAATTTGAAGGCAGAACAGGTTGTAGTGTTATGCTTCCTTTATATAGAACCTGTATGTTTTGTGAGTGCGTGACTGGCAAAAGCTAAGTACCCTTCAGCAGACGTCATGTTTTTAAATACAGTAGTATTTGCGTCCGCCGCTTCAGCATACTTGACGGTAGACTACTTAACGTATCTTTTTGTATAGAGCACTGATTCAAGTTTATAACTATGACGCAGTTATGTGAGCTATTTTAGGCCTATTGGAATCTTCCTATCAGCCACAACAACTGTTGAAAACCTTAAAATGACCTAATCTTATATTTAATTATCATATTTCAGCTGAAAATATGTATTTCTTCCTGTTGAACAAAGGCCTCAAATATCTCAACAATGATGATTGGTCCACTTCTGTTATGTTACTAATATTATAAACGCGAAAGTTTGTGAGGATGCTAGGATGGATGTATAATTTTTTGTTAATCTTTCACGAAAAACTACTGAACAGATTTTAATAAAACTTTACAATAATATAGCTTATACATCAGAATAACACAAGGGCTATAAATTATAAAGATACTAGCGACCCGCCTCGGCTCCGCACGGGAAAATGGTTATTGTGGGTTATTCTTATGTATATTATGCATGTATTATACATATAAAACTTCCTCTTGAATCAAAAACCGCATCAAAATCCGTTGCGTAGTTTTAAAGATTTAAGCATACATAGGGACAGAGAAAGCGACTTTGTTTTATACTATACTATAGTGATTGTGTAAATTGTTCAAAATATATCACGATACTAATTTCACTTTACAATGTTTATTATTGTTTTGACGTGGTTACGTCATGTTGGTTTCTCGACGGGCTAGAAGAAAGAATCAATAAGAAAAGTTTTTTACCGTGAGCGGAACTGCGGGGTGGAATGCTAGTATACTATAAATTATTGCTTAGTTTACATTATACCAGGTAAACAATCTGATCGTAGATCTTATGTATATGTCGCAGCTCGGTGGTTGAATCCGTCTGATAATTATTTAAACAATTATATGCCGACTCTTAGTTGTAAGCTGTAAGCAAGCTGTTAATACCTAAATTCCTCTCATGTCTCTTCAACAACTGTTTTACTAGACTGCAAATTCAGTCATATAATAATTATGCGACCTAACTGCGGTTCATAGTTATTTACCAACATTCAATGTGAGGTGAGTCAAGGTAAGCGGGTTTTCCAGAAAGACAACTCTCAACCTCAACCATTTCTAATAACTACTTGTGAGTAAGATTCAACTCATCTTCAAATCACATCTTTACTGCTTATAAAAACAGGAGGAGGAAAAGACAAAATGTTATGGCAAGTAACGCACTTATTACGGGCACTAACAGAATATCAGCGCTGTGACGTGATTAGCGCTGCAGCATTCATGCTGAATTAGGGGGCCTATTTAGGGGTGCGGTACCTATTGTAACCTGTTATTATTGTAAAAGCTATGTATTATTTCGTTGTGCTTGTATTGTTACTCTTGAATAAACGTTTCATATATCTATCTATCTATCTATTACGAATATAAAATCAAGTAGATAGCTTACCTTACTTTATCTTCAAAACGACACTTGAAGATGTTTTGCAATCGGAATGCGATTGATTTAATCTGTTTACTAATCCTACCTACATATTTTATTGCCTTATCTTATGTTCATTTTATTCCAAAACATTTGTAGAAATTATAAAGTTTTTTTATATGTAAAATTGTAGGTTTTTTTTTATTAGTCCATTACAAGGTCGTTATAAGTACTGTACGGTAGTACTTATAACATTCTTGGTCCATTATTACTGCAATTCTGTTGACAACTCAAGGGTGCTGGCTGTTGGATTCTTGAAGTGAAGAAAAAACTTTTATTTGAGTTTTCCGGTCGACAATTATAATTCTAAGATTAAGAAAAGAAGGAGTGCCACTCGTATATTGTTACTGTTACGTATTTTTACCATGACGTTGCTATTACCGTAACACTTTTACAAAACTTATAATCTTTTTTATTAATGCATATTGTGTCCACATCGAGTAGGATATGCTCTCTTTATGCGTGTTTCTATATATTACTGTCATTACTAAGATGCTGTATCCAGTTTGTGGACATAAAATAAAAAGATATATTCTTTTATATAGATATCACTTTATGCAGATAAAGAAATTTAAACGAGTTGTTATGTAAGGTTTTACTTCAAGAATTTTTCGACTTATTGAGGGATAATGTTTGTATGCAGCTATTTGTACCTAGGTAGGTACAAGTACGCACAAGAGTGCTAAATGCTTGTTTGCAAGAAGCATAGTTAAAAGTCCATTGTCTGCCAATACAAAGTTACCTAGTAGGTAATTAATCTGTGTAGCAGTGCGAGTTTGTCTCGTCAAATAGCGCGAGTCAACACTCGAGGGAGCGATGACTGCGCCAGCGCCGCCGATGCGCCCGCGACCGGTCCGTGTTTTGTTTGTTTACCCGCGTGTCGCCTTTGAAATGCCCATCGCTGGTTCGAAGACCATTCCGCTGTTCTCAGATTGTTTCTGTCGACGGATTTTTTGGGTCGTACCACACAAGAGAAAACACTCGTTGAGCGGGAAAATTCTTCATATATATAAGATTTTTAGACACGCGTTTAACGTCTGTTAAACTTTTGAATCAGATATTATATATATTTTGTGGTTACTACTTGAGTACAGCCGGTAAATCGAAGTTTTACAAGATTTGCGCTGTAGCGGAAGGTTTCAATCTTTTTGTACAATGAGTGCCTAGGACCTGAAAAGGGGAAAATCCTGTAAATGTAATTAGACTAGAATTAAGTGTAAAAGGGTCCAGGTTCTTTAATTTTCATTACTTTTAAATCATCTCATAAGTAATTTCCTCTGTATATTCTATAAGAAAAGTATTTTTTGGGAACCAGAAAAGCTTGCTAATTTCTCTGTGCTTAGATTGATACAGAATAAAAATGTAATTCATATTTTCTCATTATTATTCCTTTTTCAACTTTTTAACTAACTAATATTTGAAGTAGGTTATGGAAGTTCTCTACCACGATATTTCCTGTTAGATTATTTTCTCTGTTTGTAATTCTTTCTCAATTCATTTATAATATTATTATTTTTATGATGACACCACACGACACTTTCTATTCGTGTGAGCCTTGAATAAATTATTGTCAGTATATTTCTATATTGTTTTATTGGTGAAGCTCACGACTTTCTTACATTATCATTATATGACTATTACGAAACTTCACTTGTTTTATGTTCATAGATAGCCATGGTGATTATAAGTGTTATATTTTGACGATAATGGGGAATAGAATATGTGCCTGCGCAGCGTCTACAGTCATAAATATTATAGATTCGATAATCATGTAACGGGTTTTGATAATTTACAATGAATCGATAATCAATAGGTTCCTATCTACGCGTGTTTCTACTGCTCTATCTATTATAATAAATATTCTCATATTCCCTTTATCTGCTTACTATGCGTTATTTATTCTTTGGCAATTTCGTATTTACAATTCATTTGAAATCATGAATTTAAATTTATAACGTAAAATATTTGTTTTTATCTAAATTAGATAAAAATACCTATATTAGTTTTCCTCGTTTTAATGTATTTATTCTCCGTAAAAGTTTCTAGTAAAATAATTTAATATTCATAAATTTCTGACAAAGTTGAATCACATATCTATTGATGATCGATATGGTACCCAAAGTTTACGCCTTATATGTATATGATCATCTCCGATATCTAAAAGCAACTTTTCAAATGGTTTAATATCTTAATTTTAAATTTCTTTGTCGTTTTCTATTGTCGAACCTTCAACTTTGAAATATTCCATTAGCAATGCTTTTTATTATGTTGCATTCGTACGTTTATTGATATTTTACCTATTTTTAATATTGCCATAAATATTTAATTTATTGGCTAGCCTCTAATATGCGATATCACTCGTTTTATGACCGTGGCTTCAAAATTTATAACTAACATTCTTATTTTAGTAATTTGATTTGCTTGAATATGATATTTTAATAGAGAATTATCAGAGTTTTATTGTCTCTTGCATAATATTGGTAGAAACGGTTGGTATAAAATACCTGTATGGTGTTCGCTTGCCACTGAATTTAGTGTATAATTTTATGGTAATTTGAATACAATTTATTTATGTGCTTTGTATAATATTATTGGCACTTTTTGTAAGACCACACAAGCTGTAATTTTATTATAATAAGGAAGCAGTCAGGTGCGCAGGAGATATTCAGGAATTTTATTATACGTTTGTAGTAGCCCTGGTATAAACACATACGAGTTCAGCTATTGGAGATTTTTTGCTATGAACTGGCTAATTTCAAGGGAGAGCAGTAGCAGCAACATACATATTTAAAGCAACAACGGTGGTGATTCTATTAGTCACATTCATAATTTAAATTTAATCGTAAAGGACAGGAGATGTACAGATCGAGTTTTGACTGAATGAAATCTTAAAATAAGAGCACAAATTACGTATAGCGCAAGAGCGTAGCTGTCAAATTAGACGTACTTTTAAATCAAATGTTTTCGCATGCATGCTAAACTTGTGCGGCCAACGCGTCAAATTAATGTTTGGCATCTCTTAAGCTAAATTAACAATCTTCTTGTCCCACTGCTGGGCAAGGGCCTCTCTCCGCTCTCTCCATGACTCTCTTTCTTGTGCCTCTTCCTGCCATGTTTCGCAAAAGACACATTGACTTTAAATTTAGGATCATAGCGCGACGGCGAGAATCAGCCCCGAAATCGTTGTGACCCCTGGTTTATGTTAATTCTGGCATGTTAATACCAATTAAAATGTTAACAATAGCAGTATTCAGTATATGCGATGGCTCCATCCGACCGGTTTTGGCACGCCCGGTACAACTTCATCCAGTAACTACATAGCTACTTTGTTTGCACATACTCTTCTAATTGGGACTGAATTGAATTTGAATTGAGACGTCATCTCAATATGCATTGGATTTGAGGGTTATGATTTTAACCTTTAAGCTTTGACGTGGACATTTGCGGAGATGACTACGGCCTAGTAGGCATTGGTTTCGTAAGAGTCAAGAACTTGGGCAACTTTTAGTTATTTTTTACATAGGTACCTACTTTATCAACTCATATTATACATTCTTACCGAGAGGCTCGAACATTTCGAAGATAGTCACTTTAAAAAGAAAATTCTATAAGACGATTTATTGTATGATAAGGTTACCTGAAAGAATTTGCTATCTCTGTAAGAGGACCACCTTTTGACTTATAGAAAAAAAAACTGTGTTTTAAGTGTTACTTTAATTTTTTTATATCAATAAATCATATTTTGTGTATTGGGTACTACTACCTACTATTCGGTTGTCTGTGCTACTATAACTGCCTATAAAACAGTCCACTACGGGGTTATTTAGGTTTACTCGCCCTTTAAGACTTTCACAGGAAGAGTTGGATATTAAATCAAGATTATGAAATTATGTAGTATGCAGTGATAATGCGTACCCTTTAAATACTTTTTTAATATTCGCCCTTAGCACAGAATATATAATAGTACTAGGTACAGAAGGCGCTTAGTAAGTGTCTGTTCGAATTATTTCATACTAGCATTCCGTCCCGCGGCTCCGCCCGTGTTACAGTATTTTCCGTGGGAATGAGGTATTTTCCCGCGGTAAAAGGTAGCCAAGACCAAGATCTATTGTATTTCTGTACAAATTTTAATAAAAAAATCAGTTACTAGTATAGTTACTTTCGCATTTTATAATATTAGTAGGGATTCTTTGGTTCCATAGAATCGATACAGTTAGTGTGGGGAGGAAATGGAACCGGTGTCGCTTCCTTCTCACCCTCTACATGTAAAGGGGACCTTTTTCAATCTACCACAAAGAGTTTGAACCCGCCATTGATACCATCGACGGTGTTGATAACAATATTTATTATTTTAGTTTGCATGATACTTTTTAGTAGAATAGGGACGTTTTTCTACATGGTCTCATTTTGATTGGCTTTCGCTTGTGGAGAAAAATAGACGTATCGAGATTAATTGGACTTGCAAAGGAAGATAGGTATATAGACAAATAATAAAAAAAAAATATATTAATAATAATTTATTATTTTGAATGCTAAAAAAATTACTCCTTACTTTTTTTTATTCCTTTTTTTATATTATGGTTAGGAAAAATTAAGCTGCAATTTTATTTTATTATTAACCGCTATCCATGTCGCGAACTGTTAGTTGCGATTATTAGTAATTATATGGTATTATTGAGCTGGCAATACTTGTCTCTCATAGTAAGAATTGGTATCTTTATTATGATACTGGCAACACTGGTTTTTCTCCCGCCAACGGATGAAGACGCGTCGCCGCATCAGAACATCTAAAGCTAGCTGGAGACAGTTCTTGGTTTTATCTTCTACTGCAGGAGCGGATCGAGAGTGGATCCGTGAGAATCCTTGGTGAGTTGTGTTCTATTTATCAATCAACCATTTTCGTACCAACTGTTGTATTTCCTTAGTGTTGAGCATATCAGAAGCAGATTTACCAGTTTAACCAAGTGTATGATGTGTTATCATGATCATTGACCAGTACCAGAACAGATCAGCATAGTTGTGTGGTCAGGGATGGCTGTATGGGGAAAGGTGGAGGCCATCGCGGGGTATCAGACCCCATATTCAGATATTTGACGGGTGAATGCTCGATTCAGTATCAGTTCAGAATCATGACCAGGTATCAGAGAGTAAAATACGTGTGCACTTTTGTGCAGGTACGTATAATCAGTTCTATCTCGCTAGTATGTTGAAAACAGATCTACATTTAGCGACAATCCATGTACCTTTGAACTCAAAATTTGATTACGCTTATGTTGTTCAATAATAGTCGCGAAAATTTTGAAAAGTTTGTACAGAACCTCAGATTGTGGTCGAGCTGCTGGAAACGTATGGTTTATAACCATGTTTTTGTGCTACTCATACAAATGTAAATGGAGACAAACATGTGAAAAAGATTGTTACTTGCCTACCTTAATGAACTACGTTAATTATTTATTACCATTTACTTTTTCCATATTTAAAATTCCAACTTACAATTGGAATGTGTACGGTGATGGTTTTCAACGCATGTCTCGGCATTAAACAGATGCCTATCTTTAATTAATTTAAACATAGATACGATCAAACACTTATACTAGTATAAAACGAAGCGAACCGCTTGTTATGACAACCTGTCGATTACTGCTGATATTCAGCTTTTGTATCTATTAATAATACATTCAGATGTAGTTATGTATGTATAGGTCGTAAAAATAAAATAATGAGGAAGTGTCCTAAAAAAATCTAATTAGTCCGTCAGTTAGATTACTAAAAAATAATGTACACGTATTTTTTTTTTCGTCTGGCAAACGTAAATTGCCGACGATACAGCATTTTGAAATTTCCAGTAACGACACGCCGCCATACAAATTGTACGAAACAAGTGACGTCATAGTACCCTTCTCATACATTTTGATTCGGTAAATCTTCGTCAAATTGAAAAAAAAAAAAAACGTGTTAAATTTTTTTCGATAATCTAACAAAGGGATTAATTAGAATCGATTACTTTTTTCCGAGGACACTTCCCTATTGTCTAAAGAAATCGTCAAATTCTGGTTATATTTTTTCGCAGATACAGTATGATGTAGAGATGCGTTAGTGTTTAATTTAATTTAATATAATAATATTGAAAAATAGTGTTACATTAAAATTATAATTTTGCCCTGGATCAAAGTCCTTTACAATACAATACAATATACTTTATTGCACATAGAACATTACAGTGAAAAAATTACAAAAAAGGTATAGAAAGTGTACATGTAGGCGGCTTATTGCTAAGTAACAATTTTTTCCAGGCAATCTTAACCTTTACATACCAACCTTAAACCTTTACATAATCAGTCAATCATTTTAGTCGAAAGGATGAAATAATCAAGTAAAAAATTAATTTTGTGTTCTTTTGATTGCTAAATTATCAATGTTAATAAAATCGCATCACATAGGCACGCAACTAATTTGCCAATACATTACTTTGCGCCCCACGAAGATCCTTGCTAAAATGTTGAATAATAAAACGATGGATAGTAAAGTACGCTTTATCGTTTAAGATGTTTTACCGGCTGTCTGACTACATTATGGAAGTCAAGGTAGAGTCGCCGATAAATATTCAAATATGTCGAAAATCTTGTCGGCGACACTGTCATTCATTAGACTTTCTCCAAACACGAATGCCCTTTCAATGATACGAGTATCACTGGAACAGACGAGTTGCGACACTACTACGTCATAATTCCATGTTTTTAGAGTAGCGACTAGACGGAAAATTAATTGGCTTCAAGAAAAAAAGCTTTGGCTACAAAGTTGCCGTAAGCTGTTGTATAGAGTTCGTACAGGGCAAATTTTAATGAACCAGTGGACGTAGTACATCGATTCAAGCCTTCCGATGTATAGTAATGACCAGTAGTATTCACCTTTTTCATCAATTGCGATCTCTGACCCGTCTGCCAAGCGTGGGGAATGTGGTAACTCCGCCCATCCAAAAAAGAGGCCTTAGTTACTTCAACAGTGTCCTGCAGAAGAATATTAAAATGATGATGTGATGCAACTTGATTGTAAGGGTCCTTGGAATAGATATTTGTATAACTGTGGGCCACTATAGAGTAATTTAATTTAAGCTAAACATACTAAACACAATTTTGGTATTTTCTGGTATCCATAGCGGATATCCAATAAGTATACCTTTATCGAGCATCTACCAGATAGACCATACTTTATAAGCTCATTTCATCTCTTCCGCCCATCATGTCATGGCACCAAGTTTCGCAACCAGTCATGATGGAGGACTCTCTATTTCATCAAGTTCCTTCCGCTGTAAGCTCATCATCATCATAATCGGTACTGATAAGAGCAACTGGTTGATCATATAGTTGATTGGCGGCCTTATCGCGATCTGAGACGTCTCACTCGGTAGCTGCAATAAACAGAAATCCGATACCATGTCCCGCCACTAACGAGATCTTGATAGCAGCCGCTTATTATTTACAACATCCAATGCGAATGCGGTTATTTGTAGAGAAAAATGTAGTTTTAAATTGGACGACTTGTATTTAGTTAAGTATCCAATTTCACGTAAATAAGTTGTAGGAAAATGAATGTAACCTTACCAACCGAACAGATTTTGCTAATAAGAAGGTACAATCTATATAATAAAATTGTAGAGGTCGAAAATTTGTACATAGAAAATGCTAAAAACCGAGTCAGGGGGATATGTAAGAAGTGATGTAGAACATAATATTCAGTTTTATTTTCAATTTTTTCGTTTGTCTCTTTGTAAGGGATAATCTCTGAAACACCTGGACCGATTTGAATTAAAATTTGCATGGTGGTACCTTATATCCCCGTTCAACATCTTAGATTCTTAAATATTGAGTATTGAGTATTGAGTATTGATAGTTTTTACCTATGGGAAACTGCACGGAAAAGTTAAAAATCAAAGCGGGCGGACATCTAGTTTGATATATTTTATTTATTGTGCGATTTTTTATCGTATTTTTTTGCTAAGCTCGAACCTCGAACATGGTTTCTTAAAAGTCATGTATTTATTTAAATAATATAGTTGACATCTTCGGCAGTATTTAAAGTGGATTTCGCTCTTGAATGTACCGACATTTCTCAATAAGTAGCTGCCATCAGTGAATAGTATGACAAACAGAAATTTGCAAAACAGATTTGCGGGATAGTCTATTACACATGCAAACAAGCAAGCAGCTGCCAAACTACGCATTGCAGAGCCAAGGGTGGTGTTTAATTTATTCATGTAATATTAATTTACCCTCACGCCCCAAATCCCCGCTGCAGTGTAGCCGCGTGCGCGCATCGATCATGCGCCGGAGCGGGACTAATCGATTTGTATACGTGTCTCATTTCACTTTTTTTTGTCAATTTTTAAGATATATTGTTTCGAATTGTAGTTGTTGTGCTTTAGGTCCCCACCGAGGGGCTCGAGCCTACCCTGAAATCAGGGTGAATAGGCCTTAGTCGACCACGCTGGCCCAATGCGGGCTCATCAACTTCACACACAACCTTTGAATTTCTTCGCAGGTGTGGGCAGCTTTCCTCTCGATGTTTTCCTTCACCGGAAGTTAAATACAAGTAAATATGAATTCGAAAATCGGGAACACATTGGTACGTGCCGATGCTTGAAAATATAGCTTTCAAAGATCTAAGCAACAAGATAATAATAATTCAAATTTAAATTTAGATTCGCATAACAATCTATTATTTGCTAAAATATTCTGTTTACCATGCACTTAGGGTAGGCTCACTCAGGCACCTCCTTATGTGATCTGTATCTTGATTACAGAGTGCTTATTGCTTAGTAATTTATGAAATATGACCGACTAGATGTTTTTCTATAGCCAAAAATACCTTAGCATCAAAAAAGATTCATAAAACATTCATAATGCAAACATAGATATACTACGTCTATGCATTAGCAGTTATCACAATACATATAGTTGGCAACAGTTGGTCAACAATGTATGGACAAGGCGAGCATTGTGCAGCAGGAGTTGCAGCGTATCCTGGCTGCTCCTGAGCTTCCTGTACTCCTAGTGGCACCGCGGTTCCTGTTGCAACTAGGTTAAACTGCTAACAACTGTTTATAATATAGACATGCTATGGTTTGTTTCATATTAATCCGGACAAAAGGTCATTGACGGCTGCATACAATGCGTACATTTTTTTCAGAACGATACGATAAATAAAACTAAGGAAATTATCGCAAAATACGTAATTTGGCCTACCGTAGTAGACGGCGGCGGGATGAGCGTCTGATATTTGCTTGCCAGACATTTCGGCGTTACATTATTTTTAATAACTTTCAAGAAAAGAAAGAGGTTAATTAACTTTTGTCCGGATTTATATGAAACAGATCATAGTACACATTTATTGCTTGTTGTTCTGAAGTAATAACGTCCATACTATTTTCGAACTTAGAAACATGTACTTGATGTAACTCTGTATAATGTAATTTAATTCTTACAATTTAATATCCAGCCAGATCTATATTTTCTCTAAATATTTGGAGAGTGTATAAAAATAAGTGTGTATGTATAGGCGACAGGCTGGCAACCTGTCTCTACGAAACACAAAGATTGGTGTATCTTATTTTCGATGTGTACCGAACTTAACCCAAACACTTTGCTAGAGGTCGTTTTAGTTTAGACTCCCCGTAAGAGAAACTAGCGTGTCTTTTTGTGTGTGTATAAAAATTGCTTCGATGTAGAAATTTTCTTTTATTGTAAAGCTAGATTAAGCTCGTGCAGAAAAATTAAATCGATTTTTGTGGAAAACTAGTCAATACAATACAAATTAAAAAGAAATAAAAACTACTGTTCAAATTCAGGCTTCTTGTTTTATTGTTGTTTAACATATCGTCGCTGTTGTTGTCAAACAGATATCCCACAAAAAAACTGTTTTTATTAATTGATGTTATCTGTGCTACAGTCAGCTGCGCGGCTTATTAAAATAGTGTCGTCGTTTTCATTTGTTATTTTCGAAGTTATGATTTATTGCCGTGCGGTTTGCGGTCGGCTTTGTATCCACCGAAATAGCTGAGTTACTATCAAATAGTTTCCTTCCTCGACAAAATAATTAAATGCCATATAAATAGATTCTTCCAATGGTAAACTACAAAAATATGTATTATTTTCGTCTTTATACAAGTTCCAAGAATATCGCACTGAATCCTACAAATAAATGACTAACTGAGAATTATGTATAATAACAGTTTAATTACCAGATGAATCACCCATTTTTACTGTCGTATAAATTCGTAATTTTACGAATTCAAGAATAGCGTTGGAATGATATGAGAAATCGTAACTTTTTATAGCGAAATGGGCGTAAAACTAGTGGTGGTTGTATTTGTATCAGATTACATTGATAAGCTGGCGGTTAACTTTCAAGCTCCTCGCTGAATAACGTCAGATTATTGACAAATGTAAAAAATATGTAAAATAAACTTTTTATGTAACCTCGAAATTACCCTTCCTGCGTTTCAGCGTAACCAATTCCCAGTAATGACATTGCACTTCCGATAGTGAACAATTTGAATATTTTACATAACAATGTATAAAATTTCACGCTTGCTACAATGGGTGCGCGATCGTGCAAAAATTTCTGTGTCAACAATATTCATTCACCATTACTCAGGTTGCTACCCCTAACGTAGTCGCGACTTGTGCCTCGATCGGTCCGCTCGCCCTCAAGTTTGCTTCCGAATAAATTTAAGTTTCTGGGTCAATGTTCTATTGAAGTGAAATTGGGAAATAGGGATAGAAAAAATTGTGTGTGTAATGTATGTGAATTAATAGTGTTCCTGGATGCGTCACCGGTTGTCGGAGCCGTCGGGCGACCGGTCGGGGCGAAAGTCGGCCCTGGCTACGGCGCGCGACCGTCGCGGTAAAACGCCACAGTCTCATCTAAGCCACAGCTATGCGCGCATCCTCCCCATCATAGCCGAAAATTCCACATTCGAAATCCCGAACCGAAACGCGCGCCGACGCGACGTGAAAGTTCAAATTTATATTTTTGGACGCCTTATAAATTTTGAATTTGAATATTGAACTTTATTTTATTTTTCCGAACATTGCAGTTGGCCGTAAACGGTAAAGTTGTGTGTTGTGTAAAGTGTTTCGCATACTTTCAGCGCTTCTCAGATTTTTTTCGTTATGTGTGCTATATCGATATGCCGAAAGATTCTGTTAATGTGAAAGTGTTGTATTTTACTTTGTGCACATTTTGATTTGGATTATTTGCTCCGGAAATTTTTTGGTTGGTTATTTTGAAATATTTATTTTCATTTTGGATAAGAAATGCTTATTACCAATAATCGTACATTTCCTTTATTTTAAGTAAGAAAAACATTTTATTAAGCTTAAATGTAGAATTTCTCTTTCATAAGAAAATCGAACTTGCGTTACTTTCAAATTTGGGCGGCGCGGTGCTAACTTTCAAAACACAGTTGCTGAACTTCGGTTACGAGAGTTGCCTAAATTCGGTGTTGTAATTCACGTCGGCAAACGGTAACAATCTAGTAATTGGTTGCACTCCATCAATTTCACATGTCGACAAATGCTATCGAGGTGCGTTGCCGCGCCGACGCCGCCGGCTACTTAGGAAAATGCGCGCGGTCCGTCGACGGCGATGATTAATTTCTTATAGAATTAATGCTGCACTCAAGTCTGTTTAATATCGCGGGATATTATTTCATTCGATAAACGATACTCGGTGTTACTTTACGAGTCGTTAAAGGGCTTCTTGTTTGTGCAATTAAGTTGATTTCGTTTCGGTTTTTCATCGATCATACTTTATTCGATTTAGCGTAGAGTTTCGCCACGAAAAGTTTTAGACATGTTAAACGGTTGTCTAAAAAGACTTTTATAAAAATTTTCGTAGAAGATTTTTTAAACACTCACTCAAAGCGTGTTAAAGTTTTTGTGATAACCCGGTTTGTTTTTTAGTGTTACAATAGAAATTTGTTTTTAAATGGTCTATATTAATGGTTTTTTTCCTGCAATAGACTACGAATAACTCAATCAAACTATTTTCGTATTTATCGGCAACAATCGTGGCGGTTCGCTTTAGTTGAGCAAGAATCACAGCTCACACGTAGTTGAATGTCGTATAAAACTCGTATTGTCGAACATTTTCTCGTAAAGCCCATTCTCGCAGTGGTGTTATTGGATAGAGCTGTGAAATCCAATGAAACGGACGTACTATCAGTTTAGTGCCGACACGGTGCCGACGCACATTGTAACCACTTGAAGTGAAACACTTGAGGACCTACTAACCATTTCATGTAGTTGCCAACGTCTTCATAATTTCCAATGAGGCGTTGATTTATATTCGTTCTCATCTAATAGGTATGATTTTAATTTCCGCATTATATAAATTTCTATGTTTTCTTTGTCACAATGTTGAATTTTGTAAGCGAAGGGTACTTTCATTTTGATAGAATTTTATGAAACACATCCTATGAAAAAAATAAAAGAATCGCGAGAAAATGCAAGTTGGATCTATCATTATATTAATTAACAAATTCCCTGGAGAGTCGTCCTAAATGTACCTTCTTCCAATAGTTAGAACACTCTAAACATAATAACGCTTTTCTTATAATACATGAAGGAAGAGTATGATATCATAATGCCAGTTTATTATACGACTAACTCCAAAAGTACAACATATTCCAGAAAGACATGTTGAAACTTCTTCGAAGACTCCTCAACGTAAAACTCAGAACAAAGTTCTTAGAATTATTGGGGGCTTAAAGAGTCTTATGTGATGTGTCGAGACCATGTTGAATCAGACTCAAGTCAAAGAGACTTTCAGAGTAGCTAAGTCTCGAAAGAGGCTTGCGTTTCACTCTCTTCGCTGAGATTTTCAAAGAGTATTTTACTTTGGTAGGTACTTTGTTAAAATTTTCGAGTGAGCGACAGTTTTATTTTGCAGATATATGCTTTATTCGGAAAGTTGCGTACGAAGCGACACAAATAAGGAAAAAATAAAATAAATATATATATAGGTTGTAGGTTTTTCCAAAATGTGTCTCTACGTTGGCAAAATACGTGTCAAAATTTAAAAACTATGAAATATATGTTCCCAAAAATTATAAACTAGCTAACCGCCCTCCTCGCTCGCATTAGGAGTGAGGTGTTTTCAGCTGCAAAAAGTTCATCTAAACCTTATTTTGACTATAAATACAACAAAATTAATATCCAATTAGGTACATCCGTTCAGAAGCGTTGCGTATACATACATTTTGGCGAATCTTTTTTATTTGTGTAGATAGATGGCTACTCTATTTTTAAAATATACCTACTCGATAACCATTACAAATCTGATCATTACATAATTATAAAACTTACGGTAAAAATATAGCGCCTTATCACAAAACAATTACACACGCATTGCGTGGTAGCGTATTAATTAAAATCAATGAGCTTTTTCATACAAGAGTTTTTAGACAATCACATATCGTGTGTTTATTTTTTGTGGTAAGAAGACAGATCATTTCGAAAAATGCATTTTAATGCTCAGTCATGCATTTCGAAGACCACCTATGAATCGAAACGCATATAACTGATGTCAGCTAATATATTTCCCGAATGGTGTTATTGCCTTCCAAGTTTGGGTAAGTCGGGGTAAGTCGGGGAGCGCGGCGACACAGCTATCGCATGAAACTACCCCCACCTACCCAACTGCATCTGCTAGTTGCAAACTTTAAAACTTCCGATATCTGCACTAAAAATACTTTGTGATATATTATTTCCGAAATTATTTCCGTTGTAGAAAACTTCCTTGCGAGATAAATACTATTTTGACGTCGGAAAATGGAAACTGAATTGAATGGATATTGTTGGGTGTATATAATAATAGTGGCGAAGTTTTAGTTTTTGTAGTCAATCGAAATGTTATTTGTCTGAACAAATAAGTTTGTACCTACTCTCTTATATTTTCCACTTAAAGCGTTTGTTCTTTGACTGACTTTAAAAATCTAAAATTGTAGCCAAACCTCTGTAAGGTAGCGTATTTTCTAAACCAATGTATAATGATACACAATATTATTTTATTTAGAATGAAATTAAAAGTAAGTTTCTACCCAATCCAAAGCAATATTTTTCCCGTGATTGGAGAAAATAAGGCGGAGTAGATTCGGTTTTCAAGATGCATCACATAACCTGCCGTTAACTTCATTTACCTGGGTTAATTCACCTGGGCGTATTATGTATACTATTCGTAAACTTCAATCACCAATTTATGATTACTTACCTACTTTTTATATTATAATGCTTGGTCACGTCGCAAAGTCGCAAATATGTTGACAAAGTACTATACTAAATTGACTGACCCCAAAGCTTTGAAAAGACCATGTAACTGACAGTAATATAGTAATTTACTTTTAACGGTGTTTTGGTATTTTGATGGGGTTCGTATGTCTGCTAAACAGCTTTATAGAATTTGGGCTTAAGAGGAAAGGTCCTACAAAAATACGATAATGTTTATCGAGAAGGAATGCCTCGAATGAGCAATAAATGTTCGTAAAAAGGTTTTTCGGAATGTTGGTCATTGCACTGGCGCGGTACGAAAAATATGTTTTAAGCAAATCCGTTTGGGTGGAATAAGTCACTCTTGCTCTTAACATTTGCAGTAGGTAATAAAAATTTTATTTTTCATTTTGTTACTGCATTCCACCGTGTTTAGTACAGATTAAAATCACAGTAATACAAAAGATTTCTATTGGTTTGGAAAGTTCCATAATAAAAGAGTATAGCTGCTGAAAAATTTTGCAATTACGAATCGGGGTTAGCTTTGTAAAGGGTTAAGCAGGGTAACGGATTATCCTCATTTTTTAAAAGTTATAAAGCACAACGTTTTTTAACAAAATGTTGAAAATTTATGTTTAGGTGGTTTAAGCCGTAATAAAACAAAATAAATTCATTTTGAAAATTTAAGGGGCATTTATATTTTATACATGACGTTATATTTTACACACTGCATTTATTACAAAATATTGTAATACTTTTTAAAACTCATTCCTAACCATTTTAAAAACATTTTTTTCTAAACTTTACTACACCACCTCTATCCACAGTTATTTATTATACACACAGAATTTCATTTACATATTGTATTTTTATTCCGAATAATTAATATCTTTGACGTACAGATAAATATATATTTCATTTGGTAATGGAATCCTGAAATAATTTCGTCTTAAATAGTTGTATAGCTATAATCGTAGTCACAGGTCAAGTTTAATGCCTATAAGGGTTTTATAGGCCTTATTTAGTTTCATTTCTGTTAGAACTTTAGTACAGTACCTACATACTACTGTTACCGCATAATAATATTATGAGTAAATTGTCTTCTGGCAAATTTTAGCACTATCCGTGTAATGTATTAAGTGAATACTGTTTTATTACGCTGAGTACGTTTTTCCCCCGAATGTAAGAGGACGGTTATTGCCATAAATATTGATCAACTAACATTTTTCTAGCAAGGGCAAGATCAAAATTATCAGCGGGTATTTATATTTAAGTATTTCTTAGTACGGTCAAGAACAGATTAAGCTAGTACTTATACTTAGGACTGCACTGTTCTTATATCAGTTGATTAGGGAGTACTTAATCCCGAGCCATGTGTCCAGCTTGGTTTGTTCATAAACGTAGCACTAGGGAGGGGTTTAAAAATGTGCAAATGAGTAATTGGGTTTGGTAATTAAGTCCGGTGAAGCTTGATTTGTCGTACTTTTTCGAAACAAGCTTAAGTCAATAAAAAAAAAATGGGTTTGGTAATGCTTTTCGGCGTTACATTCTTTTTATAGTGAATAAAAAAGGAATCAACATTTCGTAGCAACTTACTTCGATAAGTTACCCGATGTGTCTTCGTAGCATTTGTCTACGAGATTTTTTTTAAAAGCCAAGCGTTGTTGTACATTACGCGTCCGTTACAAATTTCATTTTTTTCACCTCTAAACGAGCTTGAGTCAACTCTGAACTTAAATAAATATGCCTTAGTTGACCACAATGACCCAGTCCGGATTTGTCGACTCAACGACACACAACAGTTGTTGAATTCTTTTAGCAGGTCTGTTTTCTTGCCAAATGATTTTACCGGGTTGAAATCATAGCCCGGCAATAAAATTCTGGGTTTTCCATCAAAGCCCGACCCCATCAATTTAAATAAAAGTTATGTATTATCACACGTGCACAGATTATCTAATAAACTGCGCAGTATTTCATGCAAAAAATACTTAAAATTTATGTTTTCTTTTAACAAGTACGGTGTAAAATGTATTTTTTCATTTAGATGTAAGTGAAAAAAAAGTATTACTATTAAAAGTGTAAAAGTTTTAGAAATGGCAACCCTAAGTAAGAGCGACGAATAAATAATATTTACTATGCCATTGACGCTTTTAAGTTGAATAAAACTTCAAAATAACTATAGAATCCAGCTTCCATTGAAACTATGTATTATTACGTTACGCAATGTTTTCCCATTTCCGAGAAAAATACTGCGATGTTTTAGTTCTATTTTTGCTACGGTTAAATTGTTTGTGTGTATCCTAAAGTACTAACCTGTTCAATGCACTTTGCTAAAACTGCGCGGCGTCTCTGTAACTTTAGCTTCTGAACGGACTCTGATACTATTGTACCGAATCTCACGTGAAACTCGCTCTACGATCTTAATTAGACACAAAGAGTACATTAGTTTTAGATTACTCGATGGGATTCGAGATTAAAAATCACAAACACACACAATACTCCGGCTGGGGATGTTGCTTTTCATTCTGGAAGCGTGAGTACGAACTCCGCTAAGTGTAGTCTTTTTGTCATAGTTCATGTGTGTATTTTTTTTGATGCTGTTACATTAAAGGAAATCCGTGAGGAAACCTATACACCACCGTAAAAATGCTAAGACTGTGTGTGAAGTCGAATAACTTGCGCTAGCGCGGTCGGTTAAGAACTTTTTAGTGTTTATCCTTGTTCTGAGGGGAATCGACCCCTCTATGGAGACATACATACATACAAGTTGATAGAGATTATACTGATAGGGATAATCGATCAGCATTAAAATGTTCGCAAGTTGGTTGATCACGGTTACTAAAAGTTTGTTTCTTAGGATTAGAAAGAATTATAAAATATGCTTTATTCCGTGAGAGAGTAATCGTTTAATTCAATGGTAGTGGTTACGCAGTACTCGCAGTGACAGTATTCCAGAAAACATGTAGTTTTGGAACTAGAGTAGTTTTGAAAATAAAAACGTTTGAGAAGCGGTGATTTATGATCGGTTCGAGTTCGCAGTGAGTTGAGCACTCGGGCGCAGATGGATGGTTGTTTTTGAAGCTGGCTGGGATTGGTCGCCTTTAACGCAGATTTGACATTTATCAATCGGCCATATTGATAGTACGAGTATACGAGTATGTCCGTAAATAATAATTTTGAGAACTTAGTTTTTTACGATGTAATGAAACAGAGCTTTTGAATATGATAAAAGAAGAAATCGACCATGGAAAAATGTTATAGAGGAAATTTTATAAATTATCCCAAGGGAAACGTTATAAATATATTGGTGGTTATTGGTTATTGATTGTTGGTGTTATATAAAGTCCATTAAACCTTAGGTATGTAGATGGCGATAGCGAAAATTACAATTTAATTTTAATTTATAATAAAAAGTATTTTTACACTTATTGTTTACATTAATATCACATCATAGTTTAATGTTACATCTGTGTAATATTTTCTGAGTGCTTGCAAATATGTATAATAATATGCTGTTCCGATTCTAATGAGTAAAAAGCTTAATTTTTCACCAGAAATGTTTTTGAAAAGCCTAACTAGTAAAAGCTCAGCAGTATGAATACGTCCAGTTTTTCCGGCGGAACGTTTTCCTCCAAATGAATATTTTCATTTAGTGTTCGCGTGATTTATTGTAGTAGGTCAAGTTTATTTCTACTCGGGTTTTCGCTATGATAATTTGGATCTTATTTCAAAACATAAAGGCTTCTATTTGTGTAACGTGTCATTGTAACACTATAGTCCTTTGCAGCTCTTATATTGAATGAAATAAGACTTGCTTTTGTAGGACTCTCTTCAACAAGGATTTAGCCTATAAACATTTCTCATGCTATTCGTTTTAGTTTCGTTATGTTGATTACTACGTAATTTATAGTTTCATCACTGATACATTTTTATCTACATTTTCTCCTAAGGACATATTCTGTTTTTTTTTTTATTATTTCTAATTAAGACAGTTTTACACGTTTATGCGTCACTTTTCTTCTATACCCTAACAAACGTTCATTTAGAGGTTATATACTGGTTACAAAATATTTCAACGGTCAAAATATTTTGACAATTTAAACCATAATATTATATTGTTTGTGCCATAAAATCGACCACCCACATTCGTATTGTTCATATGGTATAACTTACCAAGCCACGCAAAATTTAATATTATTATGATCATTGCGAGCGATTCATTTGACATAAATCTCTAATTTCAAAGTGGATGTCGCCGTGTGTACCTAACTACAAGCTAACTACTTAAAAATAACAATTTTGCTGCCACAGAAATATATTCAATAACAGCGGCACGGCACCGGTTGCTATCGTAAAATACTACTTAGGTTTTTTTTGTATATCTATGTAGTCCGCTCGCTATTATTGTTAGTTGAACGTTAATTTGAATATTATTGACGAAATAAATATCTAAAAATTCCTCAGATGTATTATTATTAATTTGAAGGGTGTCAAATCTCTGATACTTTATAAGTCCAAATAACGCAACGAAACAGCGTTATAAATGCATACGAACAGGTACATATATCTATAAAGCAATATTTAAAAAAAGAGAAACAATCTGTAATTTTCAGAAGATATTTAGCAACCAAATCTTGAAATGACACTAATGAAAATAAGGTTTACCTTCGGTGGTCACGATATAAAAGCCTTAGTTATGTGAACGAGCCGAACACATCTAATCGTTTCGTAAACAGCTTCCCTTCCCTGCGCCTGCGACTGCATTCTACGTGTGGTCGCACACCACAATGTGGAACATGGGATATACAGTCCAACTGGATAAGGCAGCCTTGCTCACTCCTACCTCCTAAACACGAAGATATATATATTTGTTTATTAAAAAGCCAACTTCTAACCAATTGTGTTTGAAAGAAGCAATCATTCGCACACTTAACAACTTAACCCTGTTAGCAGAAACGCCAGAAATGCACTTTTCTTGTGATGAATGGATAGTTGTGCTCACGGCTAGAAACAATTAGCTGCGAAGTGGATGAGGAGTGAAGACAGTGTCAGGAATGCCACATCCAGCTAGGCAATGGTCGCGAGTAAACTCAAAACCCAATGTACCTGAGATGTGCACAGGACCTTCACCTTTATTTATGTATACTCCGGCAAAAATCACCCTTTGCGTCGCCCGCTCTCGACGCTTGGGAACCAAGAAAGCATTCAAAATGATTTATTGTAAATGGTTTTCTACTTTGTTGGCTAAAATAATAAGCCTCGCGCTCAGATTGCTTGTCTAAATTCGATGTTTTATTGTTATTTTTTCTTGACCGCATACCGATACGCGCCTCCGAAAAAAAATTAATTTGCAATCCCTTTGTTAAGTCTCCCGTTGCCGGTCAATGAGTCAGCTTTATGATAATCAGTCAAAACTTAGTATCAATTAGCGTTTGAGAGAAAAATCTCGCCGCAGTTGTAAAGCGGATAGAAGTCACGCAGTTGAATGAGACATCGAGAATGCAAATAAAAACGTCCGGTTAAAAGCACAGTAGGACTTGCGGGTGGCTTTGTCCGGCGCATAATGGCCGCGCTGAACCGATTGACGCCTTAACTCCAGAGGTGTTATAAGAATTAGTGGGCCATTATTGCTCCATAGAAAACGCTATGGTCAAGCAGAAAGTAGATAACAATAATTAGCTTGGCTGCAACAAAAAGTGACATAAATCCCGTATAATAAGTTCCCGGGAGTGCAAAAAAACGACGTCCGAGTTTACCTGAATGCCCGCGTTTTTGCAGAGTGACTCCGTGCGAGCGTCGACCGATATAATAAACACCTCAATTCCTGGCAGAGGCATTGTTTAATGATTTTTCTGTTGTGATCTTGCACAATTCTTGGCTGACTTTAGTTTTTTGAGTTTAACTTGCGAGAAAAATAAAAGTTTTTTGTATGTCTTGGTAGCATTTAAACAAAAGGGCCTCGGGGTTGTGTGAAGGTGTGATTTATTTATGGCTCTACCTTTACAGTCTTCGCTTGACCGACTTTTGGGTAGTTTCTAACGCGCTCTGTTGCGACCGTATTGACCCAATATTTGTATAATGATCGAAGCGTCTAGACCTGTTAAACGATACTTTGTTTTTGTTGCAGGAACAATATGGAAAACGCGCTGCTGAGCGGCACTGTGATAGGGAAAGTCAATTAAACGGTCCATTGAATAGCACTGCAATTTACTTAGCAGCTTTAAGAACAAGATGCTGGGGTGTGCTCTGAGAAGAGTGACCTCAGTCTTCATCCCATTCCCCGCACGCGCAATCAGCTTTAGCTCGGCTGACGACAGCCGGTGCTTAGACAAGTAGATGTCCGTTAAACACAAAATAAACTTTCAATTTCGGCCTTAAAATTCAAAGCAAAATTTTCGAACGATCAATCGAAGCTAGTCAATAGATCGAGCTAGGTGTAAGTTACCAGTAAGCAGTACAGTTGGAAACAAGGGTGCGAGAGTGCCTGGACCCGCCACTACGGTGGTATGCTGTATATTGCATCTTGTGTCGACTGTGCGCTGACTGGTCGCTACGTCACGTGGCTTCCCGGCGCGCGACTTCAGTGCTGGATGCTACTAACTGTATACACGTGAGTACTATTAGATCTTATTTCGTCATTCTAACAGTCATCCCACTAAATATTTCACATTCTAAATATATATTTTTTTGGAATTTAAAACATTAGGTACTCGTATTACTAACTAAGTTTCTATGTAAAATTATATTTGTAATATTTTTACTAGACTATACTGTACCCGTACGGGTAGTACTATTATTTTCTTCTGTGTCTGTGCCACAGACTTTTTTTATTGGAAGTTGTGTATTTTGCGCCGTTGAGGATCGAGGTAATAACACCTGCACGTTATGTTCTTGGCTGAGCCCTTTAACCTCTTCCACTTCATGCTCATCAATGTAAAGGACATAAAACTTGTCTATGCGTTCCGCTGAATTCTACCAACAGTAGGAGTGGCCGGCTGGCTGGCCACCGGTTTACTACCCAATTTACGATGCAGTTATGATTACTTACTTGTCACTATGTATTCTTCTATTGTCAACAAAATCTGTAAATTCTCTCCTGTTATTATCATCATTATCTGAGTTCTTAGCGTCTTTTGTTGCAATTTTACTGTTCGCAAATAAGCGGCTCGCGCGTTCGGGACCGGAGTCGTAAAAATATTGTGTCCTACAAATAATATAGGACTGAAAGATGATAAATATTTGTACAAATAAATGCATTTTTCGTGTCTCTGTAGGTACCTATATACTAATATCATCGAGTAGATTACAGTAAGAGCGCCCGATAACAGTTCGTTCACACACTTAACGGATAATCGGACTTCCGACTGACTTTATCTTTCTCAATATTCATTTTATTGTAATAATTAGTTATTTAAGATACTTGTAAAAACAGCAAACTCCTAACTATCACATTTACTAAAAGTACCTCTATGGTCAAAGTACTATTAATCAGTTGCACCTGTGAGATATTCCTTCAACTAGGCAATGATATTTTTCAAATAACACGATCATGTTTGCACAGTTAGTTTGTTATAAAAACTCACGGCAATGTGTTAAATTGACTGGGATGTCACATTATTTGATGTTTAACATATAATTTATTAAAGTCGTTTCAACTTACATTAATACTAGCTTTCTGCCCCGCAGCTCTGCTTACGGTAAAAACGTATCTTACTGGACTCTTTCTTCAAGTCCATCAAAAAACCAACATGACATAACCACGTGAAAAAAAAAACATTGTAAAGTGAATGTAGTATCGTGATATATTTTGGACAATTTACACAATATCTTTATAATTTATAGCCTATGTGTTATTCTGATGTATAAGCGATATTATTGTAAAGTTTCATTAAAATCCGTTTTGTTGCTTTTGCGTGAAAGAGTAACAAACATTTATACATTCATACATCCATCCTCACAAACTTTCGCGTTTATAATGTTAGTAGGATGTACCTACCTACCTAGTCCTCTTTCAAATTGTGGATTCTATTCACGCGGCCATAAAATTTTACGATTCTACATATTCTCAGTGTATATTTAATAAATTTGGGTCATGTGATTGGAAAATTTTAATATATGTAAATCTTCAACAATATACCTTATTTACAAAACACTCGAATATGGTTGTTACAAATAAATAACTGTCATTGTATGTTTGTAATAAAAATCCTTATAAGATGAAGTTTTAGACATTTGGCGAATAATTTGAAAAGGTCACACAGGCATTATATTTTGAAGAAGTCTGCTTTGCCCTTGACCGATGCCTAACGCCCACGATATGACTACTACCAAATCAAGAGACAATGGCTCAATTTATAATGCGACTGTCTGGATCCCCTTCGCCGATTTTTATTTGTACAGCAAACAATATTAATTAAGACCGAAATAGAAATACGTACTCAAAGAAAGTTTAGCCCCTTCAATGACTATGGTATAGACTAAATAAATTTAAGAGAAGTGATGAATTGGCTAACCAATGTAGGAATATGGAAGATACTCGTATTATGCACCAAACGTCTGACAAGATGTGAAAGGCGAATGATGATGATGAACCACCAAGTCACGAAAAAAGAACACGTCTTTCGTAAACCAAGTATAGAAGCTGGCTGAGTTCAAAATATCAATAGCTAGGTGTAGCCCGTCTGGCCCGATGCATAAATAATTATCATAGACATTCGCCAACCCAGTAGCACTATGATATTATGATCCTTTATCATGTAAATAGGCTAAACATTTGCATACATTATTGGTTTTTCGCTTCCTAAGAAGACCAATTAGAATGTTTGGCCACACGTGGTACAGTGAGTTTGTGAGACATCTGGTTGTTGAGTAGGGGTCGTCGTGCTATCGTGATTTCTAGATTAGTATAATTTTGTAACTCCGCATTTGTGGATTGGGCGTTTGTGTCAAGGTGTCAAGGTTTATATCTTGACGAGGCCAAAAATATTGGAACTGTGAAGGAAGTTTTTCAAATGGTTGATCTAATTGGATTATCACGCTACCAAAACATTGCAAAAGTGTTTTCGATATGAAAATATTTTTACACAATCTCACTTAACTTCAATCAAGGCGCAGCAGTAAATAACTGAACCAAGTGTAAGATGTATCAGATCAAAGCTACTTGTTTGCGTTATGAAATCGTCATGTCGATCGGACAACAAAATAGCTGTGTAGGCGAATACCATTGTTTAATCCAGAGGCGACTCATATTACGATACTAATGTTACAGCATTGTCTAGACATTGAAAGGCAGACATTTTTTGCTCTAACCCAAATGAAGAAGGTGTATTTTTAGCACGAAAATTTGTTTATATTTATATTACAAGATAATGCAGCATCTTATTTTTAAAGCATTTAATATATTTATAAGATTTTTTTGTATATATAAAATTATGAATTATTTCATATTTTTTTGTCTTCTGTAGCTCATAAATTGAAAATTGTAGATACATCTTTCAAATGTAACACTTTGTACCTAAACATTTAAAACCAAGAAATATAAACGTGTTACAGTTCTTGTTATATAGGTTCATTATCATTTGCGTAGGCTTCAAATTAAATACATGACATGAAAGTACTTCTAACAAGAATTGAACCATACATTCGCTTTACAACAGTCTTAAGTGTCTAACTGCTTTCTTTTCACCAGTAGTCAAATTCGTTTCGTACTCTGCTTCGTCTATACCATTCTTAGCACATACAGTTGCCCATTCTTCGCCTGGCAGCCATTGACACCCGTACAATGCAATTCATATGTCACTCATATCAACACAGTGTCCAAATACAGATGCCTAATGAATTATTGAGACGTATTTAAGATGAGGTTACTTCCACATTGTAATTAATTCATTAACATCACAATAGTAAATATCAGTTTCAAAGTCATGTTGCAGATTAATATAAATCTTTATAATTTTAAGGTCATTCAATGACTGAGGCGATTGTCTTGTAGATCAGTAGTGAGTGCTCTCAAAAAAAAAACTAAATCCTAACTTAGAACACTTAATGACGTCATTTCAGAAGTTAAAAAGCTTTACTCAAGTCTAAGCAATGAAAAATAAATCAAACAATGTAAAAGAGACGATGCGATATCAGTTTGAACATAACTGGCGGGTTCGCGCAATGTGTGTGCTGCTGTGGAGAAGAACCCGCCGAAGCAACTCCACAGGATTGCAACGCAACTTTTGTATAATTTTCCTCTTTTTTAAATATATTTAAAAATTATTACAATATTATTATAATACTAGTATTCATTCTTTACAATATTATTAATATAAAATTGTGTTCAATTAAAAATATTTAATTCGAATCTTACAATAAATAGACAGCATCATTATTTTACATTTTATAAGTATTATTTGTCCAAGTCTAATTTGCGCCTTTACGCCAAAGTCAAATTTGAAATTGATATTTCTTATCTAGCCTTGTTCATTTCCACAAACTGTCTTCAATATCGTCCGATAGATTGTAACTCCAAACCTGATGGTCTTGGCCTTAAGACCGAATCCGATTGAATCTCTAAGTGGCACGATGGTCCTCCAATACTAATAGCCGGATTAGTTTTCTTTACTGATTGTGATCGAATACAAATGGTCAGTCTTCAACGTTTAACGGATGCGTGAAGTTACTGTTATAAAGACTGTCTGTCACTAGGTGAGCTTGGCTTGTATTATCTCTTTCTAAATAATTTCACATATTGGATGTCAGTAAAACTTTGTATTGCTTGGACTGTTTTGGGACAGGTGGTATACCGTTGTTCAAAGAAATGTTTCGACAGATAAGTAAGATTTGTTTAGCACCGAAGAGCGCTAATAGATTTAAAGATAGTTCTATTGATGTATTGTATACTTTGGAGATATTTGGTTTGATAAAGAACAAATTAGCGTTACTAAAACGATCATTTTTTCAATATTGTATTAAAACCGGCCGATTCAGGAATTAAAAATATAGAAGACCTAGAAGCAGCAATTTGATTGTACTCGTATAATGTAGTGAAGGTGTTGCTCTTTCGTATCTTTTTATTAAGTACTTTTTATATCGACATCACTGTGATAAAATAAAAGTATTTTCTGTTTAAATTATGAAAGTCATACTGTGGTCGTAAAGACTAACGAGATATTACTTTCCATAATATTTAAACTTTGTGTTTAACACATTGAGTACCTTCAACAAACAATGTAAAGTACACCTCTAAGCTTATAAATACACCATTAAACCTTATGCGACTTTAATTAGACATAAATGATGTGTAGACATAATATTACGCTCATAGTGTTAATGGGTGGTCTCGTGGGCAGAAAGTTGCGTTTATTGTCTGTGTCTAGACGCTAGACTGATAATGTTAGTTGTAACCTTGTGCGGAAAGAGTTAGACCTATCGTAATTTGAATAAATATCCGAAATGGAATTTCGGTTGCCTGTTTTTGGCAATCCTCATTGAGCCTAATTAATTTAATGGATAAGTGGAAGTATTTGAACATAATCGAGCAATGTTTCGATTAAGTTTGAAAGTGTTAGTGAAATAACGCAAAACTTTTAGGGTAATAAGTAAGTCAGCCTGACTAGGTGGCCACTGGAAATAATTTTTAGCGATTTCGAAAGACTTTCAGAACAAAAGTTGTGCAGTTTCAGGGCTCGAGTTACCCGAGAGGTTATGAGTTATATTAATAATTAGTTTCGTTTAAGTGTTGATTCAAATTCTTCTCGTTGAGGACATTAACAAGTTGGTAACAATACTGAGAGCATACATAAAATTGTTAGACCGCTTTTTCTAAATTCAACTGAATTGTTATATTTCAATATTCTACTAGACACGAGTTATTTATTGTATTACGTGTATAACATTGTCGTATATTTCTATATCCAACTCAGGGTACATGCATATGCAAGCAAAGGGAAGTAAAAGAGCTCTTTGTTGACTTGTCACGGTACACAATTGCGATTGGAAAGCGACTTTTACCGGCTCGTGTGTAGGCGTCTTTATTTCCAGCGGTAAGTCCATAGACCGCTTTGAGTTTTTTTTTATTTTAGGACAAATGGTAATTTTTATGATACATTGCTTCTTATTTTTAATTTTGTGAGCATCTGTTACGCGCATAATGGTCAAATGATTAATGTTTTAGAGGCATATTATGTTGTTTAATTTATGTTACAAAATATAAAATTTCCTTTAAAGCGGTTCTGAAAATAAGGTTTCTATTCTAGTGGAGAGTCTGGAGAGGTTGAGATAAATAAATATTGTTAGTCTCACAATTTTTTTCCGCATTTTCTCTTTACCCGCTTGAAAAATTGATGAAATCGGAAATGTGTGGGTCAGGTAATTACACACAGATATTTTTTACTAAAGAATAAAAAATAATAATTAAAGAAAAAATAAAATTGGACGGACAGTTGATTCAATTAGTCAATCCAACTTTTGGTGTTGATTGAGTTTCGCTGAAACCCGACATCCTTCACGGGCAGGAACACTTTCTATGGAATTAATAGCAAAATTAAACGATTCGTTTTAATTTGGTGTACCTGGTAGGGTAATAACGGCGGTGCTTTTGATCTGGTCGTCCAATATGCGTAATTGTGGGTTTAGAGCTTAACACCTTGGCTTCAGGCATAGACGGCAGCGAGAGCGGGAAAATAAAAAAAAAGAATGTTACGTTCAAAACCAAGTTTTTACAAAACAAATATGGCGGTGTGGCTACCTGTAAGAACACTGCACTAAGAAAATAACTAAGAGTTATTCAAATTTATATTTTTATTTGGTCACCGTTTTTAATAGGGCCTCGGCACTTGGAATATTTGAAAAAAAAACGGATTTTGAAAATTGATTTCTAAAATTTGACTGCATGTGTGTTTGTGGTTATATATCGAGAATTTGGGTTTGGATGATCCTTAAAGAGTAGATTTCACCACAATTCATTATCGCTTACCACAATAAAAAAAAATACGTAGCGTAAGAGTCCGCTCCCGCTATCGCTTGTACCTTGTTCCGGTAGTAAGTGCACTTGTTTTTTCCCGTCGCAGTGTATTTAATGAATAGGTATTACATTAACTCGGGGCAGGATTTTTATACCATAAACTGTTGATGTCTTATTACCGCGCCGACCGGTGAGCCATCTCAATATGCATGAAATATATTCAGTGTTAAAGTTTTTAATTACAAGCCTTTTACCCTTTAAACGGTGGTTAATTTATCGTTCGCTACATAGTCTATGAGTTTCTTGACATTTTTATGTTTTTTAAATAATATTTCAACTTCTTGTTTTTTATATCTGTCAAACAGCTTCTCTCGTGAAAAGAAGCAGATATTTTTAATGTATTTTTAAAACATATAATATGTAGAAATACTAAGCAACATTATATGCAACTATTGATAATGGATACCTTCTTGTATATTTTATTAATTTTTATTTTTTGTTCTTTCATTTTTTAAAGTTCTATACAGAGTTGGATGAAATATTGTATTAGGTAACATCTGTTTTAATTTTGCTTTCTGATCTGTCCAAAGATCTGTGTAGCGCGACTTTCTCCCACCTCCTGCGTTCTTGGTACCAAATAAAGAATAAGTATTTTATTTATTGTCTATCTTCTAAAGTCTTTTCTCATAGGGTCGTTTTTAATTTATTATATTTCTTCTTTCGTAAACGCAATGAAATCTAATAAACCCATTGATGGATGGAGTGCCGATTATCCGTTTTTAATAAGGCCTCGGCACTTGGAATATTAAAGACTATGTTTTTAATCGAGAAGGGCGTAAGAATTCGGTACATAAATTACTTACCGATTAACGCAACACGTTATTAGAAAATTGGTACTTATAAGGAGCTTGGAGAAAGGTTTTGGTTTTAATTATCAGTCTTATAAGGGCATAAGTAGGTACTAACAGCTATTATTACTGGAGTTTCCCCCTATTCTACACGTTTAGTAGGCATTGTGGGGATCACAGTTGTGAATTCTGCTGCTAGTTTTCTGGTTTAAACGGTAAAAAAAAATCACCCCAAAAAATAAGGTAATCCTAATTTTATAGTGCTTAGTTTTCATAAAACCTTTGAAAGTAAATGATTATAAACATTCAGCGTAAGTTCAAAATAAATAAGCTAAGACAAGAAACATTTATGAATAGTGATCCGCCCCGCGACTTCGCCCGCGCTAACAGTTTTCAATGAGGGATTTTCCCGCGATAAAATAGCCTATTCGTTATTTTGATGTATAAGCTATATTGTTCATTTAAATCTATTAAGTACTTTTTGCACAAGTCCGGTGAAGCTTGATTGGTCGTACCTTTTCGACACAAGCATAGGTCAATTAAAAAAAAGAGTAGGTACATTTTGCGTGAAAGAGTAACAAACATCCATCCATCCTTACAAACTTTCGCGTTTATAATATTAGTAGGATTTAATTACGTTTTCTGCTAATATTTTGTGTGATCAAAAAGCATTGTTCGCAGCTATGTCTGCCCCTACCGACCTATATAAGCCCAGTGACCCTCTTCAGGCCGTTGAGAGAGCAAGCTCTCAGACTGATAATCCTCACCACTCCAACCTTTGGAGACTTCCCTCTCGAACACGTGATGGACCACCTGACGGCCTGGCAAACTACCGATTCTAATAAAGCTTTGCGTGAAATATATAACTAAAATAAGCTAATACATACTACCACTATGATGTGAGAGGAGAAATATCTAGACGGATCAGGAGACATTACTGACATTTCAAATTTCGAAAATGTATGTAACCTGAGACGTGGAGGTGGGTTCTCTATCTCCAGGGTATAAAAGACAGTTATATATAAGCGAAGGTCATTTCTACGGCTCTACAGTATGATATATAAAACACTAGCTTTCTGTCTGTGGTTACACCTGTGGTATTTTTTGACTGTTGGATTGGGATGTGCTGAACTAGCAATCTGGAATGGAAATCTAAAGAATTGGGAATAATTCTTGCTATATATAACGAAGGGATTTTATATGGACACGCCGCAGTGCTTGTATACAAGGGACTTAGGTTTAGTAATAATGGTTTTTCATTGTATATCTTATCACTTATATGAGAAACATTGAGAGCGGTTTGGCAATGAAACTACTTCCAAAGTAATAGAAAATAAATACGAACTTTTTGAAAAACTGAAAACCAAGAATAGGCTTAGAAGTAAAGGTGTACTAAAATAGAAGTAGTCATTATTATACCTAGGAATTTCTCCTTATGGACATTAGTCGCGCCGAAATCGTCTGACGAAACGTAATTACCGAAAATTGAAATACATTCAATAAAGTTTCCTTCACTAATAAAATCTTATTACCTTATATTAGAATCAGCCATCAGAGGGCCATTACACGAAGCTAAAAATTACAAGTAAAATTAGATGTTCATTGCGTAGCCAATAAATCTCGAATGTTAACCTTTAAATTTTGTCATATTAACTACGTAATGTATTAGCAGTACTTCCATTTGTACTTATGATTTGTGAATGGTATGTAACCCTGGAAGTTGCATCCTTTGACGAATCGGGAGCGCGCTTACGCTTACTGAGCGCTATGCTAATACATTTTTATTGTCACCACCACTGTTAGGGCTCCCTTTGTAAAGGCACCTTTATCATTTATGAGGCACCAACACGTTGGGTGAAAGGTACTGCATGTTTACCAGCCGGTAGAGGATGTACAATAGTAGGAAGTGAATTTTCTTGTACTGTCATAGGTGATAGTAACAAGGACATAAATAAAATAAAAGATACTGAAAAATATTTGAGGGAAATGAAACCAATCCATCGGTTTCAAGGTTTCAACAGTATAGCTATCATAGTTTCGAAATAAAGTGGTTATGACATACGGACGTGTGAGACAGACAGGTACATGACGAATCTATAATGGTTCCGTTTTTGCCATTTGGCTACGGAACCCTAAAAAGGGGATGATGGGGGGAAATATCATCTAGACGCAGAATGACCAAAATAAGTACCGTCATAATTTTGAATTATCAACGAATAACAAATCATAGACACCTTTCTCTTGGATATTTGATTTTACTATTACCTCAAATGTTTCCTTAACGAGTCTAAATTTCCTTTGTCCACAGACATTTCCCCTTGGTACTGACGATAAATGTCATGTCCTGTAATTAAACATGCCTATATCTCAAACGATTCACTTAGCCTATAAAATAGGCAATTGAAGGAATCAACGGAATCTCTAGCACTAAGTCCAGCCGGTCAGGAAAGTTGTCCCAACGGTGCCTCTGACTTCTTGAATAAAGATCGACAGATATCACGGAATCTATTTATACTTGGATTAAAATTCACCTTCCATGAGATTTCGTAATTGGTGACGACGCTTCTGTATGTGAAGTCAGCAAGGACTAGTTTTTAAGTCTTTGGTATGTTTTATATATGGTTTAATTTTCATATGAAAGATTTTTGTTACAGACCTTTATCCTCGTCGTTTCAAAAGGCGAATTTTGGCTGCTCGATATAGAGCTCTCCCAAAAGACACTGTGTTCCATTTGAAATCTTGCTTGCGTTATCGTGTGGGTTAACCTTACCTCACAACTCACAAACCCTGGTGTCAGAATTATTGAGCCGCCTATTATCTGACATAGCTCGTTACGACGGTGACGACAATTTGAAATGTTCAATGTTTTCATTATTTGTTGTTAACCAGTGCAGCGGCGGGAGTTTCCGAGAATGCGGCAATGAGCGTTAAGTGCCTAGCGCGAAAAATACTACATTCGCTACGGCGGTCTTCTAATCACCTTTTCTCATTATTTTGTAGAAAAACTATATAAGTGTCATATATATTTGGAAGTTTTCTACGAAATTAAAATGCTTTCTGCTGTTTTGTTAATTAAGCATTTATCTTATAGAGAGAAGTACTATCTATGATACTCGTACAGAGCTCCTCCATTCAAAATGTGTTTATTCGAAGTTAAAGTTTTCTACGAAATTAAAATGCTTTCTGCTGTTTTGTTAATTAAGCATTTATCTTATAGAGAGAAGTACTATCTATGATACTCGTACAGAGCTCCTCCATTCAAAATGTGTTTATTCGAAGTAAGATTTTACAAATCACTTTTCGACTACTTAATAGACAATGTCAGACGAATGGGTTAGGAATATATTTCTGGATTTTATCCTCGCCGTCTACCGTACAGTTTTTCCCATATATATCTTCGAAAAATATTGTACAATGCTTACCAAATATGTATGTATAACTTATGACAATTTCACCAACCACACTGTTCTCAACTCCAACTGTTGGTAATGGTTCTCTGTGACTCGTTAACGCTGCGCCATGCTGGGATGTAGATGTATGAACCACATTTATATGCAAATATAATTTTTATTCGACCTTTAAGTAGCAATTAGCTGCGTTGTTTATACAAGCTTTAGGCCCTCGTTGAGTTTACGAGCGAATACTTTTACTAAGCGCGAGAAATAAAATCTTATAATGTTCTCAATAGTAAAACTGTGCGTCTAATTACTGCATACTCACGCCTACGAAACTATATGGTTGTAAAGTTTTATCTTTTGGAGCAAATCAAAAAGCGTTCGGTTTGCTTTATTTGCTAGCTTTAGTTTATATTTATTTAAACTAGCACCCTCGTCAACAGTTTTCCCCGTAGGTATGAGGAATCCCGCGGTAAAAGGTAAACTATTACTCCCCAAGGTAAATTTTATCTTTACACTAAGCTTCATTAAAATCGAGTTCGTTTTGGAGCCTATTCAATGCATACAAACATACAAACAAACAATAAATCAAATGTTTTATTTTTATAATTTTAGTATATAGACGTAATATTAAAAATAGGTACATATAAATTGGGGTTGATACATAATATAAGACCAATTTTATAAGCTTAAGACAAAATAAGACTGCTCGCTCACACCTTTGTCAGAAAGCATTAAATTGTGCTGAAAAGTTGCGTTTATGTTTTAGAAGATTTAGTTTTAAGGTAGAGTAGACTACGTGGTTTAAATTAACATAATGATTTTTTTGTTAACGGTACCTAAGCTATAATCGTAAGGATACAGCCCCTTCTTTCCCGGTACTTAATACCGATTGAATCAAAAAACAATTTTTACGATTATTAAACCTCCGATTGACAACCGGGGAAGCATTCTTGTCGTTCCCATATTTTTATTGCGTGTAAACCCGTCGGCGCGTTTTTATATCATCTCTTCTAAGTGACATAAATTCTAATACAAAGTCCATTTGTGTATCTCGGACGTCTTAAAAGGTACAGGGATAATCGTTTCTCAGCCTTTAACACGGGCCTCATTTCAATTATCGCCCGATTTGATGGACATAAAACTCGGTGGTATGTGTCTATAGATGGCGCCCCACGGGGCGTCTCATCTACTATTTTTTCAATTTCAAGGATGCTAATTTAATTATGGAATCTTAATTTTTATTCTTCTCACGCACCCGTGTCCTGCCTATTAATAATTTCCATAAGTAACGGCGGTTCGGCTGACTCTTTGTCGTGTATTTTATTGTCTTTTTCGTTCACTATCTGATTGGAAGTTTGTTGGCCGTGTAATTTTTTTCGTTTGTCGAGACGACTTTAAATTTTCCTTGTTATTTTTACGAGAAGAATTTTATTAAATAAATAATTGTTAAGTCTTCATATTGCATTTTGAATTAAGAAAAAATATAATTATATTGTTATAATATAACTAAATTATCCTAGCCCCAATAATAAGATATTAATCCGTGTTCATCAACACGGATCTAGTGAGATTATTAAATGAATAGGAAAGGATTTTGACGTCACACGACAAATTGACTAACCACGAGGACATGCGTTCAAATTTGTAGAGCTAGGAAGGAATCGAGACGAAACTCAAGAAAGTACAAGCACTATAATAAATAGTAAACCTCGTTACAAGCAAAATATAGAAAAAGCCCCACTGTTCAATTTTAAAATACTCAGGTATAGGTAGCAGTAGCGTTAATTAACGAAATAATTTTACCTAGGTAGGGGGGGGGTAGTGTTTGGGGTTCAATCTTCAAAGTTCAAAGTTCAAAATGTGTTTATTCGAAGTAAGATTTTACAAATCACTTTTGGACGTCGAGGAGAGTTCACGATTTGGCTGTATTCTGTGGAGAAGAACTCTCCGGAAGAAACTCCACAGGCGTTGCATCTTTTCAAAATATTTTTACATAATTATTATTTTATACAATTTGATTAATATAACAAAGAGTGCAAACGAAATATGCAATTAGAGAATCTAAAAACACATTTGAAACATAGTTATGAAATTATTCATTTAGACTAGTTAGGTATATGAATTACTTTCTTCACCAAAAACTTCTGAAACAAATTAATAGATAATTTAAAAAAATGAGGGTGAACATATTAACGCCTGTTAATTCTAACACTTCCTAACTCGCATTCTTTCATTGAGTGCTATGAAGAAGAATAATGTCAACCAGTCACTGATACACACCTTCGAAAAATAAACGCCTTGCTTTTTTTTACTTATTATTCTGTTTGTTTCGAGTACCGTGGTAAGGCTGGCTAGGAATGCGAGGATACTTTATTGTATTGATAAGTAGCTGTACCGTTAATATCATATATTTTATGGCTGTTATAAAAACGATTTTTGTTAATAAGATCGAGCGGTTTGAAAATGGACTGCCATCCATGTCTTTTCCAATCACGATGTTAGGAAAAATCTATTTTTTGGAGCCGTCAGGAATCAAACTCTCAGATTAAAGGTTGGGATATCACTGGTCAATTTCTCGAATACATCAGTTTCGTTCGACTGCATGTTTTGATATGACTGATGAAAGAAAAAATCGAAAATCAAACTTTTTTGTACTGTGTTTGCTTAGTGTTTGTAGTAAAAAAAGAAAGTGAAATACCGTTTAATATTTGACTGTATAGTCATTGACCACCAATTTAAAACTTGGAAAGTGTTGATATGTGCCGGCAAGACGGATGGGGTCCACTGGTCGTGTAACAAGGTGGCCGAGCTATTCATCAAAGAGCTTGTCAATTATATTATTATTCCGGTGTCAAACTTCGTCTAGAATGTCCACCTTAATTAGAATTTATTTGGTACACATTTCACGCGTCTACGTTTGCTGACTGAGATGAGCTTGTTGAATTTCAATTTTAAGCTCTCCTAAGCGAAGTGAGATTCAAATATCTATTTAGAATATTCAATCGAAGCGAAAATGAAAAGAAAATATCGAGTTCTTCCGATATTCGAACTTGCTTAGCTAACCGGGCTAATATAGGGGCTGCTGTACTAATTACAAAACGAAGATTAGATTGATCTTTCCGTTGAATAATAGGTATATCAATGAGATAAGAGAAATCATGTGGAAGCTAACAATTTGATATTTAAAAAGTCTTTGGTAAAGAAACTAAGAAATCCATCCTTTACATGCAGTTTGCATTGTTGATCTAATTATTTAATAAATGAATCAACTTTCTTGGTTTTTGCTGTTTTTTGTACATGGAAAATATTATAATTTTTCGTGTTATTTGTGAAAAAAAAAGTATTTCATCACACGCAATGTTGCTTAGGTTCATGTTATGATATCTTAATCCATCAGAAAATATATGAACCCCTAGATCTATTAATTACTTTGTGCTTAACGTCACATTTCTGAAATTAAGATGTAGATAAAAATCGGAACACGTGTCTTATGTAAATTAAAATATGTTATGCAAGTTTTTGAAAGTTAACATTTTATGTGTGCTTTCGTCAAATGTCGTTGTTATCACCATTAATCTGTGATTGATTGGTTGGTTCATAATTTCACCACATACTTTTCATTAATAGCTACCAGCTTATATGATTATCTAAGTTAATTAATTAATTGTTACACTGAGTAGGCGTACCGGTTTGCTAACAGAAAATTGATCACGTCGATATGGTTTTTTTTACTAATTTCTCTTGTGATCTAAATACTTTTATGTAGTAATGACTCACCGTCAGTTGCAGAAAGATCCATTAAAATTAAAGCTTCTTTAAATCTATTGCTGACCCTTTTTATTTTGTTGACAATTACCTTGCTGATGTTTTGTTTATCCATTCATTGAAGTCCATAATACCGGATGCAGCTTTATTTAACACGATTTTATTTTAACGTAGATATAACGAAACAAATTTTAATGGTGTAATTTTTTTCCCTTCCTCTAATTTTATTGTTATTCAAAACCCCTGCATGATTTTATTAGCCAAGTCTACTCGTAAGTTGAAAGTTTTTGTTTGTAGATAAGACTTAACTTAGTAAATAAGTATCCTGTATTTTTCATTTTTGACTATTTATTTAGCTTTAATTTTAATTTGTTTATTTACTGTACACATATTTATTCAGTTAATCAGATATTAAAACTAATAAAGATTGAAATATGACAATATTTCTTAGTTTAATTAATTTTATACAGACAAGGTACGTCTTCCATTTGGTGTTTCTTTCATTCTGACATTTAGTTTGCATAAATATCATCACCATTCTTCAAGCCTACCGTTGGTCTGACCTTTCTAATTCAACTGTTGATTAGATTATTTTTTTGTATAATCAGTGTCTTAATTACCATATCAGTATCGTGAAACCTACATTTCTTCCAATTGTGGAAAGTGGTAGTATCGTTATTTAGCTATGTGACCTTTTAAGACCTAAATCGGGGTTCTAAATCTAGCCTTGCGTTTATTCCACACGCGCTCTTTCGTTTCTACTTTGATCCGTCGCAAGATACAATTTTATTGTATATTTTACTAGTTGTCCGCTCACGGTAATTTTTTTTTTATAAACAAAATATAGTAAATATTCCAAAACTTTTATCTATAGATCTAGAGCTTCAAGTTCAGTAAAAAGGGTCGGTTTTTTGTCGCTTTCACGCAGAAATACTTTTATTTAACTAAGCTTATTTGTTTTTTAGGGTTAGTAAAGTTTTATTTAGATCCCTATTTTCATATTAGTTGGTGTCCGTACAAACTATATTTTTATGTTAGGCAGTATACTCAAAATAATTTACATATTACTTATTTGATAAGGAAAACAACAGAAAAATATGTTTGTGTGTAGTATTACATTACAAACATGAATCACCGAAGTGTATGGGTAATAATGGGTATTCTGCGTTCATTGCTAGGACAAAGTTTGTATGGAATCCTTGGTATCAATGAAATGTATTTGTATTATTTGGATGGAACTGAATGGATCTAAGGTTATTTATAAAGTTCTTTTTATAATGTATCGTGAATACGATATCAAACTTTATAATTATAATTTGTTATCCTGTAATAAGGCTAGCATCTACGAAGCTTTTATTCAAGATTAAGCAATTTACATGTATCGGAACATGTATTTGCGTGTCGATGGTCTATTTAAATACATGTAGTGTACTTATCAGGGAGTGAGGATCAAATGCGAGCGGTAAAGCTACACTTGAAGGTAAATTTACGATTTTGAATTAAATTCTAAGGTTTCTTGTACATAAGGTTCATAATATATCTGCTGATATTATTTCTTTTTATTGATTTTCAATACCTTTAAATCAAAAGTCGCTAAATTGGATACTAGTCACTCAGATAGAAATCTTTACAATTTCAGTAAGCATTTTAAGGTATACATGACATGATTAATAAATAAATATTAATTCAAGAGTAAATAAAATAGTCTGCTTCCCGACTAGGTAGTCACATAGGATCTTACTAAAAAAAGTTAATCACAAGTTAAACGCTTGTCTAAAAAGACTTGTATGAAGAATCTCATAGATATATCATATATATTTTTTAGTATGTTTTTAACGCGTTTTCATCTTTTTTGTGGTCAGGGTTGACGAATACATGAATTACAAATTACAAGTACAATTCGAAATTCATTACATAGACGACATAATAAAAAAATAACGGTTTACATTTGAAACTAACTGGCAACGCAATGGATACTAAATAGAGCTTAGTGTAGAGCCCCCTAGTAGTAGCTAAATAGACTTGTAAGTGTGTCGTAGTGAGTATGCATGAGATTCGAAACTGCAGTAAAAGTTGCATCCTCCCGTCACAAGCACTCGCGAATGACTATTTCTTGCTCAACGTCTTCTTCATTCAATACAGAAACCGATTGACTTTTGACACTTGGATGGTATTGATATCCGCTTATGCCTCAGATATGTTGATACGACATATATTTTATATGTTATGTATGTGTGATGAAATTCTCGGCATCATCGATGGAATATGAAATTTTCAAAGTTTAATCTTCTTCTTATCGAGTGGGTTTCGAGGTTAACCTACTTCAGAAACCCTAGTGTCGGAATTGCTGAGCCGCCTGAAAGTTTAATGATTTGTTAAATTAATAAAAATTTTGGCTGACCCGTGATAAATGAGCTAAATATAATATTTTACTTCGGTAATGTTTGAGGCTTTCGCGCTTACTACACACACATACATACATTTTACTTAGGTTCCTATAACCGCAACTTATTGACTCTTGCCAGAACGCGATACGTGAAAAATCCACAATACATACGTGAACATTATAATGTCTTAGGTACCAGATTTGATGATATAGCAGCAAAATAAGGTTTGATTAAACAGTGTTAGGACAAGAGCTATAAAAGCGCATATTATACTTTTAGGTAATGATGAATTATTTAAATAAATCACTATTGTATTTTTATGCTCAGTCTGTGTGCTAGTGGAACGTGCCAGCACTTAGTACCAGTTAAGTTAACTTGTAATCGGAAACATGTTTGTAAGCAAAACTGTTACAAGTGATTATAATAAAATGCAGTTTTTTACGCACAGTCTGCAACTATTACGAGTATGTATGTATGTATATGTACGTGGTCGTATACTTGATAGTGTTTTAGTAGTCGGCAGAAATTTTAAACAAGTTTTTAATTATATGTATTTGAAGAAAGAACAGCTATATATTCATATGATAGGTGTGTCATAGTGATAGGTCAAAGTGAAGAATATAATTGCTAGGTATCCTTAAGAAGATAATGAACAACATGGACATGACATACTTTTTCAACCTTAAAAAAAACTATTTATATAATGTTGTGGTTTCTTTCTTTATAGTCTGAGTAATTTCACTTCTTTTCACCATTTTAGGAAAGTAAAAAAATTCAAAATGAGCTGGAAAATTGAGGAATTGCTTTTTTATAGCAGTTGAACAAGACAGACCGCATCTAATTTAAAATATAAAAAACAGCAGTAGTTTTTTAATTCGAATAAAAAAATGTCACAAATTCTTTACCTTATTTAATTGTAATAAGATGTAAATTAAAAGCAAATTTTGTCAATAAATTGCCGTTTACATTGTGGCTAATAGTGCTGCGTATAGACAATTAAAAGCTAGAGTAGTTGTAAACAATCAGCTGGTAAAGTGATATCACGCCCCGTTATCAACAGAGCTTAAATGTCCTTCTGTATCATTACTTGAATTGAGAAAGGTTAATTATTTTAGTATCTTTCAAAATTGTTGCGTTTTAGTTTGGGTTTTGCTTTCAAACTTTAACGAGTTTACCAATTTATATTTTTTTCCGATCGGACTTTATTAATCAACAAAAAGCACTATTTTTAAATAAATGTAATTAATGGTAAAACTGAAAAAATATAGTTCAATAATATATAAATGTTCTCCTATTAAATGACTTATTTTCACCGGGAAAAAAAAACAGCTCCGATAACCCTTTGATACTAAACGAACGCGCTGAAGATATTCGTACTGTTCATATCCGTGCTTACGGTTCATACTCGATTAGGCGTACTCTATCCCTCCCAGAAAATTTTCTACTTATACTCTAAGGTTACAGATTTATGTAACCGATTCTAACCCTTTAATTTTGCGAGAAGACTTAAAAAAGAACGAAAAATATTTTTCTAAGATAATGCAATTTATAATAGAAGGTTTAATAGAAAGGAATAGATTTTATTAAAAGCAAATTATCATCGCCCTGGGCGGTTGACGGATCGACAAATAGCCGCCCTAATGAAGAAACATAGCCGCGATAAAGGCACCATTAAAATAATACGTAACTTTAATAAATGCTTAGTTCGCTATTGAAAATTTCACCATCGAGCAACTGGCCCGCACACTGGTCAGGTTGCTTTTACTTCTAACAATCACCTGCAAATCCTTCGTCGAGTGGTAATACGCTCACCTAACATTACGGAAGTTCAGGGTTCGAATCCCGGTGGTGGGGCTCTCGTCGAACAAAGATCACTTTGTGAGAATTTCCCCAGTTTGATTAGGACATGAAAAGAAAGATGAATCCTTGCTTCGGAAGGCACGAAAAACCTACTATCTACGGATATAAGGCCCTGTCAGAAGTATCAGGTGAATCAATAATTCACCTTTCTTTTTCATCACAGGATCGAGAAGCTGTCAAACGCGACATATTGACAGAACTACTATGGCTCTAATGTCACTATGTCGCGTTTGACAGCTTCTCGAGCCTGTCGCTACTTACATAGTAGGTCTACAGGGTTTGTAAGGTAGGTTACGTTCGAAACCCCTACAATAAGCAAACAAGCATCACCTGCCAACAGAAGCACATAAAAACATGTGTAACATTTCCAACAGCCTGTAGAGAAAGCACGATGTGAGAAAAAACAAATAACAACTCGAGTAAGCACAAAGCATCGGTACAAAGAATGATCTTGAAAAAAACTACGCGGAAGTGAGCAATCCATATCGAAATCAATATATAATGATCATGCGTCAAACAGAATGATTATGGAACTAATATTAAAGCCTCCCGACCAATACACGAAACACCGATAGATGGTCACGATTTGACAGACAACCGTCATTAGCATTGTTTATTTTATTTATTTCTGTTTATAATGAAGTTTTTTTCATTTGAACGTACCGTATTTAAACATCTTATGTGTTGTTACGTAACTGGTATAGTTGAAGTCCGTGGGAGAAGAACTTTCTGACACTACTCATAAAGACGAAGAGCGTCAGTGGCTAAGTGGCTATGGCCGTGGACTTTCAAACGGAAGTTTGCGAGTTCAAGCCTCGGCACGTACCAACATGTTTTCGATTTTCAAATTCATATGCGTTTATTCGACGCTCTTACGGTGAAAGATAACATCGCGAAGAAACTTGCACACATCTGCGAAGTAATTCAAAGCCTTCAAAGGTTGTGCGTGAAGTTGACCAACCCGCACTAGATCATTGTGGTCGACTAGGGTCTATTCGATTCTTGTGATTGTAGGCTGGAGCCCCTCGGTGGGGACATATTATATGAACTGTTAAATGATTCATTCAGAAATTATTTCATGATGGTATGTATAATAAGCAAAGGGTAAGCAAGCTCAGAACTGATATGTAACTTAATAAAAAGTTATTACTTGTTAAAATTATTCAAAGAATAAATCTCTTTTATTCCTTTCGTGGAATGACAACCTTTATGGCTTCAGAAGCCTTTAAAAATGTAACATAATGAAGACATATTTTTCGACGGAAAATAAAGTTGTTTTAAAGGTAAAGGCTTTGTTCGACTACAACTTTAAAAAGCGACCAAGTGCGAGTCGAATCGCGTAGCAACAAGTAACATAGTATAAAAGTTATTGTAGTTCGTTGTAATTTACTTACCTATTACAGATTTATTATTAGAAAATAACCCCACTGTTTGCCTCGCCATAGTCGGGTAATAACGATTTTGTGTGAAAATCTTAATGCGGTTCACAGTATACATCTACTTACCAAATTTTAACAGTATTGTTCTTATTATAGTTTCGGAAAAAAGTGGCTGAGATATTAGACAGACATGACGAATCCATAAGGGTTCTGTTTTTTGCCATTTGGCAACAACGGAACCCTAAAAAGATATAAAATCATTGTTTTTGCTGAAGTTTTAATCATATGAGCGTCATTAAGATCTGGCACTAAGTTTTCCTTCCTTGTTAACCCATGTTATTTTATATATGTACATACTGTAAAGAATTTTAAAACTGAGTCTAGTAAAAGCTTAAGTAAAGGCAACTCAGTTGATTTATAAAGATGGGTGTGTAAAATTTTAATTTTAAAACATACTATTGTAACTTATACATACTATTGTATACTTATTACTGGATGGCAACACAATGCTGTTTACTACTAAAACAGTAAAATAACACAGTCCATTGCTGGACTAATCAAAAAGCCTATCCATCGATATCTTTTTCACAAGATTTTATCTTTTTATCGTCTCCAAATGCATGAAAATACCTAAGGAAAATACAAATAGTGGCTAATAAGTAAGCAAGTAAGAGTTTATGTCAAAATGTACTTTACCCGTGAATGTGATAGCAGACGAATGGTGAGGTTTGAAATGAGCGAACCATCATAAGCTCGCGGCGCCGCGAGGTCTTGACCATAGATCTTTTAGACAATAACTTTTTATTGCTTGTAAAGTCTTTATTGGTACCAAAATTGCATCTTCGCGTTTGTGAAGAAGGAAATAATTAGATAAAATTTACCCATTTCTTGACAAAAATAAAACTTGTATGGAAGTCATACGATATATATCCTATATTTGCTCTTAGTGAGATTGAAACTTGTTTCTACAATAATAGCATAGCACTATCTATGATAGATAATTTCCACACGATGGTCATCTTCGCCGCCATAATTCAAACGGCTATCTGTCGTGTCTTCGAGTCTAATGATACACTCCACAAAAGTTGCTTCTTATCAAAATTGAATCTTAATCGACGCAGCTATGAATTCATAAAACAATATTAATTGTCATATTTTGCATAAACACATTGGAAATAAATTGTTCTCGATGAGAGTGGACATGGTGGGATGTCGTGGGAGGCAGTATAGAGGCAACGCGCGTCCAAATGTCACTTGGCAACTTGTTAATATTTATTCAATAGCGCACCGGCTTGAAAAGATGGACACTCGAGACTCTTGTGCAGGAAATGGTTAATGACATTCAGTTCTTAGATACACAATGCTAAGTACAGTCGTGTTTATAGAGTATGTTAATATTTCCTGAATGCGCTGCGTGCCGCCGGTTAGTTCACGGCGATCAATTAGTGAGGACAAAAAAGTTTGACAAATTATAGCAGAAAGGCGGTCTTGTAGAGGCGAATTGCACAAAAAACTGTGATACAGTTAAAGTTTGATTGATGGAAGTCTGTTCACACACTTGGCAAGGACAGGGAGATAATTGAATTATAATACCAAAATAGGTTTCCTGTTAAATGATGACACAGTTGCCGAGATGCGTCGGTATAAAGTTCAATTTGGCGATAAAGATTGTTTGTTGAATGCATTTAATGAATTGTAGGAAGTTAACGTAAAACAGAGCCAGTAGGGTGGCGAGATTCCATCGAATCCTTAATTTGTTCACTGAGAATTGCGCAGTGAGCGATATGCAAAATACTTCTGATAGTGACAACTTGCTGAGGATAGATGTTTTGTTGGCCAGTGATTGTGGTATACTAAATATCTTTGTCCAATCATTTAGTTACAATTTACTTACGCTATATAATTCAATTCTATCAACATCATTATTTCAGTATAAAGACGTCCGCTGCTGGACAAAAATGTCTTCACACCGATTGGTCCTGAGCTTCCCGCATTCACCGGAATTCCGCGAACCACACCAAATCGTCGGTATTTTTATTTATTGTATTTTTTTTTTATCCGTACCGTACTGTCCGAAAACCCTCAATATTGTTAGTAAGAACTATTCACTTCGTAGGATTTTTCTCTTCTAGATGTAAAAGACGACTGTCTTCATTTCCATTGTCATCAGGTCACATGTCTGAGGATTGCTTTAACTCTGCTATTTGTCAACGTGATGTTAAATTTTGCTTGTTTGTCGATTACTTTGCTATGTTGTCAATGGCCATGTCTTGTGTGTCCACCGTGACATGCTAATTATGAACAAAGTCTAAGGTAAGAATGTTTCCGAACAGCATTTGATTAATTAAGCTCGTGTTTTGTGTGGCCAGAGTGTGGAATGTGGTTTGTCACTTGACTCTTTGAAATGCATGTTGTTTTCGAGAATTCGTCTGTTTGTCGACTGACAAAACAGTGAAATCATCTTCTGTTGTGTATGGAATTGCTAGATTAGTAATGGTGTCTTTGAAATTATTTTTAGTATCTTTAAAACGTGTTTCGTTTTATATTTTTGTGGTCTCATACCTATATCAGTCTAATTACGCGGTGAGTTTCAAAGCGTGCATTTCCGATAGCACGGATGCCAGTGACACCACCATCTCTCCCCCACAAGTCCGGTGCAGCTTGATTCGAAGCATAGGTCAATTAAGAAAAAAAAGCCGCCGTCTGTATCCTTGTAGATCTAAAATTTAAAAACCAATAATAATAGAAATTACTGAGAATAATGATCAAGATAGAAGCGCGCATATTTTCTAGCTCTTTGGATATAACAATTATTTATTTTTCTAGCAGGCTAGACAACGATATTCACTCGCATAAATTGACATTAGTAAATTTATCTCATATTTTACATATTTTTTAGGCAGCGAAACTATTTGAATAAAAGATTTAGTTTTGTAAAGTTTCACAACCCAGTAGGTTTTATAAGTATTAATAAGCACCACCAACAGATATAATTGTATCTATATCTATGGCAATATTCTTTAGCTTGGTTTTAATATATTGTGTTTAACTTTATCATAGTTCCAAAACTATAATAGTACTTGTACTTTCATGTAATTAATTACTTAAATGTATCAATATAACAGCAACTGGAAGAATGGAATTTTCCTATAGGTTCATACATTAACATGTGTATGGCGTTTTTGAGCAATATTTACGTCTGTGTCTCGATTCATATTCAGTGTGAGTTTTTAACTACAAATTGATATCGGTTCTAAATCGATAGCCAGCTAGCAGCGGCATACCAATTCGCTCGCACGCGTGGATATACTATGCATACCAACTAAACTATACACTGTACATGTACAATATTGTTTTATCAAAGACTTTTTTACTGACTGTATTTTTTTTAACTTCTATGTTTTAGACTTCTGCAATGCTTCTTTGGTTTGTAAAGAGAAGACGACTCTACCCGACGAATTTCTCTAGTATAAGACCTTAGTACACAAAACCTTTAGTAGCTATCAAAAATCATCGTTGTTATCATCATCTGACCTAGTTATTAGAAATATAGTGAATACTATTGTACATATAGATTACAAAGAAATTTACTGCAGGATACGTCTAATATAGACGAAAACTGTTAAAATTGTATTATCAAGAACTTGCTATCGAAAACCCTATCAGGTATTTCCAAAGCAGAATAATATATGATGGCGCCTCGATTAAGATTATTTACGTAGATATCATATTTCTCAAATTGAAACACAATACATTACAATCGATTTAAATAAAGTTGTCAGACAAAAACAATAAACGTTTAGTGGAAATGAATGTAAATTTGTTATTTATGCCAAACTCTGTTACACTAAAATATAGTTTAGCGTGGAGTCACCTAAAAGGGAAACTCGCTTTGATGGAAATCTGAGGCAAACGTTTATAATAACGAAGCTTTATAGTTGAGGATCACAAAAGGAAGGAATGCCTAAAACTTGTCATAAAATTATACTGTTACCAACTGTACAGAAGCCACACACGTATAAAATTATAATAACGTTCCACGTCACGTAAATTTCGAATGGGAATCGTATAATATCGCTATATAATTGAGCGAAACGACTCACAATATTGATTGTAAATTTGCCGATTTGCATACGATTTCGTCTCTACTTGCTTAATTGTCTATTATGGTTTTTGTTTTTGTTACGATAAAGTTAAACTTTGCGTGTGCGAACGTCAGAACAGACGTCACAAATCGGTCACAAATTTCAATTTTTTTAGCCACTATTTGTCACTTTGTTAATTGGACAGTATGATTTATATTACTTTGGCTTACCATGAACTTTTGCATAGACATATTTATTTGGAATAGTGCTTATCGCTGTGGTGGTCGAGGTTATTTATTTTCAGATGAATTTGAAGCCTGCAGATTATATTTTTCTTAAAATTTCTGGTGTTTTCGTAGAATACAATATACTCGTAGTATTATAATTTGTAGTAGTATGTTCGACTTCCGACTTGAAGAGTAGGTATACTAAGTACCTATATATTTCTTGAAAAGAATAATCTCTCCAAAGTTAAGTGAGAAAACAATAAAAAGATAATGAAAATTCCTCAAAACCAGCTTTTGTCGCCACTAGTTTTAACATTAGCATAAACGTATAATAAATTATTATTTCGACAAATAGTTATTAGGTACCTACATAAGATACGGATCTAAAGAATTTGCAGTAATATGTCAAATATAATTAATTATATACACCTTTGTTGATCTTAAAATTAGCAATTTTAATAAAGTTATGAGACCGGTTCATATGTAGATTCTAAGTTTGTGTATTTTAAGCAACAATGTGTTAATAAGATAGATTGATTCTGCAAGTTCAATAGTAAAACAAGCGTATGATAAATTTTTAAATCACTTAGCACTAAGTTTAAACTGATATTTAGTATAAGAGTTGTATGTAGTTTCAAATAGCATAGCATATCCATCACCACCATCATCATAATTTCAGCCGACAAACAATCACTGCTGGAAAAAGGTCTATATTAAGACTACGAGCTGTCTTCCTGCGGCTACGCCCGCGTTGTTTTTCGACTTCCCCGTGCAGTTTCCCGTAGTAGGAATAGGATATTTTCCCGAAGTAAAAAATATCTAAGATTGTTTTATTTAATTTGGTCCAACAGTTTTGGAGATTAGCCAGAACAAACAGATAAACAGAGAAATAAAAAAAATTAAAAATATCTGGATTTGTTCTACGTCACTTCTGACATTTTTATTTATTTATTTACATCCCCCTGACTCGGTTTTTAGCATTTTTTCCTATGTACAGATTTTCGACCTCTACAGGTTTTATTATATTCCTACTAAATTGAACTATGTTACTGTCATTAAGCGCGAATCTCAACCAGCCCTTCTAACACGACAATTCACGCGTAATAGACATAATTTTGTCGTGCGTAGGTTTACTTATCCTATTGGAAGATATTTCAATATGGTGAATTTTCAATGGTATTTTAACAACTAGGTACCCTTGTTTATATAATATAGTTTGTCACAGTGGGCATGCTACGAGGGGTGTTGTATTGTTTTTTTATACAGCTTTTTTTACAATCCATGATAAAAAAATCTGATGAGAGGTCTGAATCTTCATTAGGTATATTACTTCGTGATTCAAGTGACTGTTAGCGCGATTAGTCAACATGCCGCAGGGGTCTTTGCAATAAATTTTCAGACAGAAGACAAATTATTGGAAAAGACTAAACAATGACTTTCACTATAAACAAAAATCAAGCCAATACCAAATGGTGTGAACAGAAAGCTATAGGTTGCATTTCCTCAAGCGCCAAATTGACACCCAAAATTTATCTTTTCAACTAAAACTAGTCCGTTGACACATATATAGCGAGGCCGAAGAAAGCGAAGGGCTTTGAAGGGAAATTTATTTATTACTGTTTGTTGTCGCATTCTTGATTTCCAAATTGACATTTGCATTAGTTACGATGGCATTTCCGATGTCCCAGACAGGCATTCCATTACCTACGTGATGTGGCCCTTATTAACGGTGCTCGCCGATTCAAATTCAAACTAGGCTTAGAAAATACTTATTTATATTGACAGTAACTTATAACAATATTTTGCTGTGCTTTGTTGAGCTCCGTGTTAACTTTCTAGAAATAAAATATTTTCTCGAAAACCTTCTCTTCTTCTTGAACTTTTGTTCTATTTCTATTGTTGCTTTGTTGTTTATAATGGTTATTTTATTTATTCATTTTAATGCCTACCATAACCTATGGTTGTGTTTGAAAGGTGCCATTGTCTCGAAAAATATCCCCTTTCCTTGTATGCTTTTATTTCTTTAATTTCAAGAGATATTACTCCCAATTTTCCAAGCAGTTATAGGTATTTCCATTCCACATGCGTGTACTGTATGTATGGAAACGTATAGGTACTAACTTTTCATAGAAATGTGTGTTACCATATCCAATGTTACGTATATTATAGTGTTTACTGACAAATATCCTGGTCAGGGTAGCCTGGTGCAAATGAATATGCAAACACAAACACGAGATCTACATAATCTTTTAATCAAACTGATGTTGATGTCAACGAAATCTTCGCAAATGTCAGCATACTGCATATCAAATAATATTTTTTCTAATTCCCGGTGCAAATTAAGTAGGTAAGATTGATTTTGTATGAATTTTCATTACCATCGTAATATTATCATCGAACGAAGTTCATCAGTTAATGCAGATAAATTTTAACGTTCTCTCAATAAGGATATAATAATGGAGATTTTACTTAAAATAATTACAGTTGTTCTGGCTATGGAATGACGTCATACATTTTTCTTTGAAGCTGTTTGGTAATAATTTAATTCATCAAGATAACACTTCTTTATCATAATATTACTGTATGTGATCATCCTCTGACAAAAGTTTACTAAAATCACATTCTTGGAATTTTGGATTCAGTCACTTGCCTTTTGGAAAGTGAGTAATGATATTGATAGTACTAATCTCGTTAATACTGAGATCATCATAATCAGGATTGTGTAATGTGATGATACAATTGATGTCTCATTTAATTTTAAATCTCAAATACCTTCCTTTCTTTCTCTACTCTTTAACATTAAGAATATTTGTACTGGTCGTTCTAAAAATCATAGCTTTTTAAACTGGAAGTTGAAGCAATAAAAGTAAAGATCGCGTGCGACTAAATATGGGTAAACGTATTTAAAACCGGGTTGGGGTCACTGAATTAATCCAATTGATACGAAGCCATTGCAACGTCGCTCTGTTTACATGTACAATAAATAGGTACATAGATAAAAATAAGCAGCTACATAAAAACGTTTTTTCAAAAAAAGTCTATTCTATGCCTAGAACTGTACGAGTAAGTATGTATACCTAATACGCCAGTGATAAGATGTTTCTATTAATATACAGTGTACTGGCAAGTGACAGCTTGTTAAAACTAAAAGGACTTGCTAATCAATTTACCCCCAAAAAAATTTCAGAAAACAAAAAAATGTTAGAGAGCGTACAATTCGATTTTTAAGGTTGTTTAACACCACTGTTTACTGAGTAGCATGTCTTTTCAGTATTTCCGGCCACTTAACTTGTGTAGTATAACTAAATTAATTTAATAGTTATAAAAAACCTGTAATTGAAAAGTATCAAACGTTAGTGCGTTCAACTCTCATTCTAGAAGTTCTGGGTTCGAAGGAAAATTCGTTAATCTAATATGTGCCTAAGTTGCAAAGGAGTAAAAATTTTCTTTATAAGATGAAAGTTACTAAACGACAGGTTCTTCTTCAGGTCTTCTATTCCCAGAGTGACACAATAACAAGCGAGAAGGAAATAACAATTAACACGCATTCGACAAGGATGAACCAGTCACGTGGTCGGTATAGAAGACCTTGTTTTCTTAGACCATGGTTACAATAAAACTTACGGGTACTATACCTTCTGAAGTTTTCACTTACTCTCCTTTCAGTCAGTTTATAAATCACCAGGATAATTTCCTATGCACCCCAATGCCTGTGTCTGCCATTAATTGATGGTTTCACTTCCCCCACTAATTGGTGAATTCATTATCTAGGTTTCTTATATACTTCTGAGGACTGCTTACGAAGTATAATCATGTTTTTTCTGTGTGCGAATTGATTTATGGTGTTTGTGTTTTCGTGTTATCGAAAGATAAATGTATTTATTAAACATTATTTAAAAACTTCTCGCACTTGTAAAGTTTTTATTACAAATGTTATTTACTTAGGTATTTAAATACGATATTTAGCAACTAAGTCAGTTTGTCCTGTTGTCATTGAAAATATGTTTTTCTCTTCTTTTAAATCGGATAGAATAATTTTTTTTTTAATCCTGCACATCATTGTTTCGTTTGTATGAATTTTGTTAATTCTTCAAAAAATATTTTAATTGTGGAACGAAATGAAGTTATTTTCTTTTTATTTATAACTTATTAGCTTTCCGCCGCGGCTCCGCCCGCGTTAACAGTTTTTTTCTTTGCTATATACCTCACGGAGCCCGAGACCTTTCCAACGAATGCAAAACCGTGGAAATTGGTTCGTAGTCCATTGAATAAAGCAATTCTAGAGTGCGTGAGCGGGATCGTAAATTTTTTTTTCGGAATAACGTTCAGAGTCTCTAGTTCATAAACATACTAAAAGTCCTGGACACTAGGATAACTGGCGGAGTGGGGGGAGGGGGGGAAAGGGCCCATTTTTGTGTTTTTCGCTTATATCTCAAAATTGGTGCGTTCTAGAGAAAAACTTTTAAAGAGTAGTTGAAAGACCATAAAATTATCTACAAATAATACCGAGAATGTATTTTAAAATTTCTTACCGTTTTCGAGTTACACATTTTCGAAAATTAAGGAAAAAATGGGGAAAATGACCATTTTTGTGTTTTTCGATTATATCTCAAAATTGGTGCATTCTAGAGAAAAACTTCCAAAGAATAGTTGAAAGACCATAAAATTATCTACAAATTATACCTAGAATATTTTTAAAGTGTCTTACCGTTTTCGAGTTACACCTTTTCGAAAATGAGTAATGCAAACGTAACTTTGTAATTCTATGTTTGCCCCCAGATTTATATGGGATTACAAAGTTATCTAGCAGATGATGTATCTAAAAAAGTAGGCCGAAATTGCAAAATATTTTAGTTTTCCCTTGATATATATGATACGCTCAAAGCACAAATCAAATAATATTCCATACGCGTCATGGCTTTTCTTCATTGCCACAACGCGTTGAGATCATATAGCATGTCAGCCACGACACGAATTTCGCTATTTGGTCTTTCTGTGATTGCCACAACGCGTCGTGCGCGTTTTCGTTAGAGCCATAACACAAATTTCGCGATTTGGATGTTTTACTATGACCACAACGCGTTGTGAGCTATTTTTCCGCTCAATGAGCGTTTTCGATCTTTGAGCGTAACATTTATACTAAACACTAATTCCATTCTAAATTTGAAGCTTCTATGTCTGCTAGAAATGCCTTAGTTTTGATGATCGGTCAGTGAGTCAGTCAGTGAGTGGGTGACAAAATTAAGAAACTTTGACTAGTTATAATTCATAAACTACTGGTTCTAATTGATTGAAATTTGAAATGTACCGTATTTATACAATGCCTGCTTGGTTACTGAAAACTCAGGCTTCTAGTTTATCCACAACGAAGTTATAGGGGGTCAAAAATGGCCTGAACTGCTTCGAGAAAACTGAAAAAAGTGCCGCTTTTAGGGTAGGTGTAGGGTAGGGTAGGGGTAGGGTAGGGATAGAGTAGGGATAGGGTAGGTGTAGGGTGTATTACTGGTCAGGATGACGTCTGCCGGGCCAGCTAATAAGTTATAAACCAGCAGCTATAAGGTTAAAAAACTCATTTTCGAAAAGGTGTAACTCAAAAACGGTAGGACATTTTAAAAATGTTTTAGGTATAATTTGTACATAATTTTATGGTCTTTCAACTATTATTTGGAAGATTTTCTCTAGAATGCACCAATTTTGAGATATAGTCGAAAAACACAAAAATGGGTATTTTCCCCATTTTTTCCCCAATTTTGGAAAATTTGTAACTCGAAAACGGTAAGAAATTTTAAAATACATTCGTGGTATTATTTGTAGATAATTTTATGGTCTTTCAACTACTCTTTGAAAGTTTTTCTCTAGAACGCACCAATTTTGAGATATAAGCGAAAAACACAAGAATGGACCCTTCCCCCCCCTCCCCCCACTCCGCCAGTTCTCCTAGTGTCCAGGACTTTTAGTATGTTTATGAACTAGAGATTCTGAACATGTTTCCGCAAAAAAATCTTACGATCCCGCTCACGCACTCTAGACCCCCCTTTGAGCGATTCATTCAATGGGCTATCGTGCGTTCTGGAGTTATAGCGTCAGGAGGAAGGAAAACCCGACTTATTTTTATTTAGTAGATATCAAACAATAAAAAATATGACTTATATTTATATTAACTTCGTACGATAACATCGTTCCTAGAATCAACATCAGCATTTATATCGGTACAACAACAATGTTTCTATTCGAAGCTTTTTATGTTAATTTCACGGAATTTCAGTCAGCAATTTGTTTAACAGTGCACCACTCGACCTAGTTTTTGCGATGACGACCTACATCAATGTTAATGGAATCAAGTAATATTGTATTTGTACGTCGCCATTATTATGTTGCAATATTAAACCTATCTATCATACTATTGTTATAAAGAGGAAAGATTTGTACTTTTGTGTGTGTGTGTATGTTTGTAATGAATAAACTCAGAAACTACTGAATCGATTTCAGAAATTCTTTCACCATTAGAAAGCTACATTCACCCTGAGTAACATAGGCTAACGTTCATTGCGGGAAAATGTCTCATTCCCACGGGAAAAACTGTTAACGCGGGCGAAGCCCCGGCGAAAAGGAAGTCTATAATAATAATCAATAAAGATTCATCTTAAACAGCATGGGCTGTTTTGCTATATATGTCCTCACCGAGGGGCTCGAGCCTACCCCGAATAACAGTAAATAGGCTTTAGTCGATCACGCTGACCCAGTGCGGGTTGGTCGACTTTACACCACAACCTTTGAATTTCTTTCAAGTGTGAGCAGGATTCATAACGATGATGCTTTCCTTCACCGTAAGATCGCCCAATAAACGTCCTCGTACGAATTTGAAAATCGAAAACACATTGGTACGTGCCAAGGCTCGAACCCGCGTCTCCCGCACACACTCTCCTCAATGGTTCATAAACTATGGTTGGTTTCATATTAATCCGGACAAAAGGTCATTGACACCTGCATACAAAGCACACATTTTTTTCAAACGATACGATAAAACTAAGGAAATTATCGCAAAATACGTGATTTGGCATACCGTAGTAGAAGGCGGGGAGAGCATGTGATCTTGCCAGACATTTTGGCGTTACATTATTTTTAATAACTTTCAAGAAAAGAAAGAGGTCAATGAAATGTCTGGATTTATATGAAACAGACCATAGTAATAATACTTTTGACATTTTGATAGTATTATGACCATTTTAATTTTTTTTTCATTTAGATTTTCGCGGGTAGGGCGGGAGGTAATCCACAGCCTGTCTTCTCTAGCCGTTAGATGATAACTTCATAAGGGTGCTTGCTTCCGATCTCTGTTCCTTACTTGTTTGATCATCAGCTACGGGAATTACTTTTTAATTTTTAGACTATTCTTTTTAGACTAGTCTATACTTTTACGAGTATATTCTGTGAAACACTAACTTAAGTGCTAATGTATGTACTCGTATTTACGTAGCGTAATGATATTGGCATGTTGCGTGCTCAGACATATTTTAGGCAGTACAAGCATAATATCGCAGCAGGCGACTAAACTAGCGGTGAATCCTAGTTTAGTCAGAATACGGTCTGAATACCGTTCGCCAATGTGTTTATCTAGGTAATACAAATTGATATATCGAATATCAAGTGAGGCAGTACGACTATGTGTTGCAGAGGCCTTTTTGTAATAGTTACACAAAGAACACGAATAGAATAGATTATTTTTAAAATAGAGTCACCGAAAATAGTTTTGTATCCGTGAGATTGCTCCTATAGCACCTATAGCAATAAGCTCGCCTATGGACTCAATCAATGTAATATTTTAAAACATTTTAGTAAATCTTTATTGTCAGTAAATAATATATTAGGTACCTTAAATAATTAAATGAGCAACGTACATTATATACTTAAAATATACACAAAAGCAGGACTAACAAAAAATATACCTATGAAGACCTGCACTCGGTCGCTTTACTATTATGTGTTGTATTTCTATAAAGAGTATGAATACTCGTCATTTTGTCATCAAAGAGTGTGATATATATGTATTTTGATATACTAGGGCCTTCGATCAAATATTATTACAGTAGATCTTCGTTCTCAAACAAAATCAAACGCAATACACGGCACCGCGTCAACTATCAACATGCCTATACAGATATCGTACCGTTGAAACTATGTGCAAATTGTATTAAATCATTTATTCTTTTATTTTAAATTATTTACTCTTTTATTTTTAACTAGTTGTCCGCCCGCGGCTATACGCCCGCGTTTTATTTCCGTTTTTTTTCTTACCTTTTAAACCTTCGCTGGACTTTCATGAATATTTCAAGACCACTATTTACTCTCACTCCAAGATGGACAATCTGCGCCGTCGTCGTCGATTAGCGATTGAGACAGAAACTGCGCCATGCTTGATTCTGACGTAGTTTTGACGGTGCCGTTTTTTGAGCGGCGGCGTTCATTTATCTGTATCTGTATGTACTATATTTAATCAAAGCCTAGAGCTGGTAAGCCTTGCATCAACGCATCACTAACTTGCGGTTTTCATTGGACTGGTCCGTGTAATTGTTCTGGCGTGCGGTCATGATGGCCATGCCTTCGATATACCGTCCGTTGATGTCACCTTGTTTAGATGCATTGACAAGGATGATGGCTTTCTGGAAATTCAAAGTTGTGTTCAATGTGTTATTTGCATCGTTTCTTATAATTTTCTTCTATTTATTACCTCCTCTTATCCTCCTCCATACTCCATAGAAAAGATAATGTAACTAAGTGATGTAAATATGCCACTAAATGTAACTTTATTTGACTTAAATAAGTTATGTTAAATGTCCAAACGTTAAAATAAATGATTTGAAAATCCAAAAGTTAAAAAACTAATTCTTTGATCTCACTCATTTCTATCTACGTTTTCTGTTCCTGTGAAAAGCTTTAATCTGATTTTATGTTTTGATGTTCTTTCATTATTAGCAGATAATTTTTGTTTTCATAGGATTTGAAATCAATTTGGAAAATTCTATGTTATAATATAAGTTAATAGCTAAAAGTTAAAGAGATTGTTTGTATTTCAGTAACTTATATAACGGTTCATATTATTTCGTAGACGCAACATAAATATAGGCAATCCAGGTATATGGTTATGGATAATGTGGTATATGTCCAATCGTCTTTGTAGAATGTACGGTACCAGTTTAAAAATATAGAATAGAATAGAATATACTTTATTGCACACCAGTAGTAAATTTAAACAATACAGTTACAACAACATACGTGTACAAATAGGCGGCCTTATTTCTAAAGTAGCAATTTCTACCAGGCAACCCATGGTAAAATATATGTAGGAGCGGCCGAGCCCTGAACGTCATCAGACGGGTTTTGCATTATGATTGATTTTATAGTACTTCACTTTGTAGGCGACAAGGAAAACGCGCAAGGCAATTTTACAATGTGGTTATTATATTGTCCAAACTTATTAAACAGTAACAATGTCCAACTAATCTCTAAAATTAAACTGAATATAAATGTCCAAATAAAATCTAACACAATTAATTTTAGAAAGTCTTTGTTTTAAACTAAATAACGAGAACGGTAAACGAATCCGTGGGCCGCGCTCGGCAAAGGCTAAGAACAGAGTGCGGGCACTAGCTTTGCAGCCCCTCTCATAACTTAAGGAATTTTATCACCCACATAGAGAGCCGGCCCACGGCTACGTTCAGCGACATGCCAAATTGGTGATGTCACCACCGTTCCCAGGGTATGTTCGACCCTTGTACGTCCACACGTCCTGTGCGATAAGGTGGCGATAAGCCCTTAACTTAAACAAATCGTTCGTGAGAACTGGGTAATTAAGATTCCAATAGGAGAAGCGAGGCGCCAGATTTCGCGCCGACACGGCGATCCTGACTTTCACACGTCCTCGTGTGATCCAGGCAGGACCCCACCTGCAAAGATTACACCTCCCTTAAAGCTTCCGTTCGGCTATCCTACCAAACTACCGCAAGTACCAGAGTGTAAGGTCTCCACAAATGAGAACTAAGTGTTAAACATTTAGTGTTATGTTAGAATTCAACAATGAAGAACAGATCTAGTCACATTATAAATCAACAAACGTAACTGCAATTCTGACACACACTATGACATTATGAACAACGTGTCCACAAGCCATATCCCAACAGCGACGACCCGACCCTGTGTGACATTAAGAACAATGTGTTCAGAAGCCACGGAGCTGGCATGACATTATAACTAGAGGTGTTACAAGCCACACCAGTCCACGGAGCTGGCATAACGTTATGACTAGTGGTGTCACAAGCCACACCAGTCCAGGTCTCACATCGCAACGCATCGCTCATCACTGAGCACACCACCGTACCCGTCACATGGGCACTCCACTAAGCCCGCGCACCCATTGCTCATCGCCGCCCGCGGCCTCCGATACCAGCTCAACTGGGTTACAGACTTGGTCTTGTGATCGGCAACAAGAACAGGTCGCGAACTAAATATGTCCATTTGAATTGCATTACTATTGTTCTCCAATTGCATTAATATTGTTCTCCGCCGACAACGGTCGAACCTGACTGTTCTTCATCATCGTCATCATCATCAGTTAAAAGCTGTTCCAACTCAGGGGGAACGTCACACTCTGGCATTGCTCGCAAACGTTCATGAGCGTATTTAAACGTTCGATTATTATTCAATGACTTCAAGAGATATCTATCTCCATCAAGTAATTCAATGACTTTAAAATGTCCACGATATTTAGAATCAAGTTTAGTCTGATTTCTTTCATGGTTCTCAATTAAAACAAAATCACCAACAGCAAATTTCTTTAGATTCGCTTTGGTTTTATCAAATCTGCGTTTATCTTGAATTGCATTTTGATTAATGGAGTTTGCTGCACGTTCTCTGATATCACGAATATCTACCTCAGTTTCATCTTGGTCACCCAGGGCTAACAAAGAAAGCGGTCTCGCTACTTTTCCAATAAATAACTCTAATGGACTTGCCTTAGTAACGCGATTGACTGTGCAATTAAGGGCAAGTTGAACGTCGGGAATAGAGTCTTGCCACGTTTTATCTTTTTTTACTTCGACTGCAGTAAGCATATTTTTCAATGTACTCATAACTCGCTCTACTTGACCATTAGCTCTACATGTTCCAGTAGCAATCAAATGTAACTGTATGTTATTGGAATCACAAAAATTACGAAATTGTCTGTTTGCAAAACACCTGCCTTGATCAGCAATAACTCTAATTAGAGCACCAAATAAACCGATTCCGAATTGTAAAGCTTTAATGGCATTAAGCGTATCAAGTTTAGTGGAATGATGCAATAAAACGTATTTAGTAAACGCATCTATCATTACAATGATGTATTCTTTTGTTTGGTTTGTACCACTCAATTTACCAGTAATGTCAATATGAATTGTATGCCAGGGCACAGAAACTTTAGGTATAGGATGAAGTTCAGCTTGTATTTTACCGGATCTGGACTTTGAAACTTTGCACGTTATACAGTTTTCTACAAATTTTCTAACATATTTGTTCATTTTTGGAAACCAATAAAATTCATACGCTTTGTCTAGAGTCTTTTCCCAGCCTAGATGCATTACAGACTCATGAATATTATTAATTACAGACCATCTGAAAGATCTAGTGTAGTGCCTAGATCTAGGCAAACATAAGGACTTAGAGTTTCGTTGTAGAACTCTATGTAAAATACCGTCTGTAATTTTATAATTACTTGACACTTCACTACCAACATCATCGTTATTTAATTCCGAAACAATCGTTTGTAATTCACGATCACGTTGCTGTTCAGCTTTTAACCACGTTTTAGACAATTCTAATAAGTTTACTCGTTTTTCCTGAACTTTTTCTAACAAGTTCTCATTAGACAAAGGATTACGGGACAAAAAGTCTACGTGAGACATTTTCTTTCCGTCTTTATAAACAATTTCAAAATCGAATGCTTGTAAGAAAGACGGTGGGCTTCTCTATCTATGAACTCGTGGTGTGAGGTCAAGCTTGTTACGTGTAGCTTGAAGAGAGTTACAATCAGTTACAACAGTAAATTTTCTACCGTGTAAGAAATAATGAAAATGTTTAATCGACTTGACCACTGCTAATGTTTCGAGTTCGTACGAGTGATAACGAGACTCGGGACCCGTCGTCCTTTTACTAAAATAAGCTACGACGTGCGAATAATCTTGCAATATAACTTTGCCACGGTAAAGACCGAAAACGCCTGTGCTAATATTTTTAAAAGTTGTGACACTTTGACTAGAGTCGGTCATTAGAATAACTACATGATTCCTTTTCAAAATAAGACTGTTACTGGAAACTTCAACAGAAAATACTTGTTTAATTAAATCTTGTCTAATCAATACATCGTATTGCATGGCATCATCTGGCACTACATGAAAAAGCAATTCAATAACAAAACGATCAATGGAAACTTGCGACAGTATCTGACATGTACAGCATACATCGCCATTGCCAATGCCCATTAAAGTGACCACAGATGAAAAACGTTTTCCCATAAACTTATTTGCAACACTTTCTTTAATCAGAGAACATTCAGCCCCAGAATCAAAATAAAAATAGAACGACTGACCGTTGTGAGTAAGGCGAGACGTGCCAACAGAACAGAGGTTGATGCGACGCCGCTGCTCCGCCGCCGCCGGGGACTCTCCAGCGCCGCCACCAGTAGCCGCCTTCGCTGCACACAACGTAGAGATGTGGCCCATCTGTCCACACTTGTAGCATTGTGGAACAGGTCTCTTCTTAGGATCTTCTTTCTTCGTGTCTTTTCTTATTGGATTTTGCATAAGTTGTATCATCTTCTCTCGATTACAGTCTTGAATTCTATGGCCAATTTTCCCACAGCCAAAACATTTTGATTCCATTATCTTAGGACGTTTCGACGCCTCTTGACCACTTCTAGACTCTTCATTTCGGCGTTTTAAAAAGCTATACGCTTGCAGCTCTTTTTGTAGATCGTGACGTGTTTTAACTTCTGTAGTGCATGCAAGACGTCGCAGTCTTGGATCTTGTTGTGCCAATACAGCTAGCACTGTAGAAACTGCAATGTGCTCGACGTCTACATTTTTCCATCGATTAATTAAGTGGTTCACCTGACGACTAGCATAGGCTCCATAATTTTCATTTTCTTTGATTTTCTCACCATAGAGTTGCATCAGTGTTGCGGCATGCGTTTCAACAGTTGAAAATCGGCTCAGGAAAATTGTTTTGAATTCCGTCCATGTCATTCCAGCGTAAGTTGCTTGCGACAGCCATGAAGATGCATTTCCTTTCATAGCTTTAGTCAGCGCAATAACAAGAGGAGGCCCTCTCACAACTCGGCGGTCGAACACCACGCCTGTGCATCGCAATCTGGTTTTTCAGGATGAAATTCAGTGCTGCCTGAATTGCCACACTGCTATTCGTTGACGGGGACTGAATAGCACAGATGAGCGTACGCAAATGTTCATTCTGCGCCTCGAACAATCTCTTCCATTCTTGATCATTTTCGCGATTTTCATCACTTTGCACTCGCGAATTAGTCTCATATTGCACTCGCGATGTGTATCCCCGCTTCTGATGTAGGAGCGGCCGAGCCCTGAACGTCATCAGACGGGTTTTGCATTATGATTGATTTTATAGTACTTCACTTTGTAGGCGACAAGGAAAACGCGCAAGGCAATTTTACAATGTGGTTATTATATTGTCCAAACTTATTAAACAGTAACAATGTCCAACTAATCTCTAAAATTAAACTGAATATAAATGTCCAAATAAAATCTAACACAATTAATTTTAGAAAGTCTTTGTTTTAAACTAAATAACGAGAACGGTAAACGAATCCGTGGGCCGCGCTCGGCAAAGGCTAAGAACAGAGTGCGGGCACTAGCTTTGCAGCCCCTCTCATAACTTAAGGAATTTTATCACCCACATAGAGAGCCGGCCCACGGCTACGTTCAGCGACATGCCAAATTGGTGATGTCACCACCGTTCCCAGGGTATGTTCGACCCTTGTACGTCCACACGTCCTGTGCGATAAGGTGGCGATAAGCCCTTAACTTAAACAAATCGTTCGTGAGAACTGGGTAATTAAGATTCCAATAGGAGAAGCGAGGCGCCAGATTTCGCGCCGACATATATGTATATCTTTTTACGCTTAATCATGCTGGATGTATGACACAATTCCACACTTAAAATTATTTTACGACATGCCCATTTCACGACTATTTGCTCATAATATTTGCATTACAATTAAAAAAACAAATTCGACAAGGCACGTAGTACCAATACCAATAAATAAAATCTAAGAGGACTAAGTATAAGATATGAATTTTAATGGAATAAAAATAATTGGTACAAAACTAAGTTTTGACTTCATAAATAAAATTTAGGCTTTTGTTTACATTAAATCAGCCTATCTACTCTTTTGTGCATAACTTAATTCTATTTTTAAACGAAAATATCCACCTAAAACACACACACATCTTTCGTCAATGTATATAACATTATTTTTTATTCTTACTCCTATAGAAAAGTTTCTTCTCTCGATAATAATTTGTATAAAAATGTAAAGCCGCAAATGGTCAAATGGCACTTGGCCGTGCGCTTGCATTAATGAACCCAAAGCCGAATGTTTGTAAATTCCAGAACACTATTTATGAAATCACAATAATGTATGGCCTCGTCTAGAGTACTGTGTATCTTAATTTACAAATAAAGTTATTTGTTTAGAAAATTTCAAGAGGTTTCATTAGATGAATGAAGAGCTTGTACAACATACTTTGATCTAATATTTTATACACAACTAGCGACCGCCCCGGCTCCGCACGGAAAAATTATTATTGTGGGTTATCCTTAAGTATATTATGCATGTATTATACATATAAACCTTCCTCTTGAATCACTCTATCTATTAAAAAAAACCGCACCAAAATCCGTTGCGTAGTTTTAAAGATTTAAGCATACATAGGGACATAGAGACAGAGAAAGCGACTTTGTTTTATACTATGTAGTGATTCTGATTAGCACAAAGTTTTCATATTTGCGAATTAAATTATTCTTTTTTTGCTTTATCAAATTCTTAAAAGGGTACCTAAGTAAACATGTTGACGCTTAAACTGTTTAACGCATTTGAAATCTTGATCCTTTGAAATCTTTGAACCGAAATGGGTGAGTAAAAGGTGCTAATGTGGTTTATGACCAATCGTCTTTGTAGAATGTACGGTAGGTAGGTACCAGTTTACAAACCTTGAAGCGGGGATGACGACAATCACAATTTGTTTAAAGTCTATTGCTGCTTCGTCATGACAAGTTAACAAGCAGTCCAGAATAAAACCATCTAGGTATATCATTTGTTTTCATAAGTCTTTCGTCTTCTTGTCTTAAAGCCCTTGACCGAATGCGGTCCGTAGTGTCATGTAGCCTGACTGAAGGTTTATGTACTTGTATTACTTGACAAGCACTTGATGATTCCTAGGGCTCAGGCTACATGCATTAAGAATTATGAGGAAGACCTTCATACTAATTTGTTTTGTAAGCAAATAATTGCTTTTCAGTAATTTTCCTAAGAAAATCTAGTGGTTGTTTTTGTTGGAAAACAACATAACGCGTATTTTTAAAAACATTAAGTACCTAAATGTAAAATGAAGGATATTATAGATTTTTACAAATTTTATATCTAATTTCGAATTCACATTGTTGAAAATTATAACGGCAGGCGCAGGTGCCTTTGCATGATTATGGATCACAGTCACAGTTTTGCTGGCCGCTAATGTAAATTTTTGAAAAGAGAATGCTAACGATTACTTTTTTGACAGCATTATCAATTGTTTTATCCGACACGAAATTGAGCGAACGTAAAACTTACCTAAAACATTGAGTACGATCAGAGTAAAAATTTCCACATGTACTGTGTCTCATTTGAATGGTCTATAGAATAAAAACTAAAAGAGATGAGTTGCTCTTATGGTCGAGTAAAATCCATAAGATTTGTTTCCTCCCATATTCGAATATTTCTACTTGCCAGATTTGTCTAGTCCATAGGGTATAGCTATTCATGTGTATATCATCTTCATATATTTGCAGTTGTATGGCGAAGGTATGCACTCAGCAAACACAAAACTTTGCTTAGGCATATCTCAATAGTACTTGAGTACTTACTTTGATTTTGCACCAAAACCGGAACTGTGTGAAATAATTCGTTTATCAAAAATCTCAAACTAAAAAAATAAAATAGTATAACGATATTTTTAAATTTTTCTATAGTGAGAATATTTTTATATTTATTTCTAATAATTCTACTGAACATAACTGGCTACAGCTAAATAACACTTAATTTTTTATTAAGAAGTATTTACTGAGTTAAAAAATTGCAATGAGATTTAACATTACAAATGCATTAGCTGGACTTCTGTAATTTAGCAATGCAATAAAATTAATTTGACACTGTATACTGCATCTAAACATCCTAAGTGCTTTGCAACTAAGTAAATAGTTTAAAAACAAATGTGAAGAGTTACTTTGCTTTGTGCGTAAAACAGTTGCAATATACCTCGTATAATTCGTGATGTACCTACAATTACATTTGCAATTGGATCCTAGTATGTACGATTACATACTTGTACAGAAGCCCGCACAAGCGGTTGAACATTCGCACACCGAAATTCACCCCTACTGCTACGGAATACGGGCGCACTCAAGATAAACATGTCCAGCCGCATGTGCTGGCTACTGTACATCGCCAGGATTGTAAATCTGCGACAGTCTTGTGTTTCTCCCATCAGTGTCACTGGAATGAATTCAGCATCCGCGGCGACCGACCCTTGCTCTTGACCGAGAAAAACAACAGCTGGAACAATTAACCTAAATAATGTGATTAGCGCAGTTGCTAAGTCGTAAACAATCCGAACACTGCTCGTCTCGCGTTAAACAGTGGGTCAAAAAAAATGTTTAGTTTAAGAACAGTATTCGAAATCATTAATGAGGTGTTTCTTTTCTTCAGTTTTTGGAATAAAAATCCAAAACACCTCTTTGATGTATTCTGGATGATTCGTGGGCTAGTATAGCATTACAATAATCTGATGAAGATGAGAATGAACAAATCGTGAAGTAGTTCTTATCTTTCGACCAAGAATATATACGAGTATACTTGCTACCTGTTGTTTAGAAACTCAGAAATATATATTCTTTGTCTTCTCCAAAAGGTCTATGCGATTGGATATTTTAAATTTTCTTGTTTCGTTATGGGGGGCTTTTCTTTAGCCGTGGAAATTTATTTATCTTCTGCAACTATTATGGTGTAATATTTTTACAGAGTATTTCTGACATTAAGATAATAATGTAAGAAATAAGTAACTAATAAGTATGTTTCCTTGAGCATTATCATATAACAATAGAGTATATTTCAACTTCGCTGTTACTGGTATTTGTTAAATCTTACATTTTTGATTTTTTTACGAGTCAGGTAGCCAAATCAATAATATTTTATGCTCTATTGTTAAAACCACATAACTGAATTATTTGGAAAAATATTTGACATAAAATAAATAAATAAGCATTAATAAATAATAATTGCACCGGGCCCGTGAAGTCGGTCAAAAACTGTGTTCCTTACCTTTAATTTGGGGAATAATCGGGACTTATTTTAGATGCGTGCCAAGTCTTAACTTTGCGAAAGGTGGTTTTAGTTCGATATTCTTGGGAGCTTGGTAAAACTTAAGAGTATCTTTATATGTGTTATGTATGTATTTGGGTTGACAGTGTGTATAAAAAGAGCTATAGTTGTACGTTATAACCTATAGACAATCGAGCTACCGGTCCAATTTTATTCAAGGCAAGTTGACGACAGGATTGCTTCGAACGTGTAGGCATTACTAGGCATGCAGGGGTAGTCCTACAAGTAGATGTGGGGCTACAATAGCATAAATAAAGTACACATTTTGTGATTAGAAATCGTTGAGTAATACACTGTTTTTGTAAATTCGCGTTTTTTTTTCCACTATTGTTAGTTGCGTCACCTTTCTTTTGTTTCAGTACTGGTTATGAGGTCTGTGAGTTTTGCGCAACAACACTAGAAAATTCCACTTATTATTTGGCTACAACTGTACTAAAACTTCATACATACTTGTATGTACATGTGATTATGTTTTTTTTTGTACAATATTTGGATTAGCGGAACGTACTTTGCATAATTTATTTTGATAATAGTAAATAAGTCAAATGCTAATATTTCAAGTCTAGATTGTTATTCAACATTTCTCACAGGGACATACTTTTGGGTGTTATTATGTAATATTGTACGTCAGACACACACTCTCGAGCCTTTTTCTTCTTCTTTTCTTATGTTTTTGCCCCGTTTCGACATAAATAAACTGAGTTTTACATTTAACTACGTAGAATAATGAATTAGTTTTTGTAACATTATTGAAAGAATGTTCTTGTTTTCTTTTTTTCGACATGAAAAAATAATAGAAAGACGAACTTAGTGCTGTAATTTGTGTGATATGCAACCAACGTGTTATTTAAAAACCTACTCTACGCTCTGCAAAATCTCTGGCAAGTTAGCCAGTCCATTAAACTGTGCAAATACTGTACTGGAAGCTTTTCTAAATGGTTTAAACTGATCATCTATTGTGACCGAGTCAATTTGCATGAAGAGTAAAAAAAAATCGTTATTTAGAAACTACAGTTGTACAGTTTCATGGGCCGACTTACCGCACGCTAGGTTTTGGGTTATTTTACCTACTAACACTGTTGTATTTGTATCATCATCATCATCTTGTCAGAGGGATTAAGCAGCGTTAGTCAGCTTTGAGGCAACGACGCTCATGCTCTTTTGTATAGGTAGGTACTGTGTTAAAAACAAAAATATGTACTTCAAACATGTCACACATTACGCCTGATAACTCCGCCATTACGTTGTCATTACAAGCTCGTCACAGATGCACTCCTCGATGCATACGGTGCATATTGCACAACGCCACTATGACATGACTCAGCTTTCAGCACTGCGCTTGCGCTCCCAAGTGAATTGGGACACATAATAAGTTCATTGACACTTCGATGCGACTGTCAATGTCGTCAACATTGCCACAGAACATATATTCCAGTACAACACTACGACTAGGACTAGGTATTTTACACTGCAAACGTAATCTAATCAGACTGAGAAGCAAGTGTTTTTTTATTGTACGTATATACGTACACACTTGCTTTAAATAATATTATTTGCTCTGTGGTTTTGTTTTGTTTGTAAAAAGTTTACGCAATATCATCTTCTTTTTAATTTGTTCTTTGTAGTAAGTGCTGAATTTCACTGTTTTTCTTTAAATGATCGTTCTGATTGTTTTCAATTTTGTCACCTGTCAAGGGAAAAAGTTAATGGGCGATGATTTCATTCGTTTATGAATTAAATTCAATTAGGAAGTCCTCGTAATATTTTTTGTTCTTCATCAATTGACCCTGTACTTTAATGGCACAACTTATTAACTGCGTAGAAAACTGAAATAACTATACCTTATTACCAAGTAGGTATTTTGATGACGTTAAAATAACGTCATTTAGTAGGGACACACCTTATTGGTTTCATTGCCACAGCCTTTTGACTTTGACTTGTCAACTTGGAGTGCGAGACAAGGAATCTATACGAACACACGCCTTTACTTTACATACAATATAAAGTTTGACTTCGGTATTGATAAATATCACTAAAGATATGTGTTCATTATTTTTAACAGAAATTCCTAAGATTCGCTAGAACTATTTTGTTTATAAATATTGCTTAATTTAGCTTCAATAAACAAAGAAAGCTTATAAATACTTGAAGTAAGCTTACTGAAAGTTGCTACGCTTTAACGTACTACGCGACTACGAGCTACGAACAAAATCGGAAGAAACTTCTTTTAATTTTTTGTACATAATAATATATTTTTTGGCTTGTTGCTATTTCCTTATCGGATTTCAATCGCTTGTGGATACTATAACTCGTTATCTTCCTGTTTTGTGCATACAAAAATATTGAGTGCAGAAAATAATTTCATTCGGATTTTAAATCGAAATAGTATGTCGCACATTTTGTAATAGAGAGACCTAAAAAAAGAGTTATCTGAATAAGGACGATCTTTTATTTTATTTACAATTAACACAGGTACAACAAATTATGATAACTCATTTTAATTTTTTTTGATTATGTCTATTTAATGTGTTGTGTCATCCTGCCCAGGTTTGGTTGATCTAACACTTTGCCAGTTTGTTTGTCTACTGGCGCCTCTTCTTGTAATTGTTGGAGTAAACAGTGTCGGGCAGTCGAGACGCCTGATTTACTAATGTATCTAGTTTTAGCACTTACACAATCAGCGGATTTACCGCGGAAATACTATGCGGTTGAACTGAAACGGATAGGAATGGACTTTTTTGATATAGAGGTGCGAAACAAACATGACTATTTTGTATCTTTCGATTACAGTCTTGTTATTTGCTAATAAAAATAATTATCGTGTTTGTTATGAGGAATATAATTGATTGTTTGCGTCAGAAGATACACTTGAAAGTATTATGATATATATTTTTAATAAGGTGGTGATAAAGTAGAGTTTTTAAGTAGGTGAATAATCATTTGGTTGTTCATTTGTTAATCGACTTTCCCCGTAGGAATGAAATATTTTCACTCAGACAAAACCCTCTAAGTGACTATCCGGCCCTTAATCTTTTTTTTAAAAAAAGCTTACTCCGTTGCTCAGTTTCAGTGTGAAAAGAAAACAAAAAAAAACAAATCTCGCATTTATAATATAAGTAGGTATGAATTAGTATCGATATAAATGGTTAAAGCTTTGCGCCTGTCGGAATTCTATTGACGCTGCGCTTACCGCATATAATAAACGAACAGCTTTTTTATAACGAACACTCTTTTTTAAACATATGTTTGAGTGATTTAAATAAAATTCAATGGTGATCGAGTACAAATATCCTGCTTACGCTTACCTAAAAATAGGAGATACGAAGTGTCACAAAAAAGCAGTTGGTACCAACTAGAGATTACCTACGATCTTGACCCCTCGGGGTAGGCGTGACCGAATCAATCACAACAGTTGCGTCATGAGATAATATTATTGTAAAAACTGTGGTATCGTCATTTCCACATACCTGTCTGTTACTGGCCTGAAAAACCAAGTATGTTCTACGTTTTAAAAATAATCAAATTTTTCTTAACTGTAAAAAACGTTTATAGCAAATCTTATTCAGCTTTCTTTAAAACTATTAAACTATAAATCAGTAACATTTCAAGTTCTTTCTATTTCGAATATACATCTTGTGTAGGGACCTAAAAAGTAATTTCAATTTCAAAAGTGTATAAGTTCGTTTATAATAGGTTTTGATTTGATTAGATCAAATAAATAACTGTTAAAAGATCTATCCACAAAATTAATGAAATAACTATACCAAGTATTTAATAGAACATAAATTAAATTATCTAAAGTACATAAACGTGATGATGAAAATTTATGAACTTCTTCGTCAGTCCAAACACAATAACTCCAAGTAACCAACTCAAGGATTGTTGACATTCTTAACATTTGAGCACTTTAAACTTAGTAGGAACACTACAAATGAGAAGGTAGAACCAACAAAATATAAGGCCACGACGCAATTTCAACCGTATAGGAAATTGCATTCAACCACTTAGCTAAATGCTCCTATATTGGTTATTATATCAATACTGGCTGGTTTTGCCTTTAAATCTTTTTAAAATTCAAGGTTCCTTTTTGAAATTATTCGCGAATGACGTCCGTAATATCAATAATTCCGAATCACGTTTTTGAACGACCAACATTCGAAGTGGAACTCAAAATTTTCCGATGTAAATTTAAAACATGACCCGGTCATTCGTACGTTATTCTATTGACAATTATAGCTGTACTTATTCACTTATGCTTACAAATATTATTGCTTATTTTTTTGGCCTCTACTTATTGCGAAAATTTTCTATTTTAAAATTAGGGGAAATGCTAATACTCCTCTGATTATCACAATAATAACATTTTTTTCAAAAATCTCTGTGCATCAATAAGAAAATGACATAACATCTGTAGCGGTAGTAAATCATGAACACAATATTATGTATAATCACTTATATAGTACTAAACGTATTAGTTTGCTGTGTAGAGCTTTTGATTTTATTAAAATAATAAAACACAATTGGAAAAACCTGCCTGAAGACAAACAAACAATTTGTTTTGCCTCGAAGTTTTTAACATTGAAATCTGAGAATTTTCCGAAATGAACCATGTCCTCCGTTAACACGTTCATTAAAAGAGTAAATAAAGGAAATGGAATTGCTATAAAGGTCATATTACGTTGAACACGTCTCTTAGCGGTCAGTCAACGCAAGGCGGGTCAAGGCGCGTCTGCCAAGACAAAACAATCCTTACTTACATTACAATTAATTAAAGAAACAGACATAGCAATACATATTGTCGTATGAACTTCCTTCTATGAGACAAATTGTGGCTTTAAAAATGATTAAACTACTAAGGCATAATTAATCGAAACCTGCCAAGGTCTCTATGCAGAACATGCGTACAAATTTATAATAATGGTCTATCCGCAATTCGCAAAGATACAAAGAGTTAAAAAAAATACTGTCTTTAATTTTATTTTAACTGGTTTCATAGTTATGTCTATCTTCCCAGCTTTCTAACCTCTTTGTATCTACCACTTAGGCTGCTGGCAAAAAAAAAACTACCTCTATGTTAATATCGGTCTACTAGTCAAAATCTTTCAGCTGATTACATTAAAATTAGAATCCTGTTTTAGATTGTTCGCCCCTTAATACTTCTAAATTGTACGAGTAATACGAGTAATTAATCATTTAGAATATTGAGAAAATAACCACTATTTAATAGTAACCTATCATAAAAAGGACGGCCTTATGGCAGGGGAAACTGGTGCCATCGACTCCGGAAGGAGGAAGTTAATTCGGACGATTAGAGGAGCTGTCATGTTTCAATCTACTTCATGACACATCTGGCTTTCAAGGTGTTGAATGCGTGCGCCCTTTGAATACTAAACGTGTTATTTAGAGAGTTCTACTAAAGTTTAAGTACTTTTTTATCGAGAGCTATCTGTAGGCACAACTTAATTATAGCGTCAGCCTTGTGAAACTTTTGAGAGCAATGTTGATTCGATACGAAAAATATAGGAATAGTGTTTGTGTGTTATGTGTATAATGCAAAGCATGGTAAAATAGCCCTACTGTGGTGTCTGTTTTAGTGCAGAAAATAGTTTTTTTTGTAGTGCAACAAAAAGAACCCTGGATTTTACGCACGAATGTTCTGATTCACTTTGGTGTGATTTTAAAACAATCGAAATAAAAAGGATGGGAACGAAACACGGATGTTTTAAGGGCGGAATTCCTGGTACGATAAATTTGTACTCTGGTAAGAGGAATTCTACCCTTAAAACATTTCTGGTACGTTGAATCAAACTGCGAATTGCGATTTGGATATTTATGTTTGTAAAAAAAATGCTTTAAATGCATTTTATTGGTACTAATAATTTTACTACTGTAACTACATTTGATTTATTAACTAGCTTCAGGTGCATGTGGATTCGACATCTGTGTAAACATGCTGTGATGTTTGTTGTATAAATAATTACTTATTCAGGAGTACATAATAAAATAAACCTGCCAGGATAATAGTCTAGCAAAATTTCTGAACAAATACATGTTTTTTAGTCTCTACAAGTATCAGCTCAAAAAGCGAACCCAAAGCAAGATAAGTAAATAAACGTCGAATTAAGAAATTATGTATTTCATATTTTGTTTTTATTCAACAAAAACGCGTTTTGTTCTTATTTAACACTAGCTTTCCGCCGCGGCTCCGCCCGCGTTAATAGTTTTACCCGTAGGAATGAGGCATTTTCCCGCAGTAAAAGGTAGCCTATGTTACTCAGGGTGAATGTAGCTTTCTAATGGTAAAAGAATTTTTGAAATCGGTTCATCAGTTTTTGAGTTTATTCATTACAAAAACACACACACACACACACAAAAATACAAATCTTTCCTCTTTATAATATAAGTATGAAAAGCACGAGAAGACTGTCAAATATAGTCCATGTACTCACGATTTTAGCTTTAGATACACGGCAATGTACACAAAGCGATTTGTTTCTCTTTTCTTTCTAGAGCGTGGACGTAAGGAGTAAAGGTACGACTACATTGACCTATTTTGATAAAGCCGCGTGTAGATTGCGTGCCCACAGGTGCTTGCACTCTGGTCAACGTTCCTTTTGCTACTGTAACTATATTTATATATGCCTTTATATGGCAACGGGAAAAAGGACCCCTTCGCGAATTGGTAGGGTACGGCTGCCAACCGATTTCTCAGTCACGGGGCTTTACACTAACTCCTAATTTGTAAATAGGTATAGTTAAATTTTGAAATACTGAGTTTTCTTGAACAAAGTAAGCTAATTTTGAAAATAATAGAGCGCCTTAAAGTAAGTAATTAAATATAATATTTAAAATAGAAAACTAAATAAACTATTATAGAATGGTTTTTACCAAATTACTTACGTTAATAGTGTAGTCAAAAATGTAGGTAATGAAGTGAAAATCCAGTAAGGTCAGCAACAAAAGCCCCGAACGTACTGGCTCAAAACACACGCACGCCGATAAAAAAGTTTAGCTTATAAGTTTTATAATCAAGCGAGGTTTTTATCTCGTAGTCGTTGGCCGGCCGGCGCGTAGAGCGCATGTCACAGCCGCTCGCAACCAGCAAACGGACGCGCGCGTGAAAACCCAAATGAAAATTTAAAAAGTAAAAATTCCAGCTAGCATTTGAAAGAAGCCCCGCCGAATCCGTTTGACAAACAGAAAACGTGTTCCATTTTTAAATAGGGCTTCGTCTGTATAATCCGGAAAATTATGAAAGTGATGTGAAGCGTGCTTCCCTTTAGCGCGTTCAGAATTTCCTCAGTTTTTTGTGACTACAAAAGCTATTGTTCGCTTTGGTTTATAGTAAGCAGACCTTTTTCAGTGTTTATTTTTTGTTTTATCGAATGCACCGTGTGTTTGTTGACTGTACAAAAGTGGGTGGTTCAGTTTTCTTAAAGGAAAAGCAGCAGAATTCTATTAGATGTGTGTTCAACATAATATACAACGGGTCACAACATGACGGCAAAGTTCGGCTATGTAAGTTATGCTATATAAAATGTTTACTGAATTATATTTTGCCATATTAAAATTAATTAGTAGATATACAAGTATAGTTAACAAAACCTACTTAGATAAAAAAAACCTCTCTGTTATGAGTACGATTTGTACATTTTGCGTCTTGTGTACATTTTGAAGTATCGTAATTTCCGAAGGTAATAATATCAAATGAAGCTATGAATGAAAAAATGGAAATCTCCAAACATCACAGATATTTTCACAGATAGCAAAGATAAAAATCTTAATTATTTTTTAATCTTTGTACTTCTATTATTGGAATATAAAGATAACGAGCGAAAAGTAGAATGTCGCAAATACCGTGGCTGTATGTGGCTTATATTTTTGAATTGGTGAATGTATGGTGCACTTAGATGATACAATTAAAAGGAAAATTATATTATTAAAAACATTAAGGCTCATTTACAACTATTGTCTATCATGAACCACAAATATACGAGTAAAGTGATGGAAATATTTGTATTTTATTTGCGACAAGAACATTTCGATTATGATAAGTCTGCCACAGATTAGATAGATATCTGATACCACGCACGCACCTAAGTATAATCACTTCCATTTACATGCAACATCCTCAATAAAGTATTGTTTTTCTGAATTTTATCTTAAGATATCATTATAATGCATATCTCCATAATATCTTATGTTATATATTGTTTCGGTTGCTAACCTGAATGTTTTAATGGCCACAATTCGCCACTGTGTCGCACCGTCGCGTCGCACATAATTACTTAAAAGGCATGAAAGAAAAGACGTTTTTTTAAAAGAGCCACTAATATCCACATAAATCACACACAACACTGTCAAGTGAACCTAGAAGTAGTTGTAAGATGAAGAAAAGTTTTTTTTATACTGAGATGTAGTGTAGTACCTTAGAGATTTTTCTATTTATACTCTAAGTGTAGCACATTCATACATCCACTTAAATTTTAATGACAGCTTTGGACATTTATGCGTTTTATTTTGTCTAAGAAAAGCCTCGAATCTTTATATTGTTTTTGTCTCCATGATACCTAATGATTATTGTTTGCTAAATCATTTCATAATCCGGTCACGAATTAGGCATTAGGCATAGACAAATTGTTTAAGAGATCGAAAATGCAAAAATCATGTTTCACCGATTTTATTGTCTAAGTCACTCTAAGTAGATGGAAAAAGAGATTAATTTGTGTAAGATAATTTTAAGATACCTTTAAAAAGACTAGATGTTCAAGATTTTTTTTCTGTTTGTTCAAAAACATTCAAGCATCGTTAACATGTTTAGTCTTGTAGACTTCAGTACGTCGACGTGTTAAAAATGTCAATGATTTGTGACTTATCGCCAACGTACAAAATTAGGATGCAATTTACATGAAAAGTCCATTATGATTTTTCTTGAATCAAAACTACATCGTTATAAATTTGGATTAATGTCTTAATTCCGTGTATTTTTATTTTAATGGAAATGATATTGCTCAATTCGACCAGTCACTAACATTTTTAATTTCTAGGTGATGTGCATAATTCACATAATTTAAGGATTATTCGGTTATTTGCTTAAGTTCTTTGTATTTTTAGGATTGATGATTATTATGTTATTATAATAATTTTAATGCTTATTAATTGTAATTTATGATAAGCATCGTTTTAAAAACTAAATATTTATCAAGAACAAATAAAATATTATTGTTGAATAAATGACAATTTCATACTGATAGCATGCTTATTTAATATATCACCGTCTCTATAATTCTAGCCACATCATGATTCTATATTTTGTATATTATGAACTAGCTACATATAAAATAAATAAATAGGTAGGTATATAAGATTTACTTTACATGTCACCATTTTAATCAGAACTTATTTGATACGTTCACTAAAATTCTTACATTTTCCTTGTATATCAGGCAGACTCTTTATATTACTAATAGTTAGTGTTTGGTTAACGAGCTTTGACCTTAAATGCCCATGAAGAAAATGTCGTTTTATCATTTGCCTAATTTAATCACCGTTAGTGTCTTAATGAACTGTCGCCCTCTATGCTTATAATTGCTGAAATTAACAAAATTTATTCTTCTTGAATTAATGTGAGTGAAAAGATACTTTTTAAAGTGAAAAAGGCAGCATCAAAACCGATTTTTCCCAAAGAAACGGTAAGGACCATGTAGTATTTACTGAAAACGTTTTTAGTATTATTAATCTACTATTAAAAGTTGCTAGCTAGATGTATCATCAGTCATTAACTGGACTTGCTCAGTTCATTTGCTCAGTCAATTTGTCTGAAATATGAATCTTTATATTTTCGTCATACCGACAAGGCAATGTACTTGAACACTGAAAGTTTGAGCTTCGTAAAACGTGGCCAAAAGGAGGTATCTGAAGCAGGGATAGAGCAACTTTGGGTTGTAATTTTTTTTTTACATGCGTACAGGTTTCTTAGCTTATTTTTTATGTTAAGATTTTGTATGATCATACATTTTGAGTAATCGTTAAAAAGAGTATTTTTTTATTGGAAAATGACATATAGAACAATCTGCGTGAAACCTTCGTTTAACCATTAGTGCATTATTGAGTGTTCATGTTTCCAGTACTTTTCCTCAATCGAACAGTGTGACATTCTAAGAAAACCAAACAGTTGTATTGGCTTAGCTCATACTGGCACAGAACTAGGTATTCATTGAACGTTATGCTTATTGCATATTATATCTTCGCTCGCACTGGTCTGGTCAATCAACTATGTTTTTAGTACAACTCAAACACACTCAGTTATGTTTGCACTTTCCATTTTCAAGTGGAAGTTTGTGTGCCGAACAACGGATTTAAATAAATATTGTTGGGATATTTATGATTTTATGGCATGCTAGAGGGACATTGTGAACGATTATGTAACGGACGGTAGAGCAGAACAGTTCCATTGCTACTTATGATACCCATTTTATTGAATGGGTACAGAACGAAAAATGAAATGAAAAGTACAGTAACATTATAATGTATGAAATAATACAGGAAAAGTTTGTAGCTTTTAAAATAATATATTTAATTCTGGCGGCTCTAGTAATATTAAACAATGTATCTGTTTGTAGTCAAAGTAATACCAAGACATAAATTGTTCGAAACATAATCAAGCCACTAGAAGCAATTATGCTGGAATTACTTATCAACCAATAATATTGTTTCTGTTTTTTTTTCAGGTTACCACAGCTTGCCGTCTCTGCGAAGATATTGTGCCTCCTGATGGTAAGTTTCTTCATTAAGTCAGAAAATTTGTAGTATTTTCTCTACAATTTGTTTGAAGTAGAACGTTTTAAGTTTATTTTTGCATTTTAATCCCCAGAAAGCCAATTCACTTGATTAAGTACTACCAATGTGCTAGCAACAATATAACAAGCACATTGCTGCTTGACATGTCCAAAAATTTAAGGTAAATTGAATAGAATAGAATAAATTGAGTACTCTATCCAATACCTACACTTATATTGCTGCTTATTGCAAAGCTCGTCGTTCAGGAAAACTTCCTGTTTAAAAATGATTATATATTTTATAAAGAGCAAGAATACAACCCAATAAACAAGTACATTTTGTATATTACGAATACTATTTGCAAAAACATCTTCTAATTCTGCGTGTGGTCTTCAATCGACTCCTGGCAAAGGTAAATTGCTATTAAAAATGTGATATGCTAAATCAATATAGTTAACTAACTAAAACAATCAACTTGATTTAATAAATACTTATATAGAAAACACAAAAAATATATCAAGCAATCAAAGGTTATCTCAAATATAAATGTCAGTGTTCTTTATGCACATAAAAACAAGCGTTATTGATAATAAATAATAAACTCGATCGAGTAATTAAATAAGGAAGTATTGTTTACACATGAATGTTGTTGTTGTGTTGTTTTCAAATATTGGTTTGTTTTGATTTGGCAAATTTTAATGGAATTCTTTAAAGATTTAAAACGTACTATTGATAAATTTGAGCACAAGAAGCATAAACATGCAACAAAGTTTATTATTTTATCTATAGTCTGTACTAATCTGTTTAGAATTTTAGATGATGTCTGTGTCTGTTAATACAGTCTGTTAACGCATTTTAATACTAATACGAAGAGAAAATGACAAACTTTGAGCTCTGGTAGGAATTGTAAATAAATAAACTTATCAGAGTGGTGATTCTTCCAAGACACACTCGAAACTTAAATTTAAAGCACATGGGAACCGAAAAGGACAAAAAAGAACAATAAAAATGAAAAAAATAAATGAATCTAAATTTGAATTACTCGTAATAGCACAGCTGTCAAATGAGGTGCAATTTTAAGTCGGATGTTTTCGCATGCATCCTAAACTAGTGCGACTATGGGCGTGGATTTTTTTTTTCCTTCATGAGTGCGACCCATGTTTGACGTCTCTTAAGCTAAATTAACAATATTATATCATTTTTTACTATTAGAAGCGTAAAAACGTCGTATGGACTTTAAATTTCAGTTAGAGCGTAATAATAATTAACTAGAATCTACGCCACTATTTCTTTTGCATCATCCTAACTTTTGCGGATATTATCCGTAGGTTATAGGTTACCTATTACTCTGTAATTTAAAATGTAAATTTGCTAATAACTTCCTACTTACCACACCTACCATTTAGAGAAAAAAACGTGTTGCAGATTTGGTATGTTACGACGATACTTGAAAGTCATAATAAAATTTGCTGTAAAATATTAGACCACCTACATTCAAATATAAATTAATTTTTGAAACGTGTAAAAAGGTCGGTTAATCTGTATAAAAGGATCAGCGATTCCAATTGCCACCTCTATCATTTTATTCGCATTAACCACGTTTGATGAGATAGCTGCGCGCGAGTTTTATACTCCACACGATACGTTGCTTTGCGATTTCTTAAATTAATCTTAAATCTTAATTCATACAAATAAATATCATAAATGTAAGTGTGTTCGTTATCTTTTTCTCACACTAAAATCAAGCAACAGATGGACCAGATTTTTGGCACAATGATAGACTGAGTTCCGCAGAGTGACGACATAGGCTACCTTTTACCACGGGAAAATATTTTATCCTTACGGGAAAAGGTCGAAAAACAACGCAGGCCTAGCCGCGGGCGGATGGTTATTGGTAAATAAATTTTACTGAGATTTGTACATCATTATTTTTTATAATGAATATCACAGTCCTATGATAGCGTTCGGGTAAAGATTTAATTTATGGATAGCGTTTTTCCAGATGGCAGCAGTCTGACCCAGTGACCTGCTTAATAAGTGTACCCTAACCAACTTCTTGCCTATCACTTTCGGTATCAAATAGGTTTAATAGGTAACACGCTTAAGGAAAAGCTGGTACATGACTATTTTTAATAGTCTTTTGTTCCTTCGCAAGAAACGATTCAATTTGAAGGTAACTAGTCTAAAGTATTAACGTTTTGAAAGTTCACAAGTACGGTTTTGTTTATTTCTAAACCTATAATTATAATGCAACTATAGACGTTCTAGTTAACCCATAGGTGCCCATAGGGTCCAATTACACGAATTTGACGCCTGCTGAGGACTGAATTCCGCGAGCAGTTCCCGTCTCAGTGTGGGACGATAGAATACCGCTCTTCTACTGTTTTGTGACCACCAACTTTGTAGGCAGTCACTATCCACTATTTACGCACGATCGATGGGTGGAACGCTATTCTCAGAAGTGTACACCTATATTTTAAATTTTATGTCTTTGGTACTAAGTAAAGGGTGTCACAGACAGTATACTACAACATATATTATCTTGAGAGAACTGGTGATTCTGGTCATTTTGTGTGCAGTTGGCGACCAATCAAAATGGTTATATCCGTTACGGTGCAGGAATATTGGTCATTTTTACTTGTCCGCTATTTGTAATCGCTTTGTACCAAAAAGTGGTCGCCTACAACAACACTCCGAATCAGTGCGCATATTTAAGGTATAATTAATTAGACACAAAAATACAAAAGACCCGTGATAAAAACATATGGCAATTTTATGCGTTTAAAAATATTGTAAGGGATTTTTTTAAATTAATTATAATACTTGCGTTATCATCTCTTTGACACAATAAAGTGGACCCATATTTTACGGTATAAAGAATTCACTTTCTGAAGGAGTTAAGAAGAGTGCAAAAGAATATGTAACTAACAAGTGATCCTAAAGTTAAAAATAAATACTTTGAACGTTGCTAAAATATATGAAAACAAATTATGCTCTTTTATAGCCTGACAAATGCAAAGCGTCAATTCGTGCTGTTCTTCAAAGTTATTTCAATTTTAGCATCAAGCCGTATCAGTTAATCGTTAATCGATGATAATATTACTAACTATGCCTTGTACCTATTCTATCTATTTCTGTTTAGCCGCAGATAAGGCGTTGAAACGCAAAAAGGCTACCGACATCATCGGAATTAACTGTTTACTTTTATCGAATAAACTTAATGGTTTTACCATTAGCTTGAGAAGTTCATGTTTTTTCTTTACTTAAAGAAGCTTAAAGAGTTACTGGGTTTCCGCCCCGCGGCTTCGCCCGCGCTTTCCCGTGGGAATGAGGTATTTTCCCGCAGTAAAACGTAGCCTATGTGTTAATTTATGCTAATTAATTTAGGGTGTCAGCTAACTCCATACCAAATTTTATTAAAATCGCTCCAGCCGTTTACACGTGAAGAAGTAACACACTCTGACAAACATTCCCCTTTATAATATTAGTGAGACTAGTGTGACTAGGTAAAACATAGAAAACGGCCTAATTTTTGAAAATTCAAATAAAGAAATAACACTAAAGGTGACGCACACCAATTTTGCGAATGCACCTTTCATATTCGATCCGCGCAGCGTGTTTTGTAAACTACAAAGTATACAAGTAGTTTAGCAAAACATGATGCCGGTTCAATAAGTTTAAGGATTAAGAAGTTTACCTTCATTGAACGTACGGGCCGATCTGGGATATTCAATTACAAAGACGTGTCGTAAAATTTGCAATACGCGGTGTCGGTTTTAAGGGTGAGTGAGGTGAAACGAAGGGTATCGACGATGAAATTTACTGTAGGATGAAAAGTGGTCAAAATTAAGTACTTTGCAAAGAATCGTTTGTTTAACATTCAATAATATTACATTTCATCTAAATGGACCCTCGCTGAGCAAACCCATTCCCATTTTTTTTATTAGAGAGAGTTTTGTTTAAATTCCAACGTATTTTTATGACATAATGCTCTTTTTGCCTTTTCTTGACTTTTTATCCGAGGAATAGCTTGGATACTATCGAAACTTTGACAAATATCGCCTGTTTTGTCAATCTGTTTTTTTATTACTCTTAATTTAACTAAATCGAATTGGTTCACAATCAGATTAATAATAAGAAACTTCCTGTAATTCTTTTATTTAGATCGGTATAATAAATTTAATACTAGATAGATTATTCAAAAACATCTGCATACTTATCAGAACACCGCAGATGTGAAAATGACGCAAAATTGAAAAAGTTCAGTACCTATAAAAAAGATCGTTATCAGGATGACTATTTCATGTGCACATAATAGTATTACATTATGTACTTGAATATTTTAACGCTTCTTTTCAAATACATATTTTTGTAAAATGTCATACAAATATCGAACTCTGCAGAAAAAGTTTCAAAACTCTTGTTTTAGAGTCTAGTCTAAAATTTAGCCGTTTGTACCCAGAAGGTACTAGTAATATACTGCAGCTTACATCCGTCGTACTTTTTTCGTTGGCTTTAAGTCCATAATAAATAATAATAATTTGATTTAAAAAAGCCTTAAGCCTTTATTTTTAAAAAAGGGTAAATAAATTTAAAGCAAAACTAAATATCATTTTCACTGTATTGAACTATAAACAAAGCAGTGTTTAAATCAGATTGTAGGACGGTACGAAATTACTGTCATGTAAATTACTGATTTGTGTAAAAACAATTACTTATAATAGCAAATTAAAAGGAAAACAAACACAACAATAGGTAACTTATGTAATCAAGCTACATCTGTTTATGAATATCATAAAACTAGAGGTATCTCGATGGTGCTTACGTATAATAATAAATTGCGATACGAGGTATTTGCTTATCGTTTTCCTAGCTTAATAGATTCGTGCACCACGTGGAGGTATTTAAGTACTTGAAATAATACTGCCAAATCGTCATGACTGGTCGACATTCAGTAAATAATCTGCGCCTTTAAAACAGTGGTACAAGTCGTCTATATGCCTGCAAAAGCAAAAATTGCATCAGTAGTAAACAAAATTAAGTTATTCACTTCACTATTAACTTCAAAAAATATTATTCCACATATATTTTCATGATATTTTCCGATTTAAATAAAAGTACGTCTAAAATTAAGACTGCAGGCATACCCTTTTCTTTTATAGATTTAGTTTTTTTACCTATGATTGTCATTTTGTGCGGCAAAATCGACGATATCTATTGAGAACAGTGTTAGCGTACCTACTATTCTGTGATTAGGTAGTTAGGTTGTACCTTTATAGGTAGGTACTTCTGTTTGTAGCTCCTCACATTGTCATTTGAATATTTTATATTAAAATGATGCTCAATTTACCAAGCAGTAATTTTTTATCCAATATTATAAAAAAGATAATAATAATATTTTATGTATACATACAGCCACTGGCAAGCATCATGTGCCTTCATTCTGTAAGTAGAAACTAAAAGCTAGGACTTTCCCCTGAAATCTGAATCATGAGTGAGAGTCATTGGTTTGTCGTCTCTTTATATTTTCCATGTTATAAGTCACGTCTAATCGTCATAGACGTCCTCTATCACTAAAAAAACAATTATTACGTAGCGCTATCTATCGTGCGTGTGGGCGGCTTAATCCGTCCAAATCTAGAGATAACAGTGACCAAAGATGGCCGGGGATCCAGGTCGTCTGGGGCTATCTGCCTCGGAGACAAGATTACCAAATACCTGTACCCTCATAAAGTAACCTAGTTCAGCTCAATCTTAAATCGAAGTATCGCGATAAAACAAGTGATTTGACATATTGTTTGACAGGTCTGCATCGATTCTCTGAAAGATATCGCTTGGACAGATTAATTTCAGTTTTGGCGCGTGAGAAACTTTTAAGTGGGTATTTTATTATTCTATTTTTGTATGCGGTCATTCATTTTACTTACGGAAGAAAACTGCAATTGGATTAAGATTTCGGATCATATTTAGTCAGAAAAATGCTTTTGAGAAATTTTAGATACAGGCTCTTCCTACTTCAACCAACTGAATACATTTTACAAAAAATAGGCGTTTGAAATATAAATGTAACTTCGTCATGTTATTTATTACTTATAAATACACTCGACAATTATTTATGAATATGATTTGAGTGGAGAGGGAAATGGCACTAAAATACCCTAAGACCACTGCGACCCAAGGTAGGCTATTTAGCCTCTTCCAAACCTACAGCTTTGAAGAAGCTGATGGTTATGGTGGGGACACTCGACAAGGTAAATTGGAAAAATTTCGTTCAAATTAATTTTTATTTATCATTATAATTCAATGGTAAACAGTTGCCACGCATATTAATGTATATCTCTATCAGTTTATCCGGGGACAACGATGTAAAACTATCGCATACTCGTAAAACTTCTCCAATGCTCAAATAGCGCTGGTTATTGTTCATCAATTTTGTAATGTTGATCGAGTATAGATGTTCAACTAGCATGAAAATTTCCAACACACTTGTGTCGGATAGTTTCGGTGGACTTGATACGTAATCAACCGTCCATAATGCGAGTATGCGAGCGCTCGGGTCGCGGTGATAAGCCAATGACAAAGAACGCTGACCTCCGAATATAATAATGCATACAATTAAAAAGGCCTTTAATTGTGCGGAAATAAAACAAACTACTTCCAAAAATGAATCCAGAATTTATAAATATAATTTCAAAAATTATAATATCAACGTTTTTTTATTTTTCGTTTCCGCATGTATCAGAAAAACCAGAATTAAATGTTTGCTATCCGCCGCGGCTCCGCCCACGTTAACAGTTTTTCCCGTGGGAATGACGGATTTTCCCGCGGTAAAAGGTAGCCTATGTTCTTTCTCAAGGTCTATTCTATGTTCATACCAAGTTTCATCAAAATCGGTTCTGTAGTTTCGAAGCCTATTCAATTAGTATTATACAACATTTTTTTTTACCTTGGGTTACATTATTGGAGTTTTAGTAAAGATCCCTAATTTTTTTGAAGATAAATATAACCGATGTTACCCGGGGATACTACACAGCTTCCCAACAGTAAAAAAATAATGGAAATCGATTCAGTAGTTTCGGAGCCTATTTGATGCAAACAATCGAACCTTTCCTCTTTATAATATTAGTATAGATAAAGTTCCTCATGAAAGTTATCTTTACATGGTTGACTTAATTACAAATATTGCTCAATATTATGAGCTTATTTAAGCCAGCGACGTTGTAAATACTATTACTTCTCAATGGCTGGTGTGACTAGGAAAATAAAATTTGCATATAAATTTACTGTCTCATTAACAACATTGGTGCATGAAATACACCAAAATTCTAAAACGGCAGTAATACCATTTACATTTATTAATTTTCGGTTCGCTTTTGGTACAACTTCGTTACTTTTTAGTGTGACTTGTTTTGGCGTGTTATGATTTTTATGACAGTTAATCTGATCCCGTGGAGATTACAAAATTATTATGAGTTTCATAATATTACACGCCCATTAATTTAACCAAATTAAGTTGTAATATATGAGACAATTTTAATTTCTTTTACGCGTCGTTTTCTGTTTTTAATTTTACGATGAGTTAAGAACTCTCACATAACTAATTAATTCTCTCAAATGAATATTAAATAGGTACTACAGTTTGGCTGAGATGTTTATTCAACCTGTGGCAACCATCGCGTCCAATTGGCCACAAAAATAAAACTAAATAGAAAATCCATTCGAGGTTTGAAAAATATTGCAGTATTGTTTACAAAAAGTTAACGTGAAACGCAATACGCTGAATAGCGGCCGCGCCGCGGTAGCCTATGCTTTCCCGCCTGAACATGACACCGCAAACACAACACTAGAAGAACTTAAAACTACATTTAATATCAGTGGAAAAGCAACTGTTTTCATAGATATATAAGAGTTGGAGTCGTTTGATGGTGGTTGGAAGAGTGAACCCTCCGTGGATGGATTAGCCGAGCATGCCTGACCCATTGAAACGATCGATTGTTTCCTTATTGTGGTGCTTGTCGCCGTTTCTAGCTATAATTACAATATTTTTATAGTTTTTCTGATAATATTATGAAAAACAAAGTAAAAATAAAAATGTATTAGATGAGGACGAATATTTATCAGGTTTTCTGTTTAACATGCAATAGTACAATGGTGATGCAGTTATTTTTATGTGAAATATTTTAATAAACGAACTTGCAATGTACAAAGTTCATCACCCCGGAATTTTAATATTTTTGCAAGAGAACAAATAAATAAACGTGGGGATATTTCAAATACAGCCATTAGATCTCGTATGCAGATGGATTGTACCTATTCCACTAAAAGAAATATGTAAATTTTCTCCTTGCTTATTTTAGCTTTACATTTATCTTACTCAAGTTCTCCCAGCCAAAGTACGCATTAGGTGCAGAGATATAAGAATCAATTATGCAAAATTGATAGATTGCATTTGCAGTGCCGTCCCATGAGAAAAGATCACCTCTAATCACAATCCGAAGAGAATCTGCAGTTTTGAGGTTAACGAGTAATTGAACATTATCGTGAAGTTCAGAAGGTCATAGGAGATACGTTGATCAATATCTGCGTAATGAGGTGTCCCCTACAACAGGCGCCATTAAACCACAGAGCAAACCACAGACAGGGAAATCTAATAACTCCACATATAGAAAAACCATCCTTCTGATCAACTGTACCCATTGTTTTAAAAATAAAACATCCAAGCAAATGACGCAAGTGCGTATTAAAATTTTCTTGATTGTATTAAAATATATTCAATTTGTTTTTCTGCAATATGTGGTGTCCTTAGGTTATCTGGTCTATGGAGAAAGCTAACAGTATAAGGAACTAATTTAAACTACCCGACATATAGTTGGCTTTGATTGCTACGATGTAGACCACACGCAATAAAGAAAGGTGCCACAAAGTTTCGTCTTCATCAGTATCTATAAAGAAATTGTAATAATATCACATACTTAATAATTAATTTAGAAATAGAAGTGATTGGAATAAGAGATTTTCAAAAGTATTATAAAATGAAAGGACTGTCAGTGTCAATGTTACTTTCAGGACTAACTTAAAGATCTTATATTTTGAAGCCCGGTGGAAAGCTTTTGTATTATAAAAAGGAAAGGAAAGGAATCTCTAGTTATAAATTAGTTTTACTTTTTAACAGATACCTTCTGCTTACCTATTTTACGGGTTCGAGTTCCTGCCTGAGCTCAAAGTTTTTAATTTTCACTTTTAATTTTAAAGATGGAATCTAAACCATACTTTCACATACAGCAGCCCTTAATCTTTTTAAAATTTGATTTATAGTCATAAAGTTTACAACAAGTTACTGCTAGGTCATCTATCCAATAAATTCTGAAGTCCGCTGCACTATGACGATATGACTTGGAGTAAAATGTACGCGAATAGTGTAGAGTAATAAAATTGGCGTGACCACAATTTGAAACAGTGTAAAGTGAACGATTGTAAGAAAACGATTGCCTATTTTATAGCACGCATGAGTAGATTATAGTATAAGTGCAACCATTGACATTATGATTTTCCTACACACACTCTCCAACGAGATGGAAACAACCTTCTCTTGGGTACATAATCTTTTGAATTTCCCATTCAAATATTTCAACAGATGTTTCTGTGTTTGTTGACAATACGACGTCTGTGTCTTTTGAATACTTCCTACAATCAATGATCATTGTTATATACTATGCAACCAATTTTAATCAGGCTAATGAAAAGTCTTTAAAGGTTCTCATTACAAAAAGCCAATCGTGAAGTTTGTGTGATTAGTTTAATGGGGAAGACGCTATAGCCTGTTATACAGTTATTATAGCACAGGCTATAAGGCTTCCTAAATATTGTAACATTTTGTGTTAGTACAATAAACGTTTTTTAGCTTTACCTTTTTTTTTTTTTATTAACCCTGCCACAAATCTTAGTCACGTAATAAAAATATTTGTTTTCTTGATGAAAGGTATTAAAATAAACAAGGTAATATCCATTTCTAGTGAACCCAAAAAGATTTACACCCGTCGAAATAATTTTATTGCAATACCCTAAGGTACGAATCGATAAAGAACTTCTAAAAGAAGATTTTATTGTCCTATTTAAACAGTGCTTATTTAAGTTTTTATATTTAATTGCCCTGATTTGTGTATTGATATAAAAATAACTCTGTATTAACCGCTTCATGTATCTGACTGTCCTAGACTTGATATGTTTGATCCAAATATTGTATTCGTTGTTTAGTTTACATTAACAAGTTTGTTGGTGCTAGGTGGTGATCTGCGGTGCGGTGCCATCAATGGTTCGGTCAGTGCGCCTGTACAGCCAGTGCTCCCATTTGTACGTCAACGTGTTTCCCAACGGCACCGTCACAGCCCGCTCCAGCGACGAGCGTAAGTTCTTCTTTACTTTCTTCTTCAACATCTTTTACTTCAAAATTTTCATTATTGTATCTTTAGTTTTTGACCTACAACATGGTCTAAGAAAACAAAGTCTTCCATTCGGACCACGTGACCGACACAAGCCTAGTAATTTTGCGCTGTTCATCCTTGTCTATTAACACGCGTTCGACAGGATGAACAGCGCAAGATGACGTAGGCTTGTGTCAGTTACGTGGTCCGAATGATAGACCTTGTTTTCTTAGACCATGACCTACAACCTACATGACGTCAGTCTGTTGTTGAAAGATGATTTCGTGTTTCGAACGACACGCTCGGTTACTATCTACGGAAGTATTGTAGTCGTTTCATGAGCCATGTCAGAAATCTCAGGTGGCTCAATTATTCTGACACGGATTTGTGGTGTATGTTAAACTCGAAATCATCACAAATCCTGGTGTCAGATTTAAGCAAGTTTGTTGTTTCAAAAATCAATTTCAGTATCTAATTTTTCTCCTATCTCATCTTTCACTTGGAATTTTCCTGCAACTTTTAGTTTATCAATAAATTAATAAGTTATTTCAAAATTGCACGTGACTCTGCTTTTGTTCAAAGAATCTGTATAGAATTATATAAAAATGAATTTTCCTTTGATGCCTACATAGAGGCTACAAGTTATATGTTTCTAATTCAATTTGATATTTAAATGTCAAACAAGTCGACCTGCGACCCTTGTCAAAAGGCATTTGAAATAAAAAAAAGGAAATCCGACCTCCATTTTGCATTCTCTACAAATCCAGCGCGTACGCATGGTTGTATTGTAACACTACAATCGGTCGAGTGGCGGGAACAGTAAGTGCTGGGCTAGACGTGTGAAACTATAGGAATATGTCAATACTTGAAGGGTCAACGGCCAGGTAGGCGATATACTAACGGAGAATGCTCACACTATGCCTGCTAGTAAGTGAGGAAAGCGGAATACCATGGAAATATAGATTTTCTCCTGACATGACTGAAAAATACATGATACGAGTAGGTAACTATTTTTATGGTTCTGACAAAATTAGTTATTTGAGTTACTTTTAGAGACAACACGAATGCATGAATGACTAAAATTAATAGAACATGCTGCTGGATATGTTGACCTTGAGAGCGCCCGTATTCCGTAGTGGTAGGAGTGAGTTTCGTAGTGCATGTGCTGACACCTGTACTTTGCCTAGTTAATAATCTACCATAACATAGAAAATCTTACCCCTGAATTCACTCACAGACTTAACAACGATACGATCTCTAAATCCTCATTTGTATTTGTCATACAAAAATCGTTGCGTCTGATTTTTTCAACTTAATATCTCTATATGAATGGGGTTACATACGCTAATTATGGAGTTAATAAGGTTGCACTCAGATAATAGGGTTACATACACTAATATGGAGTTGCATAGTTATAATATCCATCGATCAAGTCATTCGATTTTACATTTTTATTGGTAAAAATGTCAGTGTTTTCATCCTGTAAGTAAATAGCAGTGCTAAGATATACAAAGTAAAGAATATTATACCTTAAAACTATTCCAATTTTATTTTTCACAATTCTTTTTAAGTTTGTCACTAATGCAAATACCGATAGATACTTTAGAATATACGTACGCAAAACAGCTGATTTAATGTTTTCATTAGCATGTTGTTTTGATAATAACGTCTGATAAACTTGTACATCCACTCAAGCGCAAACTCAGACAGTCCTTTAGTTCTTTTAAAGTTGAAGTGTTTGTTCATGCCATTGAGTTGAGACGCTGATAAATTTTTGCTTCTTTTTGAGTAAGACACGGCAATCAAAGAAGAAATGCGTGTAATGCTAATTCATTGGTGGTTGCAGATGTTCTTTAAAATACATAAACATTAAGCTTATGTTATTGATGTGGTAGACGTAAGAATGTTAAATATAAAGATATTATGTAATACCAGCTGACCGACCGCGGCTACGCCCGCGTTATTTTTTTACTTTTCCGTGTAGTTTCCCGTAGGAATGAGACATTTTCCCGCGGTAAAAACTTTCTTGGCTGTTGACCGGGAAAATAAAGGATCAACAGTTTCGGAGATTAGCCCTTACAAATGGACAAAAAGATAACAAAAAAATTGAAAAAAATTGGGACATTTTCTATGTCACTTTTTACACCCCTCTGACTCGGTTTTTATCATTTTTTTAATGTAGTTATAGATTTTTGAATTTTACTTTATACTATGACAATATGAGGGCTTGCTAATCTCATGTCACATCTTGCGAAGCCTCTTAATTCTACCTCGATATGTGCCATTCCTACGAGCAGTAGCTACGTTATCATTTATTAAATGTATTCAGACAATACTATAAATGGAAATTATTGTTTTCAGTCTTAGTGATAGGTACTTCTACATTTTATCACGAACGGAGCTCAAAAATCGCATAGCAACATTTCACCGGTGAGATAATTTGAAGAATTCGCGAATATGTAATGTTATAGAACTTGCCGTCGAATTACTCAATATTTGCTGTAAAAGCGTGCAAGTTTTAGCACGGTCACGTGTGCAAATATTACTTTGACTTTCTCCTTTTATTTTGCGAGCGGGCTCTAAAGTTTGCCAAAGAATTACCGCGCGCTCTTCTACGTGAAACAGACAATGGAAGATTGTATTGAAAAATGAATTGCTGTTTGTATTTTATTTTTGAATCTTCATCCTAAGTACATAAAGAGATATGCAGGCATATTGAATTCTTTTGTCCGCGGTTGACCTGGCAAACCTATGAAGAGATGACTTATACACAGGACGCACAATAGGAGAGACTTCAGCACTTACAACTTTTTGTAACTTTGATAAAGGCATGTTTTTTTCTTTGAAGGCTTTTTCTGACAATCATAATTTTGTCAGCAATAACCAGCTTGGTTCTTTCGTTTTCATGAAACAAATATTCCATTACCTGTATACAAATGCGTATTTTCTACAAAATCAAAGCGTTTTGCTTACTAATACAATATTTAAGTATTAAACACGTTTACAAGTTATTAAGGCCTACGTGCCAAGCATAGCGTTTTAAACATCACCTAATGAAATGATGTTTAAATTACTAGAATCACGCCACGATGTATGACCTAATAAATTATACGCTGCCTAGGCATCTTTTTGATGCCAAGAAATGTGATATTATTCCTACGCCACAACTAACACTAATTGCATCAACCTATTCTGTTTGGTTAGTATTAGAAAGAAAGTTTGTATAATAGGAAAACAATAATTTAATATGGACATAGCACAGCAATCGCGTGAGAACAAACATTAATTCATTGTTAGAAATAAAAAATATTAATCATTTGACCTGTGTTAGCATACGCATTAGTTGTGAGGCAATAAAAGAAACTACACGGACAATATTAAATTTAACGATTTAATATTGCATCACCACTATAGAAAGGTCTGTACATCTTATCGGATCCATAAGCATTCCCTCTGCATGACGTGTCTTCATATATTTGTCGGTATACATCTTTGAACGCACTGAAACGCCTACCGCCGAATACCGCGTGAATTATATGACGCTTTTTAATTAAAATTAGATTTTAAAGCTCAGATAACAGAATTTAATTACGCACAAAGAGTTAGAAGCATAACTGGTCGAAAAATAACGGGTGCGTTGAAAACCTCAGGGAATAAAAAGAAAATATAACAATATATCTTGATATCTACTCTTAATGGAATTTAATCTTACTTTATTTTTACAACGTTAAACATTATAGCCAAATTCTTCTTTTTTTGTACCAGACCATTTCATTTTTTACGACACTTGATCGAAAGATTCGGCGGCTTGAAAATTATATGAAATCAATCGACGTAGGCGGTACGGCGCCTTCTCAAATTAAGTTGTTACATCTTAAAAACATAATAATGAAGACCCATAAGGCCCCCAGTTTTGCAAAAAAAGGTACGATACGTTGCGTGTGGTATCCTTATTAATATCCCATAATCTAATAATAAAGGAAAATAGCAATTTGTGAGCTTCGTGAAATAATTTATCCGTAAAAGTTTTCGATAAGTTTTGAACGATTATGGTCGAGTTGGATTCGTCGAAATGTATTTTCGTTGTGGATTTATTTGTTTTTGTGGTTCGAAATACAAAACTTTGGAGTGGTTTTCAAGTATTTTGATGATTTGACAGATGTTTTGTAAGTTGAAACGTTTCCATAGCGTGCGTAATTATTGCCTTTGACTACTGCTTGTGTTACGATAATATTTTGTTTAGTTATAGCTTATATGTTAGTTGCATGACTTGCTATTTGTCTCACAATTTTAGTTTTAATAGTGTTTTCGTGTTATAAGCTAATTGCATGAAAACTTCGAGACTATGAGTCAATGTTAAACCGTTTAGCGATAGTTTATAAAGTTTTATACGGATTAAGTAGCATAATAATTTAGTTGTTTTTATCTAAAAAACTTGTTTCAGTTCAAACTGCTTTTACACTACTATTTTGGTCTATGAAATTATTGCTTATGTTTTTCAGCAAATTGATGAAATGAAGATATTTCCCAATAGGGGCCTCTATACAACGCACAGATATCTTATCTATTTATTGTTAATATAATAATTATTTGACATCTGTTTGCGCGAGCGCACTGGGTGGTCCAACAGTTCCGATGCGAAAATTGAAAATAATAAAATAAATGATTTATTTAATATTAATTCGTGTTATTACAAACTCGCGTCCGTGTTTGGCAAATATTGAACTTTGTAACAATAACAAATCGAATATCGTCGTGGTTACATAGTTACTTAGTTGTTGCGTACCTTACAAGGTAACATACCTGGTGTCGTGGCATTTAGGTTTCCTGGATGTTTGCTCTCATTTCACGCTACATTTTATTTATGTAAAATTAAAATACAAACCGGTACTGTGTAAAATTGTTGATAGTTCAGAGACAATTTTTTATGCCATGTGGTATTTCCGATTATGTGAAAAAAAAATCATCGTAATTGAACTTAAGAGCAGTGATCTTGACGGTGGAGTCAACGCCGCCAAAATCCATAGGTATCTCCCGAAATAACATATTTTTCAATGATTGTTACGGAATGAGTCTAATTAATTTAAGGCTAAAAAATTTTGTAATAAGGACAGCATATCATTTAGCCTAGCCCAAATTTTATACCTTTATCTAAAAATTATGAAGATGAAGCGTGTTAAATAAAATACCACTGTAGCTAAGTTCGTATGCCACCGTGCAGTAAGGATTAATAAGCTAATATAAAAGATAATATTCCTTACATTTTCCTGTACAATTCAATACAATGCCCACGATCTACAATGTAATAGTGTTAGTAGTGCTGCAATAAATTTTAAAGTTATCGTAATCTACTACATTGATGCCTACTAGTCGTTATCGAATAAATAAGGTATTACGCATCTGACCCGATTTCCATGCTATGACAGTTACTATCATAAGATAACATTGAGAAATTCAATGAAAATCCATTCGTATTTTAATGTAATAAAGTTAAATTTGATTGCATGCAAAATTGAGTCATTTCACCTACTTGCATTTTGGATTTCTAGGTTTCGATGATGCGTAAAAAAGTTGTTCTTTCGAGTTTTATGACGCCTTAGGTTATGCGATAGATGGTGTGCTGTAAATCCTTTCTGATCTCTATTTATCTAGGCTTTTAGTTATTCGCTTTAACACTAATACATAGTTTGCCCAAATATATAAGTTATAAGTTTATATATAATGAGTTTTAATGTAAATATGCATTTGAAACTGCTGCCAACTACGCATTTCACAGTAAACATCTTTTTTTTTTAATATGAAAAATAAATTAAGTGTCTTTTTTGTATTTTCTATGCTAAGTCTTGTAATGCACATGATAATAAGGCCGCCTTTTGACTCCTGTTTGTATTTTCAACCATCATTAATTTTCATTTTTTTTTTTTTTTTTTCTTTTTATTTCTTTTTTTTTGTTACCTTGTGTTTTTTTAGTGTCAATAAAGTATTTTGTATTGTATTGTATTGTATAATATTGACCTTCTTTATTTACGCTTATGAGATGCATCGTAAATGATCAACTCAATAAATTAAATGTTAACAATGCTTTAGCAGGTGGGAGTTATTTTACTACATGTTCTACTACGTACCTATATTAAAGTATTTAATCGTAAGCATTTAGTTCATTGCGACATTGAATGGACTAATAAAATTTGATACTTTATCCACGTGTTGCAAACGGGCAGATCACTATCAAGTATTTTATTGAAAAACAACGCATTGTTCATTACAATACGTATTACGGATTTATGCACTTAATTTATTAAATGCCCGATTGAGATTTAGATAAATACTTATCTATGTAGTCTATGTTACATTATTCGAACTCTCAACCTGCTCCATACCTTTGACAGCTCTGAAATTAAATTGCTAGTATTCTTTTTTGTCTTCAAAAGCGAGAAAAGGTCGAACAAACTTTAATGGTAGGATGAGAGCCTGACAAAAAGAACCATATCCATTGTGACTTTTTCTCATGTAACGTCACATTGCAGTTGTTGGATTCCTAGTAAATTAGCAACTATGTCCTCTACGCGTAAACCGAACAAAGTTCACAAAGCACATCGTCATGTTAATGATGATTAAAGTGATAAAATTAATGCATCACAAGTATTTGTCGTTCAACTTCCTCTTACAAGGTAAAGCGATGTATCATGACATGACCCTGTGTTACATTTTAAGAAAATAAATAAATTAAAAATATTCTAATAATTGATTTCGGGAAATTTGTTAGATTACCTATTATTGAATAGCATAAGGCTGGCTATACTTTTATACTTTTTTATGTTTAGGTTCTTTTATGTCAACAAATTATATTATATTTAACGATGAATAAATTATTCGCGTACTCGTATTTTAGGAATTTAAGTCAGTTTTAAAATTAATTTGTGAGTATAAAATTATCAGAGTATTTTTTCTTATTTATTTATTTATGTAGTAGAAATCTATTAGTTATACCTATTCAATCTATATAAATGTCTATAAATATTTTAAGCAATAATAAAAACTGAAAAGATCAAAAGAGATTGCATAATGAGTTTATAAAATAGAGCCCCATTCTGTGCAGACAAAATTGTTTTACAAATATTTTTAATATTGGTTGATTTAAAAAAAGAAATCTACATGTACCTACAGTTTTGATACGTAGATTAGAGGCGTTGCAATAACATTGCTGATTGCCCGAACAGGTTATACAGACATCTACATTTTACAAGTAATATATAATCGCAAATTTCATATCGACAGCGCAAATTTTCCGAGAACCGTCAATACATAAGGATCTTTATTTGCTTGTGATTAAGGTCAGTAATTTCAATGCATATTCAATAGATACTTGATAACCAGACATTCGACATCTCTTAGCTTGACACATCGCGAGACCTATGAATATGGCATGGCAAATACCTACCTGAGATAAATTACTACATTTCAATGCAAAGTAAAAGGTTTCAATTTCGTGAAACGGTGGGACACTTCTTCTTCGTGTCGGTTGTAATGTAGTTGACCAACCATATTTACACTGATGTCAGAATTAAACGACTGCAGCCATAGATAGTATCTACCTGGGATCAACAGCTTTACGCACCTTCCGAAACACGGATCACGGAACTGTACTACTTTTCGGATCATGACATAATTCAGCCTGCAATTTCTTAATTATTTCAACCGGGGAAAGTCTCACAAACTGATCTTTTGCTCGATTGTTTCCCACTGGAATGCGAACCCGGAACTTTCGGGAATGGCTTTTTTTTTTATTGACCTATGCTTGAGTCTAAATAGTACGACCAATCAAGCTTCACCGGACTTGCGGGGGAGCGGAAGACTCTACCCCAAAAAAAGTCATATACCAACGCGTCTAGGACGGCTCAAGGGAGCCTCGTTAGCATTTGTGTGATAAATTCATATTTATAATGCTATCCGTGCTGTGCTATGTTCGGCCTATGTGGTGATCTGTGTTGGTTTCAAATAACGTCTAGGCAAACCGCAAATACTCTGTAGCATTGACATTGACACTATTGCAGTGGTTGTCATCGTCGTTGGTCTAGGTACGTATTGGTCTTTCTACGTCTGATTGGACTAATAGACAGGCAATCAATGTATTGCTGGCTCTTTAATACCATCTGAAAGATTCGCGCTTCACTGGCCTTATAGGTAAGCGGAGGACTCTATCCCAAAGTAGTCATATAAAAACTAGTCTAGGGTTGGCTCGAGAGAGCCTCGGGCTACGGCCTACCTAGTATGTAGGTATGGAAAACATCATGAAACACACGTGAAAGTATAATAGCTGATAGCTATATTTGATGAAGATCCACTACATACTTTTAATACATTGCAAGTGTTAGGTTATACAATAATGAACGTAAATATTATAAAAATAAATAAAATACACATGGAATGTAAATTCTTGAACGATATCAGAGAAATGTAATTATAGTATAACAATTAATTAAGTGTTAATCTGTAGTCTCAATTAATGGGCTGGATTAATCATGTCATTAATCTTGTCTCAATTAATCATAGATCAAAAATAGATTTTTTAACTTAAATATACTTGCTGTCCACTTGCGAATTCGTTTGCCGAGTTTCAGTGGAAATAATAATATTTTATATTGATCGCAATTCTTCGGAGAATCAAATAAGCTTCTTTATCATATCCCAGCTCAACCTGTATCTATAATTAATAAAGTATTATTTGAATTCCATGGAATTCCATAATTACTTGGGACATTATTGATAAAAATACTTGTATAGGTAAAACAATTAGATACTGGGACTCCTCCACGTAGATAAGGAGTTATTGTAAGATAGCAGAACATTCATAAACACACAAATAGACACATCGTACTACCATATAATTTTTGAAATATTTTTATTTCTATATTATTAATAGGCTAAATAGGCTAGGAAATAAAAAAATATTAATTTAATTACATTGAAGCATAATATTTAATATTATGCGTGATTATGCTTTACTGCCTGGACTTCCTTTTCCATAATCAAACCATCATCTAATTCCTCGTCTTTTTTTTTTAATTTTTACTAAATTTAGTAAAGAAAATATTATTCGAAGAGTCGATTAAAAAAAACAAGATATAATTTTAGAGCGAGGACAACAATATACCAGAGATTTACATTTGAATGCAACAGAAATCCTAGTGGCATAAGCATAATTCTTACACATGTTTCTGGAAAAAGACGCACGAATTACCTTACGCGGTCATGAAACCAACATACGTTCTAACTTGTACGTACAGCCACTTAACATTACAACTTGCCGTTACAGTCGGCGAGATTAAGTTATCCCGGATTAAGATAGCAGTAGAGTTGGGAGTTTAGTGCCGGTCGCTTTGCTTTGTATCCTGTCGCCTGGGAGGCGCTAAGCTATAAAACATGGATCCACTGTCTTCCGTCATACGATCAACTTGAAATATCATCTAATAATTTCAAAACATGAAAGAATTAAATAATAAGTAATTCTGTATGTATTGTAAGTAATACCGTAATGTTTGTATTGATTTACAGCAAAAGAAATCGTCTAATTCTAAGGAACACTATATTTGAGATAGATACCCTTCACCACACCTTTTTCAACCATGAGTGGGTTATGAGTTTAAAAAAACTAATTCACAAGCCTTGGTGTTATTGAGCTATCTACATTCGTTGATAATAGCTGAGACCAATGGTTCTACGTGCATTAACAGTAGTAATACTATAAATTGGTACTTCTTTTTACAACTAGTTACTTGATTGAAGTCTACCGTAGTGTTGAGCAAGATATTTTATAAACCATGATGACGTTTGATTGCCGCAGAAAAAATACGTAAATTTACAGCTTACAATACACTGATTTGTTGTCTAATGAAAGTACTATAGTTTATAACGGTGATACATAGTTCGTATTAGATCGTCCAACTCGTAAAGTTATACAGTGGAAACACATTTCGCTACCAAGGAAGCGTTTGGAAGTCCCGACATTCCCGACAAATGCCAACCTACCGCAGAGCTCTCGCGGGCTTAGCCGCATTATTCCGGTTTACTCCAGATAATACTGGATTAAAATGTTTATCCAGCTTTTTATCATCTTTCTCAAAGTTCGTCAAACTAATTTTGTGGATTTTGTTTTATCTGAGTCATAACAATAATAACGTAACAAGCATAACATTTATATACGTTGTGTTTCTGCTGAGATTTAATGACGTCGCTATAAAAAGCTTTTTATAGTATTTTGTATAGACAGAAACCTAGTAGTGGAATAAGATGTAGCTATAATTTTATGTTTGCTCCTTAACCTATCCCCAGATGCGAGAGGTTTTACCATCACGAAATGTATGTAACAAGATAACAACATCTCTTATCATTATCACTCGGCCTTGTGAATAGTAATCAAAACGTAAATATTTTTAATTAATCTACGTAAGCAATCTTGTAGTTGTGGAATAATATGACGCTACATCTAGACGCAGGGAGACTTGGATATTTGCCTACGCCACGATATTTTTCTTTTCTATCTCGTTTAAGTCATTGATCAGCCCTGTTGTACAAATAATTAAGTGATCTAATTTTGCCCTACTCGTGTTGTGTACCTACCGTAGATAATCACTGCAACATTCAACTTTGTGATTGAAAATGAAGTTATTATGAATGAGCATTATTTTATAAAATCCATGAAGTCTCGTTGGGTAATATTTCGAATCAATTTCGTAATATTGGGACTGATTAAATTTGGTTTACTGCATTCAATTATAAACTGTAAATCTCAAGCATGATCGGGAAAAGAGTGTGTCTTTATGTATATATGATCTCGAATAGGTACTGTAGAGAGGGCGCAGCCTACGAATACAAATCAAACTCACTGAAACTAATTTGAACTATATTTATTTTACGTTAATTCAATAGCACTTCACAAAAACAACCGATACGATAAATAACTCCCGAACAACAAGATCCTGGAGAGATCAGGTCTTCTCCAGGAAAACGACACCGTAAAAATGACTGAAACCATCAAAAGAAATTCACTCAAAAATGATTTAAATTTCGAACAAACTTGCGGCCAGTACCAAAAGCAAAAGAGACGGCATAACCGATGCCACAGTACTAATTTCATCGATTATTAGGTCAGTCTGACCACCAGAAGCACTTCACTACACTACGCCACCGCCGTAGCAGCTGTATGCTACGGCGTAGCAGCTGTAGCAAACTGCTACGAGTTTCCTTATTTACATTTTATGAGATGATTTCTGTACTGGCACTTGAAACCAATGATATGGCATGTAGTAGACGAAATGAGAAATAGAGTTATGTACGGTTAAGAGCAAGTCAAGCTTGTCATGCGTCTCTCGATTCTGTCCCGTGTTCTACGGATATAAGACCGGTGAAAATATCGAATTATTCAGTTTGATCAGATCTTGATTTTAAATTATGTTTTAAGGTGTCGTTTTTGGGAAAACATAAAGTGATATTTGTTGGATAAGTGCCCCGTTAGAGAGCGTCGGTGGCCAAGTGGCTAGGGTCGCTGCCTCCCAATCGGGAGGTACGGGTTCAATTCTCGGCCCGCACCTATTTATTATATATATATCAATGCCCGCACCAATGTGTTTCCGATTTTTTTATTATTTATTTTATAATTTATTGCACACAAACATTTTACAAATACTATACCACTATTTGTTTAAATTCATATGTGAAAGAAAACATCGTGAGGAAACATGCACATACCTGCGAAAAAATTCAAAGTGAAGTTGACCAATCCGCTCTCATGTTTTTGGGGTCATCTGAGGTTAACTAAAGGTGTAGACGTAGTAAAAGTGAATGAAAAGTGAACAAAATAATGCTTGTCGGACCGAGAATATAGGTAACAGAGCGGTAAGATTACAGTGATAGCCACTATCAGAACGATAGCCGGTCATTGCCTCGAGCGACGGCAGCCATTGTGATTTCTCGATTTCCTTCACTTATTTTTCTCATTTTTCCATTTTGTTATGCACTACGATTGTGTGCTCTTAATTTTAGTAATATTCGTAAATAAACTAAATAAATATGTGGGACACCTCACATACGGCCATCTGACCCCAAACTAGACAGAGCCTATACTATGGGTGTCAGACAGCTGATATACATACATATATAAATAATTATACAACATCCAGACACAAGGCAAACACAAGTGCTCATCACACGTATGTTGTAAATTTCTATACTATTGAAATTGAAGCGAAAAATTAAATATAAAAAAAGCTCGGACAGCGACTCAAACCCGCATCTCCTTGGTATCGCATGATGAAAATACGCTAACAGACGGCATCTGTTGAAAACTAATAGGTAAAACAAAATATTTGTAATTTAGGAAATTTATTCTAACACTAGCGCCATAATTTCAGCCGAAAATCGTCCACTGCTACATAAAGACCAAGGCAATGAATCTTGAAGTTATCTCTTTGGCTTCTTATCTTTTACATCACAATTGAGTTAATTAAATCATCAAGTAACTAGATTCGGTTTGCATTGACTAATGTTAGTTTGTTTGCTTATCGTGTAGGTTTCGAGGTTAACCGACTACCTTACTTTGTAAGGTAAGGCCCTTAGTGTCAGAATAAATCAGCCGCATTCCTGATAAAGACTACATCCAATATACTAGCCGAGACCTTTATGTGCTTTCCGAAGCACAGAATCATGTTTCTTTACCAAAATCAAAATTGAAAATCAGAGACGGAGCCCCTCAGGCGTCGTCTCCTTCACGATGTTTTTCAATATCAACGCGCTAGGCCATGGTCCGAGGCTCCCTTGAGCCGCCCCTGGACGCGTTGGTATATGACTTTTTTTGGGGTAGAGTCGTACCTTTTCGACACAAGCAAAAAAAACATGTTTCTTTTCGTAAAATCAGGCCCAGGACTAATCTGAGGATAGTCTCAAGAAGAGTTGTTTGTTAGACGAGACCCCACCGGGATTCGAACAAGAAACCTCCTAATAATAGTGTTAGTGAGTGGCTAAGCTTTTCTTTTTATTTATTTTGATTTCTGACCTATGTGTCGAAAAGGTACGAACGACCAATCAAGCTTCACCGGACTTGACGGAGTGGCTAAGTTGCAAGTCGTCGGCTTAGTTCAAAGAGGCCTGTTTGCTATGGAAACTGGAGATTATGTTGTCTTTTCTAAATTAGATTGTGTCTATGGCGGAAGTTGGGAAATGCTTGTTAAGTTTCGTAACACGTGCTTATTAGTAAGCTTGGCGATTATAACGTTTTTAAAGGATCAGTCTGTTATCCTTTTAATAAAAAGAAACTTGATGCTTAGCAATACAGGTTGCTCAATTTCACACACAACCTTTGAGTTACTTCGCAGGTGTGTGCAGGTTTTCTCACGGTGTTTTCCTTCACCGTAAGAGCGGCGAATAAACGTACATATGAATTCGAAAATCTATAACACTTTGGTACGTGCCGAGGTTCGAACCCAGCCACCAGCCATTATGCAAGCATATATGGCAAGCCATATTTGATGATTTTAGTTTAAATTCAGAACAGGGCGTTGATATTTTCTTAAATGTTAATTGAAATGAGAAAGACAGAGTGGCGGCGGGTGTGACGGTCACACTTTAACTTTTATTTTATTAATTCTTATCCGCTCCCATCGGAATCGACCACGAATTCCAACGACTTTCCTCTTTTATGATATCTAGGGAAAGTAAGAGTGGGACTACACAACGTTAGGTTGTAGAAACTGTCAGTAAATTATATAAGCTCAATTAAAAAAAAAGCAATATTACGTTTTAGCACCAAAAATATAATTTCTTCAGATTCTACAAATTAAAAACTTATTTTGAACTGAAACGAAACAGTCGCAAAAAATCTAAACAAAACTTAAGCATGTATTGTACACATTGTGTGTTCTTTAGTTAAGAAATTCTTCTTTTCCTTTTATCATAATCTATTTGTAGAAATGATTCACTTAATGTTTTCACTATCGGCAAAACTACTTCAAAACGCCAGCGCCACAACTACTAAATTTACTTCGTTGTACTACGTTCATTCAAGCCCTATCTAACAGGAAATTGCGTTTTATTTGCTTCAATCGATTTATTGCATTTTCCTTATCATAAATTCTTTATTATGTCTGATAACCACTTTTTCCATGAAACAGACTCAAACTAAGCATAAAACGCTTTAACGCCTTTTTAAACATAACACGTGCGCTAAGAAAAGACCGACATCATAAAACGCCATGTAAACTCTCCCGAAACATTAAGTATTGAATATCCAGCAATAGATTAATATTTATAGTCATTTTATTTTCCTACTTTATTAGTGTTCAAATATCATTAACGATTAGTATATTGCATGTGACACTACGAACCTATCTCTGTCCCTTTCTAACGTTTAGGAAGTGAATTTATTACATTATGTCGCTAGAGGCGTTGATCCAACCAGTAAAGTCACCTGGAGTGTAGCGATAATTACAATAAGACGGTATTAGAAATTGAATTCTTCGAATATTTACTTTCTTTTTAATAATTCTGTACTCCACGAGTTAATTAATTCAGGGGAGGTCGAAGAAAGTCCGGGTTTTAGGATAAAATCTTTTGGATATTCGATCTCGGATCAGTGTAAGTGAGAGAAATCTAAAACTTGGCCGATAAGAAAATTAAAAGTAATGAAAGGTGTTGAGACTGGAGAAAATATGTTAGAGTAGTAGATATCTTGTACATGCGTATGTTACTGAAGTTCCTTAGTTTTATACGAACATTGCTTTAAAAAGAATGAAACAAAATTAAACAATACAATATGATACAGATTTTCTTTTTTTATTACTTTTTCTTAAGTTTTTTTTTGTAATTATATTTCAGAATATTTACATAAAGTAGAATTTAAACTTTTGATCAAAACATTATCTGTAAAAAAATTGGTAATAAGCAATAATGTATCCACAGTCTATCCTTAAGCATTCTGTTTTGGAACAGAACGAACGGTCCATCGGAAGAATAGCACATTTTATGCGTACCTTCTTGTCATCTACACCAGTTCCCAATTTCACATCGACTTCAATATTAGTATATTTAATGTGTTTGTCTCGTTGTTGCAGCGAACCTCACAATCACGACTCTCGGCATCAATCTAGATCTGCTGATCCACACTCACGACATGTACATCTGCTTCAGTCGGTCGCGGCTGGTTGGCAGGCACCTGGTCAGTATTCAGTATCGCACATAAACCTCAATCAATCAGTTCATTATGGTATTATACGTGCTCTCTGAGGGCCTAGCTAGACCATATCAATAAATTAGAGTAAAAGCCATAGTAGTAAGAGTAGCATGACCACCGTGACAAACTACTTATACATCCCTTACTGTCAAAGTACTGTAACGTGGTGCATTACCATGCCACCTCGTTGCCTCATTCTCATCTCATTTACCATTCTCGCCTAAATTCGAATATATTCAATTTTGGAATTCAGTCAACAGTCATCCGTCATTTCGTCCATTTTTCTACTCACTTTTGTCTCACCTCTCGGCCATGCCGGCCGAGTTCCAAATTTCTGTGTAAATTATATTATTAAATGTCAATTATAATCTAGCCTTGTCGACAAACAACCTTTAATTACCAAATACATATTTTATCGTCTGTGTTTCTACCTGTGTTTTCATCATACTACTTTCCATCGTGTTATCTTCTTCTTGTCGATGCCTTGCAGGCGCGCTCCTGTTCAGGGCGCGCCGCGGGCGTGACAGTACCATGAGAAACACGCCATATTGAAATACCCTCGAATTGGATACCAGTATACGCACTATTACGCACAGTTATGTCAGTCACACTTGAACGGTCATGCTATGTTGTGTGCAAGTTTTCTCACGATGTTTTCTTTATCATATAAGCGCCGAATAAATCTAGTCGAGTGGCGCCGCTTTAGCATGTGCTTCTTGAATGAGAAGCAGGGAACGGCCCCAGTAAGTCGGTACGTCTCTAGGAATAAACACTTTTTATCTGACCTGAAGTTGTCTTTATACTGCTGTAAAAAGACCTCCTCTCATTCTACCTTTCCCGGTCTTGTATAAACCAACATTCCATTACAATTTCTCTCTCATTGCCTACAGGAAAAATCACAAGCGGCGAAACAACCCAATTGTCTATTCAAAGAGGAGTTTGTGGACGGCTACACCAGATTCCACTTAGCGAAGAACAAAGAGCGATACCTCGGGTTCAATGCGCGAGGTATGCCCATCCGACGCAACATGACCAAGCTTCCCCCGCGGCTGCACAAGTGTCTTGGCTTCATGACGAAAAGCCCAGACTTCGACATCAGCAAACACAACTTCGAACGCGCTATGCACGAGCAGCAGCAACAACAGTTGCAACAGCGCCAACAAATAGCCAGCGTTCCCAAGTGGCGCCCGCAGCGTAGACTCCGACCCCCGCCGCAGAACTCCATCAAAAACCCCTGCCACGGAGTACGCCACAACCACGGGAGACACATCAACAGGCGAAGGAACTGCCACGGCACGTAGAAAACTAATCCTGTTATTAGAATTTTATTTACGCTTCGACGCTTCGCGCGTTCTGTTGCCAGCTGTCGATGGACATTGTGAGTGGGCAGAGTATTAGTCAACTATCGCAGTATTATTACAGTGTCGAGGACTGGATAGCGTTAAGTCGGTGCTCGCGGAGGCTGCGGCGTTTCAAACGCCGCATGAATGGTAGCTGAAGCGAGCGAGCAAACATTTGAATGAGGAGAAAAAAGCCGAGCCGGGACGACCGTCTGGAGCTGTGAAATTCCTTAGAGTCGTGCAACATCGTGGCGCTTATTTGCTCTCAGGCAAAGCTTAAGCTCTAAGAGGAAAAAAAGGTTGTCTGTGGCGAGAGCAAATAGTAGACTCTGGTCAGGAGTCTTCAGACAGACCACCTCTGAACGCGGATGCTGGAAGCCTGGGGTCCCGTCCCGGCTCGGGTACGCTCCGGCTGGCTCGCCTTACGTGTAGCTAAACGCCTTTACGTCAATTCTCAGTGTGTTATTATTTAAAATGCTTTACTGTTAAGTACGGATCGTGTTATGCTTGTAAATATAAGTAATAAAAGGTAATTTGTGTTTACTTATTTATCAAAAAAAGTTAATCAGAAATTTGTAAGCGTAGATGTTAGTTGTAAAATTGTATTAAAATCGTTTTATATTTAATTATGGGGTATTTAATCTATACGAACAATCGCTCTCTTGTTATTAACTGCTTTTAATCCGACATAAATTTCTGATACCTACTTTGTATAATTGAACATCTGTCAGATATATTACCTGGAAATTATTTTCTCTTCGGCTTGTATGAATTTTATTGTATGGTTTGAGCGTTATGTACATATTATTTTAAGAGTTCGTCTGGGAGTGATAGGTTCCTGAATCTCTTCGTTATATTAGCCTAATTTCTTCTTTTCTGGTGATGCCTTTTAGTGTAAAAGTACAAAATATTCGGGTGCAATGTGAAAAAATATGTCCCATCGAAGGCATTGCCTTTTTAATCCTGCTAATTTTCATCCTTAACCACGAATAAGTACACAAGAAGCCATTATATTTTTAATATTTTAATAAGATCTGTGCCATAGTGTGGTGGCAATGTACGACTTTATGTTTGCATTGTAACTAGAGTTATAAGTTTATGTCTGTAAACTACGAATAGATAAAATGTTAAACATAAGACAAATAACTGAATAAATATTAGTGTATCCTGTACCCAGTGTATATTCAAATTAAAGATAATACGTATATATATTCGAATTAAATGTTGCTGAAAATTTACCACATTCAAGTGTAATAAGTGTAAACTACAGTCCTTCTACCAGTACATTCCTCCCGATTCCATAGAGTGTGTGTCATAGACAATACTAGAAATTACTAGAAAAGACATTGAAACATTCCAAACAATTTTGTATAAAACTATGCGCTTAGTTACATAATAAATTTGTTAATTGACACTATTACCGTGTCTAAATTTGTAATTCCGATGCTGAAAACGAAATCATATATTGCTAAGAAAGATTACGAAATTAAATCATATTTAACTCGCAAGTTGTGTTTTTTCTTATTTCACCCTGCATCTGAGTATATTGACCCAAGGTAGCTAGTCGAAAAAAAGTGGTATTTCTAAAAATCAGGCCGGAAGAGAGGCGTTTGCGGGTGGGGCGTAACTCTAAGAACAAATAGGGTAAACTGGGGCTAAATGGCACCGCGCAACAAGCCGCGCCCGACGGCGAGCGCGCACCGACCGCTGCGCGTGCGCCGCCGTCCTATTAACACCTCCGCTATAGCACAGAGTAGACCATGGACATTGTAAGTCGTAGGTACAGTACAGTTTATGAAGATAATACTAGTAGGTATAATAAAACGGTCTAAAACATTTGTATAAAAAATCTCAACGAAGACGGCTTACGGTACAACAAAAGATATTATCAGGCCTAAATATCCTAGGCAGGACGTGCCACTTGGTACAAATATTTGAATTTAAAATGGCGTGAAATTTACAATGTCTGTCAATTCACAACTGACAATAATTTTCATTTATAACTCTATAAAGTATTCTAATTAAGCAATAGATAAATCAAAACCAGTAATAAACGCTTTCTATTCTATTCGACATTACCTATGAGTATGCTTTTTCGTTGGCACTTGAAATACTTAGTGTTTGTTTGATAATGGGGCTAATTCGGTATTGCACCCACCTTATCTTAACTAATTTTAGTTCATTTTTGACAGGACTTAACAAATTTTGACACGATTAACGTTCGGATACACATTATCTCGCTCTGTGCACGCTCCTGCAATGTTTTTTTTCAACAGAAAGGCAAAGGTATAAAGTCATGCAACCTTAATCCGCAATAAAGTGAACGTTAGTGAATCGAACGCACGCGCAACGAAACGCAACTTAGTATGTGTTACGTTCCGTTTTAGTTTCGGAAATTAGAAATTTATATTTTTTCTGCGTATAACAATTGACGAAAAACGAAATTGCGAAATAGAACTTATGGTCGATTTGTTGTACAGTAAGCAGCACATGCGGCTGGACATTATGACCTTGAGAGCGCCCGTATTCCATAGCGGTAGGGGTGAATTTCGTAGTGCAAGTGTCCAACTGCATGTGCTGGCTTCTGTACGTACTGTTAAGTGAAGGTTAAGCTGGACCAACGCGATTGCGATTCTGTTCCTTATTCGATGGACATAAGAAAGGTGCAAAATCCAAAGTTATCTGCTTAGCATGCTCTTGCTTGTACGATTTATGGAGTTTTTAGCTGAAAGACTCGACCGACCCCGCTGACCTGACTGAGGATGAGCTATTCAGTAAATATTCAGGGCTAACGAAAGAAGATTGGCTGAAGCAACTCATCGCTATTTAATTTTTTCCCGATTTCCTAGTTTGTTAACCTCAAAACTTACAAAATATATTAAGTCTACACCTAAAAAAACTGAACTAAATTAAGGCCATTTTAAGTTCAAAACACCTAAAAATGACAAATAACGAACTAAAAATGACAGATGAATGGTCGTTCCCGAATAGCTAAATGGCGTTAGTTCAACTTATTTTTAGTCCTGTCAGATTCCATACAAAATTAAGTTAAGTCGTGCGTTCCGAATAGCTAAATATGTCATCTGACACATCTTAACTAAATTTTAGTTAAATTTTAGTTAAGATTAGTGCATTGGCCAACACCGAATCGACACCATTGTCGCGCTTAGTACACATTGTTACGTTTCACTGATATTTTACGCATAGTAAATATAATAAAAAATAAATCAATAATATAATAGTGGTCACATCAAGAACAGAAATTAAGTGAATTTACAAGAAATAATAATAGTAGCCAAAGTAATAGAATACCAGTCATACATTTGTAATTGGTTTTGAGTTACTGTTATTACTCCTCAACTTCCAATAAAAGTTGGTGCTTGCATCATAAGCTAGAAGCGCGTTTAATGTTTTGAATATTTCTCTCCGTGTAATAAATATCTGCTAAGTAAATCTATTGTCCAGTGTATTTTAAGGCCACGCCTTTTTCTGGTATAGTGTAAACTTTAATACCTGTGACTAGTGGAAATATCTGTACATAATTTTATTTATTTATAAAAAATACATACATCTGGAAGAGGTATTTATGTTTCAGATAGGGCTTGAACCATTCTGATGAAATTTTGGATTCAGGATCAGTTTTCTCGTAAGTAAAGACGTAGGATATGGGGTACGAGTACAGTCAAGATATATAGTGGCCTCCTCCGTCTACATATATACTTACATACGTACAATACAAATAGATGAAAAGTACGATTATTAACAACATTTATCAAAAACGTTGATATTGGTTTCAGTCGTAAAAATTATAAGTGTGTGGGCAAAATGAACGTATAAAAACAATCCATAAAGATTTATTTATTTATTTTATTTATGTATAAAATTAAAACGTTTTCTTAAAGCTCTACGTTTGTTCTGCTTTGTACATTAGTCTATTCAGTAAGTCGTGGATCCTCAGGTGCATACGTTCGGAGTCAGTATTCGATTATGTTTGTGGATACTAACTCACGTACTTATGTACCCTGATGTATGTGCTAACTAGTCCTTAGAGCCCGCCGCCATGAGCATACTCAGGTGTTAGAAAGAAGTCAAGTAACCAAATAAAGTGAAAATTTGAATACGACACTGACCTTGCTTGCCTCCGTTGAAATTTTAAGGTCACGTTCACACCTCAAATCATTTTTCATAGAGGAATTTTTCGCATCAGTTCAGTTTCGTTGCGTAATTCTGAACGTTTGATGATTTCAATGAGGTTTTTAGGGTAATTGGCGGAAGTATTGCGTTGAAATTTATCATTAAATTTACTTTTTCTTGCCCTAAACCTCCGGTTATTGATTTTTTTCGTTTGTAATGCATCATTGTGTCTTATCTATGTCTACGTCTATGGTGATTTGCAAGCATCTTAAAAATACCCATTTTATTTTTTATGACATGTGTGAAAAATATTAATGGCGATTTTGAAAAGGTAGATGACAGAACACAATAAACGTTGTATTTGCTGTGGTTTTTATTCGTTTTCTAAATCCCACTTATGCCAATAGGCGTAAATTTTAGTATAGGTATTAGGATATAAAATCTTTACTTATCCAATATTTTCAGGTTCACTGATTTTGCAGTAGACAACGCTATTTTGAAATGTTTCGTCATGTATGATAATAATTCTAGTAACATTGACTACAAGATCAGACTTAATACCATATTAAACTAAATGTAAATGTAGTAAACAAGTGTAATGCTCGGCGTAGACGCAGCACGTGTTCATACCAACGTGGAAAGCCAGGTGTACCAACACAATGATAATGTGTACTTACATATTCTATGATTTTACGTGTTTGTGTGAGAGATGTATTTACCAAAAACCAGAGTCGTTTGTGGCTTTTTAAGTATGAGATCTAGAGTTGAGAAAAAATATGTTATCTCAAAATTTAATATTTTGTATTTTCTCTGTTTTGTTAATCAGTCTTCGATGATGTGCAATTGATTGATTTGCAATTAATCAATTATGTGTAATAAATAATACATAAATTGCTTATACAAAGGTTAGTTAAATTTTCACAAGGCTCGACTTACGTGATTTCGTTACACCTTATATTTTAACATCCTTATTCTGTTATTCCCATAAATTAACGCAAAATGCTGGTGAAAAAGAAAGACCTTAACACTAAAATTAATAATAGCCATAAAACAGAATACCTACCTCCCAGCCAACATATCCCCTGTTTACTTACACACACACACATTGGTACCAAAGTCTTCAATGAAGGAGACGGTTATGGAAACCCGAAACGTTAATAGAAGCATGATGTCCCACCGGCTGGTCGGCTAGTTAGGCGGGGTTAAGACGCGCTAACTGTTTGTCTACACAACTGACGGCCGTTGCACTACCTGGTGAAAAGCAGGTTATGTTATGCGGTGCTTCGGTAGGCCCCGATTGTGGTAAATATAAGGAACAGTATTGTTGGGTTGAGGTCAGGAGCAGTGACTATGAATATTATATAAAGCCACTAGGGCTTTGCGACATTTAAAACTGACGAGTCAATAAAAAAAGTTAGGATAATATTTATTGTAAATAAATAAAATTAAAATCATCCTTATCACAAAATCTAACGCAAGTCGATTGAGAAATGAAATTTTTACAAGAGACAACAGTGCGAAAAGACAAAGCGCCGTATTTTAGGAAATAAAAGAAAATGATAATGTGAAAGACGATTATTATGATCGTCAGCGCCCCGCCGCCATTTTTTTGTGGAACTAGCTTTCAATCTTCGGAATTTTGTTTTAAGCAAGCTTGTAGTTCTTCTAATAAATAAAAGAAAAAAAGAAACAAGTAACATCAAGAAGAAACAGCTATATACAACATTCATTGCATTACATAAAACATACATGGACGGACATAACAAAATAATTATCGCTAAATAAAAACAAAGAAATCACAAAGAAAGATTATTTAAAAAAAGAATATTAAAATACTAAAGAAACCACATCTACTTACCAACAAAAATCCCGTTGAAGTAGCTACCCAAACAGGAGGTAGCTAGTATAAGTACTCGACTCCGCTGATACCCTTTAATATACCCTCGATTACAACGGCCGTGGAGAGGTCTGCAAATAACGGCCAAGACCGGCGGATGATACCTAGTACCCTCGTAGATGAAAGATTAAATAAAACAAAACTCAAAGCTTCAGCGTTGAATAATTCTTTCTTCTGTAAAAGTATATACAGTATTATTGTGCAGACAAAGTACCTGGTATTATGCAATACCTACTATGTAGTCTCATAATTAGCAAAGGTATTGTCCATTTGTTGTCGAATATTATCCATTTGTTTTAGCCTTCAGTTTGATGGCGACAGGGACAATGCCATACGTTGCTTTCTATCCTGGATTTTATATTTCAGGACACAAAACACACAATGCGAAGAAATTCAACGGTTGTGTGTGAAGTCGGTAAATCATTACTGCACCAGTTCTGCTCACTTTTCGGTATAGGGTTAAGTTTAGATTTTTAATTTAAATACCTGAAGGTTAGTAGAGTAACTTATTCTACGTCAAGTAATAAAAATTATGCATTAACTTTGACAATTGCTTTTTAGGGTTTCGTACCTCAAAAGGGAAGAACTGAACACCGTTATTGTGTACGTTTGTCTTAAAAATTCTCCAAACATAGTTTTCCAAATCTATTCTTCGTATTCGCCATTAATTGCATTGGCTTCTGACTGACGTCGAGGACTTTCTGGGATAAATAAATTCATCTGAGAACATCGTATTCACGCTCCACTTTTCGTATGCACAAAGAAAAAAATAGACAAATAAATCCAAAGAACTCTATCTGGTAAGTACCTTTACAAAGTTAGTCAACCAAACGAAATAGTACACACTTGTAGGCACAAAAGAGGGCCCATTATAGTCGCGTTGCGGCACAATTTCCCGAATTCCGAACCGAAGGATGCTGTCTGTCCAAACACCCTCAGCCATTCAACCCTTCCACTTGGGCTTGACAAAAAATACTCCACAACGCAAATATTGGACGTCCAGTCTCTAGGATCAAGGATCAAGGCAAAGGCGGTAGCGACCGCTTAGATCCTTACTGTGATAGTACTTCTAATAACTAAACTTTAACACAAAGAAAAGCAAAATCCAATGAAATCTTTTCAATACGACTGTAATACGAGCTTGAAAGTTTCATAATTTAAAGTTTTAATGAGAAATTACAAAGATCATTACTGACAAAAGAGAAAAGGCACTCGTGTATGACTAGATAACTTTATCAGAACTAATATTGATGGAAATATAGAACAAAAAGGAAAGAGATGAGAATTTAGGATAATATACGTAGAACAACGTAGATGAATGAAATATACATTATTGCACACAAACACAAACATAGGTACATGATTAAACAAAGAAAATTGGATAGTAATATCTTCAAGACAACCAATGGATCACATTAAGGAAACAATAGATGAAGTGACAGGGGAGAAGGGCGTATTCTTGAACTAGGACAAGAGAAAATCGTGGTCGTTTTTGTGTTTGCCGCTTTGCCGCCTCGTTTGGTGTCTGCCGCTTTTGAATTAAACGGTAAAGGAGAATGTATTGTGTTGGCTCTTCGTCCTTTTAACGCCACTCGGGTGTTTGGAGTCTCCGGGTATTACAAGTCCATTAGGTTCGCTTGCGGATATGTTCTCGGCTATACTAACAAATGGAAAGGAGACTATTTCAACTATAATAATCATTTCCCCGAGGTCTGTCTTCTACTGTTCGTTAGTTGTTTTGAAAAACCATTTGGTATTTTGCAATGATGCTTATGAACAAAACGGCTACTATTAATTTACGAGGATTACTAATTCTTATTGTTACTGATAATTTCGTAGAAAATTTTTTTTATTTGTCATTTTATCTAAACACGTTGTCACAAGTTTGAACACACCTCAAGAATTGACAAGGATGTTTTAAAGTCTTCCACCAAAGGCCAGAATTGAAAGCCTATAACTTTTTTTGTTTATCTTTTTGTCAAAATTTCTCGTTACCATACTACTCCTAGCCCCACTACCAATCGGCGCGCATTGAAGTCTATTATTATTTATCTATTCCCATTACATTTTTTGGACAAAGGTTGAAGTGTTTGGTCTTGGAGCGAGGAGCAAGCAAGCAGGACAAACAGAGAAGGTTCCCACGCTGTGGCTGGTTTGCTTTCAATACGCTCCGACCTGGTAACACGCCATTATATTTCCAATCAAGTTCCAAATCGAAGATTAGGTACCTTAGTTCGTCACTTTAGATATGAGCTGATAACCTTACTTTACTTTTTTAAATATATGAATATGACTGCAATTTTCCTTGCTGTTTGCTTAAACCAATAGGGGCAGAGAGGTGCTTCATAAAAATATCTCAATATAAATGTTCAAATTATATTTATTCTAAAGACTGTAAACGGTTTGTGACAAAATATATTATATAAAGATTCTTAGTGTATATCAGGCTTTAATAAATCTACTATTGGGATATTATTAAAATAAATTCTTACCCGTATAATATGGCTGCTTTAGGTAATCCTCCCGTTCAATCATTGTGTCCATAAGATAGTTTTAACGATTGGAATCAATTATCTGAAGGCATTCCTCGAGGAACCTACCACAGCGTCGCATTTTTAGTCCTTGTTATTTGATTGTTATTGCTTGTTTGGGTATGTTGTTGATTTAAATCATTGTTAAAAGAATCGTGAGGAGAAATGGTTACATGTATTGAAATTGTTTCTTCTGTAATATTTGTTTATGTCCAAATACTTTTCAGGATTTAGGTATAAATCACAAAAAGGCAAGAAGACAATATAAATATCAATAGATATAGGCAGTCTTTATACGCCGTAAAATTTACCAACTTTGAAAAGGCAATAAAATGTGAATACCTATCAGACAAATTATGTCTGGAGTAGATTTTCTTTTTGTGATATAAAGCTGGTCTTCAAAAGTAGAATCGTTCCAGTTATATCTTACAGTGAATTTATGGTCTGTAGGATTATTTTCGTTGATCCCTGAATAAATCTTATATATAAAATTCTCGTGTCACAGTGTTCGATTCCATACTCCTCCGAAACGGCTAGACCGATTCTCATGACATTTTGTGAGCGTATTCAGTAGGTCTGAGAATCGGCCAACATCTATTTTTCATCCCCAAAAAAAAAAAAAAAAAAAAAAAAAAGGTACGCGGGCGTAGCCGTGGGCGGACAGCTAGTAAGTAAATATATTTTTAAAATTGTTATAACTTTTTAAATACGCAAGATATAGTTTAGGAATAAATAGGACGAAAAAGCTACTAACGTAATAGTTGTACCAAGTTTCAAAGAAAGCTGATACAACTTACTATAAAGCGGTTTTTATTTTAAATCCCTAACTTCTATACTTAACGAAATTTTTAACGTTTAAAAGAGTATGCGGTACTGTTTTTTTTGCAGGCCAGTGTAGTTTATGTTATAACATTACAGACTCTTTTATTTCTGGTTATCTGTATTTATAATACAAGACGTACTTACTATTCAAGATTGTAACTCAATTGAATAATGTACGATAACGCGAGCGCCTGCGCAACTGGAATCTCACCGGCAGCGCAAGCCCAACAATCACATCGAAATCTCAGCCTCGTCCATAGATAAACGTTAAAAGTCAATCGTTCATCCGATAAGTACTAATGAGAGCTCGTTGAAAACAAACTTATCTTGATGAGACGGTCGCGAGACATGCCATTAATAACTCCATATAAATAATAACATTACTTTTAGGTGCATCGAACACGACCACCCAAAATCATCACCTCCATATGATCATAAACTATTCAGATAAAAGACGGTAACAGATACGAAAAACGAGAGAAACCGTCGGTACCTCGTAATTGTAGGGCCCGAGATACCGGCAATTTGCATACGATATGAACAGCTAATGGATGTAAGATACGATTTTTTTTCTGAATATTTTGTACGTGATCACGCGCATCGATTAGCATAGATAGAGGAGAATGAGATGTTCCACAAGAAACCGACAATTAATATTATTTTTTAACTTGTTTGTGTTGATTGGTCTAGTTAAAGCAAAGACATGAATAATTCAGACCTAAGTACATAATTAGAGCAATTTTATTAAATACAAAGCTAAAGTACGTATTTACTAGATGTAAAAGGGATAGAGGTAAGGATGTACTAAGGGATATAAATACTAGGTTTCGCTCCACGACTTTGCCTTTCCTATAATTTTTTTTTATCCGAATTAGCTATTTTCCCGCGGAAAAAACTTTCCTACACCTTTTCCCGTGATGCTATTTGTTATCTAGACAATTTTACCACAGTACGTTCAGCAGTAGATATGGGCAGGCATGGCAGCACAGACAAAATAGACAGGAAGAGTAAGTTTTGTATTTATAATACAGGTAACTAGTATTATATTATCTGTGATAGAGGTTAGATGATAATAATTTATTGTGATAAAAATTAAATATACAAAATTGTATACTGTTAACAGCTCAAATTATGTCCTCACCGAGGGGCTCGAGCCTACCCTGAAATCAGGGTGAATAGGCCTAAGTCGACCACGCTGGCCCAGTGCGGATTGGTCAACTTCACACACAACCTTTGAAAATTTTTCGCAGGTGTGTGCAGGTTTCCTCACGATGTTTTCCATAACCGATTTTATAGATATTTTAAACATAATAAAAATTGGAAGCAAAAGTTACTAAATAAGTTGAATTGGAAAGATCTGACATTATAACTAATAGGGTATAAAATATTTGTACCTACCTATATTATGAAAAAAGAACTAAATAATCTTTGGCAGTTGGTTAGTAATATTATGTAAGTAACCGACTTTGCGTACAGAGAGGCTACTAACTTATTCACCGACAGTTTCGGTAGGGCGTTCCCACATGTAATGAGCATATTTAACGATTATTATTTAAAAGTGATTTATTACCGATTTTAAAAGGCTTACGTCCTATAAGTGAAACATTCTTTTTGAAATAATGGCTAGTTTTTCGAATACGATGCAGTTTTTGAAATAATTTTGATTGAACTTTAATTAAAACAGCTACCTACTACTACAGCCTAGAATGTGAAAATTTTCCTGAAATAAACTATTATATTATTATTTCTGTGGTAAAGTTATGCTCTATTTGCTATTTTGTATTTTCCTCTATGGGTACCCTCATTTTTATAATAAGCCAGTAAGACAGGGTTATTGATAAACTCTTGTAAGAGTGTGTAATCGATTGATTTGAGACGCCCGCGCCGCCGCCGCTGCAGTCTTTGATGCGCTTACATGAACTAGGCTTGGACATGGAGTGGACAGAAAATTAAATGACGCGTAACTAAGCTAAAAATGTAAGATACCACCGTAGCAAAATTGGCGAAATAAACTTACTATAGTTCTATAGGACTATGGAGCGCGGCTCTTAAATGTGAAGAAGAGGACCATGAAACTTATTTTATTTAGTAACGCTCCTGCGTTGGTCCTGAAAGTTAAGGTGACGCAAATTCAATTCCCACCCGAGTTCAATAGCATTTTTAAACTAAATCAATATCATCACAGAATAAAAAAAAATTCAAAATCAAATTACGCTTGCTACTACGACAGTATAATTTTTTTTTATTACATTTATCGCAAAGATTATGAAAATATCGGCAAAGATAGAGATCTATTGTGAACAATATCTCCAAATTTAGCACATCATTGTATTAAGATGAACGATAAAAGAATTATTAGTTATTATTTCCGTTGATTTACATGTGTTTGATAACTAATAACGCAAGCAGTTATCTAATAGTCGTCCGGTTTCACAATCATCATTGTTTCTTTTCCCAACTGCCAAAGGAAAAATTGAATTGGGCACCAAAATAGGTAGTACATAAAAGTCTTTCAGTAATATTAATGATGATGAGCGAAACACATGCTGCAATTTCGCACCTCTCGAAACAAAACCCGGAACGTTACAAATGAAATATAAATCAATTCCCACTACACATTATGCCTTCTCTGTTATTAGCAACTGCGGCATCCATTACTTCAGCACTTTATCCCGTCCTCACTTGAACAGAATAAATGACGAAATAAAACATGTTTAATAGCAGAGGAGTATCTCAAATTGATAACCGTTTCAATGGTTAAGTCTAGAGGATCTCTTGCAATTACAAGGTATTTAGCCGTGTGATTTATTATGTAACAGGCAACAGCCTGGGATACCGGCGGGAATCTTGAGATGGTATCTCGGAAGGATAGTTATCTGTGATTTGGAGTCTGGTGACAATTTATCGAAGTATCTTTTGTAGGCGTTATCATAATAATATTATAATTTAATTTAATTTTTTGGCAACAATCAGTCATTAGAATTTATTTTCTCAGTCTTCTGTATTTTTTGTGATTTTTCAAATACTTTTTATGTTAGGAACACCATCTTTTATGATCTAAGTAGAGTTAGGCAATCTAGGAATGTAAGTGATAGGTATTTTTTCTATGTATGTAAGTAATAGGTACAGCAAGAACTTTATACAAAGCGAATTGTAGGTTTGGAATCTTAAAATATGGTAAATTATATTTTTTCGAAGATGATTCTTCATATTTTAATACAAAATTTGTCATTTTGTCATAGTGGGCTGGCCACTGTCATATTATTTACGTTATTACCATAATAGTTTGTGTTTTTTTGTATAGATCCAATATAAAAAGAGTCAGGTGATCTATTCACACGTGTAACGTAAAAACGTAGAATTTGAACTTTGCGGCCAATAACCCTTTTGTTATTTAACATAATACCTAGTTGCCATGTGAATAAGTATATGCACATTTTTAATTCTTATACTTCTTCGAAATTGTCAGCTTTCGTGCGTGACTGTGTGCTCCCCTCAGGCGTCGTCTCCTTCACGATGTTTTTCAGTATCAACGCGCTAGGCCGAGGTCCGAGGCTCCCTCGAGCCGCCCTAGATGCGTTGGTAAATGACTTTTTTTGGAGTAGAGTCTTCCGCTCCCCCACAGGTCCGGTGAAGCTTGATCCGTCGCACTTTTTCGACTCAAGCATGGGTAAATAAAAAAAAAAGACTGTGTGATATAGCAGTATTTAAACGTTGATTAGATTTGATTAGAATGTCCCTTTAGTCATCCTTCAAAACACGTTTTAGTTAATGTACCTACTACCTAATACGATATCCTAAAATAAAGTTTTACTCTTGGAAGATTCTTAATCAACAAAATGCCTTTTTTGTAATTGACAAGTAAATTGGGATTCAATTACCATTAACCCGTAGCAGGCGTACGCATGCATGCGTACAAATTAATGCAGTTTTAAGTTAATTCACGTTAATTTTAGTCAAGAGCTTACTTTACAACGCATGGTGAACGGTTATCAACCGTAATTGCATTCTCGTACGATATTTTCTTAAAACGCCGAATAATTTTTCAAAGTCATAAACAACTTTGAACCTATTATGGTTTGACCTAAAACTTCATTATGTATTAAGTTAAAACTAGTATGTGACTTAACATAATAGGCAGACCTACTAAATTCGTTTTAAAATCAATTTGACTAGATTTGAGACTGCGTAGGCGTTCCGGCGCCAGCGCATCGACCAAGTTATATTGTATGATAATTTCACACCATTTTGAATAATAATTAGGAATGAAGAAAAAATCGGCCGGTTTTTAAAAACATATTTTTATAATATACCTACTTAAAGGATACGATCTATAGCTAACAGGTAAATCAATACCACTACGAGACACGTTGATTTACATAATTATTTGAAGAAATAAGTTTAATAATAATGAAAATGATAAAATAATAATTTTGATCTATCGTTTAAAAAGGTTAACTTCGAAACCCACACAATAAGCAAGCATAAGGTAAACGTGAAAAATATAACCAAAAGACATGCCGAAACCCGGGATTGAACCGGGGACCTTTAGATCTTCAGTCTAACGCTCTCCCAACTGAGCTATTTCGGCTGATATCTACCAGCCTGAAAATTGCTGTCGCTTGCTTGGATCGCATTGATTATCAATCATATCGATACTTTAGTGAAGAAAGGTCTTACAGACCAATTAGGGTACTTTACACAGAGAATGTTAGGGTGAATGTAGCTTTCTAAAGAATTTTTGAAATTGGTTCAGTAGTTTTTGACTTTATTCATTACAAACATACACACACACAAACACACACACAAATACAAATCTTTCCTCTTTATAATAATAGTATAATTATATTGAGAGGCGTGACGTCATACTACAGAATACCTAATAGTCGGTGATTAATTAGCGACTCTATTTCCATTACAATTAAGAGTTTTTGCATGACTATATCTAAATTTTAGATTTAAACAGATCAAGTGTAGCAATTTCCCTATCAATTTTTTATTTCTCAATAAATATACTTACATACCTGATAAGGTTAACTGAACGCTATAGCATCCAACAAAAGTATTGGTTGGGTAATAATTGGGATCGGAATGAGAACTTTTGTTTTTTTATTTCTGTAAAATAAAATCAAAGGAGTGAACGCTATGGGAACACACAGGGCGACCATAAACACTCACCACCCCGACCATTGCTACCTCTCAAACTGTAGGGGAACTCCCGGTAATCACGTCGTATTCGAGCTTTTCTTACAAGGGTATGCTAAATATTCAATTAAAAAAGGTAAGGAAATAAAAAGGTTAGGGTTAGGAATGCCTAAAAACCTAAAAAAATGAAAACATAGTAACATAACGTCCATCCATTATTTTTATAATTTAGTTACAAAGGGTTGTCCGGTACAATTTGCTACCTAAGCAATACGTCTCGGTAGAATTTGCTAACTAAGCAATAAGGAATACGATCGCCTTTTCTACGTATTGTTTGTATAAATTATACCTTTGTTTATTTTTCTTGTCCTTTTTGTGTATGAAGTATATTTTATTCTATTTTAGTAATTTAAATCTAAATTCGTCCGCCTGCCCCGTCAAGAAAGATCCATGCAAGGTGTAGATACTTTCGGGAGCCTACAAATATAAATAAAATATGTATAAATACTGCAAATCAGTTTACTAAATAATTTTACTGCTGAGGCCTTCCACTTGGTTTGTTTCAATCAATGTTACGATATTATGTTTTTAGTTAGAATAACGATTTCTTCAATTCAAAGCAATTGAAAATTAAAAGGGCTACAAAGAAAAAATACTAAGAAAATGTAATTAAATTAATATCTGATTTATTTACACGCAGATAGACTCAAATACGTAAACCTTCACGAAAAACTCGACCTACAACCATCCATTACAAAAAAGCGTCCCAAGTCGAAAAAGCTCGTTTTTCGTGCTTATTAAGTTAAGCATAGATTTTCATCGGCGTGTAATCGGCCATTACGCCGGTAACTGGTGCACGCCCTGTGGTTTGGTGGCGCCCTCTAATTTGACTGTTCCGTGTGGGGTGACCATACATCACCCATTTCTTAGGACTTCGGTAGACGGTTTTCTGTAGATGGGTGGGAGCCGCGCTTCGCTTTTGTTTGCTTCGCTAGTGTTACCGATTAGATACTCGTATAAATGGCCTACTTTAGTAATAAGGCTGACTTTTCGTATACCTACTTTTATCGCTGTGGATAGTATTATTTCTTCTGGTTTTTTGTGTGCAATAAGGTACCGATATTCTATTCCACTCCTTAATGAATAAATTTTATGCCTTCTTCTTCTTATCGAATGGGTTTCGAGGTTAACCTACCTCACAAACCCTGATGTCTGAATTTTTGAACCGCCTTAGGAATTAAGCTTAATTTTATGCCTTAATTATATTGTTAGTAAATATGTAGTACCAAAATCAATTTAAGTTACTTTATTTTATAAATGTTTTTTAAATAAATGAATGAAGTAACGGGAAGTTATTGCAGATTAAAATCATAAATTAGGTTGTATGTAACCATAGTCCTTTTCAGTTATTAGTCAATAGAAAGATGCTATACATATTAGGAAAACTGACCTTTAAGAATTCTAGTAATAATTAAAAATATTGTATTGCATTTTAATTTAGAAATACGTACATAGTTATGTTATCTTTGTAATTAGTAAATATTTAATGCTAATCTAACTAAACTTCATAATACTTTTTCATACGTGGTTTCAAGTTATACAAAGCTTTCCAATCATTCCATTTACTTAGATTAAATTCCTATTGAACATGGAATGGCAATCCGCAGATACTATAATCAATTTATATCTACCCCTCTGGCGATCGACTCCGGCGCAGCTTCCGCGACGACTGGCCGTACAGGCGCGCACCCCTTGATCAAAAGGCCGCAGGTAGGCTTTAATCGACTATTAAACCCGTATTGGCAAAAAAACATAAACGTTTAAAAACAATGAATTTCACGAAAGTTGATAACTCAATTTCGGGCGGGTGATGGGTTAAAAGTGGAGTGGAGTCTTCGTAAATATATTTTCTGTATCTGCTTAATAGCACTAATGTTTTATGAGAAAATAAGAAATAAAAAGAGCAATATTAATCATTCTTACTTAGCGCAGCCGCTTTTTTTAATGCTCCTATTCTACTTGGTTCAGAATTAAATAAAAGATATTATTTTGTTTGATAGAAACAATAAAAAAATATAAAGGTTTTCGTTTAGAAATTGAGTAAATGAGTTAATGTCTGAAAATTTTGTAAATAATACCTACACCCATTCTATGTATTCCTTGTTTAGGGCTCCTTTATTTTCGGCGGCACCGTTTGTGATAAGATGCAAGCTGAATAATAATTTTAAGATTAAAAATATCAATCACTTTACATACTTGAAAAGTATTCATTAGGATTGAATTAAAACTGAAGTGCTTTTCGTGTGACAATACACAATTAAAACATATCAGTGGATTTGATTGTTTAATTTATTTATCGAAGTTAACATTAAATAATCCCCCTTTTGGTACCAAAATCTTTGTTTAAAAAGATTTATATATAGGGCCTTCTTGCTTTCTTTTTTTAAATTATGTGAATATACTCGTTTATTTTTTTTATTGTGATAGATAAGTAGAATGTGGGATCAAGGCTTTATGAACTATTTATCTTACTTTATTCATAACTATTATTTAATTTATTTATTAATATTTATTATTATTACTAGAAGTTATTTGAAGTTAGGGATATTTTTGTTGAGTTACTGCTACATAATATAAAAAGTGTGCACTGTAATTACTTCATATGAATTATAAAACATTCTTTCTGTTCTACAGCCATTGGCCCACCTGTCGCGAGGACTGTAAGCAAAAGCTAGGCTTATTGCCAGTTCCAGGATCCGTAGCCAATCAACAATGCCCTTAATGACCGGAGATAAATCTGTAATTTAACAGTTAATAGCCTTTGGGGCGGCGGCTCCCCTAAAAGGGGTATAATTGGGTGATTTTAAGGGTGCACCGTCACTCATGGTGGTTTAAGGCGAAGACTAGAGGTCGTTACTCGGTTTGTAGGATGTTTCGTTTCTTTAGCTGTTTTAGGATATTACCGGTTTCACCACAAAAAAGTTTATCAAAAAGTTCTTATATAAAAAATGTTATACAAGATTTTTTAGACACGCATTTAAGTTTTTTGTAATAAGTAATATCACAGTAGGTATGCGTTTTGGAGTTAGGTTATTTTGCCATTGGATTTTTTCCCTGTTTCATGCTTTATCGAAATTATGGACTTCCTGGAGCTTAGGACTTACGTAGTTATATGAAATAATCTTAAATATAGTTTTAAAAAGTCTGAATTTGATTGCCTAAGGTACTTAAGTATTCTTCCTTACAAGATAGAAATCTGGATAATAAAGCAAATATATATTTTTTAATTGACCTATGCTTGTATCTCAAAATATACGACCGATCAAGTTTCATCGGTCTTAAACAGCAAATAAGTACTCGTTAAATTACCTGTTTAAAAACAAAGCCGGCCGGTTGCTTTGAGAACAGATTTTTACAACTTCGTATTATATTTTGTTTGTTGCTTTTGGTCGAAGGCATTTTATTCAAAAATTTTAAGCATCTGTCTTCTCCTTAAAAGCTCTTAAGTGTGTGGTGTCAAGACAAAAGGTCAAGTAGAACGTTTTAATAATCTGATTTATTTGTAGGGCCGGCCCTTTGTCCATCGGGGGCTGATGAGGCAGGTCAGACTATGAAAAAAAAAACTATTTGTCATATTGTAGGAAGAGATGAGACGCTTTTGAAATTACTCAAGGATTGGAGTTAATTTTCTTTTAACTGGGAAGTGAATTTTTTTTTATATTGCCTTAAAGACAATAGTTGATACAGGATGCAAATGACGGCTTAGTAAATACTGAAAGGGCATGATCAGTCTCAGTCAACGGCCTCTCTCTTCCCATTTAGAGCCGCGCTTTTGCCGGTGGAGTCTACGCCTTCTGTTCTGTCTTCCGTCCTCTCTTTGATCTCCTGGTACGACACGACATCTATTCCTTCCTTAATTTTATCTAAATATATGTTCTTCTCGTTCGTCCTCTTTTCCTTTTCCCTTCTATCATTTCTTCAAAGATGTTTTTGAAAAAGTCGTCGTGTCGTATCAGGTGACCAAACATCTTCCTTCTTCTATTTGCAATGATCCTCAAAAATCCTCAAAGTCAACGGTATTGAACAACTATCACGAAGAAACTTTTCTAGGAAACGAAACAATACTTCGACATTCCTACAAAAAATACATAATACTGTTTTAAGAAGTACACATTTTTGTTAGGCCCAGGGAAAATTTGCTTTCGGAAAGTTGCTTAGACAGTTGACAAACGTGTTTCTAATTTATACTTGCGATTGTTGGCGCTACAAGTACAAGTGTTTTTTAAAACTACAATTATTTCAACACTGTGAGTAAAATTATGTCTCGAAGAACAAATAGTTTATTTCACTAAGGCACTATTAAAAACAGACTTACGAATAAGATAAAGGGATGCCTGGTGGTAGAAATTGCTAATTTTGTACACGTGTGTTGTTGCATTTATATTTTTTAGTATTCTTTTGTGTGCAATATTAAGTAACTATGTATATTCTATTCTTTTCCAAGATAAGTATTTGTATAAATAATTTGCATGGTTTCGAATAATGTTGCAGACAGAGGAAAATTTTTCATCTTTATTTTAAATAATATGCATAATTTTTTCAGACCATAAGTTTTGATGTCAGGATTACGCAAAAACTCATTGGAATCGGGTCTAGAATAGACCGTGCAAGATTCGAACTACCGTAACCAATCCGTTTTATAACAAGATTCGTTTACTGATTGACTTGATTGATTTAAATCGTGCCATTTGCAGAATTGGATTTGTTATTTGAACTTGTTACTAAGAACATCTTTATATCAGACATTAAAGATACTTCATACGGGATTATTAAAACTTGCTAAATTATAAAGGCCTAAGAGCCGTCTGTCTATTTTCTTGGTTGCCCAAGAAACCTTACGGTCGGCCATTCTCGTGTTCAGACGCAAAACTAAGTCGTGGCACAACAGGTGGGAAGTAGTGGAAACTGCTACTATTATTAGTATTATATTTTAACATTCTAACTCTAATTTGACTTTTGAGCGAAGAGTTCAGCAGCCACAGGTTAGAAAAATGGCGGCGGGTCCTATGGTTCGGTTAGGCACACAAATTACCATCAAATTAAGAATGATCAAACCAGGGATTTAATAAGTACTAGTTACACGATTAGTAAGTATTAAATCCATAGGCCAAACTAATTGGAGGGTTGTTAGTAACTTTCGTAACAAGTGTTTTTTATATAGCATATTGGTATGTATTTGGTAACATGCATATCAGGTACAATGCTTTTATTGGCCAAAATTTCATGTGTATCTGGTCCTATGCTGCGAAAGGGTCTTTTCTACGCGTACGTGTCTACCTATTGACGAAATAATTATCTACCACAATAGCCTGTTACATAGTCCCATAGAATACGATTATAAAACCCAAGGGGTCAATAAGTATAACATAAAACCCTTCTTACCAAGGTGTGGTGACCTGCGCTGGCGCGTGAGGGAATGCCAAACAATGCTCCATGAAACTGCTCGGTTTGGTCGTTTTGCTACGTAACTGTCAAAGCAAAGCGGGCAAAATCCCACCCGACTGGCTTATAAAGCGTCTATAATAGTGGTATTTCACTCTACTAGGTTCCGATTGTTAAGGCGGTATCTTTACTATGGAAAGAGTAACTCCCCATAAATCCCATTTTAAGGTAAAATCAATTTTGGACTTTTATTAATTTCGTTGGTCGCTATTTGAAAACTCTGTTACAAGTGAGCCTTACGAACATGCCTATCAATCCTACCTACCAAATGCTTGCAAAAGAGAAGGCTTTTTCCGCATAATATAGTCCACAATATGGATCACTTGTAACAAGGATACGGATCGTTGACTATATCTGAGAAATTTTATAATACCTCGGAAATAATAATTGTAGAGGCAAATCGCGAAAATAGCGATTTTCAGATTCAACGATAATTGTCCAAAACCCAGAAAAAGAACTCCTAGCAACTTGTTACAAGATTTGCTTCTCAGAATAAAAATTCTACAGTTATCTTTCAGCTCAAAAATCCAAATATTGTATCTAAGTATTATTACAAACAGACATTCATCTTACAAATTAGTGAAATATTTTAGTGTAAGTTTTGTTTGTTTTGAATCACTACATAGTATAAAATAAAGTCGCTTTCTCCGTCCCTATGTCCCTATGTCCCTATGTCCCTATGTCCCTTTGTACGCTTAAATCTTTAAAACTACGCAACGGATTTTGATGCGGTTTTTTTTAATAGATAGAGTGATTCAAGAGGAAGGTTTATATGTATAATACATGCATAATATACTGAAGGATAACCCACAATAACCATTTTCCCGTGCGGAGCCGGGGCGGGTCGCTTGTAAATAAATAAAAGTCTAACGATACTATATGTTATTTGCCACTTTTCATGGGTACTTAGTATTAGTAGGTAGTTATACTTATCTGGTCCATGTTCAAATAGAAATATTGTTAAGCTTTATTCCATCCAGGTCATTACTTGGCTATTCCACAAAATAAAAATAAACTCATTTAAACCCACTTTTTGCTTTGCACTTAAAAAACTATAAATATACCTAGATGTTTGTAGCCTATATAAGTATCTAATGTAAAGAAGGAAAACCTGCTTGAATAGGTAAACCATGCAAAATATTATTAAATTACAATGTAACATCATCACAAAAGAATTTGAACCACTGGCGCCAGTGATCGACCTTGTCAAGATCCTGCGGATACTTTATTCTAAATCGATGCCGTAAATTAATAACCATTTACGAAACGTCCATATATAACCTTTTTTGTTGTTACATTCTTCGGCTGCAATTTTGGCAAGTTACTTGACGATAAATAATTTATTTATTAGTAAACCTATTTACTGATATATTTAAATAAGTTATTATTTTATTACTAAACATTTTGTTTTTTACATTGTTTTTTTAAATAAATTTAACGCCACCTAGTAGTCCTCAGTGGAACTACAGAGAGTGTAAAATAACAAGTAGGGTAAACGTTCCAAGGCACAGGAATCAGCAAACGTAGCACGTAGTTTGAACAATATCTACAAGATGGCGCATTATTAAAAAGTTCCTGCATGTTACATAGATGCCGTTAGGAGTTTCATAATTTTGATTGCGTACACCTCTGGTAATAAATAATACATAAAACCTTACTTATAACATTCCTGATAAAATATAACGTTTTGAATAACAAGTAATATAACATAATAACACTCTTGGCAACATAAATTCTACTTACAAAATAACTTGACAATTCTGGTAAAATAACGCCCACTAGTGCTAGTTTAAATTTATTTTATGAAAATGAAAGTAACAAAGTAAAATAGTAGATAATTGGTTATTTTATACATCATTGATACCATTCAGCTGCTATCTAGTTAACACTAACAGATCATACTCGTAAGTCCATCCGTTTTATTGTCCACATAGACATTTTCATAGAAGTTTTCCACGCGAATACGTTAGGTTCGCCTGTAGTTGTGAAAAAGTCAGCATTCGGAGACCAAAATGCTTGACCGATAGAAAATGAAGGAGAAACGTTTGGATCATTTAAAAAGTAATGATCTTTCAAATTTTACTACATCAACAGTTCAATCCGTGGATTTGAGCATCATAGTCATAATCATAATAAGTGTCATACCTAGCTGTTGTTGTTTTTAACATCGTCGTCGTCATCGTCGTCGTCGTCGTACGTAAACGTAACATGATGTAACTTCTAGACTAGAGAGTAGACTAAAGTTTGTTCTTAGTTCTTTATTCTAAACTAATCCAATCTTCAATATAACCAAATCCAGTCTTTATTAAAATCCTATCACCATGTCGCCTTTTGTCCTTGGAACGCTGCAAGGTACGGTAGGTGGTAGGTTGGTATTATTATAGCTAAGCTAGCCGAAATTGTAATAAGCGTTTTTAAAAAATATACAAAGTAATTTTTACTGCTATAAGTTTTAATAAAAAGCAAGCAGAAATTGAGCACAAAATGTAGTTATGTTATTAGCGAAAATAGAAATAAAAACATTAAAAGGGATGCCCCGGGTGAGGATCGAACTCACGACCTTAAGATTATGAGACTTACGCGCTGCCTACTGCGCTACCGAGGCCGGTGATTGCTCAATCGAAATACCTGATTACTATATTGAAGGTATTACTAGACTTTGGTTAGGTACCTTAGCTTTGTAAAGAGAATAAACTTTACGGTACCTACTTATCTACAACACGTACTTGCCTAAAAAATAATCAGCTATACACAATTTTACCTGATCGAAAATGAATTTTTAAAAGCTTTTATTTAACTTGCAATTTATATAGCGTGTATGTACTAGGGAGTGCAATCTCGGTATACCGAGATCTCGAAATACCAAGATCTTGCACTAATTTCGCAAGATCAATCTTGCATCAAAAATCACGCGCGATCTCGCGAGATTTGCAAGATTGTGCAGTAACATATTTCCATGACAAATCCAATCACGAATCGTCTCGCGCGCAGCGAACAAGCCGGTTTCCGAAAGGGCTTTAGTACCATAGACCGAAGAGTATAACCAGCCACTATGCTTAGGGTTCGTGGACCATAGTAAAGAAAAAAGCCAGCTCATAAGAAAGCCTTCGATTCGATTAAGACTTGGGCAGTGCTGCAGTCTCTTCAGAGGTGCCAAATTGACTACCGGTATATCGAGGTGCTGAAGTGTTTCTACGATAATGCCACTATGTCAGTCCGACTCCAGGATCAGAATTCCAGACCAATCCAGCTGCAGCGTGGTGTAAGACAGGGAGACGTTATTTCTCCGAAACTGTTCACCGCTGCACTGGAGGATGTCTTTAAGCTTCTGGACTGGAAAGGACATGGCATCAATATCAATGGCGAGTACATTTCTCACCTTCGGTTTGCCGACGATATCGCAGTCATGGCTGAGACCTTTGAGGACCTCGGCACAATGCTCGATGACCTCAATAGAGTTTCCCAACAAGTGGGTCTGAAGATGAATATGGAGAAGACAAAAGTCATGTCGAACGCCCATGTAGTACCCACTCCAATAAAAGTTGGGGACTCCGCTCTCGAAGTTGTAGACCATTACATCTACCTGGGACAAACAGTCCACCTAGGTAGATCTAACTTCGAGAAGGAGGTAAATCGTCGAATCCAACTTGGATGGGCAGCGTTCGGGAAGCTGCGCAATATCTTTTCGTCCCAAATACCGCAGTGTCTTAAGTCTAAAGTCTTTGACCAATGTGTGTTGCCAGTGATGACTTACGGATCTGAGACGTGGTCGCTAACGATGGGCCTCATAAGAAGGCTCAAAGTCACCCAAAGAGCGATGTAGAGGGCTATGCTTGGAGTTTCCTTGCGTGATCGAATCAGGAATGATGAGATCCGCAGGCGAACCAGAGTCACCGACATAGCCCGAAGGATCGCTAAACTTAAGTGGCAATGGGCTGGGCACATTGCGCGTAGAACCGACGGCCTTTGGGGCAAAAGGGATCTCGAATGGCGATCGCGCGCCGGAAGACGTAGTGTGGACAGGTCCCTCACCAGGTGGACCGACGATCTGGTGAGGGTCGCGGGAAGCCACTGGATGCGGGCAGCGCAGGACCGATCATTGTGGAGATCCTTGGGGTAGGCCTTTGTCCAGCAGTGGACGTCTTTCGGCTGAGATGATGACATTCCATGACCGATCGAGAGTACGGCTATACAAGAGTTTACCAAGTTTCAATACTTTGAATAGAATACATACTCACAATAATTAAAATACAGCCATAAAAAAGGATTATACAGTTAATGAGGCGCTAGTTTCTTCGTTTCAGGCTATTTTATGACGTCAAATGCATTCATTGACGACTATTAGTAACTTTTTATTTAAATTATACTTGTTTGTAAAGCGAGATCTCGCAAATACCAAGATCTTGCAAGATTAGACCTTTAAAATCTTGCAAATACCGAGATTGAAGATTTTGCTGCAAGATTGCACTCCCTAGTATGTACCTATTAATACATAGGTAATGTTCGGGTGGAATCTTTGAAGTCAATTTTGAAGTAGATTTCCTTAAACCAACTTAAACCGATTGAGCTGAAATTTTGTATATACAAGTTTAGTTTGGATGACAATGCACGACATGGTTTGTGAAAATTATTAATATTTAGAAAAAAAAATAAAGATTTTTTTCTTTCGAAAATTGACTGACCACGTCCTTTCAGTATTTACCTACCTAATTTTAATTTTTATTGGTGCTTTCTTTGTATACCTAATCTATAATATAAAAATGAATCGCAAAATGTGTTGGTAAGCGCGTAACTCAACAACGCAACGCCTGGACCAATTTTACCAATTCTTTTTTTTTAAATGTTTGTTGAAGTCCAAGGATGGTTCTTACTTAGAAAAATAAAAAAAAACTTCATACCCACGGGAAAAAAAATTTACGCGGGCGGAGCCGCGGGGCGGAAAGCTAGTTAATTAGGTATATATGTCCAAGCATGAAGGAAGAAAAAGTTTTACGCGCCCAAATTTTATGGGCGTGGATTTTTTTTTTCCTTCATGTGTCCAAGTGTCATCATCAATCATTAGCTCGCAATATTTAGATAGATTCACACAAGCGAAGCATATAAGAATTCACCTAATTCGAAATCCAGACAGTCCTGATGTCCTGTCCAGTTATGCCGACGGAAACCCGATGAAATTATATTACAAGTTTCTCGTCTGTGACCACGGCTACCGTCCCTTGACTATTGCAGGAAAATGAGGCTAGCGGATGAGAACATATTTCATGACACGTAATTTATATAATACAAGTTAGTATTACCCTTAGATATTATATATTTTTGGAAAAAACAATCATAGGTCTTTTATTCTATGATTAGGAAACAGAACCTGCTATTGATATTTCTGATTACAATTTACCTATTGCCAGGAACCTTTAATCACAGGTAAAGTAGACTGAATAACTAGATATATAGGGACTTTCAGATTTACTAGCTTTATTTAACTACGTTAATATCATAAATAAAGGAGAGCAAATCAATGAAAATCTATAATTATTTAAATACGGCACCTACCATACTTACCTCTCAGTTCATCAATATAGATCAATATAGACTGGTATCTAGTTCCATGTGCAGCTAATCGTAATACCGGAACATTCCAAAAACCCGTTAAGCATTTTACTCGTGGAAATCTCTTTCAAACAACTTAAAGCCCACAGTGTAAGCGCCTGCTAAAGTTTTACGAGCAAACTTTTCCTAATCGACACCCAAATGTCATTATTTTCGAATAAATTCTTGCAGGCGTTATAAATTTTACCCGTTTTTAGGCCTGCTTAACCCTTCCTTGTGAATATTTAAAAAGTCGTCGGCAGCGTTTTAATTGGGCAATCCTGGTTGGATTAAATTATCAAGACACCTAGTTAAGGCACCTCGTCCTCGTCAAACCTAATGAATTCAACATGAATTAACCGCCGCCGACGGCTTGCGTAGGTAATCGCGGATTCAGGGACGTTCACACCACGATGACTGTATTTTTTTAGAAACTGTTATTATAAACTGGCATTTAGTACATTTATAAATTTATTGGTATTGAATCCTGCTGGACTTCTATCCATACGAATATGTATCTATTGAATTTTTTCTTCAGGTTGTTGTAGGCGTTCCTCAAAGTCTCAGATAAGGTTAATCTTTTTCAAACTTACCATTTTGAAGTGATTTTTAGTAAACGTAAAAACATCCGACAAGCGTACATTGGAAAAAAGGATTTTAAAAAGATAAGCCGCTATTTGCGGGAAATAATAATATATTAACAGCTTATACCTACATATAAATATACCCTCATCAACCAGTGGTTAAAACACCAGTCAAACAACTAATGTCATATGTATACGCGAAGACCAGCCAAACCCAGGTACGCGGGCCACGAAGTGATCCGCCAAGGCATTTGAATTTGTTCACCAGCCAGGGAAATAAAAAAAATAAAAAAAAGTATATTTAAGATCATAACACAAGCATTTTCAGTTAACGTTTGCCTAATTTTGCCTTTAAACGTTGTGGCCCGCTGTCGTCGCCACAGTTTAGTTTAGTTTTAGTTTTTGGTTCATCTGAAAAATTATTTGGGCCGGCCTGGTGTCTTAAAATTACGCATCATCAAACTTAAGATTCTGATAATTAATTACGGTTTGGTCTTGAGAAATTAATATTGAAATTATTAATTACGTCAGGGATTTTCTAGTGATTGTGGGCCGAGTACCAAGGAAGGGTAAGATATTGGGTTGCAGGGTTAAGACGGATGTGGTTGCGGATAAGTAGAAGCCGCTGCCTTTGCTCATTTCCTGGTATAATTAATTCACTGCACTACACAATATGTTAGAATTATTATAAACTACTTATTATCGAACAGGAAATACCTTAAAACTCAAGTTTTGTTTACAACAAGCAAGTATTCCTTATATATTAAGATGTAGATAAGGCCGCCTTTTGACTCTTCTGTTTTGTTTTGTTTTTCTGTAAATGTATTGTATTTCTGTTTGGTGTCAATAAATAACATTTGTCTTGTATTTTATTGTATTGTAAGATGTCTTAGATCACCCACCTAAAAATATATCAAAAACAAAACTTTAGTTTCAATATACGAGTATACATAAATATTTCAATGCGAACATAAAAAAACGCATATTTATGCAATTTTCACACATATAAATAATAAAAATGCCACACTAGTTTCTACCAATAAGCAATACTTATTTATTAAAAAATATATATCGAAAACCAAACTTAAGTTTCTGAAACTTAAATATTTCAATGCGGACATAAAAAATATATTTAGGCAATTTTTACACATGGAAATAATAAAAGTGCCACATTAGCTTCTACCAATAAGCAAATAGTTTTCAGAGCGAATGCAGATTTCAATATTTTTATGAAATGAATGAAATTTTATGAAATGGTTTTTTCTTACAATAATCAATGTTAAAATACTCCAAGTGTGTACATTCATCGAGCCTACAAAAAGTTCTTTGTACTTAATTCCCAAGTAGCAGGTTCCAGCGAACGTAAAATGTTTACTCTTTCAAAAGAGGGGACATTTCAACTTTATTTTTTGGACTCTTTTGTGCCTTAATTTTTTAAGGAAAACCTCCGGAGACCGATCCCAGATTTGAAACACGGCGAGTCGGGAACTTTTAAAAGACACGTTTACAATGGGTTGAAGTAACTAGCTTGCATAATTTTATGGCCCTCTTAACTGCTTCTTTGTGTAGATTAAAAGAATATACGAACATTTAAAGGCAAGCTAGGAGCTTTTGTATTTTCTCTACATAGATGTGCACACATCTGTATACAGGTTATTTTTCTTATTAGTTTAAATCCAGTCATATTAGTATTTATTTTAGTAGTGTTAAAATCGTCACAAAAACACATAATGAAAATGAAAAAAGTCTGATAATTTGTCGCAATTTGCTGCTTTTTAACCCCCCACAAAAAGAGGAGTCTGTCTGTCTGTGGCATTGTAACTCCTAGACGGATGCACCGATTTTGATCTAGTTTTTTTTGTTTGCAAAGGTATCACAATCGAGAGTGTTCTTAGCTATGATTCAAGAAAATATCTTCAGCTATCTAAAGATTATCAGCTCTTTTCTAGTCGTTGAAAGGGTCAAGTAACGGAATTGTGGCGGGGGTTTTTAAATTTTGATTCCAGCAATGGACTGTTTTTAAGCAGTGACAGAAGGTCACTCAGGTCGCGATTAGTATTTCATAATTAATTCAGCTAGAAGACAAAGGTCTCCTCTGAAGATCTCTATAGGTAACGATCGCTCCTACACTACCCGCAGCCAGCGGTTTCCTCCAACCCTCATCAGAAAGTACGATCCCCCTGTTTGTTGCATTTACAAGTTTGAATATTTTGCTATAGTTTTCACCAAACAGTATCAAACGTGAAGATCATCAGCTATTCACAGATGCCATACTGCGTTTACAGTCAGCAATCCAAAAGCCATTTCGAGCCATAAATAAAAGAGGCCTCGCGCGCCCCATACCTTTCAATTTCCTAGTGTTGCTATACTATATAACGCCATACTCTTGGGTCTGTAGTAAACAACTGTCATAGTCCCCGAATTATAAAGGATGTTACATTATGTCTAAATCAAAAGGGAGAATGTTGTTGAGTTTTTCCGACGGCGGCGGCGGCGGCGGCGTGGGAATTTAAAAATAACTAGCTTTCAGTTTATTACGATTATTGGCAGCTTATTACTCAATAATAAGATTAATTACATCTAAATCTGCTGATCCAGCAACGTCCTACAGCACTTTTAGCATTATAATAAACATAATATGAACACCCACCTACTTGTACATAATATTACACCCAACCACTGAAACTAAGTACCTATGGATATATAAGACTAGAATAACATCTGGTGATCGAAAATATACTTTTTGCGTCGTTTAGGTAAATAAGAATGTATAATCACTTTAATGCACATAAAAAGAACAAATAAAAAGGCAACATAATATGATTCTGATATGTAAAGGCGGTCTTATCACTCATAACTGTATCTACCAAACAACTAGGAAGAGGATAATGAAATGAACAGACCGTAGTATTGCGGTGCTGAATTTACTTTTTTAATTAGATGTATTATTATTTCAAGTATACTATTGTCTATTATGTTTCACTTTTCATGTTACCTCTGGTTTAGGTTACCTTTTGTCAATTTAAGTTTATTGGCAGGTTTTGAGTGGTCCTTTCCCATTTCTGCATGCTCCTCGTTCCTATTAACACTCTGTATCTGCCGTAGGTCCCGGGTCTATACTAAACAACTGTCATTTTATTTTATCGCACGGCTTCCTGTAAACGCGCGCTAGTGATAAATTTTAATGTACCCGCGAAATATTGTCGCGACTCAGAGGTGAGGGGTGAAAGCACACCTTCGAATACCAAGTTATTTCCAGATGGCCAAGAAAAGAAACGGATAAATTGCTATATTATGTATACAAAATTTTAACTATATTTATTAACGTCACTCTACTATCTAGTATGTAGATAGATACTGCATGGCCGGCGGCGACGACGCGACGACGACGACGACGTAGCGACGAGAAAATAATATTATTATGTATGTTAATTTTTACTTTATGTAACCATTATACTGCCTACTTCGTATAACCATTGAATCAAATGTATTGGAAACAACGAAGAAATACAGCCAAATTTAATTGTATATCTTGTAGAAAAAAAAAGAGTAAGTAATTTTATTTATTCAGTATATTTTATTAATCTACGTTAGCAAGCCGGTCACCAACTTATGACAAATCCAAACCGAAGCGGCCAGTAATACTGCTCGTTTAGGAGAATTATGTATATAGAAGAAAGAATACTAGTATCTTAGAGTATAAATAAACATAGGCGCACCGCTCCGCTGCCTACCAATTTTTATTTATTTATACTCAAGAATCTAGCAGTATATTACATACAAGTATCAAATATAAACTCTACTACGTACTTCTGAAAGACATAGGAATTTCTTCTGAATTCCAAAATAGGTATTATCTTTTATTTAACACAGCCATAAGATCAGATTAAGTGCCAGTCATAGGGTGCTACATAAAGGGGTGTGCACACTGTCCGGATTACCAACCGGACCGGCCGCCGTACGGTTATCCGGCAGTAAACTCGACCCGGATTACTTTTATATCTCGTAACAAATAATAGCACATAAAACTTGCGCGAAAAACACTAGTTACGTACACGGGGATGAACGGGAAGAGTATGGTGAGAGGATAAGGCCAAGAAATAGTAAGGATAGTTGCATTTATGTATTAATCAAGTATGTACCTATTCTTAAGAATCATCTTAAAAATATTGACCAATATTGTTTATGCAAGTATTATGAAAAAAGCCAACCCGCACTGGGCCAGCGTGGTCGACTAACCCATTCACCCTGATTTCAGGGTAGCCGGTAGGCTCGAGCCCCTCGGTGGGGACGCATATGAGCTGTTAACGGAAGTATAATGAGATTTTATTGGGAATCCCCCCGTAAAGAAGTAAGGGTTTGTAAGCAGGTATATATCGACGGTTCCGAGGCGACTTCGCTTAAGCGACATTTTGAGAACTTTACAGGAGAGCCATTTAAAGATTTGATTTTCGAAAAAAAAATCGTAGTTAATTTAATACTGAATCAATTTTGATAAAACTTAAATCATTATGAAATATAAGAATCGCGCTTTAATTATTTCTATTACCGTTCGAATTGGACCATAAACAATGGAGATAGCTGTCGCTTAAGTCAAATTGTATTATTTTTGGAATAAGGATAAATGATTTAAGCACCAACATACTTTATTTTGAGATCAGGTAAAACAGCTGAACTCTTTAAAACAATTTATTTAGTTTAAGGTAAAACGCCTCAAATGATAGGCAATATCTATCTTGAACGAGGTAAAAAGGATTATGTTCAAAATTTGTCTGAAACAAAACAAGGAAGAATAATTTAACGAGCATAAGTTGTATTTCTAAAGACGGGTAAAACAGCTGAAGGAGCGACTTCGGTTTTTTTATATTAACTGAAATCCTTGAATATGGCGTTTAAATGTTGTGTTGGTCCTTAAGCTTTTTCATATTTCGAAATTGAAGTAAAATGTTCACGTTTTAGAATAATTAAAACACAAAGTATTATCAAAATCTAATTTAATTATTTTTGTGCACGTTTTTTACGTAATGTACGTACTTAATGTAACAAAATTTAAAAGGGAGATCAATAATTTAGTCTTATCTTAGGTAAAATTAGGAACATTTAAATTAGGTACCGTCGTAAAAACACTATTCTTTTTCATTCGTTATTTGTATACTTAACACGCTTATTATAAAAAAAATTGGTATGCTCGATGACCTCAATAGAGTTTCCCAACAAGTGGGTCTGAAGATGAACATGGAGAAGACAAAAGTTATGTTGAACGCCCATGTAGTACCCACTCCAATGAAAGTTGGGGACTCCGCTCTTGAAGTTGTAGAGTGTAGGTAGGTAGACCATTACGTCTATCTGGGACAAACAGTTCAGTAAGGTAGATCCATCTTCGAGGGAGGTCAATCGTCGAATCCAACTCGGCTCGCGTTCGGAAAGCTGCGCAATATCTTTTCGTCCCAAATACCGCAGTCTTAAGTCTAAAGTCTTTGACCAATGTGTGTTGCCAGTGATGACTTACGGATCTGAAACGTGATCGCTTACGATGGGTCTCATAAGAAGGCTCAGGTCACCCAAAGAGCGATGGATAGGGGCTATGCTTGGAGTTTCCTTGCCTGATCGAATCAAGGATGATGAGATCCGCAGGTGAATCAGAGTCACCGACATAGCCCGAAGAATCGCGAAACTTAAGTGGCAGTGGGCGGGGCACATTGTACGTAGAACCGATGGCCGTTGAGGAAAAAAAGGTTCTTGAATGGCGGCCACGCGCCGGAAGACGTAGCGTGGGCAGGCCCCCTACAAGGTAGACCGACGATCTGGTGAGGGTCGCGGGAAGCCGCTAGATGCGGGCAGCGCGGGACCGATCATTGTGGAGATCTTTGGGGGAGGCCTTTGTCTAGCACTGGATGTCTACTGGCTGAAATGATGAAGATGATGATTGGTATAATGAATTATTTTCGGTACATAACTACTGTTAGGAAATTATTTAATACTAGCTGCCCGCGTTGGTTTTCGACTTTTCCTGTGGGAATGAGATGTTTTCCAGCCTGAAAAAGTAGACTTTGTCACTCTCTGTCTCTGGCCTTCAATAAGCGTAACAAACACGGAGAGCGTTACTTTATTTATTTTATTTAAATAGGTACAATTTACAGACAAACATAATAAAATAAAAAATATGTAAGAAGAAAACATTACAATAAAACAACATTAATCTGATGCCCTTTAATAACTGTACACAACACTCCCAAATTAATTAAGGTAGGATGTGGTCACAGACCATTATGGAAAAATGAGTACTTAATTAATGCTAAATAAATAAACGGTAAACAACTAGATCATACTACTTATTTCTTATAATTTTGAATGGAGACGCTTTATAACATCAAATATATTGCTATTAAAGATATCTATATTGCAATCCAAACACATTTTAATGAGCGGGCTATTGCGTGAAACATTATTGTTAGTTGAAGTATTGTTAGTTCGAATTTAACTTTAAACTCCACAGACACTCACATTATTTTTTTGTGGGACTAAGGTATTTACCCTCGGTAAAATGTACCTTTATCCTTTTCCAAGGTTTATTTTATCTCTGTACTTAGTACTTCTTTTCGCCCTTCAGCCAGCTCTACCCGCGCCAACAGTTTTTCCCATGCGAATAACATTTTTCTCGCGGTAAAAGTAGCCTATATCCTTCCCCAAGGTCTATTCTATCATTATACCAAGTTTCATCAAAACTTTTTGCCCACTCTGCCATTTTTCTTTGGGAATAAATTATTAACCCGTTGGGATAAAGTATTTTCCTGCGGTAAAAGTAAGCTTTTATCCACACCTTAAATCTTTTATATCCCTGTACCAAGTTTCATCAAAAAATTTCACCCGCACTACTATTTTACCCGTTGGGATGAAGTATTTTAACGCGGTAGAAGGTAGCCTCTATCCCTCCCTAAAATCGATTATATCTCTGTACCAAGTTACACAAAACTTTCCACCCGAGCTACCATTTTCCCTTGGGAATAAGCTATTTTCCCGCGGGAATGAGGTATTTTCCCACGGTATAAGGTAGTCTTTATCCCTCCCTAAAATCTATTCTATCTCTGTACCAAGTTCCACCAAAACTTTCCACCCGCGTTGCCATTTTTAAAAAGTAGCCTATGTCCGTCCGCAATTTCTTTTCTATCTCCGTGCCAAGTTTCATCAAAATCGGTTCAGTGATTTGGCGTGAAAGCGTAACAAAGAGGCAGACAGAGTTACTTTCGCACTTATAATAATAAATAGGGAGTAGGGATAGGGATTTAAAATCTGAAGCAGTCTTAAATTATCTTTATCTTTTTTTACTCTTCGTCACTTCTTTCATCTTCCTCATCTATATCTATCAAAACCACCTCGCACGACGATTCTTAATTTTGAAATCACGTGACTCAAATGCGCCAACGCTCATTGATACCGCATAGACTTAAACGACTTGTTACAATTTTATCCTTGATTTTTAGATCAAAGTATGAATGATTTAAACACCATCTTTGATATTATTATAAGGTTCAAAGGACAAAATTTCTTTAAGAAATTTAAAGAAAAAGCGCTTAAAAATGGTTGAATATTGTATTCACCGTGATGAAAAATATCTCAACCAACTTATAATTAATATTTTAGTTTTCGTAAAAAGACCTCAACCAACAAAAACTTTTTTTTTTGTTTGGAGATAAAAGTCTCAAGCGACATCGATAAAAAAATCCATACAAGGTAAAATGATTCAAGTGATCTCATTTCTGGATCGTGGATAAGGTAAAATAACTTAACTCTATTCATTATGCATTTCAGCACAAGGTAAAAGGCCTTAAGGTTCTTATCAATTTTATTTAAAAAGAAGTAAAATGACTCAAGGAAGAATCGAGTATATTTTATGCATTTTTAAAATAACTTAAGTACATTATTTTTAAAAACATGCAAAATTAATGTCGCATGACTCCTTGAGCCAGAAATTGATGCCCTTTTTCACCATGGACTCAAGCGCCAAAAAAGTGCGCCGATTGTCGTCAAAGTCCGCTCAAATGAAGATAAAAATGCGCTGATTCCGAATATGTATATAAGTCAATATCGCCCATGGCGTCGCTTAAGCGAAGTCGCCTCGGAACCGTCGATATGTATATTTTTATAACTATTAAGATTTAAAACGGGATATTTGCCGTGGTATTTATTTTGTGTGAGTGCCCGATATTTCGATGCAGTTGCATGCATCATGATCACGGGACGACTGAAGAGAACTTGCGGGTGGCTGGCGGGTCGAAATATCGGGCACTCACACAAAATAAATACCACGGTAAATATCCCGTTTTAAATCTTAATAGTTATGAAAACAACCGTGAAGTTTTAAAAAGTATAATATATATTTTTAATAGACTTACGTTGCTACAGGCAACAAAGTAAAAAGAAAACTAAACTGAAATTACAATCTTGATATTTTAATAAACTCTTTTTTATTATTTTCATCAATCAATAATAATTTTAGCCAAAATACGTAATGATTGGAATAAATTATGCTGTTCTTATAAAAATAAATAATTCTGTAATAAATCAGTTTAATAAAAACACTTCCTTGTGTTTTTCTTAAACAAAAAAATAATTTAACTCCATGACAATCCGTATGAGTTGAGATAATATTGAAGAATATATCAAAATACGAAGATTTTATTTTTCTGTTGACCCTACGTGTGTAATTCCTCATTCCGGCTAAGCAATAGGGGTGAAGTAGCTCTTATAAAAATGTCAGGGTAAGATTTAGGTACCGGCGCGCTAAGGGACGCGAGCGCAACACTAATTTCTTTGTTGCTTCTATTTATTCCGCCTTTATTTTTATTCGGTAAGTTGTAAATTGTTCACTGCCGCGTTGTAAATAAACAATTGTGGGTTCATACGGGTAAAAATAAAATATTTTATTTTATGTGTACCTACTGTAAAAGATTTAGTTACACGTAAGGTTAGAAAAAAGATGCTGAATCAATTGAATTTGTATGTAAAACAGACCTGCTCCTCTAACATGCCCGGACCACGCGTGACAGATATAATTTTGTCGTGCGTATTATCTTGTCCTATTGGAGGATATTTCAATATGGCAGATTTTTTGACCGTTAAATGTGCGACAAACTTTTTCATAGCACTGCATGTTACGGGGGCTGTTGTGTCGTCTATTTATGTGTAAAATAACTGTAAAATAAATAAATAAAAAAGTATTCTAATTTTATATTTAAAAATAAATTCTGGTAATACTGTTGACTGGTTTTTACTCTAATACAGTCCGATTACAACCATTTTGTTTAGAAATTAATTATATTACAATTTTAAATAAGCAGTATTTTAATATAAATTTTAAAAAAGAGGATATTCTCAATCCAATTTTTTAAAAATATGTATAGATATGTCTTCGTAGTCTAATATATTATTTTACAATAACGTTGAAATCTCCAAAACGCAAAAACAATTTCAAATAAGAAAATTGAAGTCCTCATTTTAATTACATGATAACATTTTCAAAGCAACTTTATACTAGGCACTCAACAAAGAGTTTTACACCTCATCAAAGATTAAGGAATTAATCGCAGATGGCAAAGTTAAGGGGCGCCGTATCGCTCATCGTAAAAACTTTACACGGCACCACTATGAAAATTAAATTAGGCAGAGATTGTCCCGCCTGAAATCGCAGTCGTACAAGTACTTACTCCTGAATAAACTTGACTTTGCCAGTACTTATTTCGTACCTTCTAGCTGTTATTTTTTTATACAATTTAGTATTGATTTCAACTTGAATCAAATCTTAAGGTGCAAAGAAGGACGTGTTTGTAACTCGAGCATTATGAAAGTTAATGTTATATTACTTTTTCAAACCCAGCCATCTTTCTTATTAACATTTATGATCATACATAAAAGGATCTGGTATATAGAAGTATATTAAGTATATTGATAAGGTTCGGTACAGATTGGTCAACTAAATATTTTTACAGCTCCACGCAGGTAGGTATTCTCTCAGTCACTTTTATTTTCTCTAAATGTAAAAAGAATGAAAATACTTATAATAAATCGATAATTTATGTACGTACACATAGAGTACGTAAACCGGTTGTATTAATTTTCGGAAAAATGTGATTCATTTTGCATCATCAACATATACAATACAATACAATACAAAATACTTAAAACTTACTAATTAAACTACTATTTACTTTACTTATTATTTAAAGTTACTTATTTAAAAGTAATATATTCTATTTCTATTCTATTTAATACCTACAAAGAACGTAGCCGCAGTATTGTTTAGGCATCTGTAACCTCCCAAATTTAATATCCAAAAGTTAATAACTCCACATAGGTATAATATTATTCTGTGAGTAGCTATCATCCTTCAAGCCCTCGACTCGAAGCATGTCATCCGGAATATAATATATTGCGTTAGCCGCCCGGCCGCTCCCTTAGGAGCCCCTGTTAATTACCAAGTACAAGTCGCTCGACCGCCACCTTTTAGCGTTTTGTTTATCTTATTTGGAATAATACGTTTGTATATTTAAATATCGAATCGCTGAAAACAATTGAAGTCAATTAAACTTTTTTTACACTTACTATCTTTACTTTATTACCAAAATGTCTTGTATCACAGTTAAAACGCAGCATATAAAATGTAGAGAAGTAAAAGTCAGTGGTATTCCCGTGACAATACCTGCTATCCGGAAAAATGCTCTTGATTGCGTCGCTTTAGCGTTCCAATTCTAATTTTTATTTTTCTTTTTTAAAGATGTTGTGTTTTGAACTTCGAACTGTGGCGCCGCAGGGGATATTTCACGTCGATTCGGTTCGAAAATTAAATTTAAATCCCCTCTCATTTTTCCCGCCCTCAGAATTATAGCTGGCCGTAAGGACTTCTCGTGTGTTTAATTTTGCCGGCCAATGAGCCCCAGCGAATATTTATTGTGTTACTTGTAATAAATCTATTTTTTTATTGGTATTGTTTTTCTTCTTGTCATATTTTTTATTTGTTATCCTTTAGATTAAGATCAGTTGCAAATTTTTGATAATTTAGTAACATATTTTTTTGTGATACTCTGTATTTTTTTATTATCTCCAATACTGCGATGCCATTTATATACTTCTAAAATCGAGACAAAAATAGATTCAAATTTTTTCTAACATTTTAGCATAAAAAATTACAAAGTAAAAAAAGTTCTTTCCGCGTCCATAACAGAAAAGGTAAGAAACAGAGGCCACAAGGGGCTACCTCGAGGCACTTGTCAAAGCTCGTAATATTTTATTAGATAACCAAATAAACAGCGCGTTTGCATTTTGGCTCCAAGACGGGGAGTTTAGAGCCCATCTTGTTTTAAGACGTTTACCTTTTTTGTTATATACAGATTTAAATAGATCTAGAACTGGATCAAAGAAGTTTCAATATGAATATAAGTATACTAGTAGTCACATGTATCAGCGATTTTTTTCTAATTAAAAAGAAACTTAACGGAGCATCGCATCTTTGTTATGAAATATTTTTTAATATATTTTGCGATATTGAAAAAGCACATTAAATCAACACACTTCATAATAAACTTTGCAAACTTTTGATTTATAATTACAAAGGTATAAATTAACAGCAGAAATCTCTTCAAATTCGCGGTAAGACCATCATAATTTCATACCAAAATCTGAGCAATAAAGATGGCTCCATATAATACGATACATTATACCACGTACGCCTATTAATATTCATAATACAATTTAACGCGAGAGGTTAATTTCACCTAAATATGTAAATTATCATGAGCCGACCACCGTTAATTTTAAGATGTCATATTGCAAATATTTCTGTCTCTTTTCGGCGTGAATATTCGAACTTGCGCGTGAGAGAGAAGGTTGTTTTGTGTATATTATGAATAAGGTGGAAGGGAAAATTTTAACGGCGCCTACGAGGGTTGTGAGCGCTGAAATAACTTTCAAATATTGTCGCTAGGTGGACGGAAAGTTCGGCTCCTGAGGGAGCCTGTTCGCAGGGCCGTGCTCATCTCTCTGTTTATAAATGAAACGCATATCATTTTAAATCATTGTACTGTATACGCTGCTACGCCAAACAACGTCACCACAGAGCAGATGCTTCCGCATAAAAACTTTCCCTACTGCATCTTTCAATCTAACTTTCCTTGCAATATATTTTACGCTGTAGCGTGGTGTATTCTAGTGAGTACGCTACATGTGAACGTGGATTTTGTATAAGTATAATGTTGTGTTGGACCCGCGAAGTTGGGTATTATTATAATGTATGAATTTGGCTGAATGTGTCCACGAGTTTTGGACAACTTTGGTGCGAGTCCGTCCTTAATTAGGAGAACACATTAGGGAGAACAGTCTCCCTAACTCATACGAGTACACGTACCTAAATTATAGGGTTAAAAACATATTATGATTAAGTTTAAGAGTTAAGACGTGTTACTAGATACGTTCTGTAGAATGGTAGGCAAACATTACTTACCTACTAAAAATATTAAAGCGCTGAACTTTATTTTTTATTTTATTTTATTTTAATTCACTATTTAGCCAATAGTGACAATGCCATTAAAACTACATTAATAATAACCCCATAGACTGACTTACTTTTTTGTTTTTATACGAGCATAAAAAAAAAAACAAAAAAAATCATGTAAGAATCTAAACGTAAATAAAAAAAAACAAGCTCGTCTATTCCGTTAATTTTCTAAGCGCAGTTAATCCGCCAAATTGCGAATCGCGAGGCCATAAAACATAATTAAAACCTCAATTTTGAAAAAAAAGGAGCGCGGGCAGAATTGGATGAAAAAAAGGCGCGAATCCCTGCCATCAATCCGAGGAGTTATTTCATTTGCGTATTAAATTCCTCGTTTTGTCGGTCGGTGAATTATTTCTCATAGCGTTAATTACTCGCGCCTTTGTTACCGGGCCCTTGCGATTTAAAGGGCCGCTGCTGATACCTCTGCATAGAAATGACTTGCATTTATATTTTGGGGAAAAAAATGGTCATACAGTAAAATACCTAGGTACTACTTAAACAAGCAAATACAAGTCATTTGGTTGGCCAATCTACTACTTGTGGGTCTTTTAAACCTATGTAACCAATAAAAAAAAACGGACGTAGACATCCTTTGACGAAAAATATTATATGCTTAACTTCGTTCCCGTGTCGTTCGTAGCACAAAGGGGTCCAAAAATGTGATCTTTTAATAAAAAAAAAAGTTTGTGTACGTACTGTAGAGATTTTAATGTAATTCTCATTAATTTTTTGTACGATAAAACATTTACGATATAGCAGGTGTGTGGAGGTGTAAATGTGTGAATCTGTTCGTGTGACGTCACAGACGTGCGATTAGTGGAACGTGACGTGTTCGCGTAATGGCTGACGATGTGCTATGTAAAAGGCTATGTGTAAGCTTAGTGTAAACTTAATGCACCGAAATCTTTGGATGAGAGCAGTTTGACTAAAGTATTTTATTACTATTAGTATTATTTTTTTAATACTATTACTAACTAGTCTACTACTTCGCTAAAAGTAGGTATCGTAGAAGCGGTCGTTGTTAAAATCTTTGGAAAGGCTTTTGTTCAGCTGTGGCCATCAATTTACTTCATAATAAAAATGTGTTGCCAAAATTTCGATTTGATACAAGTATTGAATTTTAATCAACGCTGGATGGAAGGTCAGTTTGAACAAACCTAGTCAATACGTATACATACAACTTTTCCAAACAATAATCGTATTAATTTTAACACAATACGTTCAATGGTCATGGATGTAATCCCACACAAATGCACAACATACTATTAAAAGTAATAACTACAATAAAAAAAAACATTCAAAAGTATCTCAACCTTTTAAAAATGTCAGTAATCAATTTTAAAAGGTTAGGATACCTATAAACGCAAAAATGAACAATGCAATGAAGAAAACAAAAGACACTTCATTACATCGCGTCTAAATTCAAAACAGCCAGTCCCAGGTTTAATTTTTCGTTGAATAGCGTGTAAAGTGACGTGGAATGGAAGGTAATAGTGATGTTAACATGCGGGATGATCAGGTTAGTCAATTAAAGCCGTCAGGCTGATCGCCGGCGCGTGACAAGATTAGGCGCGCGCGTGACAGCCAGCCTGACGCCTGCGAATGTACAACTACCCGCTAAATAGTTCCTCAAGTTCATGGTTTTAGAAGAAAAGGAAAAAAGTCATCAAAACCAGTAGTAATATAGGCTTCCGACTAATATTTATGATGTCAAATACAAATTATTACGATTGTTTACGGGTCTTAGCGCGATAATTTTAATTTATTTATTATTTATTTACTTGTAAAAAAATGTTTACAAGTCTCTAGTTCTATATAAGCAATACATACATTGACCTTACCTAAAAGGAAAGAAAATCTGTTATCGTTATTCAGAGATGTAAGCCCTAAGCAGTAACCGCACACTACGAGTATTTTTCGAGTTCGTAGCATATGGCTACGCCGTAGCATGTAGTTAGTCTATAACGTGCTACGTCCGTAGCATTAAGTAACTGGAAAATATTACGTATTTTTTTGTAAATTGTTGAGAGCTAATGGTTTGTACTGTCTTGTAATGAGCTCTACTTTTAGATAGAGATAAAGCAATAGGAATGAAGATAATTATTATGAAGATATTCCGTGATGGTATTATTATATTTTGTTTAATTATTTTACCATTATCTTTATAATCATTATCATCATCATCATCATTATCATCATTATCATTATTTTTCTTTTTTAAAATCCGGATGATTTTTTTTTAGAATAATATACGAAATAGGGAAATTAACCTTTAGTAGCGGCGCAACACGGCACGTTGGTTTACAATGCTCTGCGGCGTCTGGGCAATTCCCCGCCGTCGTAACGTCTAATTCCCGTCGACTTACACACATCAGCGTTTCCGATATCGTGCTACCCCCTTTACGCGCAGAGTACATAAGCAACACAGAGTTTTCTTTGGAAGTATTGTGAAAATAAGTAGTGCTTGAAATATAATTTCAGGCTAAACCAGACTACATGTAGGACAGTACTGCCTTGTAAGCGTCAGTTTATCCTTACTTACGTGATAGAGTATGTGAACAGAGGTAGAGAACAGGTAGATAATAAAACTTAATTTTAACTAGGAAGATCAAGAGCATATTTAAACAAAACTCGAGTTAGATCTTAGTCTTATAATTTCCAAAAAAACGTTTCAACAAGTCCCAGGTTCCCTAATAAGTGTTTATAATAGGAAAATCTGTTTATCATTTTTTATTTACCATGTTTAGGTCATAAACAGAACAAATTACCCGAGCGAGAGAAATAAGGGCACATTTGATTTTGAAGTAAAATATTTATTTTTAATTTAAACTTCTGCAATTTTAAATAGTTTGTTGTTTTATTGTGTAACTAGGGACCCGCCCCGGCTCCGTACGGGAACATGGTTATTGTGGGTTATTCTTAAGTATATTATGCATGTATTGTACATTTTAACCTTCCTCTTGAATCACTCTATCTATTAAAAAAACCACAACAAAATCCGTTCCGTAGTTTTAAAGATTTAAGCATACATAGGGACATAGGGACATAGGGACAGAGAAAGCGACTTTGTTTTATACTATGTAGTGATTTACTCTATCTTATATTAATAAAAAATCTGGAATTTGCCATCGTTGAATTTAAACGAGTTGTATGTAATTAATCAAGTTGTTGTAGTATCTGTTGTATTACACTACACTACCTATCTCCTTTTTCCATTTACACGGAACCGCACAAATATTGCAAACTAAACGGGAGTTACACTATTTACAATTGGACCGGCGGCCCCGGTTATGTCCGTCAGGGCGCATTCGTTCCATCGTTAGGTTGCCAGTGTTTATATTGCTCGTGCGGTCTCTCGGAATGTGCCGGACGCTTTTATTGGACGACCTCACGAACGGCACCTCGGAGCCGCTAATGTTCCATATTCGAATTTGAGGGTTTTGGTTTTCGGGACTCTCGTTTGTTTTTAGGATTGGAAAATGTTGCCAGTTTGAATTTCAGCCTTACGGTGTGGTTTTGTTTCGTATTGCAGGGAATGTAATACCAATGCCTGAAAATAAAAACTGATCTATTTATCTACATAGTACACTTCTTTAAAATTTTTCGTGTACATTGTAGGAAAACCTCGCATGGCTTCATAACGCTACCAAGCTGATAACCAGTTTTACATAGGTACTTATTTCAGACAATCAGGTTATTCAGCTTAATATAATGTCTTAGTCAAACTAGTAGACTAGGAAAAAATTGAATAAATAATTAAATGTTTTATGACTGATTCTTTGTAATGTAAGAGTAGAATATCATTCCAAATAATATAGAATAATACTTTACTAACACAAAATTTATGGTTTTGTAAAATCTTAATCTTTTGAAAGGGTGAGACACAATACCTACTGTAGACAAAGTTTGAAGTAAATGTGTAGTATTAGTCACAGTTTTGGCTCAGTGCATAGACACTTTACAGACAGGCAGACAGTGCCTAGAGAGTTCACGCGCCATTATCGGCTAGTAGAGATAGGGTAACAGTCGCTATTGTTGTCACTTACGGCGGACGTGCGAAAATAGTCACTTCCACCCGCTCTGGCGTGAATAGAATTACAGATTTTGCTGTTACTTTGAAATTGAACTTGCATATTTTATTTCGAAATTTTCTCCTGTTGTAGATTTTATTCTGATTAGGATAGAGAGTGTGCCGATCGGGTATAGCATTTAGAATCAGTAAATTATTGAAATTTATTTTAAAACAAATAATGAAGTAAAATTAATTAATTATTCAAAATTTTATTAGTTTAATATAAGTTTGTGTCTTCAAAAACATAATATCTGAAAAATTCACGTATTAAAAAGACTGACCAAATTGAGCACCAATCAATCATGAAACGGATATAGTTAAGCAGCCCTAATTCGCAAAATACTAAAATTAATAATGGCTGTTGGGGTAAAATCGATAATTAATTAATTACACACAGCAGCCGCGCCCGGTGACGTGGCACCTATACCCACCTACCTGTACTGTAACTAGCAAGCAACAGCCGATTTCCCAAGAGGTGCTTCAGTGTGCGCTCAAAGAGTAACACTGTAGTTTACGTAGAAGCGACACTAACTAAAAAGATTATAAAGGCGAGGCGGGTATGAGTACCACACGTTTTAGACCTCAAAAAATAGGTAGGTACGGAAATTTCAAATTGTGGTAATATTTATTTTATTATTTATTGCACACAAACATTTTACAAATACAGGTATTACACAACAAACACAGCTTATCTCTCGCGAAATATCTTCCAGCTGGCCCAACAAATGGCAACAACAAATGGATAAAACAAATTGTGATTTGATAGATATATAAACGTTTATAAAATAATACAGTACAAAAATAACAGAACAATGAAAAAGGGACGTGGGACAGTGTACAAATAGTAACCTGTTACGTGTTGTTACATTATGACCATTCATGACATCAAAAACCAATCAACCAAGCAAGAGATCGTAGTGCAATTGTAACTCTTTGGGCAAACTTCCAATATCTTTCTATCGCCTAAGCTATTCTTTGGCTTAGCGGTGGCACACCCGCCAGTTATTCCGCCCATTAAGGCACCTGTCATGTGAGTTTACAATAAGTAAATAAGGACGTGCCACGACGGGCACGCTTACCCTGTTATTGTCCCACTATGGTGACAATAACGCCCGTTTTGTTTACACGAAAAATTAACGGGATTGTTATTAGCAGGGGTCGGTTCCGTTATTGGGAAATCAGAAAGGGGCGATATGGATTGATCGAGAAATAAAGTGTGCATTAGTTTCATACCATTTGTTGTTTTCTTAACAATCGCCGTTCCGTTTTACTTTTAAATGTAGTGGTCATTTCAGTGCGGTAAAAAGACAGTGACGTGATTCTTTTATTCTTTATTTAGTAAAAAGTAAATTCCGAAAATTTGGAGAATCACTCGTGTCAGTCTGTTTGTCCAGCCACATCCAATTTCCTCTGAAGTTTCAGTTTTAATAAAATAAAAAATACAGTATTGTAAAAAACCTGTAACTTATAAATGTAGTTTTAAAATTACTTCTACTGGTGGTACACTTGAAATGGCTTTATAAACAATCAAATTTTTAATTGTCTTTTAGCTTTGACCATTGTGGTAGTCAATCACTTGCTTGCTATTTTCACGTAAGAGCAAGAATATTTTGAATGCACGGCGGGGTAGCTATTCATCCTTACATGTTATAAATCTCAATACTAAACATCATTTCAATAAAATATATTCGTTTTCGTATAAAGGGTGAAAATGTAAACAATAATCCGGCTGTTAGTCCCTCTGGGCACATTTTCACCCCAATAACACTTTTTATCATATTTATTGGCTGATAAATGGAAAAATAGCCGAGTGCATTTGTATGTTAGCTCCTAACTTTGTTATATTGAAATTCACTGGATTAAATGTTTTATTTTCGAAAAGGTGCGGATTAAAATGGGATTCAGTGATAAATCTTATTTTCATCCTGTGTTTCTGAAATACAAATACCTATACGTTGAATGGGTGATTTCAACAGTATACAGCACGCTGTTTTTTTTTCATAAGGCGAATAGTAGAAATTTTGTAATAATAATTCCTTGGTGCGCTTAAGTCTTTTTACACTTATCTGTACTCACTGGAAAAAAAAAACAGATTTCGTGCCTCACACGACTATCGAGCACATTGGAATAGAATCTGTAATGTAAAATTTCGTTCTGAATTTTTGACTATTTTCACAAAGATTAAGCTACATGACAAACCATTAATCGTCGAAATTTAGCTGAATAAATTGTCCAGATATTATTCTTCGTTTCCAAAATATTGAGCAATTATTTTGAAAAATTGAATTCTTTTTTTACTATTTCGGCAACTTTTTATTTTTGACTCGCGTCTCTTGAGCCTTTTTTGAATATCACTTTTTCTTGAAATTGGGGCCTATGGAGCGACATTTCGAAAGTCGAAAAATCTATGTATATATTCCTTTACAATGCCTGTGGTTCTAACCCATTGGTCTTTCGTCAAAATAGGCCGCACTTCTACCCAACTAAAAACCCCTTTGGAATTCCAGTCGCGGCCGTCGCGAAATCTGAATTCCCCACGCTTTTACCCGTTACGAATACGAATATACGAATACGATACGTTACGTGTTATCTGCTAATGCCACCAGGGATCTTGCTTTGTGTTCAAAGGCACCTGTTTTTGTATAAAAAGAATCTATTCGCGCTTCAGTTGATACGTTATTGATATGACGATGGCTTTCAACGCATTTTGTCGTGGGGAAAGGGTTCCGAGAATGACGTGTGGAAATTATTTTTATTCTGTTACTAGCTTTCCGTCGCGGCTCCGCCCGCCTAACAGTTTTTCCCGTGGAAATGAGAAATTTTCCCGTGGTGAAAGGTACCCTATGTTCCTTCCCAAAGTCTATTCTATCTTTGTATCAAGTTTCACCAAAATCGTTTCTGTAGTTTCGGAGCCTATTAAATTATCATACAAATATTATAACTAGAAAATATTTGTATATAGTACTCAATAGCTCAACGGGGTTCTCAATAGCAACAACTGCGATCCCTGGCTAAGCAGTGAACTATCAGAAGTGTTGCCTACCACATAATCACTAGTACCCGCCTTTAACGTTAGGTGTATAAAAATTGAATTCGGCTAATAAATTAACAAAAAATTTATTGATTCTGTGGCGGCACGAAGTTTGCCGGGTCCGCTAGTAAAGAATAAATTACAATACATTATTTTCTTGATAGGATTTCAGGCACTTTCCCGCGTCTATTTAGGTTCCAACATTGCAGGGTTGCTTGGAGGAAATTTATCTAAGCAATAAGGCCGCCTTTTGCTTTACGCTACGTTTCTGTACCTCTTATCCATGTACTGTAAATATTTTGCGTGCAATAAAATATTTTGTATTATATTGTAAATTTAACAGTATCCTAAAAAGCAATTTAATTCATAGATTAAAAACCTCCCTGCAGGATTCAATTAGTTTACAAAGTGACTTCTAATATTTCTTTCGGTAATTGGATGGGACCGACCTAGTAATAAAATTGTAATTAAAAATTAACTATTTGATGCTAGGTGAGCCTCCCTGAGGGTGCATACTAAGTAGGCAGATATACGCGCACATTTGTTTACTAAACTAAAATAAACTATTTGAATTTATAACCCTGTTACTTTGCCTTTTATTGAGCTAAGTAATGGAATTAAACGTGATAAGAAAATAAAAATAACTTGATTGAGTAAATGCTATAATCTTGCTCTTCATCGGAAACATTATCGGTTTTTCATTTACCAATATACAAAATTCGTACTCTCGGAGATCCGCTAAGCTTGTTTTAAGAAAGGTCCTATTGTCCTGTCCTATCCTACTAATATTATAAACGCGAAAATTCGTGAGGATGTATGGATGTTTGTTACTCTTTCACGGAAAAACTCACGTACTCACGTGCTCGTATTGTGCAAGGTCTTTCACACACAAAATAGGCTTCATAGGTCACAATACATACGGGCACATGATCGCCAGAATCAGAGTTGAAGCAGTCGCCGTGGCCGAAATCGGTCAAGGGAGTATTATTATTGAATGAATTTAAAAGAAACTTTATGATAATACAGCTTATATACATACATCAAAATAACACATAGGCAAATTTTACCGCGGGAATATCTCTCATTGCCACAGGAAAAACTGTTAGCGCAAGCCGCGGAGCGGAAAGCTAGTACTCTATACTATGCGTGCCAAATAAGAATAGGACTGGCGCCATCTTGAATTGACAGTCCGTCCTTTTCTTATTTGCCAAATAGAAAGAAAAGGACGGACTGTCAATTCAAGATGGCGCCAGTCCTATTCTTATTTGGCACGCATAGTACATTGTTAACTAGCTGTCCACCATGTTGATCATCACATTTTTCCGGGATAATCTAGTACATACCAAATTGTATCCGATTAGCTGTTTCCGCTTCATTGACTAACAAAAATTCAAACTTTGATACTCAAATATTATTGACATTCCATAAACATAAAATTTTAAGTCCGGTGAACCTTGATACCTTAATTTTGCATCATAAGCGTAGGATAACAATAAAAGCAGACAAAGTTTGGTGTTTACTTTACAAGAAACAAGATCTCCGATTATATTTACTACTATTTTACGTATTATTTTGATTTTGTCGTGTACTACAGAGCTTTAATTCGTAAACAAAATATTTTACTTGTACACCTAGGTTTTTGAGTACCTAGCTTGAAAGTATATATTCCACTGTTTCGACTGGTCCTCTCTGTACGTATATAGTACCGCTAGAGTTTACTTAATTAAGGCATTACCTACAAAGTCAACCCGTTTACAACCTACCTTTATCACTTAATAGCCTTACGCATATTGAACAAACATTTTAATTTAGTAAATTTGCTAATCAACCGTCCCTAGTTCCATTACGCAGCGGGGCTATCATAAGCTAGCGCATTATAATAACTTATTACAACATAATTTATTATTCTGTCATTACCGTGACACGATCGCGTGTCCTCTTGTCATAAGTAACCGTCATCTAGTCCACGTTACTTAATTTCATTGGACATGGTGACAAAAATTCTGTTTACTTTACGCTCTAGCATAAAATGACGCAGCAGGAACGGTAATGATATGATAAGAATGGTAATTTTGGGGATTTAATTAATTTGTACTTAATGCTTTTTAGAGTGGCGCCCGCTGACTTCTTGTGTTTTGATGGAAACTGTGAGATAAATTTAATGGACCTCGTTAATTTCATTCTTATAGTTTTTATAGCAATAAATGTAATTCACTATAATAATGACCAGGTAACATAAATTTTGACATCTTTCCTAAAATATATTTTTATATTTTTTTTCTATCTTGGTTTTTCTGCAATGTTCCGGGCCTGTAGATGTGGTGTTAAAAAACTGCAGTGAAAATCTCGGACTTGGACTTTACAAGAACTTTAGAATTTTCAACGTAATGTCATTTTATTTGGGTCTGGTGGTCGAAAAAAAAAAGTAGATTTTCAAATTTTAGAGCACAGTCCAAAAATAATGGTTATGAAAAAATATTGGATAATAAAAGATGGAACGACAAGTAGATGACGTTGTTACGATATTATTATGTTAAGTGGGCTGTGTGTGAGTGTGTCTCCTTTATTGCACGAATATTGCGCTCCTACTCCAAAGCATCCAGCAAGCAGTATCTGGAAACAAAAAAACGCGTTTAGCGTTTGTTTAATTTGTTTGTAGTATCTGTAATTCAGTATGTATTACTTACTTCCCACTCGAAGCGGGCAATAAGCGGTCACATCAAAAGGGGGCACGTCCATCGTAAAACAAGTGAGCAACGAGTGTCCGGGCCAAATCGGACAAGTCATCAATTGCGCGCGTTATTGATATCGACGCGAGAGATGCCTGCAAAAGTGGTACACATATTATTGTGTGTTCGAATTTTGTACAGTCGATAGAGGAATTCATAAGGGACATGGTTATTTTCCCGACAAATACTGATGACACTGATAGGTATACCACCTATGAAATTTTATATAAAACTAGTTTTATATAAACATATTTCACAATTCAGACCAGGAATAGTTCGTAGGTCAGATCTAGATTTTTAAAGAATTCCTTTGTCTAGCATTGGACTTCCTAGGTGGAATAATAATGATTTCAAATCTAAAGTGATGTAATTAGCTAAATAATAAATATAAATATGTAAATACAATAATAATAATGCAACGTGGCAGTGGGCTGGGCACATTGCGCGTAGAACCGACGGCCGTTGGGGCAAAAAGGTTCTCGAATGGCGACCGCGCGCCGGAAGACGTAGTGTGGGCAGGCCCCCTACGAGGTGGACCGACAATCTGGTGAGGGTCGCGGGAAGCCGCTGGATGCGGGCAGCGCAGGACCGATCATTGTGGAGATCCTTGGGGGAGGCCTTTGTCCAGCAGTGGACGACTTTCGGCTGAGATGATGATGATGATGTAAATACAAAAATATAATAAATAAGAAGCTTCCCTGTATGTATAAAAAACAAACAATTTTTTATTTATATTTTCAACGTTTCCTATCAAAAACATAAACAGATTACATCAGCTTACGTATTACCAGCAAATAAAGCAAAAAACCTGTCACAACCCCCTAAAATAAAGGTTGAAACCCGCCCGAGGCGAGACAACACCTGTATTACCATAACAAGACGTGAAATTTGAATGTCCACAAATCGAATAACCCGGCCGCCGCCACCGTAGAATTAAGTTATCCACTTTTTGCAAGAAAAGACGGACACGTTAACATATGAATATGACAAATTGTCCGACGGCGGTCAGCCCGTGGATACCGTGCGCGAGTTTTACGGCCCCCCTGGGAGCGCAGGGGGACCAACTTGAAAATTTTTCATTCCACCCGACTAGCGGGGCAAGAAAAACGGTCAGGTCACTCGTCAAAACTGTTACAATTTCTCAGAAACAATAATGGGATAAAAAACGTGCCCCTCCACATTTGACCAACGGAAACTGCAAAAGCTATTATGGGCACTGTCAATGTTATTTATTTGGACGCGGCATGTTCAGAATTTTTATTCTATCATGGGATTTCAAAGTTTTATTGGCAATCGCAAGTGGCGAGTCATGTTGAAACGTTTGTGGTATTGTTAGATTTTCAGAAACACAGAATTTAAAGTGTTTTTTTCCAGCTTTCACAAATCATCATCATAGTTTGGAAATAATGGTCACAATAAAGATAATCTCTACAACTTAAGAATCCGTTAGTAATCGACTGATCCTGTATATAGTGAAAGCCCAATGTTATGTTTGCGATGTAAATTTTCAAAAATTGATGTTCGGCGTGCGTAATTGCAAGAGTATCTATTCATAAAGCCTGTATGAAACAGTTGAAGACTGTTGAAGTTGGAAGAATGTTTTTAAAATACTTAATCACCTTCATTTAAAAAAGATTATACAAGGCTTCATCCATCAGTACCCGATCACAGCAACATTGCGTTCCTAAAGATACATGATTTCCGTTTCAGCTGTCACGTAGCTCAAAGCCAGGTTATAATGAAAGTAGTGATTTGTGAGTTTGCGGCGACAGAGTAATTCCCAAATGGAATCAGGAAGAGTGCAGCCCGCCGCCGTGGACCGAATTGCAAATACGCATACGTCGACGACTTTATTCTACCGACGCGGAAATGTGCCTCGGATATTGGAAATACGCTTGCTGATACACATAACATGTTAGTAAGATTGTCTATAGAGAGATGTGGACTTTGGTGAACAAGAAACTTGACGTATATCTTGAATAAAAATCAGGACATAATTTTTCTACAGTATTATTCAGGATAGTTTAAATCGAAACGAAAAAAATCGGTAATTAATTTAGTAGAACACGTTAACAGACGTTATGGGTTGAAAAAGAATAACAATTATTGCTATCTACGAACTTGAAATATGCACCATTATTATTATTTTTATGGTATCAATGTTACCTTTAAGAATTTAGGTAACTGCAATAAATGAGTTAAGTTATTAAACGAATTATTTCAAATTAATAAAGCCTTTTTACCCAAATCTGAGCATAAATAGAATAGAATACTTAAACGACACTTAAAGTTAGGTACTTATTTACTTAAATATAGTCAAAATAAAAACACTAAGTTCTCTAATCTTTTGATAGGAATGAGATATTTAATTTTGATGGCATTTAGAATTAGCTATTCAAAGAAATCCACTCTTTCAGCGAACACGACACTATAAGGTTTAGTTAAAAATTCAAATTAGGTTTTTTAACATAAATCTAAAATTACGAAGTCAATCTGCATCAGTATTGGACGAATGCTTTCCGCCCGCCCAATATAAATGTAAATAAGGGCATACGGGTGAAATATGACAGTTATAATTGCTTTATTGTACCTACTGTACCTATTTGAAGTGAAAATGACGGTACCTAGTCGGGCGTATGCTAATTTTATGCGCGTGGTTGGGAGTTGGCGAGAAACTTTGTTGACTAACATTACTGTGGTCGGCTGTACTGGGTACATTCATGGGAATAGTTATGAAAAGTTGGTATTCTGAGTTATGTTGATAGTTATTTCTTTACAATCGAAATGTACGCCTCTGTGTATCAGCAGTCCTGCAAAATAGATGGATGTAGGCAGCAAGCACAAGACTGTTCATGCCTTTGGTTAAGTGAACGTCTTCTGTGATGCGATGATAAATGCATCTTAGTTTATAGATTCTCTATTGTACACAAAAACATAAATAAACATTTTTTTTTCTTCAAAACTAACAATGTAATGGCCTTTGGTGAAAACTTCATCGTGAAAACTAAGATACTCTCATTAATAATAAGTATTTTGAAACATAACGTGTAGATGTGATAGAAATAATATAGTTGTGCGCACAATATCCGAACGAAAACCAAAAGAGGGCGCCACTTACGTAATTTTTACTCTAAACAAACATAGTGGCCCAACTAATCATGTTAACTGTATCTAGAGGCAGATAGCCACTCATAAATATTCACAAGTTACACGAGACGGCTCATTTAGAGTCTCTCTGCCCCTCTTTTTTGCGTTATTGGCTTATTCCACCGAGGGCTGTTTGGATCAACTTGTTACGGCAAGAAGCACGATCGATATCAACGTTAATGGACCAGCTTTTTTAATAATTACACCAAACTTCGGGATAAAAGCTTCCTGGATTTTTGTTACGCGGGAGAATAAAAGGATTAAAAAAGCTACGCGGAGCTTTTTGAAAGCAGCCGGCGCAAACAATATCAGAACAGAGTTGCTCGTAGAAGTGCTGAATTATTTATTGGATTTTTAGTATTTCTATTTTCAGTTTTACAGTTTATGATTAGCTAAATGAGGGAAAGCTTTTCTGCGCTGGATATAATTTTACTCCATTATGAGGATTTGTAGACGCAAAACAAAATTAGATTCGATTTTCTTTATTATTAGTATGGTTGCTTTTTTGACGAATGTCACAAGTTCGTTTAGGTATGTACCTAAAGTAATGATTTGTCTAGTGTAACTAAAAAATAAAATCTCATCAAAATAAGATATCATTTGATTTTAAAGCATAGTTCTAATATCTATAAGTAATCAACTCCGATGAATCTTGATACACGCCCCGCCGTAATTTTTCAAATTTGTGCTTGATACGTGTCGATTTTGCAACACATGCGTAGAAAAAAAAACAATTGAAGTATTATGGATACACAGTAGTCAGTAGACATCTCCTTCCTAAACAATAGTCTACCTACAGCAGCGCCGGCAATCAGTCCACCGTCCATATAATGAATCCCGGCGGAATGCTTCGGTGCAACAATCGTGACTTAACTCCTGATCAATTCCCAATAGCAGCGTGATGAATTGTATTAGCCGAAGCGTTTGTAAGACTGCTAAATGCTCGCGGAACATGGGTCGGAATGCGACGCATGTGTGATAATTTGACCCGGATCATTTGAACAGGTGATGTCGAAGGGGAGATGCTTATGGCATACTAATTTGTAGATTTTGATTGATTTGGTTACTAAGCCACTGTGATTCTAGATTTTATAGACAGTTGTAGGAAAAATCCACAGGATCAATCTTAAATAAATAATAAGGCTTTCTGATTTATGAATTGGTTGTGGCTTCAGTTCATAAAGTTACCTATTAGGTTTAGAACTGGTAACAATATTTTTCAATAGAGCATCTTATCTTTGTAGCTAATATTGTAGTAAAATTAAATAATATGCTAAGTAATGTATAAAATCTACAAAATCTAAAAATTAACAACGTGGCCCGCGAAGCCAATTTTACATTTTTTATACTATGACGAAACAACTTAGTGTATGGTCCAGTTCATAACAGGTTTCCTAACAATACATTGAAAAAAATGAATTTTTATCAATGAGACCACCCCAAACCCACTGTGTCACTTGTCAAAATTTCAAGCACCAAAACACTTGTGCTCCAAATTACCATAAAATATCAATGATAAACGTTCACCATCCATGCCCACTTATAATAACTAACATAATCAGCCTCTTTTGTTAGCAAATAATGATTTTTATAGCGGAGGGGCGTATTCGCGTAGCTACAGAATAATTTATTTAGCACAGCGGGTGTTCTTGCTGGTGCAAATTGCGTAACATGTGCGCTGCGCCTTAGTTTTGAAATCGATAGGTTTACGGACTGGCAAAAATAACTGATTATGAATATGGATGTGCTCATAAATATGTGACGGTTTCGCTATAAAGATACTAGTATTTTAAAGGGTAAAATATTTTATCTCTAAAAAGTATCTAAAATTTTGTTTGAGAATACAATTATGTTTCTTCTTTTTCATCTGTTATGTTTCTTCTTTTATTGTAAAATTTCGAGTATTAGGTTTTTTATGTATGCTTTATTATTTATACTTTATTCTGTGCTGTAACAGACAATACTAGTGGTATTATTATTTTATTGTGTATCTTTAATGAATAAATATCAACTTATAATCTTTTAATCCGCGTTTTTTTATTTGCGAAATAAGCTAGCATTATAAAGTAACCCATAATACAGTCTAACAGATTATTCTATAAACTAATTTAAATGTGTATGCAAGAAATTCATTACCTGTCGCAAAATCTCTATTTTTGCATTAGTTTGTCTTACAGTATTTATTTTTTAACCGACTTCAAAAAAGGAGGAGGTTCTCAATTCGACGCGTATGTTTTTTTTTTTTTTTTTTTTTTTTTTTGTGTGTTTGTTATAAGATATCTCCGCCAATTGTGAACCGATTTTCAAAATTCTTTTTTTAATCGACCAGGTTTACTTGCAGGGTGGTCCCATAAAAATTTCGCTAAGATCGGATGATTAAATTTGAAGATATGAGGAAATCACTCCTCAATTGACGATGCCGTTAACCCGATCGGTAAATTATTTTGGCAATATCTCGGCTTCTTATCAATCGATTTCAATATTTTTTTGTTTTATAGATAGAAGATGTACACAAAATGGTTTCATATAAATTTGGATTATATCTGATGGCGGAGTAGAAGACTAAAACCATGAAAGAAGAAAAAATTTTACGCGCCCGCCCATATGGAGTACCTAGTAATCATGCCTATTTTGTATCGAAACCAATGCGGTCGCTCAGAGGGGTGGGAGGGTAGGGGGAAGCGGGAGACGGGGTTTGTCTTTTTACTCTCTCACACATCTTTGAATACGGTAGGTTAGAAAAAGATAGATATATTCATGTTATGACATGCCCAACTAAAAACAAAATATCAATAAAGTACGACATTTATTTGTCTTTATTTGGCATGTAAAAAACAATAAACTTAATGGTTACTGAATTTGAAAATAGTGATGTGATGTGATATGAAGCGTAACGTATATTTATCGATTATTTTCGTACATTTTATCACATGACTTATTTATCGAACTTCTCATATACAATGGTGATCAACTTGCAACTTGCAATAATATTGGGAATTGCTTACTTCTTTGGGCATTTAGTATTTTGTCTTTTTGCTTTTCCATACATATATTAGGTATATCTTTTATTTCCTAGAGAGCAGCGAACTACCTAGAGAGGCATGAGGATAGACAAATAAAAATACAGTCAAAACCGTGTCAGTAATGTAGAGTTCTTTTTTTTTCATAATTTGGTGGGAAACCTGAAAGCTTTTACCATTCGATACAAAAGTTAGAGTGTAACATAATAAAATCAAGTGTGTTATTTAGCTTTTTTTGTATTATTTATTGTGTATATTTGTATTGCATTGTTTATTTAATTCGTTATTATTTATAGCCGCTTAAATAAGCATCAACCAAACTCTTCTGGCGGGTGTTTTACTGTGAGAATGGACAACTAACGACAACCCGCCTTCTAACCGTAAAGATTTTTCCAAAAGCCTCCTGAAGAAACCTTAGTTCAGCAGCGGGACTGTTTCAGGCTGTTTGTTTCCATCACTGCTTGGCAATTGAAATGGGGTTCACAGTGGTTGTAGGTTACACGCCGGGAACTATACATTCGTCAATTTTATTTAAATATAAGCAAGCAAGCAAACGCGCAGTGGACGGATGGATGGATGTTAGGTTGTTTATTATCACATCCCACAACCCTTACGCTAGCGAGGCGCAATTGTTTTTGGTAAGTCGCCGGGAACCACAAGGCGGCGTCCATCATACCTTATTACCGGGGTAGTCAATAGCAACAACTGCGATCCCTGATCCGTCAACTAAGCAGTATACTATCAGAAGTGTTGCTTAATACCCGCGTAAAAATTTTTCTTCCTTCATGATTAAAACGAAAACTCTTCAATAAACAACAGCACACTCATTGCGTTGCTTTTGTTATAATTGAAATAACAAGAAATATGCGGTTTTGGTTCATATATTCTGTAAACTAGATTAAAGATTTGAAAACCCCAAGTGAAGATAACAACTTAAGAATTTTTCCGTGGACTCAACGGGCGAGCGTCGTCGTCGGTATCGTAGTGGTTTGGTCAGATGTTCGCCATTCGGAAAACTTAGGTTAAAGTCCAATCAAGTATAGCAATGATTTAGAATTTAAAAATCAAACGTAATACTGTCAAGGAAACATAGTGAGAAAATCTGCATTTATGTACTAAACAAACAAAACAAATTAAAGTTTTGTGAGTACCTAACTTGTCATGGTAAATTTCCACTAAAAAGGGTAAAATAAAAAGATAATTAAAAAAATATATAAAACCGCCTTCAACGTCCTAACCTACACTAAAAAGTTACAAATAAAATATAAATCTAGCTGAAAGCATAGCAATTTAATATGGCTATTAATATTCCTTATTTACATAAAATAAGTTACACATCATATAAACATGTGTAGAAATTGTTATACACTTTATCTTGGAGTCGGTGCCAGCTAATCACCATCATTTCGACCAAAAGACTTCTACTGCTAGCAGTCATCTAAAGTGGGCTCAGTACCTAGTACTCTGACCGCGTTCTTTAAATTTTTTATAATCAACGATCTGAACTTTGTTCCGATTAAATAGCTAGCCTCAACTGGCACCGACTCCAAGGTGAAGAGTATAACAATTTCTACACATGTTTATATGATGTTACAATTTATGTAAATAAGGAATATTAATAGCCATATTAAATTGCTATGCTTTCAGCTAGATTTATATTTTATTTGTAACTTTTTAGTGTAGGTTAGGACGTTGAAGGCGGTTTTATATATTTTTTTAATTATCTTTTTATTTACCACAGAAGCTGACAGTTTGACTGGCGAACAGTTAGGGGATGACGTGCACACACACTGTGCGCGCGCGTCAGTAATCTGTATCGGGTTAGAGTTTAGAACCGCAGCACGCACATGTTACTGGCTCGGATTACGCTGGTAGCGCCCTCTGTCATGCATCGCTTCGGCTGGTCTTTATATTTTATAAAAAAATAAAATTATATGATGTTTAAACTAAACCAGTAGTGCTGAAATCCTGTTTTAGACTTACAGAAAAATGCTCTTACTAAAAAGTTGCTTTTAAAACACAATAATTATTAAAATTTAAACATCACTGCGTATCAGAAGAGTGGAACAAATACACAAATAAATATTTTTTTCTTCCATACATAAAATAGTTTAAGGGCTCTCTTCTGTCAGTCTTATACTTACAAAATTGTATTATGTTCTGGCTAACTCTTTCTACAAATTTCTCATATGTACACGCCGGCGGCGCGCCCTTATTTATTCATATTGGTCTAAGTTGTATCCAAAAATATTTTTTAAATATATACTGGACCTGCTGGCGTAAACTACTTATGAATCAAACAAAAATGAGCAGTCGTGGTCCAAGTGTAACGCAAGTAGAGCGCATATGGTAAGACTAATTCCCCGCTGCCCCACTGGGGTCGGATGGAATAAAAACTGAATTAGGGGAAGATGATGCAACACACCCCTTCGATTTTTGATTCGCGATGCAGCGCGATAGAGACAACCTTATTATGGACATTAAAATATTTCTTTTTGTGTACTATGAAATTTTAAAGCATCACCATGGAAGGAAATTCCACGCTTAAGAACCGAATTTCAAGTTTACTTTTCAACGTATCGTTATGGACATCATCGTGACAACCTTTAACATTTCAGGTAATAGATCTTTGTGTAGGTATTTTAATAAAGTTCTAAGTAGCTGTAATTTTTAAATATTTTTTTTTATTAAGATGCAGTGAACATGATTTTCATATCACAATCTTAATGCGATCCAATAAATGTATTTATCCTGCGTAAGGATTCCGTTATTTATCGACCAGTTTGCATAATAGCGGCTTATCACGACCATTACTTCTAAACATATGAGAATAGCTCGATTAAAAAAAAACTTTTAGGCTCTTACACACGATCAAACTTATCAGACCCACTTGATCGGCAAGAACACATTAAAATAACGGTACGTGTTTAATCTATAATGCCTTATCGCAATATTTTCCATTTCCGGGGAAGCAGGAGGCAGTCGGCGGGCATCGCCAGGGGAAATAAGGAAGGCAGAGTTTCACTTTGTTTTTTTTTGTTTCCTTTTTTCTGCAGCCGGGGAAAAAAATTCGTACGTCGACTTTTCTCTTCGTTTACACTTACAGTTACCCGTGTTTCGCCCGCGATTGTTGCTTGCTAGGTGCATTCCGTTTCGCTGAATTAAATATCGCGGGAAAGGGTGAAACAGCTGGATTTGCATTTTGTTTGCAACACAGCGCGGGCGTTCCGAGTGAGGATTGGTTTGTTCTTTGTGTTTAAGTTGGTTTCGTTTGGGACAAAACTTCGCTATTGTTTAGCGGTGATTGTGTAAGCTCTCGTTTTTTATTTTTTAAACTTTTCTACCTCTTTCACTTTGTGTTTGTAAATGTTTTTAATTATAATAATAATATGTTACAACGTTTTCGAAATATTTATTATGTGAGCAATATTTATCAGTATGAAAAATTTCAATCTTTATGAAAAGATTTTGTTTAAAAAAAAAAGTTTAAAAGAAAAATTAACTAGTGACAATGAAAAACTTTTTATAAGTATAACCTAAACCTACAATCATTTTGGCACAAATTTATCTGTAACTAGCTGTTAAGAACAAAGAACTTGTGTATACTAACACAGAAGAATATATTATAATAGTACTTGTAACCACAGAAAAGTTCAGAGCTTCCTTTTTCGCTTTTTAAGTCTGAGTCAGTTTTCCAAGTTAAAAAAAACATCACATTAAAAATTTAAATTTAAACTGCCAATATCGGTAGTAGTAGCATTTTCCACCACTCAATATTTCATTAGCAATATTCATAATAGCTCTCAGTCTCAGGTATCGGTGTCGGTAATTAGTTAATGTTGCGCTCATCTTCGATAATTTATTGAGACGGAGCACCCCCCACCCCGGTAATCACCCCCTCCCCAAAGGGAATTGACGGCGGTGAAAAACTCGAGCAAAATATTAAACCAGCTCTATGGATGGAAAGTATCGGTGTGAATTTGTAGTCCGCTATGCAGTATTGATACTTTTAGTTAGAAGAAAATTAAGATCTTAAAAAAATCCATATAAAATCATGTGGCAATAATTCATATAACACTTGATATTATACGAGTATAAAATCAAACTCAAATAGATTGGACCACTAAGATTACTACAGAGTGATACTGGCGAGCGATTTTTTGCTCTGTGATTATAAACATCATTTAAATTGAATGGATATCTTTCAAGTATGCTGTAATTCACCTCAAGGTCTATAACGCTACCTGTATTAAACAATTTCTGTTACTCACACCTGAACACCTTCTGTATTGTAAAGTAACGCCATTGAGAAACAAAGCAATCAATTAACAACTAGACTATACAATTTCCAATTAGTAGCAACGAGAACACATCTGTGATACTAATGAATGTAAAGAAAACTAATTATAAAAATTTAATTGAATTGTATTTTAGTTCAGACAGTATACGATACAATAGTAAATTAAATTAAATTAAGAAATCCAAATATAAATTCAATTTTTAAAAATGTGTAATTTTGGCTAAGATTAGACCGCGTTAACAGTTTTTTCCTGTGGAAATGAAGAATTTTCCCGCGGTAAAAGATCTATTCTGTCTGTCTTTATACCAAGTTTAACCAAAATCTGTTCAGTAGTTTTGGAGCCTATTCAATGCAAACAATCAAATATTTTCTCTTTTTAATATTAATTAACTAAAATCAGTTCAGTAGTGACAGAGCCTATTCAATGCAAACAAAAAACAATAAAATCTTTCCTCTTTATATTATTACTTTAGAACCTTGCCTATAGTTTCAAGTTTCATGTACTTTCGTTCACCGTAGCTACGAGTATTTTAGTCTGTGGAGAAGTCGCGGTATTAACCGTGGCTGGTCGGGAGTGAGAAATTGTCACCATCAGCGGCACCATCGCTCCTGTAATGAACCTGATGATGCATCGGCTCCGGTCTTTGGAAATATTGCACGAAATATACCAAAGAGTAGCAATTGTTGGCAAATTAACTGAATTTAGAGTATAAATTCGTCTCTATTAGAAATCTACGTTTGTAATCTATGTATTCGTAAACTCTTGGTAGTGTAAGGGTATTACGATTATGAGGACATTTAAACACGCCCAAAACGGCTTCTGCTAAAAAAGCGTTGTGAAGTATTTCAAGTCAGCTATTCAGCAATATTTTCACATAATTTATGTTTCACGAAACACAAATCCATAACGATTGTTGACAAGCATCTAAAATATGCCTTGAAGACTATGGTTTATTTAAAAAATGCAGGTTGTTAATTTGGGATCAAACTTATTGCTTATTTGTTTCTGAATAAAAATAAATGTTTGTGTAATAAATAATGTAATGAAAATAATGTAATTTATTCAGTCTACGGTGTACGTTTTGTATCCTTCTACGAAAAAGAAAGTCTACTAGATTTTCCACACCAACGTCCTTATCTAAATATAGGTGAACATCACACCATACTTTTCCCATAATAAGTTGTTCGTTCTCGCGCCGCCGTGATTGGCTCGACTCTCTAGGGAAAGCAACTTCGTCAGCAAATGAGCAGTGAGCTAGCACGATCATAATTTATAAGCCTGCTAGGTTATTTATCGTGAGCGTTATGATATCCGACGATACTCGAGGATAGGTGAAGCTGGTGCAGTGTTTTTTTTTCATACCCACAATATGAAATATCAGCCAGCATCTGAAATGCAATCTTTCTTGAGCACTTTGTAAAGAGTAACACAAAATTTTAAAGTTCAAAAAGTTGTTTACTCAGGTCACCTTATAGGTAGCTAGATAGAATATCTTCGGGAATGGTAAAAATAACATATATCTCGATTTTTTGTACTTTTTATTATTACTTGTTCCCACCATAGGGCTCAAGCTTATCCCTAATCAGGGTGACAATTGAATAATATGTACAGAAGCCAGCACATGCCAGGACATTCGCACTACGAAATTCACCTCTACCGCTACGGAATACGGGTTCTCTTAAGGTCAAAATGTCCAGCCGCATGTGCTGGCTATTGTACAATTTTAATGGCGTGAATCACCATGTTAGAATTTTTTTGAAAAACTGTATTGCTCAGTGAAATTCGACAGCTAAAAATTTGCATTTCAGCAATAATTTTCGCATGAAAACTAAAACATATTTGAATATCTTTCAACTTTCGCGAACCGAAAAACATCGTTCACCCCGCAGCACAGTACGTTACAGAAATAAATAAGTACAGCACTCCACCGCGCTGCGCTGAAGAAGATATATGGTGTGGCGAGGGAATACAATTCCGGCTGGCAAAGGTCGTTCCCGTTAGTAAAATGTAAGTAAATTTGAATAAAACATAGCCGGGGTTCGGGACGAGCGAGCTGGTTTGTTGTGTACCGTTTTTTGGCTTTAAATCCGCGTTCCGATCTCTTTTTTCGGCTGTGTAATGAATGTTTTAAAGCTACTTAACATAAGCATTCCGTTTGCCGTTTTACTTACGCATTTATTTAAGCTCTATTTCAAGTTAAGTAGATAGACACAATCGAGAGCATCGCGAGCCAACTGCCGCCTGTAGGAATGATACCCTCGAAATAATCATCATCTTTATTTCAGTTGAAACTAAACTAAACTACTGAAAAGGCCTCTTCCAAAGACCTCCACAATGATCAGGCCTGCTTGGCCCGGATTCAGCGGCTCCCGCAACCATCACCAGGATCCTCCGGTCCATAAGTGGTCTACCCAAGCTATGCTTAGTCTGTCAGAAATTTTGATATATTCAACACAAATAGCAAGATACAGGGAATGTAAGAAAGCGAATAAAATAAGTGGTTTTCTTTTTCCACAAGTAAAACTCAATTTGAGCGATTTTGCTGAATTAAGTTTGTTTTAAGTAAAATTGAATGATTAGGCTTCTTCCGTGACAGAGACACATAAAGAAGAACGAAATGAGTTAGATTAAAAAGATAAAGTGAAATACCTACTCTTTGTACCTCGCTGGTCTTGTGTTTGATATTATGAAGTACAAAAAACCCATTTATTTATTTGAAAAGCTTAAAATGTCGTCGTTTCATGACAGATATGGTACTAGATCGGGAAGGCGTGTTCTGCTGGAAGTACACGCGCACAAAACGGTTGGTTTTACTGGCAGCTTCCGTTACCAGGCAACAAAGTGCTGGAACAATATACCTCCTCCCTTGAGGTTACTTAATTGTAAAAATTCTTTTAAAAAGCACCTAAAAAGTGCATTAATTGAAAAACAAAAAATTGGTATCCCTGAGAGGTACACGGAGGGTGTCATGGCCTTCTGAGCGCGTTATTTGTTTATTTTGTATTTTATTTTATTTATATATATATTTTATTTTTATTTTTTTCAAGTTCAATGTCTTGCGTATTTGTTCGTTTATTTATTTTTAATGTAGTTATTTTTATTCAATTAAAATTACACTAATAACCACACACTTCACACTTCACCACCACTTCATATTACACTGCACTGGATGTTTGTAATACTTTATAGCGAGCGTATTGCTTATATTTTGTATTTTTGTTTATATTTTTTACTATCTGTTTGTATTTATTTTTGTCTGTTCTGTTTTTTTTTTTTTGTTTGTTTGTTGTCACCTGCCGCAGGCCGCAGCAGAATATCAGCGATTCGCTAAGGCGGATCACGCGCTGAGCTGTGGCCTTTTTAGCATTTGTGACACACTATTTTTATAATATTTAGTTTTTATTGTGTAGGTACTTTTCTTCTTTCTTTGTTATTTTCTTTTTTTTTTTTATCTGTATCATTGTTGTACTGTTTTTTATCTGTAAAGTGTGTCTTTGTGCTGAATAAATGTTTGTCTATGTCTATGTCTATGTCTTATCCACGTACTTCGTTTCTCGCATGTACCGACGGCAGACTCACAACACACCACAACCAAGTCCGGTGAAGCTTGATTGGTCGTACCTTTTCGACACAAGCATAGGTCAATTCAAAAAAAAAAAACACATCACAAATCAATTCTAAATAGAATTTCCTAACATGTATTTTTTTATTGAATAGCTAGGTACATACTCGTAACTTATATATCACTAGCTTTTCGCCAAGGGTCCACTCGCGTTTACAGTTTTTACCGTGGGAATAAAGTATTTTGCCGCGGTAAAAGGTAGCCTATGTTACTCAGGGTGAATGTAGTTTTCAAATGTGAAAGAATTTTTGAATTTTTTCAGTTGTTTTTGAGTTTATTCATTACAAACATACACACACACACACATACAAAAATATAAATCTTTCCTCTTTATAACAATAGTATGATATGATGATATTTATAGAATAGAATATACTACCAACTTCGGATCATTTCAACTTACCTACAATTAGGGATTTCGAATATACTTAGGTGTAGTGTTGGTGTACTATATACAAAAGTCCAATATGGGTAGAAAATAGACAGAAAATGAATTATATATATCTATAAAACTAATTTATTTGGGTGTAATATTTTTAAGTAGTAGTTACATACAGCCAATAATAGTCCTAATCAAACCATGCTACTATATGTTGGTCAAAAAGAGTGAACATATTTTTATTTTAGTACTTATAATGCTTTGAATTTATAAATTTAATACCGAATTTAATAACAAAATCATTTTTGCGCACGATACCTCTTTACCTAACATGTGATGGGACCATACGTTACGTTGACAAGCAGATATTTAAAACAGAAGGGTTAAGTAGAAATTACTGTAATCTGTCTACAGACAACAATCTACAACACTTTTACACTAATTAATATGGCCGCGTTCATTCTAATTAAAAGTGGAACACATTATTTGTGATAATATATTATATTAATCTACTTCGAGAAATATTGTGTATAGAATATCGAAGAATACGTATTTTGGGCTTGCTACCTGTCATTCAGTTTGTTTATTAATTATGAGGTTAATTACTAACTCTTTTTAACACGCTTTATATTAGCTTCACTTGTAAGTAACTATGTATGTAAGAAAATCTTGGAATCATAATTTGACCCACTTCCCGGTCTTCGATTAGGATGAAATTTTGTACACGCTCTGAGTTCTGATGACAATACATGACTAGCTAAGAAACGTCATTACAAATCCAATATGGAGGCCTGCCCAATATTGTATCTAAAAAAATCTTGGAATCTTAATTTGACCCACTTCCCGGTCTTCGATTAAGATGAAATTTTGCACACGCTCTGAGTTATGATGACAATACATGACTAGCTAAGAAACGTCATTACAAATCTAATATGGCGGCCTCCCTAAGATGGCGAACTGGCTGTTTGAAATCCACCCCCATGATATGGGTATCAAATGAAAGGGTTTGCTGTCAGGAATACGAAAAAAAAGTCACGTGACTTAAATCCAATATGGCGGACGTCCAAGGAGGCGGACAGGAAGCGTGTTTTTTAGTTTTTTAAACTATGTATTATTATACGAGTAGTTACGTAGTATTTAAAGCTTTATTAAACTTTGTTACTTTATAATAATACACAACATTGCAATCTTATTTATATCTCTGAGATGAAATTCAATGGTGGAATTCCATTCTGACCTGTTGGAGTTTTTTTCCTACCAACGTCCAAAGCTGTGGAAGCTTAGGGCGCCCCTGGGTTTCTTGTCTTGGGTGGGTCATAAATTTCTAGGGGCCGTCTTTGTGTGCTTGCATCTCCTAAAAGTTCGCGGCCCGCTATTATATTACTACTAGCTAGCATAGGTCACTTGTAGAAAAACAAGGATTCCATTTATATGTGTCACTGGTCATAATCGTTTTTTTTATGAACTAAATCATTTTGTCTTAAGCAATGCAGAGTAGTAGAAAGAAGGTGGGATAATAAGCAGTCATAGTATCATTTTTTTTTATTACCTATGTAACTTTTTCTTAACTCTATTTTAACTTCAAAAGGGGGTGTTCTAGTCAATCCTCAGTCGCTTTCAAAGGGTGTTAAAACAAATGTCATATGTTTATGGGATTTCCGTGTTATGTTAATGCGACGGCAACTGTTTGTGGTTAAATATGTGGATTTTACTGTCTCGTATAAAATGCTTAGGGGAGGGCGCTTAAGATTTGATTTGGATTTCACAATAATTTTGTGTCTATTGAGAAAAAGAAGAGTTACTAAGAATAACTCCTTTTGATATTGTTATAGTTTACCATATTACTTTTAACAGGTGTGTTGAAAACTTTTTGTAAACTATGATTTTTTATACTTTTTTATGTCATTTGCTATTTCATTTGTCCTAATAAAATTTGCTTGCTCTTATTTTGCGAGATTTCTTTATCAGCAATTTACAGTCCGCATAAGATCGAATCCTTTTCATTTTGGTCCTTCACGTGTATGACCGTGCGAGCGATTCACCTTGAAATTGTTTAAGAATCAAAACTTCAGCTCTGTTTAGCTTTGCACAGTCAACTGAAGAAGCTTTCCTCTTAAACTTGTCTACAGCTACTAGAAGCGTGGCTGTTGCACGAATGAGTCGTGTCCATGACGAAAATTTTGTACATTCAGGGATAGAGGATTCAGTGCAATCTACAACAACTGCGACAGCTTGTTTCTTTAGCTCCAAATCCTCATCGGGCAAAGAAGTTTTTGCGAATCTCTTCGAGGGCCACAAACGGAGAACAGCAAGCTCCAAATATCAAAGAATTCATAACATACTTTGAGGGTGGCTTATCGTTGCTGCAATCATCTCTCCACAAAAATCGCAGAGCATTCTGGTCTTCTTTCCTAATTTGAACCCTAAGAAACATGTCCTTGATGTCTCCCGTCACTGCGATGCGGTGTTCTCTAAACCTGAATAAAACTCCAACCAATGATACCAGTAAGTCTGGACCTTGAAGAAGGTAGTCATTTAGAGAATACCCTTCCGACTTTGCAGCAGCATCGAAAACAAGACGCAGTTTCTTTTTGTTGGGGTTGTCAACTCCGAAGTGTGGTAAATACCAGAGCCGCTTAGGTACATTCACAACATCATCAGGTTCTTCACAGAGGTGAGCATAATTGTTCTCTAGAAGATGTTGTACCCTTTCCTTGTACCGGTCTTGAAAACTTGGATTCATGCGCATCTGGACAAATGAAATAGCAAATGACATAATAAAATTTGCTTGCTCTTATTTTGCGAGATTTCTTTATCAGCAATTTACAGTCCGCATAAGATCGAATCCTTTTCATTTTGGTCCTTTTACCGCGATTAAATTTCGCACGACATGTTGACAAGGTCCAAGGCTCGCAGCGAGAGCCAGCTCGCTCAACAGACGTCATCGTCACCAGCGAGCGGTGATCGCCCTCGCCTTCCAGATAGTTCCTGCCCCATAGTTCAGCCTCTTCAACCTAGATCCAGCAGATCGTCGCAAAGTTCACAGAGGTCGGTTGTTTCCGTCAAGTTGCGGAAAAAGCAACTTGAATTGGAGGCTGCCGAGGAGAAGTCGCGCTTGCTCGTCGCTGCTGCGGAGGCTGAAGCAAAATTACAGGAAATCAAGTTAGAAGAGTCAAGAATGAGAGCCAAGCTCAAGGAGGCGAGAATGCAAGCCGAAGTCGTCGAGAAGAGACTCGACGCCAGCTTAGCTGAGATTGAGGAGAAGCGTTCGCGTACAGGTACAAGCGTATCATCAGCACGAACTGAGGAATGGGTAGCGCAACAGAATGTCACGTTTCGTCGCTCTGCCGCGGCACAGTATGCGCGCCACCCTGACCCCAGTATCCCCGCTGAACATTTCAATACTTTTCCTGTAGCTCATGATGAAATAGAACATTCAGCCTCAGTCACACACATGTCCGCCCCCCCAACTGCCCCCTTAGCCCACGATAATGTTCAATCTCACGCGTTGCTTAAGTTAGCTGATGCAGTTCATGAGTTAGCTATAGGTTGCGCCCGCAGTAATCAGCAGGCGACAGTCGCTGATAAGATGATTAGCCGTATGGCGACTCCTAAGGAGCTGCCTATGTTCCGAGGCGATCCCTTAGAGTGGATACATTTTAAAAGCTTTTATGAGGAATCCACTCAGGTATGCCAATATTCGAACGTAGAGAATGTCTGCCGCCTACGAAAAAGCTTACAAGGTGAAGCTAGAGAATGTGTCGCCGCTCTTCTCATGGGTAATGTATCTGCTGAAAATATCATGAAAACATTAGAATTGCGTTTTGGCCGTCCAGAAATCATAATCACTAAAATTGTCAGTCAGATTCGTAAAATTCCATCGCTGTCATCGTCTTATCACACTGACATAGTGTCATTTTCCATAAAGATAAAAAACTGCGTGGTAGCTGTCAAAACAATAAAGCAAGATGATTACCTAAGGAGCCCCGAACTCTCTTCGGTAATTTTGTCTAAGTTACCATGCAGTTTGATTACCCGATGGGCAGACTATGTTCATGAACACCGAGAAAAGAGTATTATGCCTCGCATAGAGCTTTTATCGGAATTTTTGGATAAAGAGGCGCAAAAGATTTCTGATGTCGGTGTGTCTATGTTACACGCTACTTCGTCCGTTCACCGGAAACCGGAATTAGGTCAAATCACTTCTAACTTTCAGAAGCCGCACTTAGTATTAGCTCAAGCTAGGGAAGCTCAGTTAAAAGCTACAAATTGCCGTTTCTGTTACAAGCTTTCTGATCACATTATTTTCGACTGTCCGAAATACAAGCGCGCCCTCCGGAAGGAAAGATGGGCGTTCGTTCGTAGCAATAGGCTTTGCCCAAAGTGTCTTGTTAGCGACCATGACAAGAATGCATGTAAAGCTCCAGTTTGTAATATTGACAGTTGTGGATTGCCGCATCACGTCACTCTTCATTGGCCTATTAAGTCAACGAAGCAGTCTACCAGTGAGACTGCAGCTGCTACAAGTGAATTTTCTGAAAAAGAAAATCTAAACGGGCTTTCAAAAGCTGAACCGTCCGAAGATGTACTTAACGAATGTGTTGCAAATGTTACAGATACTGAAACGTCAGTCCCTTTTGATTTTCATACTCCATCTCACGTACTACTCAAGTATGTTCGCGTCCGAATCCACGGCCCTAATGGTGACGTCGTTACCGATGCTCTTTTAGACGACGGTTCAACCATCACGATGATTGATGAGAGGGTTGTTAAGGAAGCTGGATTAAAGGGTCGCACCGAAAGTTTAAGAGTGCGTGGAGCTTGGGATAACAGTGTTTTAGTCTGTCAGTCAGAGCTTATGGCTTTAGAGATTTCAGGCAAAGATTCGACTGAACGTTTTGGATTAGTGACACGTACAGTTAAAAATATAAGCCTTCCAAGTCAGTGTTTTAAATGTGATGGTTATGAACATCTCAACGATATTAAAGAATTTTTATATTCGGGTCTCATGAAGCCCTCCATGATAATAGGTCAGGACAACTATCATCTATTAGCGCCACTGGAAATAATTAAAGGCGACCCTAATGCGACTCGCTCTGTATTAGGTTGGTCTCTTCATGGCCAAACGCGTAACCGGCGTCCTCACGGAATTACTGAATCTTATGCGCTCTTTCTATCCAGTCGTAACGAAAATGAAAGCGATCTAGGCGAGCTTAATGATCTTATTAAGCGCTCATTTGCACTTGACGCTCTTGGTGTCAGTACCAAACCGCGACAATGTACGGAAGATATAAGAGCTGTAAAGATTCTTGACGCTTCGTCAAAACATGTCGGAGACCACTGGGAAGTTGGACTTCCTTGGAAAGAGGATTCAGTTAAGATGAGTAATTCTTATCCTACTGCATACATGCGTCTTCGAGGCGTGGAGAAAAAGATGCGCATGAATCCAAGTTTTCAAGACCGGTACAAGGAAAGGGTACAACATCTTCTAGAGAACAATTATGCTCACCTCTGTGAAGAACCTGATGATGTTGTGAATGTACCTAAGCGGCTCTGGTATTTACCACACTTCGGAGTTGACAACCCCAACAAAAAGAAACTGCGTCTTGTTTTCGATGCTGCTGCAAAGTCGGAAGGGTATTCTCTAAATGACTACCTTCTTCAAGGTCCAGACTTACTGGTATCATTGGTTGGAGTTTTATTCAGGTTTAGAGAACACCGCATCGCAGTGACGGGAGACATCAAGGACATGTTTCTTAGGGTTCAAATTAGGAAAGAAGACCAGAATGCTCTGCGATTTTTGTGGAGAGATGATTGCAGCAACGATAAGCCACCCTCAAAGTATGTTATGAATTCTTTGATATTTGGAGCTTGCTGTTCTCCGTTTGTGGCCCAGTATGTCAAAAACAAAAATGCCATGCAATATGAACAGGAGAAACCTCGTGCTGTCAGAAGCATTTTACGAAATCATTATGTCGATGATCTGATGGACAGCATTGAGACTGAGGAAGCAGCCATCCAACTAGTTCATGAGGTGAGAAATATCCACAAAAAGGGAGGTTTTGAAATACGTAACTGGACCAGTAATTGCAAGAAGGTTCTGGAAAGTTTACCTGAAACGGATTTGGGTCCAAGTGCGGTCAAATTCAATGTTGATGGTGCAAACGAAGGTGAGAGAACATTAGGGCTCTACTGGTTTCCAGCAGAAGACTTTTTGGCTTTTGACATTTCTTTCAAGCGAATAAGCCCCGATGTCCTTCAATGTTTGAAGCTACCTTCTAAACGTGAAATGCTGAGTGTCATTATGTCTGTTTTTGATGTTTTGGGCTTTCTGGCTCCGATATCAATAAGATCCAGAATAATTCTTCAAGATGTCTGGAGAAGTGGAGTAGGTTGGGATGATCAAGTCAAAGAGGAGGAATTTACTAAATGGAGAAAATGGTTAGCAAGCGTCCAAAAGCTTAAGTCTTTGCGCATTCCTAGATGGTTATTGAGTGTAGGATCAGCTGTTCCACATAGCGAAAAAAGAGAACTACACGTATTTTGTGATGCTTCATCTCAAGCCTATGCTGCTGTTGCATACTGGCGGATATACGATGGAACGAATGTGTGTGTAGCTTTAATAGCTAGCAAGAGCAGAGTCGCACCTTTGAGACCTGTTTCAGTGCCACGTATGGAGTTACAAGGAGCAGTTCTGGCCTGCAGATTAGCAGCTACCATAGAACAGGAGCACACTTGTAAAGCAGAACGTCGAGTTTTCTGGACAGATTCCTCAACAGTTTTGTTTTGGATTGCAAGTGATGCGCGAAATTATAAACCGTATGTCGCTAATCGCCTCGGAGAAATTGTCGAAACAACTAAGCCCGAAGAGTGGAGGTATGTTCCGACAGACATGAATGTCGCTGACTTTGCCACCAAAGAAAATGTTGACGATCTTCAATATGATCATCAGTGGTTCCACGGTCCTGAATTTTTATCTAAAGATGAACACTTGTGGCCCTCGAAGAGATTCGCAAAAACTTCTTTGCCCGATGAGGATTTGGAGCTAAAGAAACAAGCTGTCGCAGTTGTTGTAGATTGCACTGAATCCTCTATCCCTGAATGTACAAAATTTTCGTCATGGACACGACTCATTCGTGCAACAGCCACGCTTCTAGTAGCTGTAGACAAGTTTAAGAGGAAAGCTTCTTCAGTTGACTGTGCAAAGCTAAACAGAGCTGAAGTTTTGATTCTTAAACAATCGCAAGCTGAGTCGTTCGCCGAGGAAATAGCGCTTCTTAAACAAAATAAGCCTGTGACCAAGAAGAGTAAGCTTCTGAAGCTTTCACCTTATCTTGATGATGAGGGAGTTTTGCGGCTTCAGGGTCGTATCGATGCAGCGGAGGATATTAGCATCGAAACAAAAAGACCTGTCATTTTAGATGGCCGTCACTATGTTGCACAACTTATCATCAAGTATTATCATAAGTTATTTGCTCATGCCAATAATGAAACTGTTATAAACGAACTTCGTCAAAGATTTTGGATAATACATTTGCGACCTTCTGTAAGAAAAGTCGCGTCAGAATGTTTAGTCTGTCGCATAAGAAAGGCTACTCCGGAAGTTCCCCCTCAAGGAGATTTGCCTGCGGGTAGAGTAGCACACAGTTGCAGGCCGTTTTCGCATTGCGGCATTGATCTTTTCGGACCATTTGACGTGTCAGTTTTAAGAAGGCGCGAAAAAAGGTACGGCGTCATATTTACGTGTATGACCGTGCGAGCGATTCACCTTGAAATTGTTCATTCTTTATCAACTGATAGTTTAATGATGGCAATTAGACGTATGGCTGCAAGGCGTGGGTGGCCCACAGATATGTATTCGGATAATGGCACAAACTTGCGGGGAGCTCATGCCGAACTGAAAACATTACAGACTGAAATCGCTAATTTCAGGTTGAATTGGCATTTTAATCCTCCTTTAAGTCCACATATGGGAGGCGCCTGGGAAAGGCTTATTCGCAGCGTGAAAACAGCCTTAAAAGTTATAATGAAAGAAAGAGCCCCTAGAGATGAAACGCTTGCGACTTTGTTATGTGAAGTTGAAGCTATTGTGAATAGTCGCCCGTTGACTCATGTTTCCGTAGGTCCATGCGATGATGTAGCTTTAACACCCTTTCATTTTTTGCTAGGAACTTCCTCGATGTTGCCAACTTATGGCTCTGAATCAACTGACTTATGCTCTAGGAAACAGTGGCGGGTGGCACAAAGGTTGGCTGACATGTTTTGGTCTAGATGGCTGAAGGAGGTTCTCCCCTGTCTTTTGCCAAGATCTATGGCAGCTACAGGAAATAAAAACATTCAGGTTGGGGACGTCGTCCTTATTGTTGACCCAACAGTTGAGAGGGGATACTGGCCACGGGGCACTGTCGAAGAGGTGTACCCCGGTGTGGACGGTCGAGTGCGCGTCGTCGACGTGAGGACCTCGCGTGGAACTGTGCGCCGCCGTTCTGTACTGCGGCTTGTGCGACTCCCCAGGGGTGGAGAAAATGTTGAAAACTTTTTGTAAACTATGATTTTTTATACTTTTTTATGTCATTTGCTATTTCATTTGTCCTAATAAAATTTGCTTGCTCTTATTTTGCGAGATTTCTTTATCAGCAATTTACAGTCCGCATAAGATCGAATCCTTTTCAAGGTGAATAAAATATTTTAGTTTCTACAGAAAAACTGCAAGATATTATACTTTTTTATAAAAAATATATTATCTTTAACTGACTTCAAAAACATATTTCAGTCGATGCATTTAATATATTTGGATACATAAAAATAATATATAACGGATTTTAATTTAATAGTGAGCTCAAAGAAGCTGCAATGATTTCGTTTATATTGAATGCCACAAAATTATGCTAATAGACAGCTTGTAATAGTCTATTGATATTGGCAGAAGTACGTTACTGTTAATGTAAAGTATGGAAGGTTGCCTGGTAGAGATTGCTACCTTAGCAATAAGGCCGCCTGTTGACTCTAGTTTGTCTATGTAACATTTGTAATATGTATGTGTTCTCTTTTGGTGTCAATAAAGAATATTGTATTGTATTGTATTGTAACAGTAAGTGAAATCCCAACAACAATAATTGCCATCGTAGACAACAATGTGCGCCATAATGAACCACAATGCTACACTAACTAAATTATCAACGCATTGATTGTGCGTGAGGCGCCCCCGCCGCAGCCAAACCATAACTAAACTATGGCTAAACTGGGGCCAAATCGGGCTAAACTCTAACCCAATCAGGCATAATTTGTGACCAATTAGAATAATGGTCCGCAGCCCGTGATGTATGCACGACGTGTGAAGAACAGGAAAGTCTGTAGAGTTTTTTTAACAATTATACATTACTTTGTATTTGTAAGTAGTAAATTATGCAGCAGATACACTGTTTATTAACGTAGTGAGGTAGTTTTTAGTGTAAGAACTATTCACAGGCTACACCAATGAACCTGGAATATCATCAGAAATCTTTTTCCTCATAAATAAATAAAAAAATCAATTAAGCAAGCAATTTAAAAAAAAGACTGTGGACTTGTAACTTTTAGAAAAAAACACTTTTAAATTTAAAAAATTATGAAGCAACAGCTCTCTAAATAAAAGTTACTAAAATGGCTGTAACCGAATCAGTTGCCCGTTTAATCAAATGCAAATCAATATTTACATTATGTTTTGTCTACCATTATTCCAAGGTAAAGTATATAATAATGTCTACACGGTGACGTCATGTTTATATGATTTTACTACTTATGTAAGTAAGCTTTTAGCTAGACTTTTATTTTATTTTTTACCTTTTAGTGTAGAATAGGAGGATCTTTGAAGGAGGTTTTATATAATTAAAAAATATATAAAACTTCCTTCAAAGATCGAAGGAGGTTTTATATTTTTTTTAATTATCTTTTTATGTTGTGGAATTGTTAGTTTCAGCGGTGACAAAATTCTACCACTTGCCACGATTGAAAACAATCCGACTTCCTGCCCTGTATTAGGAGGCTGCATGAGCCTAACAAACAATGATTTTTAACTGAAAAGTAAAAATTAACAAACTATGAGCGACTGCACTGCATTCTCTGTGCACTAATAAATGTTTGGGGATGCGTTTGTCCGGCGTCCGGTGTCAGAACGTCAATGTCGTCTCGACCGACGTACTTATGTATTTAGCAGATGCATAGTGCACTATAGTGCACAGTGCATAGTGCGGAGTGCTCCTAATTCTAACTCTGCATATAACTAAGCTACAGGATAGATATTTGAGAATAATCCTATCATACAGTAAATAAAGGACATTAATATTTTTTTCCTGCAAGGGTAGTTTTTAAGTGTAGAAAATAAAAAACACATATTTTTCAACGATAAATTTTACTTGCTATATTAATGGAATCACATACATTGATACGAGAATTTACTTCGTCACTTTGTTACTAAGATAGAAATATATCATTTAATCCAATCCAAAATTATTTCACAAAGAAAAGTATTATTTTGAAATTCTTTTTTAAAATACTTGACTGCTTGAATGTAAACTTAAAAAATCTATAAAATAAAAATAAATAAAAAAAGTACCATATAAGTTTTTTATTATACATGTATGTTTGTTCTCAAAACAAACACACTGACCCTTGTACACAAGAAGACGATTTATTTGAAAAAGTTGAGACAGCGGCCGTAAATCGGCGAATATAAACGTTTTTTGGTCAAACAAATGCCGGTATAAATTAGCTTGCGGATTGACGAGGGTACCGGTATTTAAAGGGTACTTTTAGGTGCAAGATGCAAACATGTAGATTAAGTAACCATAGAATTAGGATCAAGTGTATATAGAGTGGTTCGGTTCCGTATGCTAAGCTGTGATTTAAATTACTATCCTATATTTGCTGCTGTGCTGTGATAGTGAATTACCTAGTTGGAATTTAGAAAAAGAAGTAACGGGTACGGGTGGGGCGTTGAAACTAATAAAACGTTTAAATAAAAGGTATTGAAATGAAATACAAATGATTTAGTAAAGTGTATCGTTAACTTTTTACACAAGGAAAATACTTACAGCAAATCAAGGATTTTTATATAAATAAATATTTCTTCACAAATTTATAATGTTATTTTTGGTAGGTTAACCTTCAAACCTACATAAGTAAGCGATATTTATTTCGGATTACCAGTTAAAAAGCTTGCCTTATTTTAACCTACATTTGTAAGACATGTGCCATTAATTACACAGCCTAATTTAACCCGATGTCCAGATAATCAGGTCCCAAAGGAGCTGTAAATTGACCGCAAGTCACAACTGACATAATATAAAGTTGGACACAACAACATTGGACTAATTAACAAGTTGCAATTACTTGGCAGACACTAAGACTAGACATGGTTCCTAACTTGAACTCCGAAGTCTAAGCCAAGTTTCAGATAAGTTTAATTGAGTACTTTGTTAATTAAAAGTGGTTACGTAGTTTCTTGGTACAAAACTCGTCTGCTGCATGGTACTGCAAGTTTGTTATTGTTTCGTAGCAGAAACAGGCTACGGCGTAGTATGCGTAGCAGTGTGCTACGATGGCGTAGAAACATCGCGTAGAAACTACGAAGAAAACTTAGTGATTAACATTTATATTTTTGAGAAGATTTATAACGTACTAAGTAGATCCCTTCTTCAATATTAAATACAGAAAACTTCAAATAAATAGTATCCGATACCGTTTAATTTTTTTTTTAAAGAAAATTAACTTACTGCATGTTCCTGATGGATGTCTTTACATAGCGGAGCGAATGTGAGCATTTCCTCAAATTATCCGTGGTATTAAACGCGTTGATTCTTAAATGCTGGGCAAAGGAGCTAATACGAAATTTGAAAACAGCAGTTAGTAGAAGAACGCATTGTACAATAAAACATAAATATAGACAAATCCATTTGATGCATGGAGCGAACCGCGATAAATTCGAGAAGTCAAATGGATCGCTTGCGATTTGATCGATCGAATCGAATTTATCCTTACAGAATTGACTTACAGCGATGACAACTAGTTTCGAACTAAAAAAAACTATTCAGGAGGAAAAAGTAAATACATAATACATATCTATTACTAAAATTACCAAAAAATATAAAAAAGGTACTAATAACAAGCAGTTATAGTAGTTTTCAAAAACATGTTCTCTGAAATGGAAATTCTGGCATATTGGAACCGGTCGCAATTAACATGATACGTTTAATTACCCACGCATAAATTGTATGCAATATTGACTGTTTATACGAATTCGTAATGAAATTCTGTGGATGTGACATCGTATTATACTCGGGAATCCTCAGGTAAAGACATATATTATTAAAAACTCATTTGTGATAACGATGCGCGATGTCGTATTATTTTTCTAAATAAGAAAGACGTTAGTAAATTTTTTTCTAGCTTATCTACTCACTATATAGACGTAGATGCATACATTAAAATGAAATGATAAGGCATACCTTATCCAATGTTATTAGGCTTTACTTAATATTTCTCGTGGCACATAATATTCAACGGTTACCGTCATATTTATGATTTGTGGTTGTGATTAAATCTATTACATTACCTGTATAAAAAAAGAGGAAATACTATGGAGATGTGACAACGGTTGATGAAGCGTGGGTTCTATGGTATGTTTCATATTAATCCGGACGAAAGGTCATTGACGCCTGCATATAATGCGCACATTTTTTTCAAACGAAAACGTTTCCTTTTTATAAACTGTAGGAAATTATCGCAAAATACGTAATTTGGCATACCGTAGTAGAAGGCGGGGTGAGCGTGAGACTTTGCCAGACATTTTAGCGTAACATTATTTTTAATAACTTTCAAGAAGAGAAGAAGAGGTCAATGAATTTTTGTCCGGATTAATATGGAACAGACCATAGAGTTGTATATTTCTATCATATGTACCATATCAAAACATTTTACAGGTAGTTGTAGTTCCATAACCTCATAAATATTCGCGACAAATTCCCGCCAATCGCGACAATGCCCATTTGTATGGAGTGGCCGCCCTAAATAATAACGCGCGTAGCTATAGCTGTTATGTGTATATGACACTTTATCATGCTTATTTATTGCCTCATTATTGGGAGCATTTGTGTTTTTCACGAGATAATTTGCGTAAATGAGCTATCATTTATTGAGTAAATAAATTATTGGGAAAACCCAAATAAGGATATAAAGTGAGCCGAAAGAGTTGGTAACCGCATTTTCTTAATTTTGTATTTTTTGCTTATACATTTTGTCCTTTGAAACACATTTATATTAATAAGTTTAAGTTTTACGTAAATTCAAAAATATTATTTTTAAACATTTCGCGGTTGTGTTCTTAACTTAATTTAATACGCGGTATTTTTTTTATTTTTTATTTATAATATCCCGTTTAAAATAATAACAGTTAATCAAAAATACCTGGTTATTCAAATAAATAATATCCGATACCCAAGTTTGAAAAGACCGTACGAGAAAACCCTAGTTTTAATTAATATTAAAGGGCAAAACACGTTAACTCACACCACACATACAACTATGGTCCTACTTACATTTACTTTCAATTGCGGTTGTTGGGGGAGCCTTTTAAATGAACCGTAAAATATTTCAATATTTCAGGTTTACGGGAAAATCAAGCGAGGTCCGCCAATTTGTACGCATTATGGAACAAATTTGGCATATTAACGCACCGCGGATAGTTTTAATGGCAAACCTTAGGGAATATTACCGGAATGCTGGTGTAATGATCCTGAACACGGCTCGTTAACTATATTTGGAAATATTTTACGTTCAAATAGGGAATAAATTTGGGAAATAAATGGGAATACTGTAAAAAACTACACTGTAATTTTAAAAACATTTTAATATAATTTATTTTTACCTTTTTTGTTTTATTTTTCAAGGCTTCTCTTTTCAAAGTCAATTCTACTGTGTGCTTAATACTCAACGGCTTAATGGTTCAGATCAAGGAATTTTTTACAAAATTCCGATACCTATATAATTACTAGTCTCAGAATATAGTTTGAATAAAGAATTTCGCAAACGCCTTATTTAATTGTAGAGTATTTCCAATTCGCATATATCCAAGAATTTTATTTCTAGATTAGTATTATTTATCACTCGCTTTCTTATTTATTTGTTTTATTAGGTCGCCAACCAGAGATAACATTATTACATGCTTACAAACAAAGCTGAAAATGTAACTAAATTCTACTCTAATTACAGGCAATAACGACATGCACCGCATGCATGTAATATTATTTAGGGTTAACTAGATGGCTCACTACTAACCAGGTTTGTACACATTCATGTGACAGCGGCATCTACCAGCCACCGCGTAAGGACTATCGAAGTTAGGTATTTAGTTGATTAGGGTGTCTGCAGAAACTCTGTTATATATAATATAGGTAGGTCGCTAGAATTCCAATATAGGGAAGCAATGCAAAGCAGATTAATCAAGTTAGGTCTGTACTATCGCAGTCCAATCCGACGTCCGACGGTGATTCCCCGAAGACTGGCCGCTCAAATATCTAACTGTCCCTCGCTACTTTGTCTTTGAGAGACGAGTTATACTCGTAGCATACGGATATTTAGGAAGATTGAGTCTAGACTAGTTTTAATGGTAGGTGGTCTCCTTATACCGAGTGTAAGCGGCGACATAGCAATTAGTGAAAAAATATACTCAGTCAATTGATCCGTTCAACTTTACAAATTAAAGGGAAAAAAATCATCAATACAGTAGCCAGCAAATGCGACTGAACATGTTCACATTAAGAGTGTCCGTATTCCGTAGCCGTAGGGGTGCATTTCGTAGTGCAAATGTCCAACCGCATGTGCCGCATCCAACCGCATTCTGTACAAACTGTCCGATAAAAAATACAATTATGTATGGTAGGATTTTTTTTGTTTAAAATAAAAAAGAATCTTTAGAAGTTGCTCAAAGCCGTTGACTAAAGATAAGGTTGTATGTATACATACTCAACTTTTCTTTTGTATGGTCGTATCGTAACTATAGAATTGTTGTTAACAAATTATTTGCAAATATTCTTAATATTCATTTATCACATTATAAAGCCAAATTTCACAAGTAATATAGAGCCCATTTTATACCTCAGCAAATTAAATTGACAAAATAAACGCCATCTTCTATACTATGGAAGATCGTGTTTGGTGGTGTTGGTTTATATGTAAAAACAGGCACACAAAACAGAACACACAAAAAACAAAAACAAACTCTCAAACTTTGCGCGACAAATTTTCGAAGCCGAAAAATTATGCATGAAGCAATGTTATTCAATGAGGTGTACAAAATTCCCGTACGCCCTTACATCTGGATGAATATTTTAGCACCGCGATGTCTCGCCAGGCTGAAATTCATTACACGACAACATAAAAACGCCACCCTCTTTGTTTAAACGCAAAATCACAATAAACTTCCTTTTGTAATAGCCTATGCATTTTGAGGAGAGTTTGTACTTACAGCATTTTCTTTATACATTTTAATCTACTTGTGCCTCCGTTTTATGTTCTTCAAATTTTATTAAAATTTAAAGTTTATTGGTTGTAAAATTATTAAATAGGGAACGTAACGTGAAACTTTAAATAATGTCCATCAAGTGAAAAAAATACTTACATTTACTTAAATATTTTCTTATATGGATTCTTATTTACTTTTTTACTTATTTGGAATTTGAATAGTTTTGCTTTATTTGAGCTAACGGAATAAACAAGTAAGTTAATATAATTGAACTCTTCCATAAATTACTTGAATTTTTAATGGCAATAAATAATAAAACATAATCAGACTAACAACGATATAATGATTTAAATTCCCACCAATTTTTTACTAATAAAACAAAAGTACCATTCAAACTAAACCACAGAAAATAATAATTTCTGATAAGTCCACTGCGGAAGCCCCACTATCAGCCAACTTTTTGCCCCTTATTAACGAAGCCAACAACTATAACTAATCTAATTCCTTGTCGGATCATATCCTGAGGGTCCCGCGGTAGACTCGGGTACGAGGATCAAAGTTGTCGCTAACACAATTTGGGGAGACGGATTAGTTTTGGCCAGGAGTGGCCAACTCGCCCGACTCACCCAACTCGCCCGCTTACCTGACCACTTAGATTGCTATTAATTTTCGCTCGCGACTTGCTTAATTTCTGATTGGATTTGTGTAATTAGTTGAGATCAATCAAGAGTACTCGTAATTAATGTTGGAGATTGGAGAGTGTTTAGCAGTTATCAAGTCGATTAAGTTGCCTATACTATGTAGTGTGCTTTTATGTGTTTAATATTTCAAATAAGTAAATATGTGAGGTCATTTATTTATTTATTTATTTATTTATTTTATTGGCTTACTAACAGTCTACTTACACTAATACAATATGTAATACATGACCAAAGCTTATGCTAGTGTAGTGACTACTTACAAGTAAGCACAGCATGCACAATAATGTAAGACATTTCATAACAAAAAAAAAATGAAATAAAAATATCATATCACACACGGCCATCTACCCGCAAAAAAATTAGAGCCTATACTATAGGTATCAGCTGATATGGATACATTGACAATGCATTCTAGGCAAACATAGTGCTTAGCACAAGTGCTTCAGAGGCCGGTGCACTATCAAATAGGGTACAGGCCCGTCATGTAACTCTATACGTACATAATTCTATATTCAATGTTTTAAATTAATGCTATATAATCGACAGAGACAGACATAGCAAAAGATATAACACTCTACAAAATTACGATACTTAATTAGCGAAGATCGACGTCACATGGACATTTACGAACATAGAACATTTACAAAACTACCAAACCTTAAATTAAAAGCGTTCAAATTCTGAACCCCTTCTGAAATATTAAAGAGAATGACATTTCAAACCGGGGTCCCCACATAATTACATCCCAATAGATAACGTCGTTCCTTAAACATTAAAGGAGGTCCCCCACGGGCAGCTCTGGACGAAGACCCCATTTGAGTAAGCTAAAATATACAAATTTCAACTAAATTTCGATATACGTGACGCAGGCAATATGATAAAAATGAAAGGGTTCACATTTAAGACCAATGGACCACGCAATGGATATCAAATTGTACTTTTAACTTATAATTTTGAAACGAATTTCAAATAGGACAGGAAATGGATACTCGTATGAATTTTATAATATGTTATTCCGATATGATAGCATATTTGCATTTGGTGGACGAAGATTGGAAACGGGACTTCTGTGGAATTCAGATGTTGATAGAGTTTGAAGAAATTGCTTTCCTATTGGGGTTATGTTGCGTTGTAGAAACAGAAGTTCACAGTTTCTTTTTCTTTCTGCACATTTTCAGAGAAGCGATAATATTTTGTTGTTTATACCATTAATGAAAGAACTTAGACAGCTACCGACTTTTTGTTTTATGTATATTTTTAGGCTTTACCTTTATAGTCCGGTTCGCTCCAGTACTAAATGAAAAAATTCTATCTGTCATTCCTTTAAATGGCAACGACTCATACCGTTGGATTCGTCTTGGTGTCCTGAACGTGGAACTGTCGGTCGTCAAGTTCTAAAGTGGTGGAGGGAGGAGGGGAGGGGTAATCAAAGTTGGCGAATTTGTACTTTTGTTTTTACGCTGTAATTTGAAAACTAGTGGACCGATTTCTTTGTTATTGGTATTATTTGAAAGTGTATAATATTACCTAAAAGACATTCTTATACATTGAATACGCCAATTCAGCGGTTACCGCGCAATAATACGAAACATTGAAAAAAAAATTGTGTATGATATTATTTATACACAATTTTTTTTTTCAATGTTTCGTATTATTGTCAGGTACCTTGGGTCAGATGCTACAGGGAAAGTCAAAAATACTATAGTGAAAACCTAAAAAAATGTTTCCCGGGTTATTACGACGTAGATTTCTTTTATTTTTTTTATCATGGGTAGGTAAGGCGGCGGCGGTAGGTGGCTTTTCAATATCTACCCCTGACAAAAGTTTTATCTTGTCACGTACTTTGGGTCAGATGCTACAGGCAAATTCAAAACTACTAATAGTAAAAAACAAAAAAAAATTATCCTCTTTATTTCGACGTAAAGTCTTTTTCAAGGTATTATTTGAAAAATGTAAGCTTGAAATATATAAATAAAGTAATATGGTGATTACTTACCCATCTCTTCTCATTCATTTACTTATATTTGCGTACTCGTAGTATAGTGACCTGCGACTAGGTTTAGTTAATTAACTCTAGCTCAGGCACCATAAATCCTATAGTAATTATTGTTACCTTTTTGATTAGGTAATTTGTTGTAGAATTAAAGTAGGCAACATTGTTTTCACGAAAACTTTATAGATTTAGCGTAATCTGTGATATTATTTAAACACAATTATTTTTTATTATGTTTCGTATTATTACGCGGTAACCGCTGCATTGACGTATTCGATGTATATGAACGTGTTGTAGATAATGTTATACCCGTTCAAATAATACTAATAATATAGAAATCGGTCCACTAGTTTTCAAATTACAGCGTAAAAGTCCAGCGATCTTTGATTACCCCCCCTCATCCCTCCACCACTTTAGCACTTGACGACCGACAGTTTCACATTCAGGACATCAAGACGAATCCAACGGTAAGAGTCGTTGCCATTTATAGGAGTGACAGATGAAACTCATGTTCTAGAGCACTTTTGGTCGAAATGAACCGGACTATTATATTGTAAAGAGGAAAGATTTGATTGTTTGTTTCTTTGCATTGAATAGGCTCCGAAACTTTAAAACCAATTTATTTTAATAAAACTTGGTATAAACAAAGAATAGACTTTAGGAAAGGACATAGGCGGTAGCCTATGAAGGAATTTTCTCGCGGTGAAAGGTATTTTACCGCGGGAAAATTCCTCATTCCCGTGGGGAAAGCTGTTAACGCGGGCGGAGCCGCGCGGCGGAAAGCTAGTCATATAATATAAAGGGTGTTTTGACACCTTGAAATGTACAGTTACTATCTTAATAGATACTTTAATATTTTAGCAGATTGTACAGTTTTCCAAAACGTAACGATTTACTTTTTCTGTCCAAGATCGACAGTATTAATTATTTGTTTGCCTGTATTATAAGAGCGTAACATATAAAATGTACAGTACACGTGTTTTCTTTGTGGGTATTTTACTAAACATCGTAACAGGTCTAGCACATAGTTAACATTGGCGGGCAGATGCAAATATTGGACCGGGAGATAGTTGGCAAGTCAAACAAGCCGGCCCCAGAGGTCGCGACATCCGACATCCGCGCGCCTTTATTTTACCTCCGTCTAACCAACCCCGGTACAGGATGACTGGAAAAAAAAATTATAGATTGAATTTTTGAGGGACCTTGCATTAATGCTAATTATATTGTTGCAATTTTTAAATTACCTTGCCTGTATTTGTGGATGAAGCATAATAAGTGTGTCTGGATCGTAGAAAGTGGAAGAAAGTGGTCTCTGCCTAACCCTCCGGGAAAGAGGCGTGACTGTATGCGTGTGCACTACTTGAAACACGACTAACCTGAAAAACTGAACTTTATTTCCAAATGTGTTTGTTTTACAATCTTGCAGGCGAAACTGCGCTACGAGAGTAAATTATTCAAAAAATTATGGAGTATTTTCAAAACCAAAATCATAATTTATGATCCGTGTTAAAGCAGAATGAGACCTAAGCCAAACAACACTAATATGCGTGCAATCTAAGTAACCCAAAAATATTTAAATATTATGGATAATTTGAAAAATTCAGTAAATAAATGCTATTGAATATTAAAAACATAGTGCAGATATTTCATGGTGTTTAAAAGTTTTTTTTATTATAATCACCACTGTAACAAGCAAGTATTCAAAGTAAAATAAATTCGTTACCAAAATAATTTTGTAGAGCCTAAAATTTGGAACAAGCTGTATATATCCCGTGCAGAGTACATTTTGACACAGCTTCATAATATATGAACGGAGTTAACAAGCATGTAGTTACGACGAGGTACCTACAGTACGACAGATCTCCGGGGACTAACCTAAGGCATGACTACTTAGGAAGTTTCATAATTTTAGACTTTATACCTATAGGTAAGTCTAATACATAGTTTGTAACTAATTATAGTATGAGTACGAGCTTTATTTACTTTAAAATTGATGAGAGAGATCATGTAAGATAAAATAATAATAAAAAACAATTGTGTGACCAAAACCGATATATGTGATATGTCTGTTATATACTTGTATCTTGTCTTAGATGCACAATATATTTTTCTTTAAACGTTGTTAAGCTTATACGGTAAATGTGACTGCTGCTTTTCTATTTCTGGTTTTGTAAACATGTTACACACAACTCAATCAATCTTAATTTTAAAATAATTCGATACTTCACGTGAACACACGCAGCATAATACATTATTAAGAGCCTCATTCCTCTCCCGAGATATTAAAAATTTGTCAAAAAACACCGCCACCCTTCACTCTTAATTCTCCATTCTTAATCCAACCCCACCTGTACGTTCAGCAAACATACGAGTGCACCCAAGGTATACGAAGGCACACCCATGGTACCCACCTTCCGAACAAAGAGATGATTTGTCAAAATAAATTAAGCATAAGACAGTCGCCGTTGGAGGTAGTCAAATATTTACTTCGGGGTTGCTAAGGCCGAATGTTGCCAATGTTAATGTACGCAGACGTTGTAATGGGGTTCACATGTAGCAGACATTTTGAATTCGATACAAAAAATATAATGAGGACTTATCAGAAAAATAAATTGAAAATACCTGCCAATGGAAGTCACTGCACAGTTCCTCTAAATTAAAGTTAAATGAGTCTTAATAGTCTCATTTAATAAACAGTTTGTTTTATGATTAACACTAGCTGTGTGCCCGCGGCTACGCCTGCGTTGTTTTCCGACTTTTCCGTAGTATTTTTTTAACTATCCCACGAGAACTCTTTAACTTTTCGCAATTAAATGTATCCAATATGTGGACCGGGGATAGAAGGTACCACCATGCAAAGTTTTATTCAAATCGGTCTAACAGTTTCGGTTAGTTTAGTTTAGTTTTTTAACTATCTCACGGAAACATTTTTAATTTTTCGGGATTAAAAGTATCTAAGATGTTGACCGGGGACATAAGGTACCACCATGCAAAATTTCATTAAGCTCGGTCCAACAGTTTCGGAGATTAGCCGTACAAACAAACAGATAAACAGAGAAACAAAAAAAATTAAAAATCTTTGGTGAGTATGTTTTATTTCACTCCTTACCCCCTGACTCGGTTTTAGCATTTTTTTTATATGTGTAGATTTTCGACGTCTACAGTTTTATTATATAGATAGAACAGATAGAATATTCTTATCAGTTTTGTTATAGAGCAGACTGGCTTAAACTTTTTTATTTGTATTCTGTTCGCAGCTACATAACTCTCCCTGTCATGAACCGCACAGTAAGACTACCCTCAAATCTCATGTGGTTCGGTGCTTACAATCCATCATCGTCCGGCCACCGTAATAATGCAGACACGCCGAATACAGAAATGGTATAAGAAATTGTAACATTGTTGGGCTTTCTGTATGTTTTGACTAGGTTTAGAAAATATCTGCTCATAATATTCAGTAAAGTATGGCTAAACAATGTAATAATTAACTAAAACGTATTTGGGCATTATGTCCAATTTTCATTTTAGATTTTAGTGTTTTCAGTAGGCCTACTATGTAAGTAGCGACAGGCTCGAGAAGCTGTCAAACGCGACATAGTGACATTAGAGCCATAGTAGTTCTGTCAATAAGCCTACTGAGGTGGACAAATGAGAACGGTTTTTTTATATATGGGAATAGGATATATTCGCATAAACAAAATTTTTTACCCTATGTCTTATAATGTCGCCGTCAAATTGTAGAACTCGTCATTTTACAGAATGCTTCGGCATTTTACTTCATATAATTACTTTGATATGGTCTAATTTGGATGGATAGAGGTGAGATGAGCCAAAGCGAACGCTGTCTGCGATAATGATACGAAAACTAAATTTTCAAGATATTTTTGTAAAGTAAAAACAGCATCTAACAAAGATAATCTAAAATTAAATGCTAAATTACTTTGAGTATTTTCTTCATAATTACCCTACATACAAAATTTAGATCAAAACGATCACTTACCGTCACTCACCCAGCACTTTCCTCGGTAACATCGCTAAGATTTATTAACCGCCTATATAATTTTAACCCTGCTCCCGCGAGAATGAACAAAATTAAGTGCGTTCGTCGCTAGATGTCGCTTTTCTGTATATGGAGTGCGTTATGCGCGTGCACTTAATATTCATTAATTCAGGATGCTCTTCCGCGTCGGTAGGTCGGTGCCAGATTTGAATGCGGTTTTGTTTAGCTTCCTCGTTTATTAAGATGCGTGATGTGATAGCTAGCTGAGTTACTCGGGTGAAAAACTAGAGCGGTAGTGACTGCCATTATTATTATAATCGTACTGGCGATCCTATGATTGTAAAGTCGCAAAATTTAAGTCATTCACTTTATATTGATTTTTTTTTTCAGTTATTTTGCACAGACTTTTGAACACAATATACTCGTACCTATAAGCGGTGGTAGTCATCTTATCACAACTAGTATTGCTGGGCAAAGGTTTCCCTCATTTTTACTATGATTTCCAATTGGCTCCTAAACTTCTGAACCGATTTTAAATAAACTTGATACAATGATAGGACAGATCTTGGGGAAGGACATAGACTACCTTTTACCGTGGGAAAATTTCTCATTCCCACAGGAAAAACTGTTAGCGGGATGCAGTTTAAAAATAATTTTAGTCAAGAATTATTTATTACACATTTTCTACGTAGGTAGGTGATCAGTATCAGATATAAACGGACCAAATATTCCGTATAAGACATGATATAACTACCTTGCGAAGTTTTACAAGCCTTGGCCGGACTATGGGGTTCCGTAGCAGAAGAAATTAAGAGTTGAGTCGCACCTCTCTCCTGGGAAATTCAACCAATCACAGCGCCGGAATTGCTCATCGGCCGACCTGCGTCCACACATAAGGATATAGTTAGTGAAATATTACAGGGACACTGCTGTTTTTAACGTCTACTACAATTTGAAGAAAGAAAAAGATTTTTTCTACAGAAATTATTATGTTGACTGGTGATTAATTTTGTACTTGGAGTAAAATTTTACAACCCGGAGAGATGTAACTTTTATTGCAACGCATATTGATTCTATATTTGTTTCTTTTTCTGCGCTGTGGTGACAATAAACCTTTTTTAATGTTAAAACAATTAAGTAATATGGTTATTGATCATGGCTGTGTCCATGCTGTGTCTTTAAACTAGGGGTGGAAGCATGGGTGGAAGGTAAAGTGTTAGTAAAAAAAAAACAATTATATGTGTGCGTCAGTTTAGACGTTCCAATTTAAATAAATAAATGTTTAATCCACCCAAAAGACTAACCGATTCTTTCAGAAGGTGATACAAATTTAGTTATAATTTAAAAGCCTTACTCTGGTGTCTTTCACTACTTAATTATGTCTTATTTTTTCTCATACGAGCTTGGAATTTTCCTTTTCGCTTAGAGAGCACCAGCGAACCAGAATCATTTTTACTGACATGGAATCCTTGTGTAAGAGACATAAAAGTTGATTTTTCCGTATCCTGACAGAAAATTATTTTGGTGTTCATACGCTCACTTTGCTCATATTAAGGTAAGATGTTATTTACCTTATATTATTATTACCACTGATATTACTCGATTTTTAGGAACAAAATCTTGCCTTGTTCATGCCTTATTGATCATAAATACGACTAACGCCTTATGTGCATTAAAGACAAGTGTAGTGTGATAATTTTGTATGTTAGACATGGCTCCTATAACGACTATATCCGTATCTTAGAGTATAAATAGAAAAAATTCTGGGAGGGATAGTGTACGCCTAATCGAGTGTGAACCGTAAGCACGGATATGAACAGTCCGAATAATATGTTCAGCGCGTTCGTTTAGGAACTGATTGTTTTTCCCGGTGAAAATAAGTAATTTAATAGGAGAACATTTTGAAATGTGCAGTGATAAGTTGCGCACATGACTCGAGGAACAAATCCAAAAAGAAAAATGTTATTGATTTCACCGCCCATACAACATCTGCTAAACTCTGCTTACGCTTGACATAAAGGCAGCGGAGCGAAGCGATTGCTCTATCTATATTTATTCTCTAAGATCCGTATATAGTAGCCAGGACCAACGTCTTTACGTGCCTTCCGAAGCACGGAATCATCTTTCTTTTCGGACAATCGGGTGATTCAACCTGCAATGTCTTAACCAAGGTCCGGAAGCCTATGGCGGCTCAACAATTCCGACACCAGGGTTTGTGAGTTAAGTTAACCTCGAAACCTACTCGATAAGCAAGCATTTTACAATTCGACGATATTCTATAAATTTTGGTAATGTAGCCTCCAATATCGGTTTAAGAAAAAAAATCACTGGTTTATCCGAAGAAAAACAGCTAGGTATCCTTTGTTTAATAGTACCTTAAAATAAATTATAATTTTCTAGATTTTTGTTCTTACTGACGAATACTAAGAACTCAAGCTATATAGTAACAAAACATTCCTAAGCATAGCATTATAGTAACCAATCCATTACAGTAATTAAGGAGAAATATAAGCTTGTCAAAACATCAATAATCACGGGACGCTCCCCAAGGTACGGAGGCAAATCCGAAAACAGCGTGAAAGCTTTTAAAATTATCATCCATTCATTCGTTCAATCGGGAAGTTTTTTTTTTAATAGAAGAGCCATTTCTTTGTCGCGAACCGTCTCGGCGTTTGAACGGTAACCGCGAATACGTTTGTTAAAACTCAAAGCGGTACGCCATAAAATAAACAGGGTAGAGTCCTATTTACATTGACGAGGTTCAGTAGATCTAAGTATTTTATTGTTTTACAAGCGACCCTCCCCGGCTCCGCACGGGAAAGTGGTTATTGTTGGTTATCCTTAAGTATATTATGCATGTATTATACATATGAACCTTCCTCTTGAATACTCCGTCTATTTAAAAAAACCGCATCAAAATCCGTTGCGTAGTTTTTGAGATTTAAGCATACATAGGGGTATAGGGACAGAGAAAGCGTCTATAGTTTCCAAAGCATGTTTGTTTGGTGTTTGGTGTTAAATTCACTTTTCCGAAAAAATATCTCTACCACGAATTAGTGTAGCTCCACCTACTGCATCTCTCTCAACTGACATTCAACTACATTCAATCCAACTTGTAAGATGTGGCATTTTATTGTCATCATAGCATATTGTACCGTTCTGTATCGACTGGAAAAATACATTTTATTTAAATATATTTTGGGTATAAATTATGCAAAGAAACTCTCAATAAGGCAAAATATTTGGACTCATAGATACCAAAAATATGCTGGCAAGTTTGTTGTTAGCAGAGCAAAAAATAAATACATATGTTAAAATAGTGATTTTGATTGCATCATGGCTAAAGTAATAAAATTTTTGCCGCCTTTTGCCGTGACCATGATCGGTGTTACCCGGACGAAGTATCTGTAAGCTTATTTTAAAATTAGATCGTGGAGATAACCCGTAAAAATGCATGTTAGTGTTGCAAGGTTGATTATAATATAATTATGATCCTTTTTAAAATTGCCGTGGAACCCTAAAACCAGAAAAATAAAGATTGGAATCTTTGTTGGAATTGAACTCCCATGCGATTTGCGCGTCACAGCGCGCGGCGACGCTTCTGTGTTGCTGATTGATTATGCATTCGCGTCATGCCACGGCTGACGCGCGCCGCTTGAAACAATGCAATACGCGAACAATTTTTTTCAAACTTTTCCGTTATTTTTTATTTGTTACAACGAAATCGAGAAAAAATAAGGTATCGTAAAATATACCTATTTAAATTATCGCGTAAAGACCCGTAAATATACAAAATAATTGTTACAACGACTTTACACTTTGACCCAGCTTTCGTCGGTCACATTACACTTTATGATAAAGTAAAATAAAAGAAACGTTTATTTTCGCTCGAGTTTTAAGCTTGTAAGCATACAGGGAGCCCAAACGAAAATCTGTAGCCATGTGTTTGGGTACCTATAGATTCTGTACGCGTTGAAATCTAGCCAAGTTCAAAGCAAGCAGCAGTCATGCATGTATTATATATTAACCTCTCATTAGCGTAGGTTGAACCACCAATTAAGGAATTCATAAAGCCGAAAAATAAAATTTAAATATCTGCTAATCCGTAATGCTTGCTTGTTTGCTTTTTTCGTAATTGTGTTATGAACCGCACTAAATTACCAAATCCGTCCAGATCATCTATAAAATACCCCACTATAAACTCATTAGGGCTGACCCTTTTCATAATCAAACAAGCTTTTCATCTTGACACTGTCCCCGTATGTCCGGGGCCGGAATAACCCCAAGATGGCGGCTGCAGATAAACCCCGGGTGTCCTGCGACGGAGCTGATAAAACGCTAAAAGCCAAATGTTACAGCGCTTAGAGACAAGGGACTTTACATTTTGGTTTGGGATTGAAAATTTGATATAATAATGCATTATTGACATGAAATTGATAAGATGTGATTACCGCTGAATCCTCTGATATGTACTTTGAATCAAAATTGCCCAGTAAAGTTTGTCCTAAAATAGACGATTATGTAATCAAAGCGCGCGCAATGTTGAATTTTAAATATTGAGTTATTTCGCACAAGAGATTGCACTTAGATTAATTTTAGGCAGTACGGTTCACAATTTTTTTTAGTTTTAGTATAGAAAAGTATAATATTTGTAGCCTGTTTTTTAAATTTAAGATAATCCTGCACAACACTTTGTTTACTCTAACCACACTCTGTTTACATTAAGCCTATTATTTTATAAAACAGACAAGGGCAGTGGAGTACATCAATAAATCATTGTAATTATGGCAAAAGAGCTTTCTAAATATTTAAATGTCACATCAGGTCAAAAAAGTAAGGGGAGACTAGCACTAGTGGTGTTGCAACTATTCCTGCTTGGCATTTTGAATGAACATCGACAAACAATGTGTTTTAAATATAAATTGTTATTAAATTGTAAACGCTAATCATCGGAACACTAAATAACATTAAATATTATTACATCCACAAAGCAAGAGATTTTTTCCGTAAATACTATATTATTGTCGGTCTTGTAGCAGTAAAGAAAAATTATATAGGTAAGCAACAAAATAATTTACCCCTTCTACTTTATCGCGGACATAAGTTATACGATCATAATTCATTGGATCGATATAGTTGTAATTTATAAACAGAAAAATCAATAAACAAAACATTTTTATCTGTGTTAGCTAAAATACAAATATCGATATAAAAATCGACAAGGCATGTCCCATCACTGTCGAACCCGGGCCCCTTTAGAAGCATGTGGCGTATGGCCACTGAGCTCTTTATCCAAATTGAGTGCTACTTCACTGCTGATTTTGGACGCGTGCCCTTATAATAAAAAAATGAACCAGTTTTATTATCTCTTTCGAAGGGATGTTGGAGTAACGTATCTCTATTACAGATGTTGAGGATTTTTGGTCCTGATTATTTTACGCTACCGGCTATTTGCCTTACACAATCATATTCGATAATTTATTTTTTTGGTGATAATATATAATTATTCAATACTTCTATCATTTATAGTAAGATGTAAATAGATGACGACTCCCGCTGCACATGTATGAAAAGGATCAATTTTGAGCAATGTCAGTTTATATCCATTATTATAGTGCATCAATGCACTTAAATTTTAATGTGAAAAAATTGTTTTTACCAGACCGTTATTATAAAGTGCATCTAATAAAATTTTTTGCGTGTTTGATTATTTTCAAAGAAGCTTTCAATGCATAAATTTTTTTACTACAGTACACAAATAACAAATTTCTTAATATTCTGTTATGGAAATATTATTAGCTGCTCTAAAATGTCGACATACTTCAGTTCCATAAAGATAAATATCAGTTCGAGATAGCCAATTAAAAACCCAAAATTCAACGCGACAAATGTTTGTGTTGTAAGCCATATTTTTAATTGAGACAACCCTACGTGTGTGGGCAAACAATAGTTTGAAGACCACTTTACGAAGACCTTCGCCGATTCACTTTGTTTCTGATTTTACGTACAAAATTCGGTTGTATATTAGAATCTATAGGTCTTGATTGACTGGTTGGTTTAACAGGGTCATTGTTTACACAAACTGGGCAAATAATTAAGAATGTTTATTGGTTTTGTCAACACAATCTGTGGAGCCAGCGAGTGTGATCGAGGGGTTATTGTTTGTGGCCTCAAACAGCCCACGGATTGAAAAGTTATTGGTTTTTGAGAACAACTTTATTTACCTCTTTGATTATTAAAAAATAACGTTCTTGTGCTGTATTGACTTGTAAAATGTTCAATTTTCAATCCAATCCAATTGAATTTTACAAAACTGTTTTATGGCGAATAATGTTCAAATCACTAAGCTAAGATTTAATTTATTTAAAATAATAATAAAAATGCACCTAATTTGTTTCAAAACAATCACAATAATTAAAAAAAATAAAATAAACACATAGCCCCAATTCCTAAAGAAAATTCTACAGAAAACTTAAATAGATACTTGTTTAAACGAGGAAACATCTCAGTCCCTTTTTCTTTTTAATTCGAAAGCGATCTTCGGGGGGTTGTTTTCAGTTCCTCATTCTATTTGCCATTAGACGTTTGTTTTGGCCGGTGCCGGTTCGAGGCCCGGCCGGGTCATTATGGGCCTGAGCGGGACACGTGATGCGTGAAATTATTTCGTACTTTACACAATTTTGGGACGCGATGTGCGTAGGCGCTGCAGGCGAGGGGTGGCGTTGGCTTAATGAGGATACGACATGGAGTTAATATAAAAATACTAGTTAATTTATTAGTATTTTAGTACGTATTTTAATACTGGTTTATTTCTTGATCAATATCCTGGAAACCAGCCAGTATTTACTGGCTATAAGTCTTTCTTTTCGTAATTTAATCAGCCCTAAAATATACTTTTTCATGTGTGTGTTAACAGCTCATTTATCTCCCCTTCCCTTTTCCATATACATAATTGCTTTACATAAATTATTTTTAAATTTCAGAATAAGATTAAAAAAATAATATGTTGGTTAGTAAGGTATGTAATATTCTAAAAGACAACATCGTTACTCTTGACATAAACCGCTAGTCTTTGATTTATTTTATTATGTCCATGAGTTTTATATTATTACATTTCTCGCAACAAGCTTTTATGTCTTACCCGCTAGTAATAGATAAGATATCTAAAGCAAAAGAAAATTAAATAATGTCAGGAATCAATCAATATTTCAATACATTTAATTTCTTTATATCTTTTACTTCTATAAGTTATACCTTGAAAAGAATAGTATTGTTTTCTTTGACCGACTCGTCCACATTATGCCTAACAAATAAACAGTCGGTAGCCGACCCCGGCCGATTACGATTCCTATAAAATGAAGTCGTAATGTAATACATCTGCTACAATGCCCTGTTTGACACCATGATGCATTGTCCCGCTGTATGGAACCGATGCGATTTCAATTTATAATGGTCTTCCAATGTGTTTATGGTGGAGCCATTTTACAGCTAGTTAGGTTAAATGACTCGTTCAAAAAAGATTAGTGGAAATGAAATTGAGTATGCATTTTAAAAATACATATATAATCTGGAGATGGAATAGAAGATTGCACTCACAGGTGACTATGATATTGTATCTTACCGTCATAGCTTCTTTTACTTATAACATACGAAAAAATCCATCGGGTCAATATCTCAATAGATACATAATAAATGATACAATTTTTTTAGTAAAGTTTACGCAAGTAATTCATATCACTTATAATTTCTCAGTTCATATGACACGTAACAGCCGTCGATACTTTTGCCACTGTACCATATTTTTCCGAGATTATACTTTCATCCAGATAAGAAACTAACTAAATATCTTATTTATAATTTACTTATAATTTCAGTCGTTTCGGCGTGGTTGAGTAACAAACATATAAACTTTTACATTTATAATGGTAGTGTGATTTGGGCTACGTATTAAATAAGGGATTGTCAGAACTCCGAATGTTTCACACTCCCAAATCTCTTCAAAAACCCTGCACAACTGTCGAACTTTGATTTATTTCATTTCCGTTCATCATTCACCGCGTACTTTTCAATCAATTTATCAGCGGAACACTCGCAAAGCCCGACAGGTATCGTATAAGGAGGGAGGAATTTGATAAAAAGTGCGTTTGTTTACGTTAAGGAATTCCAATTTGGGTTCGTTGCTTCACCTGTCGCGGGCTGTTACGTGCGAAGCGCGGATATTAATGGTTTTCACTGGATTTCCTTAGCTTTGGTTTGTGAAAAAGACTGCCATCAGATTTCATTAGTTTATAAAAATCTTGTAAGAGAAAGAATACAATATACAATAACAACAATAAAAGTCGTATGCGTAAGGAACGAAAGAACTTTTTGTAAAGTAAACATCTACAAATTAAAAGCTCTTATATATTATTTTAACTCATTTACTAAAGCAACATTGTGTTAACGTGTCTATTTCAAATACTAGAATTGATTACATATTGAAGAGTTACTGTTCTTCTCCACAGACGTACGCCATTTACGGCCGACCATATTTATTAGCTTTTCAATCAAAACGTTTACTTCAACTGAATGTTGAATTCTTCTTCTTCATTCTTCAGAGCCGCGCTCTTGTCGGTGGAGTCTACGCCATTCTGTTCTATTTTCCGTCTTTAAATTAGATTAACCAAAATACTTTTCATTTATTATTATTCAAAAATGCTCAACAATACAGGGTTGCATAAACCCGGTGTATGTACAGCACACATTGAACATAATACCTATGATTACAGCAAAGAAGAAACAACACCAACCCTAATCCTAATTTCACCGAACATTGAGCTCCAATATCAACACAAAAGGCGAAATCAAAATTGAATTTATTGCTTGTCAAATTTTCGCACTTGTTCCTACCATTGTAGCTCTTACCACCATTCGTAATGACGGGACACATGGTATTATGGCAGAAAGGGAAAGGGGTAGGATAGTAGGACATTACAGCACAATACGAATATCATAAATATATGCCGAAATAATAGCATTGTTGCTCGTTAGGCGTATTCAGTTGGTAACATAATTTGCGGGCGAAAATCTGTTGCTGTTTGATTCTTTCATGTGCTGTTTCTTAGATTCATTTTTAAATATGTTTCTTGAGATGATGATGATGAACCGTATAATATTGTAATGGGTGTTATTTTTTTCAAATTTTGATCTTGAAATAATTAGTTCTGTTTTCGTTAGTGTCAATTAGAAAAGACAACGATTTCTTGAAAATAAAAAGAGATTATTGTATTTAGAGGACTTTTATTAAGTACTTTTAGACAATAAGTATATAAAAAAAACATACATTTTAAAGCTTTATAAATAGAACGTAGATAACTTTTGTTTCAACAGACAGATGCCTAACTTTTCTTTACTTAGTTCCAACAAAACAGCTATAAATAAAGACGACAAAAAGCAACGGTATAGTTTATCGTAAAACTACCCACACAGACCTGGAAGTTGGTATGCAAAGATATTGATGGATAAGTGTGATATCCCTGGGAATAGAAGTCCCGACACGGCTTAGCACTTTTAAGGGAACCCGACGCCAGCCAGCGGGTTTAAAGTAGACATGTGGCGACGGCGATAGTGGTTCTGTTTTCAGCAAGTTTTCCTATAAAGTTTTTAAGCTTAGTGGAATTTTCTTGTTCGTCGATATGAAGGGTTTCTGGGTTTTTGACCCGAGACTGTCATCGTAGTGAAATGAAATTAAATCGGTTATTTTAACTTTAGGACATTCCATATCACATAGTTATGTCAAATAAAATTATATTTAGTGGCGAGATCAGCAAAGCAAAATGTTCGGTCTTTTGTGGAGAAGAGCTCGCTGAATAAACTCCACAAGCGTCGCGTCTAGTTATGTTTAGTTTTAAAGAGTTTTATAAAATTTTAATACAGTTTTCTTAAATAAAAAAACCAGTGAAAGACTTCCGAGTATACATAATTTGAAAACGTGTTCTATTGTTTAACTATAATTCGAATTCATATGAATGAAAATAAGATTAGTGTAAAAATTATCTACCTAAAAAATATATGAAAATTGAACTTGGACTCTTACTCAAATGGTAACAGACATGTCATAAACGCGATAGTAGCATTTCTACACTGAAACGGCTGAAATTTAATTACTGGAACAATATAAACTTGAAAAGTAAAACAAGCTGTGAAGCCACAGACGAATTGCTAGTATGTAATCGTTATAACAGCTAGTAACATTTTGTAGTGCAATTTTGCTTGCTGTTTCCATCGAAAGAACTCGCATCGGAAAACCTTTATTTCTTTCGCAATTACACATAATTTCGTTTCCAATTCCATTTTCAATCAACTTGGCGACCCGTTGGGAAATTTTAACGTTCGCCCGAACATAAAGTAGCAATTACGTCACCTACAAACGCCATTCAAAATTACCTATTGCCAACATTTTTTTCCAACTCCCAGTAGGCACTGAAACTGGATGGGAGTGGTCTTAAAGCAAGCCACTCCTATTGGTCGGTTAAGACACACCCACTGAAATTTATAAAAAGGAATGTTACAACATCTCCCAAAGCGCTGCCGAAGTAAGAGCCTTGAGAATTGCTCTCTCCCTTTCTTGAGTCGGTTCGTTCTGTTTCAGGACGGTGCGCACTGAAAATGGTTTGAATCGAATCCCAAGATGCGTAAAGCGACATCTCCGGATTTACGTGTGAACTACCTTAGGGGATTAGTTTGGTAGATGGCTCTGGCGGTCGCCTTGAAAGCCTTTCACAAAAGTTAAGGAGTTGGACTCTTTTGTGTTTAGTATTTGTTTTGTCTTAGTTTAGAATAAGGTAATTTTTTTCTGGAGTGTACGTTATTGTAACAATTTTGTATTACCTTAATTAAGAAATTTCATAAGAAGTTCTACTAAAACAAAGTTTTGTTTCTCCTTTTTACTATTTATTACATTTATGTATCCCGCTGTACCTCAAATAATCTCATAGTATGTCTACTTTCGAAGGTAGCATGTTTCATTTCAATTGTTCAATTGAATTAATATCTCTAAATAATCATAATTCATCATCATCAGCCGAAAGACCTCCACTTATGATTAATAGTAATAAATTCACAATAAATTTTATTAGCGAGTAAGGCAGGCGAGATGAGACTTGGGCAAAACTGAACTTGGTACTCGGAGTGTTCCCTATCCATATTCTACACTGGTAAACACATCGATCACAATTTCATATCGAAATGTTTTTCACAAAATTCAAACCTCTTGTGTATACTTTTTTCCTCCATACTTACTTAAAAACGAGGCCTGCTATAAACTGTACAAAACCGCGGTACGCGCGAACGTATCGGTAATAGCTAATTAGGTGTAATCCAGTAATCGGTCAGGTTAGAAAATTGGTCGCTGGGGCCCTATTCGCGCGCGATTAGAACCATAAAACCGATGCGATCTTGATAAGGGCCGCGCGGAAATCGCCACAAACCTATATGAGGGTGTCTGTGTATCGGCTGTGGCGAGAAATGATTTCAAACTTGATGTTCTGTTACGTCATCGATGCCATTTGACGTGTTATGAAACAAAGAGGTTTGAAGAGCCGATTGCGAAGCGGCTCTTCAAACCTCTTTGTTATGAACAGAGAGGTGGGAAAAACCAGAAAAAAATAACGTTCCTGTATAGAAAAACCGCGCTTAGATTAATTATTCTGAGCTTATGAAGTACTTATTAAATCCATGGAACCAGGCGATTGTCGTCAGTGGGACATGATTTTTAAAATTATTATTCTGCATACAGACACATTGAGAATTGTGTGCCACAGAACTAACTAAACTTAAATATTGAAAACAATGAATCAAGTAAATTTTTATCCGATTTCAGTAATTTGCCTTACATAATTAATAACTGTTTTTCATATTAACAATAATAAACCTGTAAAAAGTTGATAAGTTAGTTTATAAGACAAGTTATCAATCCAAGATTACAGATAAGTTCGTATTGTCATATTGCATTTGAAAAATATTTTTCACATTATCTTTATAAAATCTTTGTCACTGGTGAAATCACTAAAAACTTCAAGTACTCACACGCCACATTTTGATCTGGCGTAATAATTAGCATCTAGCTGGCATGCCGTCTAAAAATTCATATTTAAGCACTCAGCTAGTAAGGGCTGCAAATTTTTCACGAACTAAGCCAACGCGTGGCTATCGCTCATAATTTTCATATGATTTTTGTAACAAACTTTTGTTTTGTCTGTAGTTGCCTAGTACTCGTAGCTGGCCCCGTCGAGGCGTCAGTTTAGGAATTTTCCGCCTGTCTGAGTACAGTTTTATCAACTTCTATGCATATTCAAATAGTTTGTTTTTGTCTGAAAATTTAGGAGTACTCACTGTGTCTATTTCTAGAATATTAGTTACTAGATTTATAGCAAAGCGTAATAATGTATAATATTAATGTAGATTATTTATTAAAGTTAATTTTTATCCATTAAATTTGAAGTTTCAGTCCAACTTGTAACAGTAAGAGACTTAGCCCCGAGTTCACCAACAAACATAGCGGTTGGTTAGTGTTTAAACGGCTATTTGACATTTGATTTTCTTTCAAATTTAATGCCAAACGGCCATTTAAACACTAACCAACCATTATGTTTGTTAGTGAACTCGGGGCTAAATAAAATTTATGAGTTCTGTATTATTAGCAAGCCGATCTAAAAATATATACCTACACTTGTATTTAAAACACTGAATGTTCTGAATTTATGTTTCTTTTATAAGTTTGATTGTGATAAAATAGGGAACGAGCAGCAGTAGCGCTTCTGTATAATCAACAACTGCGATCCACAACTAGCCTGGGGGCAACAGAGTTATAGGAAGTAGAAAGAGTTTTAAGTCAGAATCAATCAAGTACGACTAACTGATTCATTTCATCATACCTATGATGCTGCTACAAAGTCGGTATTGAGTGTTCTGTGAACATTTTCTCATACATGTAACAAGCTGTATGCAACAACATGTCGTGAGTTACGGGCGATCTCCCGCAGAAAATCTTTCTAGTTTCCACGAGAGCTGGTTTGTGCTGTAACAAATACTAAAACTACGGGTAAAAGAATAATTGCCGTGTTTTTACCTTGATAAGTTTGCACTCTCGGGTATAACAGTGCAAACTGCCAGTCTTGTGAAATAAAGAAATATATTATACATACTCTTAAATATATAGAGTGTAAATAAAAATAACAAAATCATTTTTCGGTGTCATACGAAGGACAATCCGACATAGATTGTTAATGTCATTCGAATATGTTTACGGTGTAAATAATTTAGCGCACAATAGTCTAAGGGAGGAACTTACCCATGAAACTAAATAACTTTCCCAAGGGACATACCTTCAAATCTCACAATTTTAATTCAATTTTTCATACAAAGTCACGTGACACAAGTTTTTATGAAAAGTTGAATTTTAATTTTAAGATTTGAAGGTATGTTCCTTGGGAAAAGTTATTCAGTTTCATGGGTAGGTTCCTCCCATAAAATATTGTGCGCTAATTTATTTACATCGTAAATAAATAATATAAGTATAGTTTGAATGACATTAGCATTATAGGGACAGTCTGGTCCTTGGTATTTATTATCTTTGACGTCAAAAATGATTTTGTAAATCTTACATCGTATAAAAACCTTTTGACTTTGATTTCTATAACCAATCTACGATCATTTATTTTTTTATTTTTCATCATGTCATCATTATTATTATTTCAGCTGATAGACGTCCACTGCTGGACAAACATCGCATCGCATCGCATCTCCAACAACCATCATCGGTAACATGTTGCCCACATCCAATCTACTCGAGACCTCGGTTACCCATACATACTAACCTACTAACTTATCTAAATAGTAAGTAAGGTAAATATATTTTTCCTAAAGTTAAATAATAAAGCTTGTTTCATAGACCGAGCTTATAGGGCACAAGATACATACTTACATACAGCTATATTTGTATATTGTATTGCTACGGCGCGGCGGCGCGGCGTAGCAAGCGTAGCCCTGCTACGATTTGGAATTTGGAAACTCGCACTACGAAATTTACTCCTACTGCTACAGAATAAAGGTACTCTCAAGGTTAAAGTGTACAGCCGCATGTGCTGGTTACTGTAACTAGTTTGCTGTCGACTCGAAAAGAAGAAAAATAATGCAAATATTCAAAAAAATTACTCGAAAGATCTCTCAATTTCTATTATAAGTAATATAAAGGACAGAAAATTTGTAAAAAAGACTCAGATATCTTAGTTACTTATTTATTGACCTAATTATAGGCGGCCGCTTATATAAATATTCCACTTGTACCATACTTGTTTTTCCATCTCGACTTGTCTGTAGCTTGGTACATATATGACTCTTCTGAATGCCTCCCTGCATCATACAGGGCAGAAGTGAGACGCAAACAAACTGCTACAATTAACTCGAGACCGGTCGAGCGCAGTTCAACAGTTTTTCCTCGTAATTCTATTACATTATTAACTTACACCGTGTTAAGGCCATAGGGCTGGTAAAGCATGAAAATGTATCGGTAACATTAGCCTGGGAAAATTAATTAATTCAGACCAAATAATATGTGTAGTTTTTAAAGTTGGTACAGTTATTCCTTAATGTGTCCAGATGAATATACTAAAAGCCCCCGAGGGTGGGACACAAGCCAGGGGGGGGGGGGGAATGTCTCTTTCTCAAGTTTTTTGCTTGCGTCTCGAAAACTATTTATTATATCTCTTTAATTTCTTCTACAATAATTATGTACATTAAATTCCCTATAAATTATGTCACAACATGTTTACTGCACGATCAATACTTTAGGAGATACAGAGTATTAAAGATGATAAAAATAAAAAACAAAATCGTTTTACAATTTTTTTGTGAAAAATAATACAAAATTTTTTACACGCGTATGCCGACTTATAATTCCAATAAGGAATACGCATACAGAATATTATCCGTGCCTATTAAATTAAAGAGATATTATAAATAGTTTTCGAGTCGCAAGCAAAAAACTTGAGAAAAAGACATCCCCCCCCCCCCTTTCCCCTCTGGCTTGTGTCCCACCCTCGGGGGCTTTTAGTATATTCATCTAGACACCTTAGGGAATAACTGTACCAACTTTAAAAACTACATGTATTATTTGGTCTGATCTACGATTTAGAAGCTAATTTTCCGCTGCTACATGTGATATGTCGGAATCATGCATATTTGGAACACGTTCTTGTAGTTAGTCTAAGTAGTCTAAGTATTAGTTAATAATTTTAAATAGGTACTATGACTATGTTCTAGGAACACTAGCTTTAAGGTTTCCAAATGTATATATAAATATAAAATTTATGAGCTATAGTCATAAAAGTTTTTTTTATTTACTTACAAAGAAACCTTTTTATTAAATATCTTGTAAATGATATCAATGATGTTTGTTTTCCACTCAGTTGATGTTAGGCTTGGTTTGTAATTCTTATATTGATAGATAGAACAATATTTCAACTTCACACATCTTCCATTTAACACGACCACGACCAAACTCAAACTATACTCTATTTTACTTACCATTCTCTACCCTAAAATAGAGTTTTTATGAACTAATCCAATCATTATTATTTCACCCAAAAGCGGAGGCCTCTGTCAAGGATTAGGAATTGGTTTCGAAGATATAATGACACAGGTACTTATCGATATCGATACCAGAGCTCTTAATCCCCTCCCTACGGTCTCGGTGTCGTCGGCTTAAGATCGCTTGCTGAAAACTTTTAATACTTTAACTCGACTTTCACTCAATTTCGCTCAGCGCCTCTCGTTGACACGCCTCGGCGCCGCGATATCGTTTCGTAACCGTTTTATTAGCGAATCTGCGATCAAAGCTCCTAGGTGAATACTTAAACAATTTTGTAGGAACTTACTTTTTTTTGTTGAAGTATTTTGCCTGCCGTATAAATGTAAAATAGAACACTTTAATTCTGTTCACAAAACAAACAAACAACAAACAAACGCATTTCTACTTTACCCACCGAAGGACTAACTCTTTATAAAGGGAACAGAAAAGGTCTATTCTTCACCTAAATAGCCATATGGCTTAAAATCTTAAAAACAAGAAATTAACAATTTATCGAGGAATTTTTATGGGTTAACGTTAAAAGAAATGCTTTGAGTGTTATTTTATTGATTCTATAATTCCGAGATACGCAAAACCGCATAAGTAACTTTTTTGTTTTAGTATAAATTCATGTACTTACTTATTTTACGAGTATACCATCTGTCAGAGCAGTTGTAAACTATGTTTTTTATTGTTGCTTCTTTACCTTTTCACTTCTTCAGTTTTAAAATCAAAAACCCAAAACTACATGTCTCCAAAAAAAATTGCAAGCGAAGAAAACAAAATAAAACGCCATCACGACACGACAAATTGATGTCATCCATCCCTCTCTCGCTAACAGTCGCAACATATCACTCCGTGCACGTCCTCGGCATTTTTCCTCTATATATTATTAATACATAGCTACACTCGGATGCACCTTTCTAGTGCGCGGGGGGTGAATAAATCCGTCCTTTTCTATATTGTTGGGTCTAGTTTTCCCAAGCGACCGAGCCTCGAGGGTAAAACTCCCTAGGGTCGGTATTGACTCTACTATGGAAGGAAAGTTATCTGTACACCTATTGTCGACCGCCCCCCTATACCCCACCTCACCCCACTCCCTCTCCCCGCTGAAGGACTTTCTTACGCGTTTTACGTTTTGTTTTATTTTTGCGAGTATACTTAATTCAGCGTTTGATGTCGGACTGCTGTTCTGACGGACACTTGTAGATCGTCGTGTTTATTGACAATGCGCCGGATATATGTTTAGTGTTTGCGTGAAGATTACTTTGATTAGACATTACTTGCTATAGTTTGGGCTGTTGATACAGTTATACTTTGGAACACTTTTTACAGGTTTACCGCGATGTTTAGTTTGTGATAATAGTCACCGCGAAAGCTCAAAAAATCATATACGAGTAGCATGTCAAGTATATTGTATTTAATTAGTTCGAAGAACTTCGAACTATGGAATTAGAGAAAATAAATGAATTACTTTTTCAAATTAAATCTAATCAAATCTGTAGTTTCGTATGAAGAAAATAAATTACTGGCTAGTTAATTCCTTTGAATTTCTTTTATCGAAACCAGTATCTAGTAAATAAAAATCTTTTGGTTAGTAACTGGTATCGTACAAAGAGTATTTTTTCTTCTATCGTAAATAGTTACGAATCTCCGGTTTCGTACGCGGTCGGAGGGGTTTTTTCGCTTTGTAACTCGTTTAAAACTGATAAGCAGACGAAGGAAAACGATAATAATTAATAGGTACAGTAAAAAAAACATATATGTAATTCTAAAACATTCCAATAAAAAAACATAGTAACAATGAAATATGCGATTAAAATTTCCACAAAACTAATTCGCATCAGTAACGTGACCCGCCTCCACGTAATACGATTTAAGGGTAGGTGCACACGGACGCTAATTTGGTAAAGCGCAACTCGCCACGCGGCCGCCACGAGACACGCGACCGCTCGTCGCACGACAGATTGACGCGTCCATGCGATTTGTACACTTTACTTGTTTGTCGTGAGCGACAGACAACTGGACGGATAAAATTGTCATTTTGATTCGATCACGCCTCTTTTGAAATTCAATACTCGAAGTGTTATTTATTACTATTTTGATATTTGAAACATAATTATGTAGAAGTGTTCAGTGTCACATAAGCACAGAATATGGTACGCTGAAGTGTTGAAGTGGTGATTATTTTTAATAATTACATTCCAAGTTGGTACCAATATTAATATCCCACAAGTTTAGATGTTAGATGCTAAGAAGTCTAAAAATTTGATACATTTTCACACAAAAGGTAATGATTAAGTTTATGAAGTTATATAGATTTGGCACTGAATTGATATTATTCATATAGGAAACAGATAAGTATAATTGGTCAACCTGTACCTACTAAAAACATCACATTAACTCACACACACTCATTCCGCTTTACCCTTCTTACTTTCTTCTTCTTCTCGATTTCAACATAATATGATTTTTACAACCAACCAATTAAACATTGTTTTTTTTCTACCTTTTTGTAAAGTCGTCAAATAAAGAATATTGCGGTAGAAATACAGAAACCTTACGAGAAATTTTCTTTGACCTCTATGAAAACAGCAATATTTTCTGATTAGGAACCTAACTTATTGCAACCGTATGACATCCGGACCGCCGCCGCCGCGCGCGCAGGCCGAAGCACGTGCGACGCACGCGCCTACAAACGAGGCCGACAAAACGCCCATTTGCTTATTGCATCCTAATCTAGTTACTTAGGCGAACATGTGTACGCACCCTTAAGTGGGATTTTGTTTCAATTCTTAACTGATTTTAATTTATATGAATAAATGTATGAGATGTATAAATAAAAGTAACGTTTTAACAAACCGTCTATTTTCTTCTTATTCTACCTCACGTGTCAATGTTTTCCGCAGTGAATTTGGGATCGCAGTTGTTGTTGGTTCCAAAAGTGAATGCTATTGCCGTAAATGACGCTAAGAGGGTTGGTCCAGCAGTTCTAAGCGAGTTACACTTTAGTATTCTAAAGTTAACATCTTTGTTTACAAAATATACTACATATAATGGAATGCAGTTTCGTATAAAAAGAGCCTGACAAAATAATTTAACTACACGTCCAAATAAGCTGTATAACGAAAACTAGCCCTAAGTAAGTTAATATTAAATCGCAATTAATTAATGTTTACAAAAAGATAGCTTCTGGAGCCATTCTTATGCTAAAACGTTGTAACTCTACCCCCATTCTTTTGCAATACAATTAGGGACATAAAACACCCATGCATTATCTAGTCAGGAGGACAATACGAATTATTATTACCCATAGAAAGGACTAAAATTGTTAGTATAATATTTCAAGTGGGGTGCGTAGTACAAGAGTACCATGTGTGAAATCACAATGGTTTTGATGCTATGTTTTTGTTTGACGCGATACTAGATGATCGATGGGTGGCCGTATGGCGCATCTGAGCTTTTTGAAGATTTTTATGTCTCTTAAATAATTATTATTTCATATAACGTGCATGTTATTGTACCACTTTCCTTTTGGATCTGCTATTGGTACGGTGTATGACAACCCTGGTTTCAGGGTAGGCTCGGGCCCCTCGGTGGGGACATGTATGAGCTGTTAATTATGATGATGATGATGACAACTCTATAAACAAAAATAAATATTAGTTATTTCAAAATAATCTGTAACTACGGACGTGACAATATCATAATTATCTATGGTGAAGTGAAAAATAAAATGCAAAAATAATGTATATCATTAAAGTTTAATTTTAACTTGTATTTGTGATAGTTTTGTTTTGCGAACGATTACAATGTACAAATCTTATCCGATACACAATTGCATTAAACAATATAAATAACTACATTTCATATTCACTGAGGAAACTTCGGGAGCCTTCAAAATACATGTGTGCGATATCACAGTAAAATGAGATTATGCGACGCCCTACAGTTCACAAAGTATTGTTTCTTTAAACCACAAAGTAGTTTTAAGTATACGGCCTACGGCGTATAAAATAATATAATTTCCAAATCTCAACTGGAAAATCAACAATTTCACTACTCAGAATTTCAGCTCCTTTTCCTTTTTGTTCTTTTTGTGAAAAGCCATTCATCTGGGCATACTAGACCTTACAATTTTGGCGGATCATCTTGATTTATCTTATTTTTTACTTAAAGTACTTTAAAGAAAATTGCCCGATTTGCATGAAAAAATTTGGCAACGCTGCGTGCGTCAGTAGTTATTTTCTCTTGCTTTAGTATTCATACAATAAAAGGTATAGGTAAGTATGAACCTCTTTTTCCTGTGAAATCGCTTTTTGTTGGAATCCGGGGAAAGTGATCGGGAGAGTACATTTATTTTTATCTTTTCGTATACATCTTGGGGAGAATTTTTCGTTGTATTCCTACATGGAAAGTGGAATCCCCATTCATAAAAAACAGGATATGTTTTGTTTCGAGATATGATCAATATTCCATAAATTTATATTCGATGTTTATAAACCTAAGCAGTGATGAATATACACTAGCCAAATCTAAGAATAGAGGAAAAAATGTACACTTGTATTCGAGTAGAATTTACAAAGGTACTTACAATAAATATATCACAGATATTACAAAATTAAAAAAGAGACGAAACACAGAAAAGAAAAGATAGAAAGAAGTATTTTTATATTTTACACGATATTTTCACCCAAACTTGAGCAATCTCAAATAAACATATACTGGGCGCAGTGTATATAAAATCTACTTAACTAACCCGATCTAGCAACTTGTTGAACTATTACATACTGACTTAAACTACTATTTACATAACGATGTATTATATAATATTTACAAAAATGTTCTACCCACGCCCATAATATACATACCTACTAGTTGATTTCTCTTTGGTAATTTTTGTACAAATTCGATATCTTTGTATGGGTATTTTTTAAGACAGTCCAAATTATTGATATACAGGTATATTTTGACGTATTTCTCGAAATCTCAAAAAAACGTATTTTTTAATCAAAAATACTTACAATGTTTTTTACAAAACCACGTATTTTTGACCAATATGCTTTTATATTAAAAATTGGATTGCATTAACTAGCGCCAAAATCAGAAAAAAAATTTGATTGTCTTAGCATATTCTTAATTCAAAAATACTCTATTCTTTTTGCCCGATGTGTTCTTGTTTGAAATAATTGTATTGTCTTCACATGTTACGTAAATTGTTACAATGCTGGCTCTGTTACTTGGAGGCGAGAGGCGCTGTCTGGGCGTACTGTTGGGCGCTGCAGGTTGGTAAGGAGAAGGGATTCACGCTGAACGGAGACGATACTAGGCCTCCCATTCCTGTGGGCAATAAAACAAAATTATTGTAAAAACTAATCTTATGGTCAACCATTCTAGATATCGTATTAATAAAAAAATCATCAAGGTCATCCAGACTATGAAACTGCATCTGGCAATTAGATTTTTCTCAAAGAACTTTCACGTAACCAATCACTTTCTTTAAAAATTTATTTCCAAAAAAAGATATTTGTATCAATACTTTTCTTTAAAAAATTGTCAATTTTCATGGTGTGACAGAATCACCCTGATTTTTCCTTAAATACAAATTCACGGAAATAATCAAAATCAAAATTCTGCGTATTTGACTTTTTGAGTATGTGACATTATGCGTTTCTGACATTTTGCGTGTCTGACTTTTTGCGAATCTGACTTTTTAAGTTTCTGGCATTTTGCGAATTCTGACAATCTGCGTGTCTGACATTTTGCGTATCTGACATAAAGCGTGTAATCCGCAATAATGTACCCTTAAAAATGTATCTTTTTGTATATCTTTTATTAATTACGTTCGGTTTTTTCCTTTGATCTTAATCTACTGCTATGTTTTATTGAACTTGACATGCTGAGAGAAGAATATTTAGCAATTTTCCACTGCGAAAATAACATTCAATGGAGAAAACCAAAAACCACTCAAATGAGTCATAGTTTCTAGAACATGCAAGTAAATAAGAATCAGCGACCGCGTGTTATGAGGTAAACAAAACATTAACACGAGATGAATCAAAGAATATAAAGGCACACGAAACAAAAAAGAAAACCAAATAGACGGAAACTACTAACATTGAACAGCAAGCTGCCAGTTCTGAGACTGTGTTCGGGGCGGACTGTGTCTCACAACTGCAAAGGCACTCCTCTTCCCTTTATCCTCTTTCATTCCCCTCGAATGAGTGTTTACAGGACAGTCGGACGGTTTAGAATCTCTTTCATAATGCCCGCTATCTTTCGTGTTATACACGTTATAGTGGTCAGATAAGTGTCCATTCATGTTCGCTGGATGGTACGGGCCGAGGGACACTGGTCGACAAAAGACAAGGTTAACAAAACGAGGAAGCAAACAGTGCAAAGCGTCGAAGATGTGTACTAGACTTTAGTAGGGCGTGATAATGAAGAAATGTAAAATTCTTATTGTATCAAGCAATAAAAATACGAAAACTTAACTTAAATAAAATAATTTGATAACTGAATTTTAAATTAATCAAGCGTTACTAACCTAGAATTTATATTACTGTTCCAATCAATGAGTGGATGCAATGAAAAACCGTTTTCAGTTATCAAACTACCACTAAATAAAATTATTATAATTTTTAATCGATTTAAAAAAAAGGGGATAGATTCTTAATTCTATTTGAAATATGTAATTTTCTTGGAATGTCAGGCTCAATAATTCCGACGACACCGAGATTAATGCTTGCTTATTGTGTGGGTTTCGAGTTTAATAGGTTGGCGGCAGAATTATTGAGCCGCCTGAGGCTTCTGACACGGCTCGTCTAACGATCACATACTAGATACTAGTAGATACTAGCTGGGCCGGACCAACGGCTTTACGTGCTTACTGAAGCATGGAATCATGTTTCTTGTCGGAAAATCAGGTGATACAGCCTGCAGTGTTCTAACCAAACTAGGGAAAATCTCACAGAGTAATATTTTGACAAATGCTCTACTACTACGGGAACTGCCGCCGTAATGTTTTATCACTCGACCACGGAGGCTGTTCATTCATAACTTTATATATAACCAACAAGAAAAAAATACTACTCACGTGAACTAGTATTGAAGAGTGAAGTGGGGGGCGCCGGATAGTGTTGAGGATGTGGGTAGGCGGCAGGGGCGGCGTGAGGAGTGGAGGCGGCAGAGCAATACCGGGGCGACACCGACCCGCCGCTGCGCGCGTACTCTTCTAAAAGAAAAAGCCTGGGTCAACACCAAATTAACGTTAGGACTTTTTTGAAACACTACTACTTGTGACTGTCAGCTGTGACCTCGCGAGTCAGTTAAAAAATAAACAAAGGGAAACACCACGTACCTACTCACAAAGTTTCACGAGAATTGATTGAGAAATGCGATCTGTAGAGGAGAACAGTCATTCTAGCATGAGGCACCATGAAAAGTGATATTCTGACATTCATCTGTTAAAAAACTGCGATAAACCTTGCATATTGGAATATCCCCCAATATGCAAGGTTTATAAATGAGATATACGCACAACAAAATCATGTCTGTCACACGTGAAACCTTATGCTAGCTTGCCCCTTTGATGAACAAATGGACATTCGCATACCATAGCATTTTTAATTTTACGCTCGCTCGGTCAACTACGGCTGGTAAAAAACAACTACCTCCTACCTAATACAATAATCCCAGTGTTGCCTCTCTTCTAAGTTTGATACCTTGTTATTGTTTACCCTGGTGTTATAGAGCTATGCCTGCTTGTTTGCGTAGATTTCGATTTCTACAAAAAATGGATACATCTGCGCTAATAAATATCGCAGCATATGGATATATTTAGTACTTCCCTCTTTTTTCCATTTTCTTTATGGAAAACAAAATTAAGTAGTTTAAAAAATATATTGCAAGTAAGCGAAGTTGGTCATTTAAATGTATAGAATTTAAATGCGCCCTAAAGTCGATTCTATAAGTATTTTTTTAACAGTAAAAGTATAAAGTAGTTCAAGGGCCCCTCGACAGAATTTGGTGCCCTAGCTTAATCCGGTACTGTTGGTAAGATGCCTTTGTCAGCGAATATCTTTCGACTGGAATGAAATGATAATAGACTTGTTCAAATTGAACCCACCTTCAGTCCACTGGCCAGCCGCGGTGTCTTGCACGCTGACCGCCAGTTGTCCTGTGTACGAGTTGAAGGGCATACTGGAAGGGGGCGACCTCGGAGCCCCCAGGCCCAGCTGGTTGTTGCGAGGCATCGAGTACAAAGCCTCTGCCAAGTCCGCTGCTCGCTTTAGGATGATTTCCTAGTAGTTATAACAAAGCCAGTCGTTAGCTCCCATATCAATGATCATAGGTACTATATCTTTGTAAAAGACCTAGCCGTAAAACACAAATCTGTACTAAATTAACGTTTCCACATGTAAAAATGGGACAGTATTTAGTTTCAATCTTATAGAATTAAACAAGCCAAAAGGTGGACCTATGCGATCTGGTGCGGGTCGCGGAAAGTCACTAAATGCGGGCAGCGCAAGACCTATCGTTTTGAAGATCTTTGTGGGAGGACTTTGTCCTGCTGTAGACGTCTTTCGGATGAAATGATGATGAAATAAAACTTGACTTACTTTTGGCAACTTCTCCGGATCGCCCGGATGTCTCGGTATGAGTTTCTGTAGCCTCTGGAAGCCGTAATCTATCGTGGGCTCGTTAAGAGCTGCTATGCGAAACAAGAAAAACAAAATCAATCATTAGTTGTGTTGCCCACTAACAAATCAGAGCCTAATTGATTGATCGGGCCAAGAGTTCCAGAAACTATTTATTTCTTGCGTAGTTTAGTAGATGTGTAATCTTTGAAAGACAAGTATGAGGCAATCCTGAGATTTGTCAATTATTTCGTATCACTAAAATAATACATTTTATCTTTTGTATTTTAAAAGCTCTTTTTTCATAAACAAAAGAATAATCGTAGTGAAATTTAATAGGATAGAATAGAATAGAAATAATTGAATATTTTATTAGCTAGAATACGAATATTAGGTCAGATCTTACAATGAATCTTAATACTTTATTGTCTTGAATCTTAATATCATATTAATGTGCAAAATATTATAAAATTAATTAAAAGTGATAGACAAGGACAAATCTAAAACAATATACCGCTGCTAAGGAAATAGAGGAATATAGGTACTCACAAACATAAACGAATCTTCCCGGAGCGCCTTTACAGAATTGTTTGCTCTTATAAGAAAGAGTAACTTCTACCACCCCTGGTATATGTCTCGGAGGTGTTTGCACCCTTATCGCGTGCGATGTTATTAGCTGTAGACAAATCAGAAGCATTTTTAGTGACACGCTAACGAAAAATGTATTGTTACATGTTATAGAGAGTCAAAAGTCTTACTTCACTCCAAACTAGCATAGTCCCAAACACAACTTGTAGTCCGTCGAAGAAATTGTCCCCTACTATGATCACTGTGGAACCGCCCGAAGTCCATCCTTCGCTTGGTGATATAGCTTTGATGCAAGGAGTCGCTACTGGCAACGGCGGATACAAACCTGCTGGATAAACAAAAACTACGCTATGTTATTACACTTCAAAACTTATCTCAGGAAATGTGAAAACACAATATAAAGTAAAACTACATAAATTAATAGCAACAAACAGTTTCGACTATTGTAATTCTTAAAAAGACCCTCACCCTAAAACGAAACTAACAGACAAAATTCTATGCCCAACAACTTCAAAGTTGAGTAAAACCAAGACAAGACCACTAAAACTCATTCCGTCCTACTTGAACTTTTATCTTTTACTGTTCCGAGAAAAAGGACAATTGTAGACCGTAAAAGTCACGGTCGATAGTAATGAAACTATAAGATCAGATTTTACTTTACCATTTAATAGAAACTGAATTTTAATGGCTCTAAATAAAGTTGAACATAGGAATAAAGTTAACGGTTGTTATGACATTGTTGAAGCGGCACCGCGAATGCAAGAAGGCTGTTAGGGGGACACGCGTCGTAAGACAACAGGGGGAATCTGAAATCTTGAACAAAACGGCGCGGTAATAAAGACGGGTAGAGAAAGTGAATTTAAGGGGACGAAAGAAGATTACGTTCGAGGTTCATTTTTAATTTGACTAATATTTTCTCTTGTTCCCCTCGATAAATTAATTTTTCATGTTCAATGTTAAAAGTTTGCAGACATAATATTATTTTGTTGAGCTTGTTTCAGCGTACAAATTCAGACCTTATTCTTCGACGGCATTCAATCTTCTACTTCTACAAGTTTAACTAAAATCACTCGAGCAGAGGGTGTGTTTTTATAGTGAAGTGGTGTCTGAATGTCCAGTAACCTACATTTTATTGGCATTTCATCATGTCTCTATACAAGCAAACGGAGTAAAAATAGTCCCAGGAGAAAGTAATCGGGTGTTTGTGTAAATTTTCTCATTCGCACCGTGTAATCGGCATCGCTTTGACTCACACCAAGTTTGAATGCTCGGTTAACATGGAGTTGACACTTTTGTTCTTCTTTCAGTGTATGCCGGCGCTTCAAGAAAATTATTTTTCTTAAATGATAGAATATAATCCACTCGTAAACTGTCTCTTAGAATTTGCCAAAGTTAAATAAATAAAAATTACTCAAAATATGTGAAGTGACTAAGGGTGTTATTAGTACTAGTAGGTACGCCTTGAAGCCGTTAAACAGAAAAGATATATCGATTACTTTTATACAGGGCGTCCCACGGCTATGCCACATGGAGGGAAAGTACCTTAAATATAGTAGATAGAACATTTTACTGAAAGAAGACTTTATTTTATTTCTAAACACTATTAAAACTGCATTCATGCATTTTTTAATATTTATATGGTTGAACCGGGAACCGTACCCGCTATACGAGAAAAAAAAAACAGCCTGTAGTTTTATCATACCAATCGAAAGGCTTTATTATGAGGATTATTTTTTGCTTAGTGTCAGAAATAAAAGGAAGAGTATGAATTTTAACATTTTTAATACAAAATTTATCAATTTTATCAAATGCTCAAAATGACCCCCACGCTGTTGAATACAAAGTCACACTCTTTTGATTATTTCACTCCCTGTCGATTTTTTTATGTTATTGTGGTGGATATTTAGAATAATACGTCTAAGTTCTGGTTGTAGCTCGTGGACACTTTCATACCGGTTCTTGTAAACAAAATTTTTTACATAACCCTATAAAAAATATCTAACGGGGTTAGAGCTGGCGATCTTGGCGGCCACATCAAATGTTAAAATTCATAGTCTTCCTTTTATTTCTGACATTATGTTATTTAGCAAAAAATTATCCTTATGATGAACCCCTTCGATTGGTATAATAAAACTACAGGATGTTCTTTTTTCTCGTATAGCGGGTTCGATTCCCGGTTCAACCATGTAATTATTAAAAAATTTATGAATGCAGTTTTACTAGTTTTTAGAAATAAAATAAAGTTTTCTTTCAGTAAAATGTTCTATCTACTATATTTAAGGTACTTTCCCTCCATGTGGCATAGCCGTGGGACGCCCTGTATACTTCTGTGTCGATACCAACTTGTAAATACTAACAACGTCAACAAGGAGTAGACGAAAAGAGAAGCTATGTATTTAAGCGGGCAGATTTTCCAACCTTTCTCTCTGGTACGTATAAATAACTATAAATAACATTTATTTATTTTATGTAACATAGGTATTCGTTATATTGTATTTCAAGCAGGTTAAAAAATTAATATCAATTTTTGAAAACAAAAAAATATAATTGAATAAAATAATTAGGTAAGTACAACGAAGTACATATAAGTACTTTTTAAATACCTCAAATCTTTCTTGTAATGTTTATGCGATCGTATCTGTAAGTAATTTAAGAGCTATTGTAATATTCTTTCGAGATATTTCTCGAGGCATAATTCCGTACTAAATTATCCGTAGCCTGTCTTGTTCGGCTCAGCGCCTCCCCTCGAGAAGTTCTTTGCGAAATGTCCGCAGTGATTCCTTGCATACAAACGACGCCTCAGCGACCATTATTATGACTTCAGCACATTCGGCGCCGATTGACTACAGTAAAAACTTTAGGAACATTCATATTTGTGCGCGAACAATGTTTTGAAATAGATTTTTTTTACTGATGACTTGTTTGTCGCATCGATGACGAAAGACTTGATTCTCGATTTACAAAGTTGGCTACTACATTTATAAAAGTAAAAATGAATTAAAGAAATATTACGTATAACATTTCATTTTAATTTCAGGAAAACACCTCATTACCACAGATCAAACAAAATATTGACGAATGTTAAGTCGCAGGGTGCAAAGCTAGTCACAAATATGACACTATCTATTATTCTTCGTGTAGTCTACAGTAGTGTCGAGTTTTAAAACGCCTTCCAACAACAGTGGAAATTACTTTTTGGGAAATTAGAATAAAAATAAATACAACGGAATAGAAAAAAGAAAAAACAAAACAAACGTACAGGAGGGTTCGGGCGCTGCCTCTATACCTTCAGTGGGGTCCAGCCTCTTGGCTCTTCTGCCGTGCTTGCTGTTGTTGTGCACAAACATGTTGTCAGATATGGCCAGCAGAGGGCCATCCACCATCACTTGTGTTGATATCACCACCTGATAAACAAATTACAAATTCAAATACAAATGTTTTTTTTTTATAATTTTTTGTCAATAATAGGTTCAAAAACAAAAAAAACCGATCAGGTGTTCTTTTTTTTTCTTTTTTGCAGTGGGTACGCTACAAATCAACACACTTTATAACAATTTGAAATATATTAGTATAATCCAAATTTGAGGCCCTATAATAACTATACACAGCATTTACATACAGATTATACTCGTAGCTTATCACAAGAGACGCTAAAAATTATACATTATTTACATAAGAAGAGTAATTAACTTAGGAAGTATAATTACGAGACAACGACAAACTAAAGAATATAGGAAAAATAAATAATTTTGTTACATTAAAACCTAAAAAGGGCTTTCCATAAATAAAGCCCTTTATTTTGATACTCAACCCGATTACTTTTTAATAAAAATAAACTTCAGAGACAGTTAATTTTTGCCCTTGAAAACCGCCATTTTTATTGTAATCAAAGTGTTGTAGTCTCTTAAAAGCTAAGCAATAACCCAAAACAAAAAACAATTGGTACACAAAAATCCAAAATATATATTTTTATATCGACTGGTGAGAGACACAAAGCTATCACCGAACCGAATACTGAATTATGTACGCAACAAGAACAATTTACCCGTTTTAGCCCGACAGGCCCAAGTTCAAGATCATCGACTACACAACCAAGTACACTCGCCTAAAATAAAACCGTCAACTCTACTACTGGCCGCTCTTATATTTCACACGCACGCAATTCCTACGCATTCCTACACACACACACATGGATGGGATTGAAAGGGAGAGTGGAGAGTCCCTAGGGAGGTGGAGCCAATGTCTCGGGAGTCGGGACCGAAATGGACGGGTCTTCCAATAGGTATGCAAGGAAGTGCATTGTATGCGTACGTATATGGGTCCGGGAGATGTGGGTGGCCGTTTCATGGGCTTTTGATCGATATTTTGACGCTACTACTTTTTGTAGATAACAAAAATTGCGCGGTTTTTTGTTTATATTTTTAACTTTTTATTGGCATTGCCTTATACCAATAATGTGCTCATTAACTTTCTTAAATATGCTTACGCTATTAGATATTTAACTTTGTATACTTGTAGTTACTGTAGATCTAAAAATTTTTTTATTTGAGACATATGAGAACAAAAGAATGATTTAAAAATCTGACTATGAAACTAGAATATTCTCCTAAAGAAGCACATAGTTTATGTACCAAATTTCCGAATTTTAAGTCTATTGACTTATCTTATCATGTAAAAACAAAATTAGTTTTTATTTATGAGATATAACGACTCACGTTCCTTCAGGAACAATTATTAAATTTTATAATCATCATCGTAAAAAGTACTCTAAAGTACTCAATTATCAAGGTATAGTTTGCTTTACCATATTATATTCCTACAAAAGTATTCAAAGTGGAACTGCAGCAAACTGCGAGTGCCAATTTGGAGGCTGCAACCGTAAATTGTAGAAGCATTACACCAGAACTAGAATATCCTGAAATGGTCTATTCAAATCGAACAGCGTATGCATTATTTCGATTCCTCCCGCCTATAAATGTACCAACTTATATCATACCCATATATTCTTACCCTTGAAACGTTAGGGAGCGACCACTGAATTATTCAATGACACACAGAAAGCCCAAATATAGACATAACTGCGCACACACCTACATCCAACTAACTGCATATAAAATTGAACATTATTTGTGAAACAGTAAGTTCTATATTTGAGCGGAGTTAACAAGAGGACACGTAAGACAAATATGTCTTACCAACTGTGGAAGCTTTGTAGTCATAAGTAGCGTGTGTGAATGCACCTTTATAGCTAGTTGTCTAGGGTTGCTAATTAGTTATTATGCGACTTTGTGCTGAAGTTTACGTTAACTATGAGTTATTATTATGATGATATTAATATATGTTTATAGCACATTTAATTAAAATTTAGAGGCGATCCATTATTTTCCAACAACATTAATATATAATAATTACTTTATTATAAAATTGTTCAAAGTACGTGTACGTATAATTATTATCTATGTATCATTAAAAAAAATTATAGCTATTTTACCAGAATTTTAATTAAATAAAAAATTGTTTACCTCCAAGATATAAGTAAATAAATATATTACACACCACTTTACTAATCAATTGAAAGATAAAGAAAAATGTAAAGGACTGGCGGCAATAAATAAATAAAGCTGTATAAATAAATTTAATTTAAGCCCCCGGTAAATTGGAGCCGCTTCAAATATTCAGCACTCGTGAACGCAACCCTTCCTTCAGTTAAGGGCGACCCAGACAGGGTGGTGCAAGTCACTGAATCAAAGCGGTGAAAAGAAAATGTCTACAGTCGAAGTAGGTGATCAAACAAACTAATACGAAATATGGGTAATAGACGTGTGAAAATTTGCACTTACCAGCAAATTAATTGTTTTTGTGACATTACTATGAAATGCTAAGGCCATGAATTAAGTTACCATCGCATACTCAGTAAAAATGTTTTATCAAAATACTCATCATTTAGTATATTTTACTGGGGGTTTATGGAATAGAATAGAATATACTTTATATTATTAATTCCGATTGTCTTTTGTTATATTATGTATCTCAAATCTCAAATTGTAGAGTAAGAAAAAGCTGCAGAAATTCTATTACAGAAGACCAAAATTAAAACAATGCATAAAATATTATGGAAGCAGTTTTCCGAGAATTTTTTTTAAGAAATCCGAATATATTTTTTTACACATTCGCGGGTTTTAAACAAGTATAGTTAAGGTAAGCTCCGCCAGCGACAAACCACGTCGTCAGTTTTTCGCCTGAGACCGTATAAATGCACTGTAAAGCTTGTCCTTTGCGGCACACCTACATGACGCCTCAGACAGACTCCCTACGAGCGCGCCAATTTTTCGACGCGTCTTGTAAACAGACTACGGTTTACGCGTCGACAGCTAGACTAATTACGACATCTTTGTTTCAGTGGAAACTAGTTTCCAATATAGCCTCTGCCTTAAACATTATATTAGTTTTTTTTGTAAGATGTAGAGCAGGCACCGTGGCGCAGGCTATTTCAGGGTTAGGCTAATTCAGGAATTTATTTATATCTTTTATAAACTTTTAGACACTTTTCTATTTTATGCAAATAAAAGTAACTTACACTTTATGTTAATAATTTTTGGATAGTTGGAACAATTATCGACAATTACAAAAAAAAATATTACTTACAAATTGTTTCTATTTCTACGCAATCGGCTCATAATAGTGCGTCTCTTCCAAGATATTCAAACACACTCTATATTCAGGGTGATAAGACCTAAGTCGACCACGCTGGCCCAGTGCATGTTAATCAACTTCACACACAACTTTTTTTTTTTCCCATCTGTGTGTAAGTGTAGGTTTCTCCACAATAATATTCAGACTCAAAGTACAATACCACATCACTACATTACATAGTATAAAACAAAGTCGCTTTCTCTGTCCCTATGTCCCTATATCCCTATGTCCCTATATTATATATACTTAAATCTTTAAAACTACGCAACGGATTTTGATGCGGTTTCTTTTAATAGATAGAGTGATTCAAGAGAAAGGTTTATATGTATGTATAATGCATGCATAATATACTTAAGGACAACCCACAATAACCATTTTCCTGTGCGAAGCCGGGGCGGGTCGCTAGTATTATACAAACAATACTATTAACTTACTTGAAATCTTCTCATATCCCTCGGATTGCCCGCGTTCTTCAAACAATTCTGGTTGCATTTGAGGAAGAATTTCAGAAAAAATCTGAAACAAAAACCCACGATTAGTACAGGATGTCCCAAACAGTTTCAATATTATAGAGATATCGATAACTGTCATGTGTATCGAAAACTATCGTTAAGTGTTAGAGGCGTGGGAAATGATAATAGGACGCAAATGAGACGGACAGAGGACGCATAAATCAATTTAGGGCTGTGTTCGCTAGCTATGAACAGTGTAAGAAACTAATAGGAACAATTTGTTAGTTGTTAATACAAGTTTATATATTATGTACTTTTTTATGTCCCTTGTAGGTATATAAATTGTTAATATGTTACTTTGTTTGTGTATTGTACTTTACTTTTGGATAACAATCAAGACATTCGAGTATTATAGAAGGTACCTAGTAATTTAAGCAAAAGTATTTAGTCGCTCCGATTACATGAATATATTTTTTAAATTATTTTAAAAGACTATTTACATAAATATAGCTCTTAGTCAAATTTGAAATCTTAAAGATGCAATGTAGATTTTTTGAGGTTTATATGTATAATATTATTAATAAATATGTACAATAATTTTGAACATCTACGTCGGAAGGTGTAAACGCCGCGCCACGTGTTTTCACTTCAGCGTTAATTTGTTTCTCGTGTTCACAAATTAGTACTTTCCGCCACTTTCCGGTCTTCTCCGAAATAGTCATTTTTTTTGCTCTTGCGGTGGCAATTAAGTGGTGTTTGGTTTAACGCCTTTTTTTCCTGTGACTCAAGCTGCCCCTTAAGTGGATATTATTAAAGTGGTTAGCCAAATATTTACGATATTTCATAGAAAATATCGCAAAAACGTAAACTTTTGGACCCAATCAAATCCAATGGCACTGACAATGGGCATAAGAGAGAAAGAGACGAATTAAATTTTTCATCGCATGTCGAAACTGCGAAACGAAATCAAACAATTTCGGCCAGAAGTCTATCGGGCCACTATCGGTATATCCGATTACACACAATAGCTGAACTTTGCCATTTCATTTTGTCTTTCAGTCAGAGTAAATTCAGCCTTATTGTTTCAGGGATACGTCGGCGTGGCGTGTACAGACAAGTTGGGTGGTGCGTAACATGGAGCGTAGGATCGCGCGGGCGATCACGATGAATGCTCTAGCAGAAATATTTTACATAGCCTCCGGCAGCGGCGCGGCGATGCCACAACGAATATTGCTGTGCCAACAGATGTGGATATTATATAGAGCTGTAAAACGCCTTTTCAATGACAAGTATCATACCACTATTAGGCATCAAATTCAAAAGACAAAGTTAACCTTAAAGAAAATTCAACAACAATGTAAATAATAGTACACAGTGGCATCATACATTTAGTTAACCTCTCACCAGCAAGAGATTACGTGTACTATATTCACCAAAATATTATATTTGCGGAATCTATTCTAGAGATATTTATTTATATCCAAAGATTATCAGTTTTAAGTTTATTATGTGCAATAAAGAATTAAGATTTTTAGTCTATTTAAAGTTATTGTGTTTTTGTTGCTGTGTTGCAATTTTAATCATTTCAAGAAAGGTAGATTTGTAGAAAGATGCTTTAGTCCTTGTATTAGAGGCTGTTAAAGTAATACTAAAACCTCCGGAGAACATAATCAATTTCCTATAATGTGAGTTTGTTTATTTAAAGGAGGCATTAACAGCTCTGTATATGTATCAAAAACCATCCAGATATGAGTCGTGTAGCGCGAACGTATTTGCTGCGCCGGCGGCAACGCACATCTGTTCCAGCATTATTTATGTTAAACACCTTATGTCACAATATTGCGAGTTAGCTGTTACAACGTCACAGTAAGACGCCGCGTCACGGCGAGATTCCACTTTTAAACCTGAAGGTACACTCATAGAATCTTCGGCGAAAAAAGTTGGTTTAAATATTATGAAATCTGGCTACGACATGAGCCGAAGGGAGATCTTGTACACTTTATAGGGAATGTATACACACTTTTTAATATTTCTTGGATAACCATTCAAATGAATATATAAATATGATAGATAATTTAATTATGTTTAATGTAGAGCCTACAGCCAGGTATATAAGGTAGTTACGAAAATTCTAAAATAGCAGCAAAATTATTGGAAAAAGTCATAAATCATGTATATGATAAGCTTTGACTAATAATTAAGCTTTTCCGCTTTTTTCAGCTTCATAAAAAAACATATTTCTCCACATTCTGATTCTTACTTCTTTGCAGCATTATTATTTTAATAAATTTTACAAATTTTGATAAGAAGAAACTACTAACTAAAGTAAACTTCTATTTAATTCAGTTAAAAATTATAGTTTAATTGAATAACTATAATTTAGTTCGAAGTACATATAGTCATATATATAAGTTAATTTGGTATTATTTGTGTGGGTTTTTTTACGGCAACTAAAACCCATCTTTCCAAGAACAGTGTCCAAAATATTCTCGCATCGTAGATTCCGTTTAGCGCCCCCAGTTATATTTTGTGTTGGCTTACAAGAGCGATGTGTCGGATAAGAAGGCAGGTGACCCTTGGTGACCCTTGCGCCGAATTAATGGTCTAGCTTAAAGTCCTTATGGTTATGGGCAGGGAAGAGTTACGAGCTATCTGGATTGGGTGATGGAAAAACGGCACATATTTCACGATTGTTTTTAATATTGGGTTTTTTTTACGTCCTAAAGATCAGGGTAGGCTAAATCCCCTCGGTGGAGCGGGGACATGAAAGAAACCCATTTGTATTTTTTTTTTACTTTATACCCATTTTGTTACTATTACATGCAAAATAATATTATGGTAGATGTAGGTATGTATGTATTTGCTTCGAAAAAGTCTCTTTCCTTTTGAACCAATCATAATTTAAAGGAGTAATTAACAAAGATGAAAAAAGATTCATACTTTACACTTTTAAACCAAACTCAAAAGGAACTTGACTTAGGCATTAGCACTTAATTTACCGTATAAACACAACTTCCAAATCAAATCGACTTGGTACCTAGAAGGGATATTTACGTATTTACCTATCGCATCGCCAAAAAGGTTACCCCTATGTTCGTCGTAAAAACTACCCCTACACTTTTCATCCCTTCCAAGCTTCGACACAAGTAGGTAGGTAGGTATACCTAAATATTAGGTATTATAAAATGCTGTTTTGCTCAAACTTTCCCACTATATTAAATTAGTAAAAAAATCTTTTAATAAAGAGAATATTCCAATAGAAACAAAAAAGTCCCCTAAAATAAATTAAATATTGACTTTGCTTGATTATCGTGTGGGTCTAACTTAACCTACCTCAAGCGAGACCCTGGTATCAGAAATCAGAATTATTGAGGTGTCTAAGGCTTCAGACATGGCTTGTATAACGACTACATCCGTAGAAAATAGCCGGGAACAACGGCGTGACGTCTGAATAACATAAACATCATTCTTTTCGGACAATCAGGTGATTTAGCCTGCAGTGTCCTAACCGAACTAGGGAGTGTCTCATAAAGTGGTGTCTATAATTAAGAGTTGAGCATTTTTTCCTGCCTTTTATGTGTGTTCTATCTACGCTTAATATTTAGTTTCTGCGTGTACAATAGAATGTAAAATTGTAAAGTGATACTTTAATACTTTTAAAGCTTTAACAGTTGTTTTCAAAACTACGAGTATCCTTACTAACATTATAAATTCGAAAGTACATAATTCTGTATGTTTGTTTCTTACGCTTTCACGTCAAAAGTACTGAACCAAATTTAATGAAATTTGGTACAGAGGTCAAATATATCTTGGGGAAGGATATAGGCTACTTTTTACTGCGAGAAGATACCTCGATCCCACGGGAAAAACAGTAAGCGCGGACGCAGCCATGGGGTGGAAAGCTAGTTATAATATAAAACGGCATATTTACTGCTATGAGATTTTATTTCTTTAACGGAATATTTTTTTTATTCCGTTATAAACCATAAAAAGGATTGTCTGGAAGAAATCGCTAAAAGCGATTAGGCCGCCAAATTGCATTCTTTTTTCCCCAGTATATGCAACTCTGTAATGTATTTTGTGCAATAAAAAATATTTGTATTTTTTGTAATAATTATGACAGTGGTAAGTATTTGTCGATCTGAACCCGGAATCTCGTACCACTTCACAACCCGGCCACGGAGGTTGTCATACTGAGTATCAGTTGTATGTAAAGTGTAACTATATCACTTTATCGTGCACTAGCCGATGAAAAAAAATCCACTACGGCATTAAGTCGCGCCGCGGGGGGAAGTAGGCCGCCCTCTCTCAAGTCGGAACACTTGAACACCCGCCCCACCCCACCGCTGCTACTAGTTGTGTTTATTTGCATTATACGTGTTCTCCAAAACAAAAAAAAGTTTTCAATTACACATTTTTTAATTTACTTATTTAAAAATTTTCTGTCTTGTTTCATTATGCTCTATTATGCTACTGAAAATTTTATTTTCTGACATCTTTTATTTTTGTGTTGTTTGAAGTAAGTAATCAAGGCTGTAATTACAATTAAAACAAGAAGCCCAAGGCTGTTAAAATTGATATAAGTAGGTATTTTAATTTATTTTTCTATAGCTAAATTATACCAAATCTCACTAGTGCTTTTATTTCAGAGGAATGAGAAGTTTACGCTTCACGCCATAATATTAAAATTTCAACCAAACTGATATAATTTACATTATAAAAAAGTTTTTATGAAATCGGTTGCATACTGCTAAGCGGAAAATTGTATTACGTGCTAGACCTCTAGCACGCATTTAAGCAATTAAAAACTATTATTAATTCGTGTGTCCGTAAAAGAACGTGAATTTATCTGTATAAAACAAAATCCATCAGTTGCACCATTTGTTTATCATCTCTTGTATAAAAACAATAAACAATAATAAGCAAAAACCACAACGGTCCATCATTTCCTAAAGAAAACGTTCTCTATACGAACTATCAAAGCGCCTGCAAAAAGTCGCATTCGGTAAGGCGGCGATCACTGACAACGCGCGGTCTTATAACTTTTCCCTTTTAACCTTCCACGCGGGGCGCGCTCCCTCGGGAGGCGGTCCCTTGGGCTTATACGAGTAGCTATACCCCCCCCCACCCTGCGCCCGCTTGCTACTAGGTACTCAATACAGACACGCCATGCGGCAAAGACTAAGCACGCGGAAGATTGGTTACAGCGCGGTGATTGGGTAGCTTTATTCTTTTTCCTTTTTAAGGCGATTTGGATTTCGAATTATTATGGAATGTAGATGCCAGTGATAAAATTTGTGTTGTTTTAGTAGAGTTCGTTTTCGAAGGAGAGCACAGAGAGAGAAACTCTAATTGAGATTGCTCTGCAAAGTATTTTATACTGATTTACATACAAATCTGACTAAAACTTATTTCATTTCATTTTTATTAATCAAACAAATACAATTTGTGTGTCTATATCACATTATTACAGGCACAATACAAACAAAAAGTTAAATTATAAAATACGATTACATAGGTACTCTTTACATCTTTGATAGCTTTGACGACAAAAGTTCTACCTTAATTTAAATAAGTATGTGGCCAGTTGCTTGATTCGCCGGTGTCATATAAAAATCTTTTTAATTTCATAATTCTCTTTACTAACAGGCTACTGCTGTTGGTCTCTACCTTGGAAGAGAGGTGTTGCAGTAGTGCCCACGCTTGCCAGATTGGTTGGGGATTGCAGTTGTTGTTGATTAATGAGGTGTACACTGTCCGTTCCCTGAGTGGGTTAGTTATACACGCCTAACTCCGCCCGCGTTAAAAGTTTTTGAGAAAGATGTACGCATATTTTCCTGCTGAAAAAGGTTGCATATTATGCCCTTTTCAAGTCCGGTGAAGCTTGATTGGTCGTATTTTTCGACAAAAGCATAGGTCAATTAAAAAAAAATGCCCTTCTCTAATATCTACTCTACCTCTACAAAGATTCATCAAAATCGATTTAGTGGTTTTGGCGTGAAAGCGTAACAAACACCCAGACAGAGTTACTTCCGCATTTATAATACTTATTAGTCATTATATTAGTAGGGGTATAATATGTATTAGTAGGTATATTACTACTAGGTACTACTAATTTTAATCTTTGTGAACATGCGACGAGGCCGGTTCCATAACGGGCCCAGTTTCGCAGTTTGTTTTTCCGAGTGCGCCTATAGCCGCGTTAATATTTCAACGGCGTCAATCCAAGGGTTAACTTCACACTAATTGGAACGAGCTATGTACGACTGCAAGAAAATCTTGTTTAATTATTTTTGTAAGAGCACTGTCAATATAGAATTTAATTACTTAAAAATAACTATAGACGCGTAATGTAGAGAATAGCTGAAAACGCTATTATAAGCAATAGAAAGATCTAGGATCGACAGTACGAGTACCTACTCTACAGAACCACAGAATACCAAATAGTAGTACAGAACTACGTATCCGATCGGGAAATACTATGGTATATGCACGGAGTAGGTAATATGTTTACTTTTTAAATTCGATAAGTTAAAAATTAAAAGCATAGCTTTCGCGTTTTTAACAGTCGCGTCGTGTAATATAGTATATTTCATTACAAGTGCGGAAAGGCTGTCATTGCAAAGAGTTCCGACAAATGTGTACCCGAGCCGAGGCGCAGCCGAAGGCGAGGGTTGACAGTCGGAACGAGTTGCAATGACGGTTCCGCACGTGTACTGAACGACTATTTTTAATACAGTTGCGAAAAAATGAAGCAATTTAATAAAATAATAAAAACATAATAAAAAAAATGACGCCAACCGTAGAATATAAGCAGAGATTTTTTTTCTTCACCCATTCTGGTAGACAAAGGGAACTATGCCCATACAGCCAAGTCTTCAAATGTTTTTATTGATATGAAATGAAAATGAAATTTAATAAGATGAATTAAAATGAAACCTAACGTAACTCATTCAATCAAATAATTAAATCTGATTTTTAACAAATTAGTAGCTTCTTTTTAGAAATATACGTATTTGCATGAATCATAAAAACTTCTATGAATTTTTTTAGTAAAAACTTCATGGTTGGTTTTTCTTTTTATTATACATTATTTTGACAGTTGGGAAAGAAAACGCACGAGTGCGGGAAAGGTAAAGAAAAAGCACGCGTGTGTCATAGCTCACTTCCCGAACGCTATACGACCCTGTAATACGCCACTTTTTGAGCAACTGTATTAAAAAATAATTTTTCGAATTATTCGTCGGCTAAAATGTTTTACTGAACGTTATCTTTTTACATAGTTTTTTTTTTATTTTAAAGCAACCGTAACGATAGACATAAACACCCGTTTGCACTAAACTTAAGAATCGCTTAAGTTGGTGCCTAAAGTATTTAAGTAGGTGTTATTTGGTAAAATATTATTTGCTAGTAACTATCAGACTTTTTTAAACTGTTTAGTTTCTGCCTACATTTATGAGCCGAAATAGAATGTTAGTGAAAACCAATCCTTTTTTTAAGCATTAGTTAACTTAGATCTTTCTTAACTACGTAAAGCCTAAGACAAGGTTAGTGCAAACAGGTGTAACACCCATTTTCACTAATCTTGTCTTAAGCTTTCCGTAGTTAATAAATAACTAAGCTAAACAGAGCTTTAAAAAGTAATTGGTTTGCACTAACAGTTTTCAGTCTTGTAACTATTATATTTATATTTGGGTGTTTTCAGTTTACAAAAAATAGTCAATTGCAGTTGTTTTGTAACAAAAATACGTCAACTTTCACTTCCCATTCGGCATGTATCGGGTGGTAGTTACCGGCGGTCGCGGGGGGAGGGTATCAGCGACGCAGCATCCCCGTCGTCATGGCAACGCGATAAAACCTCGCCTTTTCATAGCCCTCACTCGGCGCAGTATATGCTAGCTTAGCAAATAATTTCGATAATGGTGTGAATTTGTGGTAACATTTTTAGTTTATAAATTAGTATCTCAGGAAATAAAATAACCGAAAAATTGGAAAAAATGAAAAATTAAACACCATTTGAACATTTTATCCGAAAATTAAAATATTTGCACTAACACACATAACAACCGCGAACATCTAATAATGTTCAGAATGTTCATAATAAAAATATTTGTTATAAAAGGGTGGGAATTGGTTTCTACCTCTTCTGATATCTAATATCGTTCGTTAACAGCTCATATAAGTCCCCACCGAGGGGCTCGAGCCTACCCAATATCTAATATAGAACCTCATAATTACAGGATACGGGAAAACGAGTTCACTATTTATGTAATGTAAAAAAAAGCTATCAATATCTCTAGGTACGCAGCTCAAAAATATTATATATTATTCTGTAGTTTTACCTTGTACTGCATCTGGTACTCTTTCAAATCTTAAAGCGCTTGTGCTCTCGGCGCGGAGTAGTTTCCAATTGACAATATACCTACTGGTAGTGACTGGGGCAATCGCCCGCCGCGCCGCTGTAAGCGTCTTTTCAAAACATACCCCTATACATGTCGCAGCCCTATCGTTGCACCCGTCTGATCATTATTTGTCTAAACAACTTTTGCCGACTCATAGTTGTAAACAAGCTTTTCAAGTTCAAGTTTATAACTATTAAGCGGCCGCAGTTAAGTCACATAATTATATGACTAAATTCGCAGTATAATACCATTAAATTAAAAAAGCTAATAATTCCCGCCACAAAACCTTTACTTGATCCTTTCAACAACTAAAAATGAGCTGATAATCTTCAAACGGCTCATTTTCTTAGTTCATAACACTCTCGATTGTGACACCTTGCAAACAAAAAAACTAGATCAAACGATGCCAAAAACAGACAGACAGGCACGCACGAAATTTATAACACTCCTCTTTTTCGTCGGGGGTTAATAAAATAGTTGTTGAAGCGACGCGACGTGAGAATTAACAGCTTGCTTAAAACTAAGAGTCGGCATAAAATCGTTTAGACAAGTAATTATCAGACGAAGACAAATATAGAAAACTGAGGTGTAAGAAAAACTAAAAAAACATGCTCGGTGCTCAGGCAATGGATGCATGCAGCTTTCCTAAATAAGGCTTTCGCGATGAAAAAAAGAAAAATTGGTTTTTCCCAAAAAATTATTAAACAATAACAGGTATTTACACTATAAATAGTTAAAATTTTCACCTTGTTTTAGTAGGTATAAGAAAATAGGAGTTTGTTTTATATTCCTATGTAAAGTTAGTTGATTGAAATTGTTTAAGTACCTAATCTTTTATTTACTCGACTACGACAAGACGAAAATATATAGGGTTATATGTAGTTATAAATTTCTTGGTTACACTTATGAAAAAAAAAGTAAAAGCTCTTTTTAATGTTAGTATTTTTTATCAGATGACGTCAGATGTTGGATTTGGTTAAAGTAATTGATTCATAATTCACGTATTTTTTCGTCCAAATCATTTTGTGATAACAACTTGTGGCAAGCTTTGTGAAATCACCTTTACGAGAACTGAACAATTCCTCGTATCGGACGAGTTTATCAGGCTCACTAACTGCTAAGGCAGCACCTACCAAATACTCGTAGTAGGAATATCTAGTCAGCCCGACCTCTTTCGGGCACAATCAACATACAAAGACAAGGGGCCACATTACGCGGGCATCACTTCATTGTGGGCACTGCTCTAATTGTAACTACACTCTGGGGCGCCATCAGCCGCTCAGCGCTCCGTCGGGTAGGCGTGGGCCACTAATCTTCGACCCCTACATACCGATACGGCCCTCTCCCACACCAAACAACTCTAGCCTTTCCACACACCACTATAAAGTCCACTTTCCAACATTAAAAATCCAATATCGAGGAGTATTTGCAAACGTAGCGAGGGGTTAACGCACACTATCAACTCATTAAATTGCATCGCCTTTTTAATGAGTCTGAAAGTGAACAAAGGATATTGAGCGCGATTACATTAAGTGGCAGTTGGAGGTAAGATTGTCTGTTTTAGTCGGTTTGTTTGGTTTGATAGTTCCGGGCCAATAGCTAGTAGTGCGGAAGTTCGAAGAATTTGATAGAATTAATAATAATAATAATAAATCCATTTATTTCAGGCAATATTTACATAAAGATGTTAATTATGTAAACAGAGGCCCATATTAAATTCAATTCAATTAAGATTTTGCTTTTAGTTGAACTTTACTATTGCACAATACGAAATAATTAGCATTGTAAAACAAAAATATTGTATTGAAATTGCTGTCGCATTAACATAAAACAATAGAAAAAAATAACAACAGAATAAACCATAATTTAAAGATTCATTTTAATTTATTTACCTACATTTTTGCACCTAAGAAAGGTTGATAATAGATTTTATTATTATATAGGTGCATGTACATGTGAGTTTTTTTTCTTACATGTTTTTGATTAATAATAAAACGTTAACTATAACGTTGAAAAGTTGTTGCTTACGTTTCAAACGTTATAGTTTACGTTTTTTCAATTAATTCATCATAGTTTACAAAATAAAGACTGAATTTGGAATTCCATATCTTTACGTATAAGTATTCCTCATTGTTCAAACCCCTCGAAGGTGACATATTGAAGCTGTTTATTAAACTTTGTAAACTTGTTTAAATGACAGTACTTCAGCTTTATAAAAGCATACTTAGTACGCCATGCAAACCTGAATAATAATTCGCCGCCAGCAAGTTCCTCGAAAGTAACATATTACAGAGTGCCCTCATATTTACCGGATGAATACGCTATAAAGTGATATCACGTGATCGTATTCGGCCGGGTAATAGTTATAAATTACCCGGGTAGTTTATAAAAGCCGGTTAACCCGAGGTAAGCGGACAAGGAGTATAATTTATTATTGGGAAATTCGCGGCCGCGTATTTTCATACACGCGCCACTGCGGATCATTTTATGCGGCGTGGTTATGTAGGGATATAATAGATCGCCCCCGTACAAAGGAGGTAATTATTGGGGCTTGTATGGGAAGGACCTTATTCCTAGATTAAAGAAGCATTATTGTCTGCAAGCGCAACGTATCCATTATCACCTAAAAATAATACATTGTGGTCTGTTATGTATTGATAAATATGATTAATGTATGTGTTACCGTTAATCTGCGTAAACCAGTTAGAGTGCAGATTATCTGGTTCAGTCAGTAAAGGTGGATTATATTGTATTCATATTCATTTATTTGCATTCAAACGGTAAGGAAAGGTCTTACAATAATTTTGAGACTTCAACCTCTGTTTCTTAGGGAAAGTTGTTTAGTTTAACGAGCATGAAGGTGACCATGATGTCATGTGAACCACTATGTTGGGGGTAAACAACCAGTTAAATTTCACGGTGTATTATTTCGGTAAACAATAATAATATGTATGTGGGGACACCTCACACACGGCCATCTGACCCCAAACTAGGCAGAGCCTGTACTATGGGTGTCAGACAGCTGATATACATACATATAAAATATACAACATCCATAAGTACCTTAAGTTTTTTTGGTACCTGATCTGTACAATAATTAGTAATTTCCATCCATATTATAAGTATATGGGTATGAAGTAAATAAAAATATCACAATAGATATCCCATATTTACAGTACAGAGGGTATGTTTGATCGAGAAATGCGAAATACAGTTGCAGCGGCCACTGAATCATCTCCGAGGGCGTCGTGAGTTATACAGTCCGGCGACAGACGTGCGCTCAAGTGTTACCTACATTATATTGGTATAAAATTTTTAAACACCGTGAATTCTTAAGTACTGTTAATTCACTTATTAAATAGTAGCTTTCCGCTGCGGCTCCGCCCGCGTTAACAGTTTTTCCCGTGGAAATGAGGCATTTTCCCGCGGTAAAAGGTAGTCTATGTTACTCAGGGTAGCTCTCGATAAAAAATATTTTTTACAATCCCAAGATTTTTGAAGTGGCTACAAATTACAGGGAAAAAATAAGGAGATAAAAATAATCTGTTTTTACTTAGAGTAGTTACTTACGAAACAAATATGGTTACATACAGTAAAACCCATGGCATAAGCGACGAATTATTGCTTTATGTATAATATGCATAGTTAATATAAAACTTATCACCGCAACTGTACAAGACGTTTTACATTCACGAGCCCTGCGGGGTATTTATCACTGAAAACTTTTAAGGTAAGCAAATTTTCCTAAGTTCGCCGATAAATATGATTTTGTTTTTATGCAGTATTTTTTGCAGATAGGAAAAATACGTAGGAATCCATTTTAATTTGTAGTAGAGAATAATAAGATAAGAGACCATCGCGTCGGTCGGTGGCATAGTGGCTAGGGCCGTTGACTTCCATTCGGAAGTTCGCGGGTTTAAGTCTCGGCACGTACCAATGTGTTTTCGATTTTCGAATTCATATTACGTTTATTCAAATTGCTTTCGGTGAAGTAATGCACACACACACACTTGCAAAGTAATTCAATGGTTGTGTGTGAAGTTGACCAACCCGCACTGGGCCAACATAGTCGATTAAGGTCCATTTACCCTGATTTTAGTATAAGTTCGAGCCCCTCGGTGGGGACAATTATCAATAACAGGTCAATCAAAGAATGGTAATGGTAAATCTAAGTATTTTTAGTCTCATCAAAATAAAAGCGAGAAGTGACTTGTTTTCTGTACGATAGAATACGAACACAAATTTATCAACGCAAAAAGATACAAATAACATAACAAACAATAACCAGAAAACAAAATTGTGAAATGTACGAAGCTTACAGTACGAATACCGAAAACCAAAACATAAACGTTATATCGGCGATCGCACCAAACTGCTCTATCAAAATATAACGACCGCGATAAAAACGATGGAAAGAAAGCAAACGTTTCCAGCGAATTTCCAAAGATCGTACAATATCCTACAATAACCTCCCGTCCTTTTCCCACTACAAGTAAATTGATATGCCTATCTCCGTTCGGTAGGAGTTGTTCGTTTTATAGGCGAGTCGATAATATTCGGACCGCTTGCAAGATATGAGTGTTAAATATTTTATGATGTCCGGCATGTTGGCCAAGTTCGCTAGTCTTCGCCACTTCTTGATGAATAAAAATTGTCCATGAGCAATGACAATTTTGTCACGCGTTTAAGATTTGTTAATGACATGTCACAATTCTTATTTCTATCCGGTCCGTATATCTTATACTCTTTTTATTATTTCAAATACACCTAATACTTTACTCTCTATTTTTACATTTTGATATAATAGATAGTCGAAAGTAGTCTCATCTATATTTTTTTTATAATTTATCGATTTGACTTTTAATTTCTAAACCAAACTTTTAATATATGTTCCAAAAATAATGAGAATCAGGCCCGATTAAATAGATCTACTTAATTACAGCTCAGTTTTTTGTCACGTTTTGCCTCTTACAAACTGTCTTGGTGTAATGTCATTAATCTTGAGAGGCTGGCAGCGCAGCAAACGACCTCCCGTTAAGACCCTCCATCTCTATGGGCTATGCCCCGTAATATGCTTGTAGGACTACACGTCGAATAACCAAACACACAAAAGCTGCAAGCTAAACACAACCTTCCACTAATTGACATTAGTTTCATTAACGCCCGTATACTGCACTCGCCTTACAGCGTTCTGGCCGAAAAATAAATAGAAAATAAGAAAATAAAGGAATCCCAGCGAGAAAAAAGTACGTAAGATGTATTTTTTCGCAGAGAAGCGTGTCGGTAGCATTGTTAAATATATCGTCCAATCAGTATCTCGGGAAACGAGGAGGAATTAGCGTTTCGAAGAGAGCGGAGCGACGAATCCTGGTCTACCCTTTTATGCGGGCGTAATAAAAAAAGAAATCTTATTTGAATTTGGAAGACGAATTAAAAAAGAAAATAAATTCTGCACTAATTTAAACGGAGCGAGTTTCGAGACGATTTTCGGGGATCGCGACGGCTTAATTAATGCATTACTGTTGAAAGTTAGGCTTCGTCTGTACTGTACGTACGTAGCTAGATGTATAAACGCCTTTCTAATTATAGACATTTGGCTATGTGTGCCTGTGTGGGTTAATGTAAAAGCTGGAGTAAAGCAACCATCGAATGTTTTATTTGTAGTACGTAAAAAAGGTTTCAACAGCATTTTATATGTCGCAAAAAACTAATCACAGATAAGACGACCCAGCCTCCATTGATCCTCGGCCATCGGAAAGGTTACGAGGGCACTTCGTCTTCATTCGGCAATCCCTTTAAGGAATCGTATCAGTTGTAATGAAAGCTAATTCTTTCATTAACTCTCCGTGACAATGGGAGAAATTGTAGGCAAACTAAAACAGACGCTGTTTTCTACTCTGATGATATCTATAGAGTTGTACTAGTACTAGATTTTCAATATGTCTATCTACTATGCACTGACTGTACTTAGTCAAATGTGTCTTACAAGATTTCGAACTTACAGAGGATGAACAAAGATGATTACTTTTTTACCATCTAAAGCCCCGACCCAAATTGTACTATCGGAACTTGGTCTACGTTCCGTGTGGTTCAATGAAGGTTTAAATTAAAATAATCTTATGACTTAATGATGCATACTTACCATTTTCCATCGTTCTTAATTTTCTTATTTAAAGAATTATTTGGAATTTTTTGGATAGTTCGTTTTTTTGACGTCGTCTTATTTAACCGATACAAATATGGAAGTTTGTATAATAACAATACGGCGAAATTATATAAAGGAAATCAAGTGTTTTCTGTTATGGTTTGGTATCCTTAATATTAAATACATTATAATAACGTAAACAAAGCAGCTGCAACAGGACATCCCATTTATCAAAAAATATAAATCGAAATCGGATCAGACAAGGCGTTAATGGGAGCTCAATGCAATTTAAGCTCCCCACATCCAGAATAAACGAATTTCTCGATGGAACTTGATACAGGGAAGTATTCTAAAATGCACATCTCTTGATTTTGTTCTCATTTGATTCAAATTTGAATCAAGTCAAAAAAGGAGTTACATGATTATCTAATTGATTTTTTCTCATAACCTAATAATAGTTCTTTTTTCGGTCAATATAGCTATCGAAATGTAGAATAATTTCTTCTGTAAGGAAGAGTCACATATAGCGATGCCACTTTAAATAATATTATAAGAAGGTTTTTGGTCGACTTCATGCTTGTTCATTATATGTTTTTTTTTTTATTGACACAAGTCTAGCTAGGCTATAACTAAAATAAATTTCAAATATTTACAGTGCAGTGTTATGACCTTATTCATTTTAAATAATGCAAGGTCACATAGTTCATTTACTATAACAGTTTTCCAAAAAGCTTATCTGATATCTGAGACGGATCCATTACTGCACCCCAAGGCAGTAGAAAGTATTGAAACTAGCAATATAAAGTGAAAATTGGATTTGCAACTGACAATCGGAGACGCTTCCATCAAAGGCACCCTCTTCGACATGTTTGCCGAAATACACTTTAAAAGCACTTTCTATTTTTATACACGCATCTATAACATAGACGTATACATTAGTCAAAGCGAATGTAAGTAATCGCTATAATTCTTTATTTACCATGTATTCTCTGTGTTCATATGTTTTTCAAAATACAAAGATGTGTGAAAACACAAAGGCGATACATAAGGCTGAAAAGCCTTATGTATCGCCTTTAAGTTCCAGTTTAGCTATTCAAATTTTTATTTACACATTTTTAAAACTTTCGGACTCAGCCTTGAAGCCAAGATGGACTTGAGAATCTTGAGACGGTCTTTCAACAGAACTTGCAAATACAAACAAACAGAGAACAAGCTCTCCGTAATGCAATTTACAAAGCAGGCAATCACTAGCTAGCCACATTGTTGTGCAGTCTCTATCAAAGAGCAAAGGAAGGAGCTGAGCGTTCCTTAATAATTAATTGGCGCTTAAACGTGCTGACGTCTCGGTGCCGCAGGGGGGACTAACAGCTCCTATGCATGTACGCTGAGAGGTTTGGTGCCTTGCTTGAAATAGCAATTAAAATCCCGTTTGATTTCACGGTCTCTCTTTTGGTCTTGGTGTGAAGTAGATAAGTATACTTTATTCAAAATTTTATTTGTACAATCTGGTAATCAGTTTAATTACGACATGACTGTGGAACTAGAATCTAATCTGCGAAATTTTGTAAATATAATTGGAATATAAGGCAAAACCTACGTCCTTCGTACTGCAATATTTAAAAGAAAACGTTCATTTATTTGCTAAATTAATTCGCTTTTGTTGGAGAATCAAAAGATGAAAATACAAAATAAATTACTTTTAAATCCAGCTTGATTCCAGTTAACGGTGATTCACTGAAATGAAGAGGATTGAGGACCATCAATCAAGCAAAAAGGCGATTACATTCAAATCTAGATAACTAATTGAATGGCCACTCGTATAAATGAAAAGTAATTGGTATTTTGCTTTTTCTGTCGCAAAGCTACATTTGGTGATGATTGCCGTAATTGAATATAGTGACATGGATGTAGAAAATAAGAACATATTAAAATCGTATCTGGGAAAGAACACAGAATATAATTGTTCCATATTTATGAATGATAAAAAGCCAGGTTCAGTCGTTTAAAAATATGAATCTATTAGATAACATAAACATCCAATACATTAAACCTATTTAAATAATGGTTAAATAAGTCTCTTAAATTTAGTAATGAAAAAAAAACTCATTATACATTTTACCAATGTGTGAATATTATTAAAAGAACCATTTGAATAATTGTTACTAGTGCAATGTGCCATATCTGAATATGCTCTTATTTTGACGTTCCAGCTCGAACAATTTGCCTGCTATCTGACTCTAACGCACGCGATGTCCTCATAAAAGCAACAATTAACATTAGTTTGTTTTACTACGAAGCTAAAGGTGTGTTTGTCTTCAAAGGAGACGTCACGCATGAATTAAAATTTAATGGTCACCTAAATAACTAAACCATTACGATCCATTTTGAAGAATGGAGAAGTATAAATCAAGGATGTGTGAAACCGCTAAAGAGTAATAAAATTTGAAGTGACTTCTGATAAAAGAAAATAAAAAGCATAGTTTCCTCAAATTGACATAACTTATAAATATGTAAAACAACGAAAACCTTAATCAATATTACAACTTAGCTATACCTACTTAAGTACAAATGTAAAATAAATACTAAAGCCCAAGCCAGTAAAAAATCGAAATCACAAATTCCCAATCTGGAAGACAGAAATTACAAAGAAGATTTCCCAATATTATTTAAGCCTCACCAATATGGCGGTATTACAGTTGAATTTTCAACAAATGGAAGCAAAGAGGGGATGATAAAACCCAGTCACTAATTAAATGGCCCCGAGACGTCCTCTTCTTAATAGATTTGTCGCTAATTTGAAGTAATTTTGTCAGGCTCTGCGCAGTATCAAACGTCGAATTAGAATTAATTTGAAAATATTTTTAGATTTCACTTAATGACCTTATCCTTTTTAAAGGCAATACAACAGATAAACATTTAAAGAGCCTCATTGAACATGAAAACTTACTATAAAAAAATTACTCTGTAGAATAAAAAGTAATTTATTACTATTTTAACAGATGTCGTCTGTGAATATTATTGAGCTTGGGCAAGGACTTGAACCCGCATCTCCTTGTCTATCGATACCATACAGGCGCACTACCAATTGTACCACCAAGTCTCCGATGCAGGTTTAAGTCCCTGCCTAAGGCTCAATAAAATTCATTTTCGCTTCGATAGTAAGCGATAGTGACTTATTTGTTACGTTTTTTAAAAAAATGTTTGCTTGTTAATTTTTTTAATTAACCTAACCTAAACAATCATAAATGGTGTTATCTAGCAGGAATAATTAGAAGTTCTTCAAAAGTAAAAGCTTCCTTTCAAACATTTTTGATATTACTCAATTAATATTATTTTTGCCATTTTGAAATTTTGATATGCTATGTATGCTGAATTTGTAAAGAACCTTCATGAAATATTAAATAGTTCTAGTGCGGTTTATCAAAAATATTCCAGTCAAAAGCAAAATGGCTCCATAGATTAGAACCAGCATCGGGATCAGAGTAGTTGCAATTCATCATTATTATTCCAGACAATTTATCAAGCGGTTGGATCGCCCGACTGGGTAGCACATTCTAACGAGATGGTGAATTTTCACCGAATAATTCGAGAGCCGACGAATCACGTATTGGAATCGGAGATGAGGTCGAAATTGAGATAGAATAGCGGAACAGTTTATAAAAGGAGGCATTAAAGAAGAGTTTGAAAAGTATTCATAAATTAATTATTAGAAAGAAACCAATTTTAGTTTCTTTTAATTTTTATTGTACACTTAATTTGGCTTAGATCCAAACTTCGAAAATGGCCATTACAGCGGAAACCGCGCGTGGCATTTTGCAATGTCACCCGAGCGCAAGCAATCGAAGGGTGCGATTACCCGAGCTTATTACCGAGTCTTCATCATATTTCAATTTACGATCGCGGCCGTCACCCGGACTTATCGAGTAGAAAAATCAGAGGGCAATCCGGGAGCAAACGAACACCCTGGTATAAATCACAAATGAGACGTCTCATTACTGCTTGATTTATTCAACTGAACCGCTATGCCAGTAAATGGATATTTAGACAGTCAATTCATACGAGAAAATTAAAACTAAAAGTGCAAAAGAAAAGATAAATATTCATAACCGCCAAAACTCGGTACCATTACATAGGAATTTTAAGCCGAACAGTGGCAAGCATTAGATAAGTCGGCGGGTAAGAAAATGCTTGGTTGGAGGGAATAAGAAAATGGTCCTAGTTGTTAAGTCTTGCACAGTTTCTGTCGCTATCTCGTGGATAAGAAGCCTAATCACCGCCGTCGTGTCTGTATCGGGACCGGCGAAGCGCGCGGGTGTCCCCCAGGGTACGCTTTTGGGACCAGTTTTCTTTTTTGGTTTACATTACACTGTAAGTGTGCCGAATTCTTTTGTTGCGCCTCACTTTTTGTGCAGATTAGCGTGTTTGTGTTGTGTTCAAGGTTGAAAGTTTTGTCAGTTCCTAATAAATATTTTGAAAGGTACCTACATGTAAGATGTCAAAAATATATTAGTGATATTAGAATACAATAATTCAGAAATTGCAATTGCAGAAAGTTAAACAAAAGCTCAAATGTTCTAGAGCTGCAAAGCTATTTAATAAAGAGACTTATGAAGTTATCGAAACTTGGCCGTTGGAAGTGCAAACCGAGCCGTTCCGAGGTCGCGCACCAACTAACTTGTAGTTACAAACTATTTGTAATACAAATTTATTGCCTAACGTTAACACATGCTTTCTGCACTTGATAAACATTATGGAAACTTAAAATAAAATTTATTTACTTTATTATTTTTAATTATCAACACTCACTTGACCGACTGAAGAAAAAGGAAAGATAATCCCAAAAACCATTTTAAATCTGCACTTCCTAACACTAAATTGAGCTACACACACAAAAATGTAATAGAGAAATCACCCGCTCAGAAAGGAATTTATTTGGCGAAAAGAAGAGAGAGGAAACGGCTCCGCAGCGTATCTAATGAGATAATATAATAGCCGTGATTCTCTCGTACATACCACCGTTTGCAGAACCGAAAATTAGTGGAAATCACCAGAGAACTGCAGCCAGAAGAGACTCCCCGTTAGAACCAAGTATTTGATTAATTTTATAAAAGAACTCCGTAACCATTCTTTTGTTTACTAAATTCACTGTTGTCTATTTTTTTTTCAATCGGTAGAAACTTTCCAGCACAAGAGGGTCATACCGAATTGGGAATCGATTTTGTCACACCCAAAATGGGGTGTAAAAATCTCATTGTAATAAAGATGTTAACCATATGTTGACTGAGTCAGTATACTATATTCAACTTCCTTAGATCTTATTTGTGCTCTTTTATTGTAAAAATTTAACTATTATTATACTTTTATTTTAATCAGTTATAAATGAATGCGTGAAAAATTTCCTTACCGCGTCGTAGTTGTATTGTAACGCAAAATATAATACGTCATTACGTATAATTAACAATTCTTGAAGCATTGAATATAAAATAATAGAGTGAAAATTTTGCTTTAAAATTTTTAATAAACAAACACATAATAAGAAACCAAATTCCCAAAAATATGTTACTTAGTAAAGTAACATTATTACGTCTGATTAGTACTTCGGTTTAGTATTATTATGACATTACCCCTCAACATTAGTCCATGCGCGATATTACCAATAAACATACCCTACGACATTAAAAACAGATTCAGTTTAATCCTTTAATAGCTATTCCAGTCACAATATGTTCATTCAAATCCATGGGATTTAACCCTACAGAGTTACACCCGCGACAAAACATCTTAATCAATACGGTTCATAAAATTCTTAAGTGATTGCATTAGGGGACCCGATAGCGTGGGTACGAATTTATTTCCAAAGTCCATCTGGGTAAGTACCTGCACTGTAATGGTGGTTCAATATGAAGGGGTGTCTTGAGCAATCAACCAAAATTGATCAGTGCCTTGTTTTATTGGTATGGACACCACTGAATGATAAAAAACGATTTAAAAATTTGGAAAGTTGCACGTTTTTCGAAAGAATAATGATGAAGTTTAAATTGAAAGTTTAATTAACGAAATACATAGATCTGTATCTTGTTTTAGATGCGTAACCAAACACTTTCGAAGTTTGGGGTCCCTGTAAGCTTTCCAAAACTCTGCTCACCTTGTTAGAGAAATAGACGTAATGTGATTATGAAAAACTAAAGAAAGACAGAACATGCAAGCGAAATGGTCTAAAAAGTCAAGTTGCAAGGCATTAAAAGAAATTTGAATTTCCATGACTGAATACAGCATCGCATAAGTTAATAGTAGTAGCGGGCGGCACGAGCGGGCAGGCGGGCACAGATAATGAAATTGTGTACAGGAGCGCAACGAGCCGCGAGCGTGTCTCGGGCAAAAATCCACTTAACAAATTGCTGCTGATTCGAAGGGTTCTGGATTGTTGCCTGCTTTTACCGGCACGTCAATTATTCCTGTTATCGATACTTGAACGCTTTTGACCGTTGTTGCAAGTTGTTTTGTTTTATCGATGCGTTTAGTGATACCTTCGATCAGAAATCAAGTCATAGGGAAATTCGTTGGCTATATTTCTGTTTTTCACATAACGCTTTCTGATTTCGAGTCATCATTTAACTTGGATTTAGGTATCTATCATAATATCGTTTCTACTAACCTTTTAATATTTGGTACAGAATCATATTAATATTATGTATTATGTGGTGTGGGATCATAATATAGATATACTACAATACAAATAAAAGACAACGACATCGTTGGACCTATCCCAACAACACACTGCCCAGCGCTTAAAATAATGAAAACATCAAAAAGTATCATTTCCAGTGACACTGCACAAAAAATAAAAATGGAAGAGGCAAACTGCAAAAAACAAGCGGTAATGAATTCAGCGTCGGGCGTTTCGCACGCAATTGCACAATTTCAATTATCGCATTAGTTCGCTACGTGGGCGCGGCTGCAAAATGCCCTGATGGATTACAACACCGACGTACTGTAAGCTAGTATGATATTCTGTATTCACCATTAGGTTTTCAAAAATGAGCTAGATCTAGAATAATTAAAAACAAAATTTCAATATTTGCTATCGGTACAGGCATATTTATTTGATATAGGTAGGTAAATTATCATTAAAGTTTTTGTTACAATACAAAAAAATCTAGCAATCCTATAATTACTTATCCAAAGTTAAAAGTACGGGTTATAGATTTAACAGCCTATCTAAAGGCCATAGCTGAATAAGGGAACAACATCTGCCCTTGAGGTATTTTGACTTGTTTTTTTTTATATTATAGTTGTGAGTACTCTATTTAAAAAAAATCAAGTCAATATACCTCAAGGGCAGATGTTGTTCTCTTATTCAGCTACGGCCTTTGTTTTTTTAACAAACACTTTTCACTAAAATAACCAATCCTATAAATCATCGCAGTCATAAATATTCATTGAAAATTTTTATTCAAAATTTTCCACAATGGCACCTAATAATGGATTCACACTCGACGAAGTTTAATTTACATCAAACGGCGAAAAATCACAAGTTTATTCGTGGGTTAGGAAATTCGCCGGTCAACTTCATGCCCCGGCGAAATGCAAAGGAAAGTTCGCCCACAAAGGCCGATGCTGAAATTTTGTTTCCAAGGTAGAAAAAATTTGAATCGAACGGAATTACAAAACCGGCTCTATGTAGGGCTGCACTTGTAATGTTCTTGTCTTTCGTGATTCAAAGTAAGTAAAATCAAGAGATGTATCTGGTTAATAAATAAAATGTAAAGTTTCTTTTATTAATTAAAAGTAAACATTTCAAATTTTTAATTCAAAATCCAACTTAACACGATAATGTGTTGATCAATTTCATCAATATGAATTAATAAATACTTAACTGCGAATTTTTAAATCGCATTGTGTCTACTTTTCAATTTTCCACAAGGAACAAAAACATCTTAATAAGATTTACGAAAAACTTTTCCACACCTACATATTTTTTTAAATTTTGTTGATTTATCCAACCCTAAATTTCAAATATCGAACGACGTTTCAAACGGGAGACGCCTATCTCTATTGAATTCCCGAAAAAGGACCGAAATAAAAGCATCGAGCAACCCCTCGACGGTGGTGGAATAGTGCCCATACAGTCTTCCATTGAAATTTCGATATTTGTCAGCCTGATTAGCTGAGCTCCTCCCTACAGTCATCCACGTCGATGAATAGCCCAGCGTGAGACAAATTCTGGCAATTTTCGTTCGGTTTTTGTTTTTTCCGAAATCGATAGGTGTTGTTGCTGCATCCGTTTGATTTGAAGTCAAATTGGCTGCGATTGAAGTTTGGAGGTTTTTCATTAGAGTATTCTTCAAAAGAGTATTATTCATTTCGGTCTAATTATGATGGCATCCAATTTTTAGGTCACAGCAACAAACATCAAGGAATAAGCGTGATTAGGAAACAGTTTTTTTGTTGTGTGATGTGAATTTTCTTTTTCACCTTTGTTCATGCAAACAATCAACTAATTCCGAATTCTAAAATCAAATGTGGCTTCACGACTGCAACTTAGTTCAAAACAAAAAGCTGAATGCGAACGAAACCTTCAAAACTTCGTGTATCGTGGAAATGCATTACAGAAAAGTTTTGTGATTGCCGTCATTTCGGCCTGATGAATGAATCGTTGCGAATGGAGAAAAGAGAGACTCTAACTTTTTGTATGATTTGGCAACTCAGCATTTGCTTTTGTCTATAGTCTAATCGTAATTTATCGTTTTTATAAATTTTATTAGCAGTGTGAGTACAATGTACACTACATTGTGTGTGTATGTATGTGGGTCGGTCTCACAATTGGTAGAGTTTCTGTTTTTCCCCAGATAGCCAAGGTTTGAGTCCCTGCCAGAGCTCAAAGTTTTTAATTTTTACTTAGATTTATGAGATAAATACGCTATCTGTAGAAAAAGCAATTAAACAATGACACTGTGTTATAAATCCATAGATGTTTTATTGATCACTTACCGATCTATGATTACTGGATCTGAAGGCGTTTCATTTCTATTTCCACAACTTTTCTTGTCACAGCACCGACTGTAAAAAAAGAAAAACATTAGAATAACATTAATAAAAATGCAAAACATTAGGCTAAAACTATATGGTCTATTTCATATGAATCTGGACAAAAGTTCACTAACCTCTTTCTAAAAGTTATTAAAAATAATGTGACGCCAAAATGTCTGGCAGGGTCACACTCACACGCTCATCACGCTTTCTACTACGGTATGTCTAATTACATATTTTGCGATAATTTCTTATAGTTTTATCGTATCGTTTGAAAAAAAAATGTGTGCATTGTATGAAAGCATCAATGACTTTTTGTCCAGATTAATATGAAACAAACCATAGACATTTTTACAACGAAAGGTAATCAAACAGTCTAACAGCAATAATAACGGAAGTCGTATCCACACTTGGTAAACAGCGGGAGTTACACGCGCCCTATAGGGGTTTCTTGGCGCAAAGGGCAAAGACATCGAAAGGACAGACTCCCTAGAGACTCCTCCCCTGAAGACGCCAGACAAAGACGCACATACCCAGACAATAGAGACGGAAACACTGCGTCTGAGGTGGAATAAAATTTTAATTGTTCACACAGACGCAACTAGTTCTAAGGCACCGACACATGTGTACGGATATTGCGGCGAGACTGAAGGAAAAACCACCCCAAAACAAACGTTTAAATTAATAAGGACGTTCACTTGCGCGTTCTGGTGCTGCTCGAGTTTTGTAATTACTGACTCGAAGACTCGGGAGTCGGGAGTCGGGAGTCGGGACGACTCGGGATGGGTTTATGCGAACGCGTTCGTGTTTACGGAAATGGAACAGCGGTCATAAACATTAAACAATTTGTTCTGTTGAATTTATCACTTGTTTAACTATATAAAATAAATATATAAACAATTTTTACATTTTCGCGGTTGTTAATTGCACTAACACATTTTCACGGGTTTTCTCCACGATTTAGCTAATATATACCTAAAGTTTTAAAGTCTGTGCGGACGATATTATGAAATCCGACTATTTGAAAAAAGAGTCTCTATTAAAACAAATGTATAGTGATATTTTAGTGCATGGATGGTTGCTAACTTCACCAGTCAATATATTTTTATGGTAAGAAAAAATTACAATGCATCATGGGGTGCGTCTTGGCTAAAGCATAACCAATGATGATCTTTAATTCTTCACATAATAGTGTGCTACTATCCTAAAGAAATTGAACGAACCATGACAAGCAGAAATACACAGAAGTCAAAATTATGACAAATGATACTAAAGACACTTCTTCGAAAAATGGCTGCTGCGTGTAACGAACAATGACATGTTGAGATTTTAAGAAAAATCGTGTTTTCTATAACTTGCTGTCAAACAAGCTTAGGGCCCGTGTGATGGGATGCTGTCACTTCTGGTTTTATCTTTGATCGTAAATTGTATTTAAGTTATCTATGTTACAAAGTAGGTATCTTTTCGTGGTAAGAGAAATCTAAGCATGTTGAATTAGATAGATCACAGGAAACCGTTACGTCACGATTTTTGCTACGAGTTTCCATAAATTTGTAATTGTTAAAAATTATCCTAGACATTGTTACATTATTTCGTATGGTTTATTTACCTACATAGTTAATAAGTTTTTACTCTAGCACTTATTTCAAAAACAATAAAGCACTTAACCCATTTCTATACCTACTTCATAAAAGAATTAGAAAAGCAATATCTCTTAAAAACACAATTACTTTGAAACATACCTGCACATGACTTCGTGTGTGAGCAAAACCCTGCACATTTCAGGATTCTTATCTTGGCCCTCGTATACAATCGGCTGAAACAATAACTGTCATTACTTCAATGTTTCTACAAGCTCCTCACATAAATTCATTTTTAGAATTTCAAAATCTAATATTAGATAAATATTCAATTCATGGTCCTAATCGGTAGGTTGAAAGATCGTATTTCGCAAGTCGAAGTTTACAGATTGACAAATCAGCGTAACATTCCATATCTTCATCATCATCATCTCAGCCGAAAGACACCTACTATCTTCCACTGTCGTTGTTCCATATCTTAAGTTTCAAAAATATACATTCAGTTATTTGATGTTTAATAGTAGATACAGTGATGTTCAATTTAGTCAATTAGTCTCGCTATTCCAGATAAAAATGGTCACTAATTAAAACTCTGTATAAAAATCGCATTAATTAAAATATTGGACGCCAGATAAGATAACCCTGTCGGTCTTTATCGAAATATTTTTTGCTAATTTATGCACCCTTTCTCTAATCTATTCTATTATCTAGACCACATTTTCTGTACTTGATACAAAAGCATAGCATTTTCTGCGTCATTTGTTTGGCTTAGTCTTATTAATCTGTTTTGTTATTTTCAGAAACTACACTCTGATGTTCATCATCATCATCATCATTTTAGCCGAAAAAAGTCCACTGCTGGATAAAGGCACTCTGATGTTAACTAAAGTTAATTCTGATGAAAGTTTAAAATATACATGCATTGAAAACAGCAGTTTTTCTTCTTCAGTCGTGTCAATGGAAATGTTTAGATCTGGGTTGCGCAAGGCGGCAATACCTGAAACGCTTTTTTGAAGACGTGGGGTGGGCAATAGTTTGTGATTAGTTTAGTTCTAGTAGTTTTCGCAGTATAATAGCAATTGGCTGTAACTTCCTTGTCACGTAATCTAAAAAAGTATTCTTTTTCTTATTTTTGAAATACCTTCTTACTTTATTTTTATATTATTTTCCTAATATTGCTCTTCCTCTCAATCACTCAGTATTTTGTTTCGTACTAAGCGCCCCGCGCGTGCCACTGCGTTTATCTATTAATATCTAATTACTGGTGCCCCTACATACAAGTCGAAGGGAGAGCTAATCCTGATGCACGCACCTCTTATAATGCCAAATGTGCATCCAACTATGGGGTTGCAGTTTTTAAAAACTGTAGCGAGATACTTTTGTTTCTAATCTTAGAGTAGGTTTTGTTTGATGAAGAGTTACTTTATATTAGGCTAAAGAACTATCAAATCAAAATTAGCAAATCAATTTTATAAAAAAAAATCTACTGCCAAAAAGGTATTGATATAATTTTCGCTTTGGAATTTTATTTCTATTACAGCGAAGAAATCATTTTGAAATTAGTGAAAAAAGGATTGGTTGGTACCAATTCTAAACAAAACAAAAATATAGAAAATCACAATAAAACATTTCAAAATTAATTATACAGACATTTTGATAAATATCAGTTTTGTCCCAATCTCCATTAGTTAACTGTGACTTACACACTAAGCCGAAAGGGCATATTTTTTCACCCTAAACAAAATATTTAATTGAATATGAAATAGCCAGGAATTATCATCTTTTGTACAAGGATTTTGAGGGATTCCATAAACGGAGGGTGTTTTGTTGGAGGTGTTCAAGGGATATTATAGGACGAGTACTAAGCTACATGGCTTAAGTAGAGATTTTTGTATGTTTTTGTATCAGGTGCATGGTAGAGCGCAAGATTATACGCGTTAAGACACCCTTACCGTTTACCAATTGGGCTATTTTGCACGAAAATTTAAACAAAAGTTCACAAGAACCCAACTTTTAAAATTCTTATAACGCGACTACGAAAAAGTCAAAAGGACAGGTTTTGATTTTAGTCGTCTATGTATGACACATTCTTCTAATAATATGTGATACGAGTATTGTACGTAAAATGGTGTTCGTTTGTTTGCCCCTGTGGCATTCTAGGGTATTACTACAAAGAAGTTAAACGTTAATCGCTTATCTAAAAATTAACTTGTCTCGGAAACCAAAAAAATAACTTCTCCGTACAAATAGTCCGATTAAAATGTAATTTTTTAATAAGAGTGTCGAATCTTTTGCCGTTTCCGAGAAAAGTTATTTTGGGAAAGTTGGTTTAAATGTCCTTTCAGTATTTACTAAGTCTTTACTTATGCCCTGTACAGTACCTTTTTTTAAGCCTGAACTTGCAATACTATGTTCACATCCGGTTGGTTTGGACTGAATATCAGATAGTTCTGACCAAACTACGACCTAATACTAACTACACATTTTTCAAGTCCGTCTGATAATACCCGGCGACTCGAGTCTAGTCCCAGACTCCCAGAGCAGCTGGGACGAGTCCCGCAGGGCTGGAGGGAACGCTCCCGGAGGAACGGAAGCCTGACCTTGCGGCTTCCCCGTCTCGCAGGGGATTCAATCTCTTGGGAATTGGTGAGGGGATAAAAAAATGTGGTTTTCATAGTTTGGCTAATTACTCTCGTTATAAAGAAAAAAAAAATAAGTCTCTTTGCTCCAATGCACACTGATACACAGGCGAAAGCGCTGTGACGCGAAATGGAACCGCTGCATTGCTGCTTATGAAGATATTGGCAACTACGTTTCTATAAAGTTTAGTGAGACTACTAGTGGTGTCTGTATGAAAAGAGCCTTTATGTGTGTGTAGTTTTGTACAGACCTTATATAAGTAGGTACTACAAAGCGAATAGTGAATACTTTGGAGAGCAACGTTTTTGACATTTCAAACTCTACATTTTTCACAGTCATTTTTCATTGCTGGTCAAACGGTATGAAAAGCAATTTCACAAAATAAATAGTCAGGTTAAGAATAAGTGTTTGGGAGCCAAAATAGTTTTGAAAAACTAGCGGAACTCGCAAAGAATAAAAATAAGAGGGGCGACATAAAGCGGTGGCGGTAAGAAGTTGGTGATTTATGCGATGTCGCGACAACTGGCGGTGCGACGTAGCTCGCCCCGCTTCTCGCCTATTGCGTAGATAGTACAGTATCATTGTGCCACTACTGCAGCAAAATTGGCACATTTACAAAAATAAAACACAGGCTGGCGAGAACATTCAAAAATTTCAAATATAGCTTCTAATTTTAAACCCTACTCTCTTACCTATGATATCATTGTCTTCGATATCACTAGCCGTTTCGTAGCCATTCAAGATAGCTACTATACTGTATACGGTAATAAAGGTAGTTACTATACTCACATGTCGTAGGACTAGTGAAAACATGTATGTATAGGTTAAAAGTACTATACAAAATACGTAACCTGATCAATGAGAAATCACGAATAACACTGTGTGAATCTCTAGTACTGTCGAGATTGAATTACGGAGACATAGTTATGGGACCTCGTCTACTATCAAAGTCAAAGCGTTTAATACAGCGCGTTCAGAACGCCTGCAGTAGGTTTTGTTTCACAATCCCACCGCGTAGTCATATTTCCCCTTACTTAAATGCGGCCAATATGTTAAATATGGAATCACGTCGGAGACTTCACCTTACATGTCTTGTGTTTAGTATTATGAAACACGAAAATCCAGAGTACTTATTTCACAAATTGAAACCTTCGCCACTCGTAGCCAGATACGGGACAAGAACTGCGCGTGCTCCACTTGCGACTAGCCTGCATCGAACTGTGGCATTTCGCGGCAGTTTCCGCTTCCAGGCTACGAAATGCTGGAACGACTTGCCGCCGCCGATGAGGGCATTAAACACTTTAGTTACCTTTAAAAAACATTTTAAGCTTTATTTGATTGATTTACAAAAAAGTACAACATAACTGGAGCTGAAACTGTTTAGTGTTTGCGGCATGGCTAAATTTTATTTTGGTTTATTTAATTTTTATTTTGTTTTATTGATTGCATTTATTTTACTTTGTTTTACCGATTAATTTTATTATACCACTACACAACACATCAGTACACGGATCACGTAACATAATTTAATGACACTGCACACATTACTTTTTTGCTATTTACTATTATTCAAGATAATCTGCCTGTATAAGCTCTTCATGCGTAAGTGGCACAAAAATGCTGAGAACGTTTAGATTCCTCTTACTTTAAAAAACGTTTTCTAAGTACCCGCGTTCATCTCCTGGGTGAGGGCTGAAAATCAGTGTTGCCTCCTGGGCAAGTATATCGCTGAGCCTTGACCCTTCTGCATTGCAGCGCACACATGTGCATGTCTGTTCATATGTTCGTTATATGTAATTTCTTTGCTTGTTTTCGTTTTTTTATTTTGTGACATGTCCATGTGTGTTTTGTGTAATGCAATAAACGTTTTACTTACTTACTTACTTACTTACTATACTAAGTAATATCTCAATGAATGTTCGTAAATTGAAAACAATAAAAACCAGAGACTAATTTTACAATAATCTTAGTCGTCGTCATCGTTAACTGTCCCCAGCGCGGGCCTCTAGCCAATCCAGAGTCAGGGTCTGACGGTCTGCGGGACGGAATCCGAGTTTATAAGCAGCCTGTAACATAGACTGCGCAGGCGTTCTATTGGACTGACAGCATATGAACTCGGATTCTATGGGGTAGAGCCATCCGCTCGCCCGCAATTCTTGATTCGTCAAACTTTTTCTACACGGTGCAAAAATATATTTTTTTATCTTGGATACCATTCCGCAGCCCGCTTTTTCCCGCGACTCTGGGTACGCGACTTTAGGGATCTTAGTAATACTGGATATATATTTATTTCTAATTCATAAAAGAATATACTTTATTGTACATACAGGAAACTGAACACGAAAGTTACTGTTCAAACTAATATCGCATCGCCTATTTAAATTTTAAGAGTTTTTTCTTCATTATTGCGAGACGAGAGCCAGCCTTGGTTTGAGCAAAACTTTGTAACTTCATAAAAATTTGACGTCGAAAAGTGATTTGTAAAATCTTACTTCGAATAAAAACCTTTTTGATTTGATTTGACCTTATTGCTGCAATACAAAGCAATTCCTTCCAATCAACTTGCCCTAGTTCTAGTTCTTTATGGATTGATTTCGTACTAAAGAATATTATAAATACCATATACCTACATAGTATCCCAGCACTTAATTCGAATCTTTCTAATACCCTAACATGGCTTCCGAAAGTCATTTTCCTAACAAAAGAGGGTCAAATTAATATGTTGTTTGAACATAGTTAAGTAAACATAATCAGTTGGCCACGTGGCGAGCGCGCGCCTTCCCATTCATGCGCTTCTGTACTCTATGGGATTTGCCCGAATCTCATTCGGTGAACCGTGGCTGCGTATCTTAAGACCATGTTCAAACAAGGGGCCCAAATTTATGTTTCAGATATTGATATGATAGTTATTGAGTGTGGGAATCTAGGTGTTGACGGATGCTAAACGGTTTATAAAAATGTTATCATAATGCTTTTTTTACACGCTAACATATTTCTTTTTAAATAATAGAGTATTTAATTGGACTAGAAATTTTTAAAAATACGCGGGGCCGAAACCATTCCTATCGAAGTTTTATCCTGTATTAAATCATCTTTTAGAAAAAAATACATAAAACAAGATTTTTTTTAAATTAATATTTTAAGTATTATATAACCATCACCTCATTGCTTTTCGTCATATTTTCCATTGTATAACTGTTATATTACACTCATGACTAGATTATTACGAAAGCTTACTGAATAAAAACTTCTTTGTTATATTATTACCGTAATAACCGTAATTTTGCAACTGGTATCGATTAAAGAATTATTGATTCTGATTATACATAACTCGTATCGACAAAAAACTATAAGTCATAAATTAACTTTCATCAGGCAATCCGTTACGCTCAATTTGAGGTAAACACAATTATAATTATTCTTTATTCACATTAATTTTGACCTTGAAGTTAATTACTTAACTATTACGAAAATAACCGATAGATTGATAAATACGCAAACAAAATACGAGTACAACCGCGAAAGTCTTAAAAGTGCGAGTATAATAGGTAATTTCTTTATAATAACGTACTATTTGACCTTTATAGAATGATATTTAATCCTTTAGCTGCCTACCTACCTTGATACCGAACATGACGGAGCCTTCACCGTAACACATATATAATTTCAACACGTCCCGTGCTGTTAGTGTTCGTGAAACAAGAGGCCAATTACGAAAGATTTATGCCAACAACATAATTAACTTAGGCCGAACGTTGTTAACTAAGAATTACGGAATGTGTTCTTCGTTTCGCCAGTAATGCAATGAATTCGGCAAAACTTTTCGCTGCAGCGTGTAAGGGTCTTAAATTACACTGTTCAATGGAAATGCTACGCTTGTTTGCAGAAAATAAAATGTTTTGGTGATGTGGTTTACATAATAATATATGCATATGAATTGAAGATATTAAAATAAATAGGTAATTTGATTTGTTTTACAGTTTTGTTTCAATATTGTTCTAGTGGAGGAAAAGATAGAAGGCAGGAGAGGACGTGTTCTTCCAAAACGTACAATTTTAGACGAAGTAAAGGAAAAAGTTGAGGTTATGTCGTACCAGGAGGTCAAAGAGCTGGCTATATAACCAGAGAAAGGTGGCTATTACTCTACGGACAAGCATTTTTTTTTGGATTGACCTATGCTTGAATCTAAAACGTACGACGGATTAAGCTTCACCGGACTTGCCAAACAAGCATGAATGAATGAAAACATGTTTTTAATTAAGTAATGAGAGGTATTATCTAACCCAGTTGAACCTAAGCAGCATTTGAATTCTCACTGGTCCAGCATTCAGCTTTTGATTGCTCAGTAAAAAAAGTATTTATAGAGGCGAGGTAAAATGACATGAGTACACTCTAACGTTTACAAAAAAGGACTTGACACGCAAAACAGTCGTTCCCGAAAAACGGCAAAAAGATGGCGTCTAGATAATAGTGTGGTCAGCGATGTAGTCGATTTAATTGTATTAAAACGTTAGGCTGAGGGCACACGGGCAATCAGCTAATGCTCGGTGCATGCGAGCCGCGCACGCAACTCTTGTTTGGGGAAATTGGGGGATGTTTCGCAATTTGTGCCTAGTATGCACCACTAAGTGACATGATTTGGACCCAGTTCTGCACAACATACATCGCATTTTTAACAAAAAAATGTTTTTTTGGTTTCCAAAGTACGTCCGCAGGCACAGAATACCAAATAGTAGGCCGTAGGTACGGTGGAGCTTTTCTTTGACATTTCCCGTGCGAATATTACCTTATTATCTGGCACTCATCCCATCTATCTCTGTGCAAAATAGTAAGTTCAGTGCAAAGAATAAAAAACCAACATTATTTCTCATTTATTATAATATTAGCATGGATTTATTCTGGCATTACCTTGCGGAAGTCCATAATATTAGTCTGTGATGAAATATAGCTATTTCTACTCCTATGATGCGGCTACGACTCAGTATTAGGCATCGACGGTCAATTCCTGACGGATGGACGAAACACGTGTAGAGAAATTGGTGCATATGGTGAAGTGTCATCGCCTGTGCATATGCATTAATAGCGGGCGAAAAAGCATCATAGGTTTTGTAATTTATAAAGATTTGTCACAAACTAGATTATTATTTTCTCAGATCCAACTCCATTGTCGTGAGAAATACTCACGTCACACTGACTTTTCTCACCAACCCTTTAGCTGTCCATCAAACCATCCAGCTGGCAGTACCATTTGAAACTCGACGCTTAAACTCACTGACAAGGGATGTATTAAAATTGCAATACGAGATAGCAGTAATGATTGTACTGAATGATAGTATAGTTTGAAATTGGGGGTTATGTGGGGCAATCATTTTGGTGGCCAAGGGGCGTGGGGATTAGGCCCTAATCGACCGACGGCGATGACAATCTGACACGTGACCGCCACGTGGGTGCGAGAATCGAGTGACTTGTGTAGGGTGCTCCAATTTTGAAACCTAGTCAATTTTAAGTGCATCTTTTTTATGTACTGTACGCAAACCTTTTAGATATGCAAAGCAAAGGAAGTGGTGTGAGATTACGTAAGCTATATTTACGACTGCCTATAGTGCCTATAGAGTGTTATTATTATACCCTAGCACTACACTATAAAGGTGGTGGTTGACTGAACACTCATCTTTCAGGAAAAGGTGTTCTTTTTAGAGCCAAGCCAACTTTTTTTTTTAATTTTCAAAAATTTGTTCTTCGGTACCAACTTATATAGATGATTATAATCATTGCAATCAGAAAAAGTAAAGCAATTTTTACTGTATTGTTTACACCGATAGTATGTATAAAATTTTATATGAATTAAAATTAATTAGACACTTACCTGTTTTGTTACCGAATCAATGAGACGAACGAAAATGTCTTGTTCTTGCCTAATACCTGAAACAAAGATAAAATTTCAGTGTTTTACCATAAAAAAAGATATACACGCGTTGGACCTGTATCTAAATAATCTTATAAGATATTTTTCATAAGAAACATTTTAGACAACTGTTTAACTTGTGCTTAAATTTTTTTGTGGTATTACAGGTAGTGTTGATAAGATTATAGACATCAAAATTCATATACAATTGATTTTGGGTCCTTTTTCTATGACATACAGTATAGGAATTTAAGATTAGCTTTTTTTAAGTTTTGTTTTACCTTGAAAGCTCCTTAATTCTGTAGTATTCCTCAGATACTTTTTAATTTTTATACACTTTGAATGTGTAAAAGCTCCTGCTACGAAATTTGCGTAGCAAAACTGTAGCAAGTGCTACGACGCGCTACGCTGTAGCTGCAATTACGTAACGTCTACCGTCTTACCATAAAAAAAGTTAACCACACATTTAAAAAATATATTCTTCTATTTTCTATTTTATAGACACGCGTTCAATGTATGTTTATTTTTATGTGGTAAGACCCCCGGCGTTTTAAGTAACTTTTATCCCATTCTTCAATTTTAAACTGTATTGTTTTTAATTTGATCAAAATATAACGCTTGTAAAATGTTTGTAGAATATTAAGTAGATTCAGTTCTAAGTTGTTTTATTTTTATAAATGGCAGTAATAAATATCGTAAGGCATTCAAGAACACTAAATTCAATTAGATATTCGGCTATAAACAAACACACAGGTAAATTGTATCTCCAATACCATCAAACGCTATTGTGCCCCCACAAAGCCGCTCTATAGGCTAAGAGCCGCAGTCATCATTCATGACATGGAGAACGCGTATACAGGGTGAAATAGGAAATCGATTATCTTTTTACTTTTATCTCTTGATGGTAACGGCCAATGTGACCAACGATTTAGAGTTCGCTGTTTTTTAAATTCTTGCTCTTTAAACGATACAGCAGCATAGAATTATTTGGTGTGATTTCATTTGCTGTTGAATAATAAACTTTCCATTTAAAACCAGTTATAAAAGCAAATTAATTAAAAAAAGAAAACTTAAACTGGCAACATTTTATAAACCGAGATTTATTGAAAAACCCTTAATAACATCATATTATCAAACATTTAGCTTATGTGAGTCAGAAAACTGAGTTTTAGAAATGTCACCCTGTATACCACACTAAGCTAGGGCATAGTCTAAGAGCCGGTGGCAATTTTCCATTACCTCCCGAGTCTGAGGCCAAGACACCAAATATTAGCTAAGTGACCGTCGCATTGTCTGCATCGATGTCACAGAATCTACGCGATACACTTGAACCTAATACAGAACCTTGTTCCAAAGAGATAAAGGACATTATTGTCTGCAATTGCTATCTCTATATAATGCAACTGGGAAAATTCAAAGCTTAGAGGTGTATAAAGAAGGATATCATGATTTATGTGAAAAAAATATATTTCAATAGAAAGCACAGCAAATTGTCTAAGTCTATAAATCGTTAGAAAGAAACTCGAAGTTGTCGATATCAGCTCTGTTTACTTGAACAAGTGTGTTACTATTAGCAATCAAGTGGCAAAATACACTTATTCGACTCTATTGTTATGTTAACAAGGCTCTGTTTGCAATTGCGAGCAGTACTAGCTCGCCGCACGGTAGTAATTTTTCTGAATGGCTAGAAAATGGACGTTTCTCAAACAGAACGCTCACCATTAGCATAAAGTAACTGCAGTCTGTACTGGATGCCGTTGTTCGTCTTCTGGCCCTCGGCTTCCTGTAACAACAACAAATGTTTACTGTCAAATATCCAGTATTTTAAACTGTTAATATAACCAAATAAAATATCCATATATACTCGTACTTATGCATGCATACTCGTAAGTAAGTTGACTAAAAGACTGACGTATATCGTATATCGAGCGTCGACATCGTCTGTCGCGCATACAATTATCCGCGTCCATCTTTTGTTTCACTCGCCTTGCTGCCTATGATTGTATGCGCGAAGCACGACGTTGACGCTCGAAAGACGCTAATTACACGCATTCGACAAAGATGAACAGCATGATGACGTAGGCTTGTGTCAAGTCCTTGCAAGAACCAAGACCGAATGCAAGACCTTGTTTTCTTAGACCATGTGCTAGTACAGCTAGTTTGTTTTCTAAAAGTGCAGGTGACGGTTTTCTTTAAAATTACATACATAAAGACACTTTTTCCCTAACAGGCTGAGCAGGGGTATCGTAAACTCACATGTTGCCCAAATTAAAACCACCTTTAGCAAAGTTTTTAGGTTAAAATTAGGTACGCGTCTAATATAAAATGCACCAAATTGTGTGCTTCATGCATCTAGTTACAGGTTGACAGCCTGTCGAATCCTGAATTCAACGATACCCAAAGAGAAGACTTGAGATAGTTTTATTCATATGCCTGGATCATACGACTACCATAATTAATGAAACAAAAAACAATGTTAGCAAACAGCAGCTCCGAAGGTTTCAATATTGAAACAACTCGATGATGTTAATTGCAGTACCCTAACGGGGTCTTGCTGTACTGGAATAAATGTATAAGACCTATTCTAAAAACAGCAAATGGCATTAACAAATGATATGATGTGATACAGGACTTTAATAACATACAAAGCTACGAGTATTTTTGCACCTAATAAAATAGAAGTTAGTCAAAATCCCTTTCAATGTAGAGGTTATTAGAGCTTATCAATGAAATCCTCAGTCGATAAGAATCAGGAGTTGTACACATGCCATCAATCAGGATCTGTTGGACATGATGTCTATTGTGTTCGCTGCTTTATTTACATAATCAACTGATCGTTGGTGGCACGTATTATAGTGCTAACTGTCACTTTGATCCTTTTTGTATTGTGTAAATTATTATCTTTGTTTCCTATATTTTATGAATATTTTTGTTTTTTAGGGTTCCATCCCACAACATCAAAAAAAATCGTAACGTCTCTCCGTAAGATTCTGTGCCGTAAGCCCGTCCGATCTTCTGTCCGGACAGCCAATTTTTAACAGCAGCATAATATCTTTGATAAATATTATCATCATATTTATGAATGATTTCTTTTTCTTATTTTCTTCTTTCTTAGGTAATATCTTCAACGGATTTGCGGGGGAGCGGAAGAGTCCATACCCTCAATAAGATTTCAACGTGTGCTAACCACAACCTAGGCATAGTACGTTGAAAAGCGGAAACTCATTCTGGAGACGAGCTTTGATAAAGCCTATCTCAACTATAATGACACCGCCTGGTACTTTCTATTGAAGACGATGCATTCGAGCTGAAAGATCTATCAAACTTGACAAAAAGTTGCTCATACCTGATCCTATTCTACTTAATATTATAAACGCGAAAGTTTGTGAGAATGGATGTATGTTTGTTACTCTTTCACACAAACACTACTGAAGAAACTGATTTTAAAGAAACTTTACAGTAATGTAGCTTAAACATCAGAATAACACATAGGCTACCTTTTACCGCGGGAAAATCCCTCATTCTTACGGCAAAATTTTGTCACTAGTGGGGCGGAAAGCTAGCCCTTCATAAAAGTATCAAAATTGACAAGAACTTGCTCATACCTGATCCTTCTCAATGAATCCGATGAAGGCGGTGCGTTCGATCTCAACGGGCTGGCCGGCTCGGTCGTATAGAGCAACGACGAAATGGAAGAAGTTGCTTTTGCGCAAGTTGCTGGGCGGCTGCTTTTCAAAATGCGCGCGGCCCACGCCCACGGTGCTGTGGACGAAAAAAATGTGTTATTTGATTGTTTGTGGATGCGGGCAGCGCAGGACCGATCATTGTGGAGTTCCTTGGGGGAGGCCTTTGTCCAGCAGTGGACGTCTTTCGGCTGAGATGATGATGATGATGATGATTGTTTTGTTTATAAAAAATTGGGAAGCATTCGTAGATTTATTACTACTTTGACTGTTTTTGCGGTTTTTGGCTGAATAAACTCTTTCAAGCCGACATACTACAATCAAAGAGTTACATTCGAACTGAGAGAGTCAGAGCTTCCTAAGTAGAAAGTTTTTTTATTTTATAATAGCAATAATCAACAACTCCGTGGTCGGGTGGTCAAAAGCTCGCCTGTCGTTACGGAGGTTCCGGGTTCGAATGCCGGTGGGGACTCGTTGAACAAATATCACTTTGTGGGACTTTCATCTTTACATGAGCCATGTCGGAAGCCTAAGACGGTTCTGTAATTTCGATACCAGGGTTTATGAGGTAGGTTAACCTCCAAAGCCACACTTAGCTTTTTTTAGTCGTATATTTACCTGTTTAGAGCTACCTCAGCAATCCATTAACCTGTTTCGTAATCATTATTTGTAACTTTTTTTAAATTATCTATTGTCTAAGATTTTGTATAAGTGCAAAACTAAACAAATCAATAAATGAATTTATTCAAAAACTTGAATCTAACTACACTGACTGAACAAAAAATCGTACCATAACGGAACCATCTGCATTCCGCAGTCATAAATTTCAAAATGTCTTTAACACATCCTTTATTTTGTACCGTTATTTGTCAATGCAATGCCATGCGCCTGCCACTGTACCATTATTTTTGGCACGCCTTACAAACCGCAAAATAATAAGAAATAGAAGAGACAATAACATCATAATCCTTTTAAATTGATTTACAATAGTTACCGGAGGGTTGACGTTTTGCAAATTTGTTCACGTAGTATTGTGTGCCTTTGCGTATTGTACGAAATTTGTAAACGATGCATGCAAAAAATATACTGACTCATAAAACTAATCTCTTGTAAGTTAGACATTATTATTAAGCATCTAGAAAAGGGGTTTTAATAAACTTTATAGATATAATGAATTCAAATTAAAGAAGACAAAACATCGTTTTGTTACGAAACCTTTAGGATAGTGGAATTTGATATCTCAGTAATACAGTATAGGCAGTTGGAATAATGGTTTTTTAAATGACATACTTTAGACTGAAAGCACCTCATATAAATTACAACGCCTTTCAAAACCAAAAATGAAGTGATGACGCATAAATGGCACCACACACCTCGATATCGACACATGGGTTAGGTAAACAAAGATTATTCAAAGACTCAAGCAGACTTTATCGATGTGGAATAAGGTGTACATTTGCCTGATATGTCGTTGGTGCTGGCAGTAAATACGTCGATGGAACATTGGAAATGCGCTGTTCATCAAATCTTTGGTCTCATTTCTCATTGTAGTGTGGTGTTTGTGTAGTGAAGGGGAATGATAGAGCTGTAATATTTTTGCGATAATTTTGTAGATGTCTCATACTCGTAATTTTAAATAGTAATAAATAAGTCATAAACAAAGTTTTATGCAAGCGGTTTTGCGTATAGAACACATTATATGAAACAAACAGTATTTTTTTGCTCAAAAGAATTTTTTTTTAGATCTGCTAAATAAATAAGTACCTGTATTGTAAATGGTATTATGACAAATCTTGCAAAAAAATGTTATCTGAATAGTAAGGCTTCATACGTCGATTTTATGACTCAAGCATAGGCCAATTAAAAAGAGAAAGATGTTATTAAATTGATTTCTTCTATAATATCAAATATAATATTGTTTCCTATGTATTCTGTGAAACATAATAGTATGCATATGATATTCAGATTTTCACGGCAGATAAATAGAGAATTTAGTGAAGTAGTATTGGTAGTATTACAGTTTTATCGATATCGATACAAATACAATATACATCTCGCCAACATTACCGAGGACCGTATTACGCTATGGTCGCCCATTCATCTCTCCCCGCTGCAGAATTTGCGTATACAAATTGGTTCCGCGATTGCCATTTTATACTGCGCGCGCGACACTCCATTGTTTTATTTATCGGACGAATTTTCGGCAGCACGATTAGGTTGTGCCGCTTTTTTCAACGATCGTACGTTATGTTTTTAAAATTTCCATAAGTGTTGATGTTCAGTTTTACAATTAGTTTGTAGATTATATTTTTATCAAATAGATATTCGTCAAGAAAATTTAATTCAACGCTGACCGACCATTTAGAATTTTGTTACTTTTTTTTTCAAACAAATAAAGTAAAAAATTAAAAATCGTTCTTATTATAGAAAATAACTAATAGGCACGTATTTATTATAAGGTGTATAAAATATGATATTATCTAGGTATTATGTCCTCTATTATAAAATTTCTATCCGCCTCTATAGTCCTTGTCAGTTTTCACACAAGTTTTTATTTTCTTCTTACTCTACCTACTTTAAAGAGAAAAAAGAAACGGTTAAATTAAATATGCTTAAAAAAATAAAAGTTGTTTAGTACATAAAAAATATTTCGCCAACAAAAAGGCCTACTTATTTCAACTAAATCGTGTTTTGTCGAAACAAATTTTATTACTAAAATGTTCTCCATCAAATGCCAGATGGACAACCAAAAACTCAAACAACAAACTCAACAACGTAATTCATATCATAACCACAATGAAATAATAAACTTGCACAAGAGTGTACCATTTGGTACAGTCCACAGCATAATGTTCGGCACTTGAATTAGCGCATATTGTTTGGAGATTGTACTCGCGACATCTGGCGAGAGGGCAGAGGATCGGCCTAAAAATGTTTACTTATGTCAAGAGGTGTTTAGTTATCTGTGCTCGATTTTATTTGTTTTTTTATGTGGCAAACAACTTTTTTGTAAATGTTTTTAATTTAGAGTCCACCAAAGCTTCTTATGCGATAGACGTTAGTTGGATTGGTTGGAGACTAATTTGTTTGTTTTTTTTTTTACTAAAACTCGTGTTTCTAGCTCCTGTATTGCCTACATTAAAAACCTGTGTTACTGTCACTCAAAGTAACAGGTTTTGCATTTTTTCAATCTCGAAGAGATACCATTAAAACAAAAATTGATGTGACGGCATTAATATTAACATGAGATTAAAACTCTGCCTAAAACAAACATTATTCATAAATTGCACTTCCTAATATTTTCGGCAAAAAATATTATTATTTTTATATCTCTCAGTTCATCATAAAGTAGCTCAATATGTCTTGTACAGCCAATTAGAGTAATTGTGTAGAATCATCAGGGTGGCCAACTGACGGATGACCGGGCGGCGCGATGACAGGTTCATTTATAAACCGGCGGGAAATCATTACCGCCCCCTACCGGCGATTAGCGTTACTTTTTAATCAATTCAATATTACGCCACATTAAATTAAATTGTTGTAGAGAAAGGCAGCCATTGTCCACTATACAGTTATGAACGTCTTTCGACTGAAATAATGAAGATGCTGTTTCTATATTAAAACTAACCGAAAATTTCGAATTAAATTAACCAATTTTAATTTTATTCATCATCTTTGTATTTATTAGGTATATATTACATTCTATAAAGTGGAGAACAATATAGGCTGTACAGTACAAAATTAAATGACAGAATTTGTAACTAAAAGTAGTCCGACGGTATTGATTATGAACATAATATACTCGTAATTTATTGAAGTCAGGACATCTTTATTACAAATTTATATTTTTTGCAAAATTCCAATAATGACGTGTATCAGTAATGTTGGCGATACACAATGACGTCATTACCACCGGATGGGGCGCATCCAATCAGGGGCCAGCGATAATGAAGCTGGTAACAAGTGCGTATTCATAAACGCAGGGGGCGCCATAAATCATACCGCATCGCAAGGGGCGCCAGCGTTGCCACTGCTCGGGCCCCCTTTATGAGGTTACAATCTTATATTTACAATTGTTCATTACGAAAGCTAGAGTTTGCTGGTATTGCACATACACGACTTTCTGAAATGGGGGTTGGGGGTAAAAACAGCGTATGTCAATTACTGAATTTCGATTACGTCGATTTTTGTGATCGTCAATGTAATTGTAAAACTAAGCTATATGAGTTACCTACTATTGCATTTTAACTATTCCACGGGAACTTTTAGATTTTCCGGGATTAAAATAATCTAAGATGTTGACTGGAGATATGGTACCACCATTCAAAATTTCAATTAAATTGGTCCAACAGTTTTGGAGATTAGCCCGTACAAACAGTTCAACAGAAAATTTGTAAAAAATATCTGGATATGTTCACTGGAGATATCTTTTACAATTTTTTTATTCAATCGGTTGTTAGCATTTTTTTTCTATGTACAGATTTTCGACCTAGCTACAGTTTTATTAGGTATATAGATTCCACAATCAATACCTATTTTTCCGCAAGCGCAATAAATTAAAAATCCGTGAGTGTGAAAAATTCTTTAACTATTACATATAATATTATTTTTATTTCATGTATTTTAAAACATTTGCTTATAATTTAAACGTTTATTTATAACACTTATCGAAAATATCCATTTACATAGATAGAAGTTTATTTTAAATTTCAAAAGTTTTACGACAGTTAATTAAGTCAAAGATTTTTGTTTGAAGTTTGAATAAATTATAATGTGTTTTATTGTTTCTTCTTATTGTGTCAATAAAAAAAATGTTTCAATGAAGTGTATTGTATTGTACTGACTTGGTGTTGTCAACTAGCGAGCTGGGCGTCATCCAAGCGCGGGTGAGCGGTTCTTCCTTGAGCGAGGTGACGGGGCCTCGCGGCTGAGTGTGGAGGCCCCCCGCGGCCTCTTGGTGGTGAAGGCCAAACATCAGCCCTCCTGCGAAAAACATTCATGTGAATATCCGCCAAGCCATCAGTAAATGGGGTCAGTCGATAACTATACAACGCACATGAAAAAACTAATAAAAATATTTTTTATATAGGAAGCTTACCAGCTTGTTTTTATTTCGTTAAAAAAATATTTAGTCGAGTAACTAGATAACAGACCTATCAAATTATTTTATTTATTTTGTAATCAGCATTTCATTCTGATATTTTTCAATACTATGAAATGTTTTTTAGTTTGTTACTAAAAAATACTCTGCAATCTGCATGTTAAGTATTTAATTTTCTTAGTGGTATCAGATATCCATAAAATATACCTACAACCAAACCGATTTTATTATAAGCTTCTGAGCCAATCGACCAATCCTGTCAAATTCCGTAATTTTCTTCAGTCCCAATAATATTTCTGACTTTATTTTAATATAAATTTCATAGTTATTTTTTGAGAACATGTTCTAAGTCTTGGTTTACTAAATGTTCTAAGTAGGTATATTTAAATTAGGTCAAGTATTGTATACTTTGATACCAATAAATTTTAAAAAAAGCTAAATCAGTCCAGTTTTCTTTCTGACCAACAAGCAGACAAATTTTGAAAATAAAAAATAGGTATAGATTGTTGGTTCTTGTAGCTGATAATAAAAAACGGCGATTTTTTTTTAGAACGATGATTTAAAAATATTAAAGATTAATAATAATGATTGACTTTTGTTTTTTTTTTCCAGAGAGTCATATTAAATTTTAAACTATCTACAAGGAGGCGTAGTTTTTAGGAAAGCACCAAATAAATTAAGCATTGATATACAACTAATTATGTATTAGAATATTTAAATTTATTTGTGATGTTAATATTATCTGATTAAGCATAATGTGAGAAGTTTATTCTTATCATAGCAAAGCTAATATAAGGCTTTATTAGACCAGAATAAAGATATCATTTATTGGGGAGAATACCTTATATTTTGAATATTTCCCTCACCATTACTATTCTTCTAAATTTTGTAATAATTATTTTTTGTTGTGGGTGATAACTTTTAAATAATATTATTTAGACAGTAATAATCATAATAAAAATACTTTTATTACTTTTATATAAGTATTTGAATCAGAGGTAAATTTTTAAATCAATTAAAAAAGGAAATACTTAAAAAAAATATGAAGAATTTGTAAATACGACGCTATATTTTATTCCTATTGGGGCAAATATATATATTTTTAATTTGCAATATTAGTTTTTAAAGTTCTGCATATTGTTTCAAGTAGTTTGTTTGGAAAACTCAGTAACAAAGGTACTTGCAGTATACTCATCCATATTTTTAAATAGTTTCATTTAACAACTCTCACAAATACTTCTGGTGACAAAAAAAAACTAATTTAAACTTTTGGATTGTTATCTTTTACAGCGTTTGTAAAATATGGAATAGTAATATATTTTTCGCACAGTTTCAAGTTTCAGCTTACTGAATTTTGTTTTCTAACCAACCCTGAATGTAGGGAAATGAATTTAGATAACAGAGGAAAATAAGTGCAAAATAATTTAAAAACTCACCTGAAGATCTTGGCGCCCCAGATGGGTACAGCTTGCGCCCCCATCCCACGGGGTCTAGCTCGAGCGGCGGCCACGGCGAGCCCGTGTAGCCGCCCGCCGCCGCGTTTAGCTCGTCCGACCGAATCGCGACCGTCCTCGGGCCCTACCGCGACGCACCACGCACCACCCACGCACGACGCACCCTGCGCCGCCAGCGCCCCCAAACGCACGATTCGACTTTCGAACTACCAAAAACTCAAATTTTCGCTTAATCTCAAATTTCGTATAAATCGACTTAGTTGAGTTTTAAAACTGACCGAAATTCACCAACATCGAAACGGACCGAACACAGCAGAAAATAAAAATATTGACTTCGGAAGTTTAATGCCGAAAGCTAAGTAAGAATATCCGGCAGGCGGCTCTGGCTTATCGTATGTGCGTACTGGGATCGGGTCCCGGTTGTGCGGGCGATCCCGCTGTGAATTTGCGGAGCACTAACAAGCGTCGCGGGAGCGCGGCGCGCACAGCCCGGGCTTCTGCGCCCCCGTCCGTCCCCGCGGACAAGGGGAGGCGCCCTAGGGACACGCCCTCGCCTCCCGAGCGAGACGGCGCGACGCCCGCAGGTGGCGCCACTTCCTTCACACTCCACCACCATTTTCTTTCCAAAATCAACCTGGCACATATTCCAAAACCAAAAAAAATAAAAGAAAATTATTTAAGATTGGAACATGTGTGCCGTAGTCGACGCTGGGTGTGATAATGGTGGGCTAGCGAAGGCCGCGTGCCGTGGTTCGGATAGAGCCCGCGGGATTTCAGCGCGGGTAAGGCTTCGAGCGAGACAACAAGCAAAGCCCCGGGAATCAGCAGAGGGACGGCCGGCCCACGCCATAACGATTACTTATTAAACCAAAGACTGACGATGATGAAATTTCACTGGGATTTAACTTAAGTACTTATTTTAGAGCTCTATTGCGTTAATTTATTGATAAGCATTTAGTTTGAAACAAGCCATAGCTAATCTCTAATAATGCAGTACGAAAATCTATACAACACAAAATTATTTCGTAACGTAATTACACATTTCTATCTGTCTGATGATCCTCACTTATCCACCGGACATTCGAAGTCAGCCTTATTTCTGTCATGCGAAGACTTAAATCTATATATAATCTTACTTACTAAGTATTTCTTCTAATTATTTCTTATTTCTTACTTACTTAATTTTATCTTACTGTATTTCAACTAGGAACACATATCATTCTCACGGGAAAAATTAATAAGGCGAGCGAAGTTGTAGGGCGGACAGCTAGTTTTAAATCGTTTTTAAAGGTTACCCTATTTAACTACATTTTGTTTTCAGTTTTGCTTTACAAAAAGCGACGAGAAAGATGATTGGATAGAAAATGGAGACAAATTATTTCGTATCCGGTAACCCCGAAGAAAGCACTTAGAAAATAAAAGTTCGAACAATGGTGTTGTTTAAGCTTTTTTGTAGCTTTTCTTCTAAGTGGAAGCATTATTCAAACTATCCGTTATAATATGTTTCTTTTAGTTAATGAATAATTGGATGGTTTGAAATCTGAGAAAACGGGTATCTATCACTTACTGCTACATATAAATGCAATGATCAGAGTTTAAAATGTAATGTGTGTGCTCTGCTGATACCGTAAAGGAAAATGGCTGGTTTTTACTACCTTTTCACCCCGCGTGTCCGTCGCGTTAAACGTTTTTCCCGTAGGAATGAGGTATTTTCTTGATTTAAAAAGAAACATTTGTGTTATTGAGATGTATAAGCTATATTACTGTAAAATCTCATTAAAATACATTCAGTAGTTTTTGCGTAAAAGAATAACAAACATTCATCCATCCATACAAAAGTCCATCCTCACAAACTTTCACGTTATAGGTAATATTAGTAGGATTTTTGGACGTTTCACATAACATAATTTCTGAAAAGTTCACTAACATAAAGGTCTTCCTTAGGGGAGAATAAAAATAAAAGGCAGAGGAAAATGTGTTCAAAATAAGTTGCACATACAGCTCGATATTTGTAGTAAAAAGAAAATAGCTCAAAAGAAATCTCTGTTAAGCCATTCCTTCAATTTTACTAGCATTTCGCCCGCGGTTACGTTGACATTGTTTTTCTTTTTCCAAGGCCAATTTCCTAATCAATTCAATCTTATCTAAAGACCTGAAAAATCCGTTCAATAGTTTCAGCATTAAAGCCTTTGATAAAATAATGCCTTCCCGGAAATCCTGCGTAGGTTTCTGATGAAAGTGGAACAAACAAAATGCATTACAATATTACAAACATTACGTAATGCTTTTTCCTGCCTGTGTAATATTAGACTAGATATTTTCATATCATGAAAAGGACAACACACCTAAGTACGAGTATTTGATAATTTTGATGATGATCTTCTTTATTTCTATTCTTTCCAATCTAAGTTCTTGATTAGTGAATACTTAGGTAGGTATGTTTAATTTGGTACCCATAATACTACATCGTGTTACGACAAAAAAGTTAAACATGTGTTAAGCGCGTGTCTAAAAAATCTTCTCTGAGATTTTCATAAGTATTTTTAAACAAGCGTGTGTTAACCAGTGTTAAAACATACTATATGAAATTGGGAATATGGGGTGATTACAAAACATTTTCATTTATAATCTTTTCTATTTATAAAATTTATTTTATTTCTAAATATTTCACAGAACACCAATAGAACTATAGTATTTAAAGACAATTTTACTGTTATTACGTAAAGTTAGTCGGTGCCCCGTGGTCCTTTGGGTAGGTACCTAAGTCTCAGATGGCCGCCCACAAGCCACGCCCACCGGAGGCCCCGCCCATTGCCGCTTGAGAATTGAACATAAAGTTTCATTCCCATTAAGATCTTAATGTATTTATTAATTTATATATTGTAAATGACGCTAGATGCGTACTGGTAATATATCCAGTTTAGTTTACTATTCATTCGAAATATTACTCGCAATGATTTTCAGCTTTCCCAGGGCAATGACTTTTTCCGTAGCAAATAACCTGCGTGATCGAATTGTAAACTGCTAGACTCATATTATGGAGGTTCCGGGTTCGAATCCCGGTGGGGCATTCTTGCTACATTTTGTAAGACTTTCCACAGCTTGGTTTCGTTCGATATATTGCAGGCTGAATCACCTAGTTTTCGTAAAATAAAATTGCTTCTGTCGTTACATGAGCCATGTCAAAAGGGGTTACATACCCAAGATCAACATTCATTATTAAAAGTATAAGCGGCTCAATAATTCTGACAGCAGGGTTTGTGAAGGTAGGGTAAGCTCGACATCTACACGATAAGCAAGCAAGCACCAAATACAAGCTTAGATAATAATGTGTTAATCCTGTAGATACTTAGCTATGCATGTCTACGGATTTGAATGGCGGCATAGCAATAGCAAAGACATAATAATATGCTCAATAAACGATTTAGAGCTACTTTCCCAAAAAGACTTTTCTCGGAAACGAAAAGAAAAACTTGCCACTCAAAATTTTGATTATTTCAAAGTTCAAAATGTGTTTATTCGAAGTAAGATTTTACAAATCACTTTTCGACGTCGAGGAGAGTTCACGATTTGGCTGTCTCCTGTGGAGAAGAACTCTCTGGAAGAAACTCCACAGGCGTTGCATCTTTTCAAAATATTTAATTTTATACAATTTTATTAATATGACAAATAGTGCAAACGAAATATGCAATTAGAGGAAGGCAACCAGTCAAAGTAGAAAAACTAAAAAACTAACATCACATATTAATATTACTTAAATACATTAAAAATGCAAATTTTCGACAATTCCTTTTATTTTGGACAAAACTGTACCATTTCACTATCACTTAATGATAAATGGTGGTCAATCAAAATATTAACAAATTACGACAAATGTAATGGTTAAACGATTTTACATATTCTGAATAAGTATTAGTATCGCGCAGAGTACGATAATTTCTTTCTGTATGCTTTTGGTACTAGCCGAATCTAATATCCACTGTCTGAATATGCCAACCCTGTTGTGTAGGGTTGGCAGGCGGGTGTTAATGAGGGTTGTCACCCCGACCAGTACTCCCCGATGGTCTAACTCTTCAGGGTCGCCTGTACCGTGGCAGACGAGGCCTCCACCTTCTGTTTCCTGCAAATAAAAAAAAACTGAGGATCATAGAACCAACATCCTAGTTGTCAAAGCCATTTTAAGGAAAAAAATATTGCTTAGGAAATATCTTATCAGGTCTAATAAAATAACATGCATAATATGCATAATATAAGCATAGTACGCATAATATATGCATAATTTGCTTTGTAAAGTCACAGAATACTAAATAGTAGTCCCTACAGAAGATGCACTAGGCGACATAATTCAAATAAATAGCAAGCCTACCTCCGTTACAATAAAGTGCAATTTAGATCGCACGGCGCTAGCCGAAAAGACGATGTTGCTGCATCTCTTTCTCTCGCGTATCGCGCCACTCTACAAACACCTTTAGGGCTGTCGTCTTTGAGAAAATAAAACATCTGATTTATTAACCTATAAGGTACCTAGAATAAAAATGGCTAATATAAATTACCTTTCATTGTTCTTCGGAATTTTAAAAAAAGACACGTCCGATCCAGTCTTTTTTCTTCTATTTTTGCATCTATATACACAGCAGCATCTGTCGCTTCGTCCAAAAACAGATTTTTTGAACTCATAATTTGAGCGATCGATAGGAGCGGCGGCGCGGCGGCGACACGTCACGTGCGCACGGCGAGTGTTCGCGGACTGATATAGCTAGCCCTGCCTTTTGCCGGCCCGGCCGGCATTTCGGCCGGTCATACCTATTCTTCAGAGTGAATCCCCCCTGGTAAAGTGCATATATTATGCATAATATATTATTGCATAAAGCAAACTCTAGTTTTTATTACACGAATGTTTGCCCTTGGCCGGGCTCAAACTCGTGTAAGTTCCTATGTTCGAATATACCTGCAACTCATTAATAGGACTTATCAGCCCAAACTTTAAGGCTCAGTAACAAAAGTTAGCAAGATGAGTAAATTAAATGTGTTTGGATGTGTTTACCGGCTCATATTACATTTCTCCACCGAGGGGCTCGAACCTATCTATTCACCCAATCACACAATACAGCCAATGAATACCTAAACAACTCAAGAAAGTATAAGTAATTTAAGTAAGTGTAAGTAAGTATAAGTTACAAGTAATCTGAATTAATCCATTTTTAGTTCACGGTAGAGTTGAAAAAATCTACCTACTTACTATCCGAATCGATACCATGGATTATTATTTATATGGTTTTATTTTTTTCTTTAAAGCCAGATAAAAACAATAAGAAGTACCGCGACTTACCTAACTAGAAGTATTATATAATATGCTGTGGGTTGTTTACCTACCTGTTTGATGTTTGTTTACTTACCAAGGCAGCCAAAGGGTTTTCTTTTCCGTACGCCGTGCAGTAAAATAATCTACAGTTTCTCTGCAAAATTATTTCACAATTTGATTTTTTTATTATGTGCATGAGTTCTAAAAATAGCACTTTAGTTGACTCCCAGCTCTGGAAATAAAGATTTCTTATATACAAGTACACTTATTATAAGTGCAGAAAATGAAAAGAAAAAAAAATTTACGTTTTTCATTTTCATAAACATTATAAATAAGCAGACCTGTTTTAATGAATAGTTAACACTTACACTTTTATATAAGTTTGCCTAATCTAGTTATTTAGCAGTGCATTTTGTCTTTGTAGCTTAGGATCGTAGATTCGAATCCCGCATCAATTTGTTTTCGCTATCATTCATTACCTATGTTTATACCAGTACTTACCTGCATTTTAAACAGTGCTCAGTGGTAAAGCCCTAGCTTCTTATTAGGGTGGTTCCAGGTTCGAATTCCAGTTAGGCACCGTTGAACAAAAGTCACGAGACTTACCAATTTGGACACCTAATACTCGTACGAAAAAAAGAAGATGCCGTGCTTCAGAACGCACGTAAGTGGGTCCCAGCTACAAAGTTGTAGCCGTTACACGATAGTTCGGACACCAGGGTTAATAATGTCGGTCGATGACCTTACAAGATGACCTTAATACTCGTAGAAGAAGGAGAATGACCTGCAGGAAACCTCAGATGGATGTAGATAGCGGAAAACGAGAACAAAATATTAGAGTGCTTGCTTTGAGATGTTCGTGGTTCAAGGTCATCCTACCTTACGGGGATCAGCGGCTTTATGTACCTTCCGAAGCACGGAATCTTTTTCTTCTCGGATAAACACGCGATTCGGCCTAAATTGTCCTAACCAATTTAGGGAAAGACGGGAAACTCACGAAGGGATTAGAACCTGAAACCTCCATAATGTGCGGCAACAGTTTTTATTCTTGGCAAAAAAACTCGTGAACTATGCAAAATTTAAATTATTGTGGTTGAAAACTAACCGTAACAGTTCGCACCGCGGCCGCACTACACACTCCGTCGAAATCATAGTTAACAGAAGCCATTGGTATGAAGTCCACATTCGTATTATTAAAATCCCAAGGTGTATCCACTATCTATAAATAAAAAATAAAAGAGTAAAAGAAAAATCACTAACTTTAAAACTAGGTACATAACAAGCTAGATATGTATAATTTGTTAATCCGTATCCGATCATAACAAAGGCAAAGGATGTAAGGTTTATTAGACATACAGCGTCTCTCTTCCGCAAGTTCGGTGAAGCTCATACTCCGATTTTGCGAATAAAACGTAGGCCATTTAAAAATAAAATATATATAACAGTCTCACGGGACGCCTGGCAGAGATTATGAAACATTGAAATTAATATAATATGTTTTTAAATAATTTTTAGCGCTTTACTCTTTTAGATCTAAACGAATATATACTTTATTAGTGGTCATTAGAGAAAAGTTGCCTTTAGTAAATATACCGTGGCGACCGACGCGACGCGGCGATCCACGCCCGCTCGCCACGGTCACCACGCCACTAATCAGTTTTACCCCCCGCCTATAAATGTTTCACATCAATAAATAAATAATGTAACTAACCAGAACTGCCAAACCAAAAGCAGGAAATCGAAAGTATTGCTGCGAATACACTTTGACAATATTCCTCCACTGTTGACCTGTGTCTGGTGATTGTTTTACAATGGCAGTCAGAGACCCTCCGACGAGGTATACTTCGTTAAGCTTTTTCAATAACCTAAAAATAAACCATTTAATGATACAGACAGATAAAAAATCGTGCATTACCAAGGTTGGTGACACTGGTGAGTCGCCTACTGATGCAATTAAAGCAGCCAAATAATTTAGATTAGGTATACCTAACAGAAAGCCCTTCTGTTAGCGAATACCCTTCAGTTAACAATGCCCACACACGCCGGCGGCAGGGGCGCGGCCAAAATCAAAACTAATAATCAGAGACGGAACCCCTCAGGCGTCGTCTCCTTCACCTAGGTAGATCGGCCTAGGTTCAAGACTCCCTTGAGCCGCCCCTAGACGCGTTGGTACATGACTACTTTGAAGTAGAGCCATCCGCTCCCTCGCAAGTCCGCTGAAGCTTGATTCGTCGTCCTTTTTAGACACAAGCATAGGTCAAATTAAAAAAAAGGGTCGCGGCGATATCCGAGTTTATAAGCGGCCTGTCCCATAGAAAGTGGGCGCAATCTGTGTTCCAGTTGCATACAAACTTGAATATCCCGCAGCCCGCGTTTTCTGTGGGTTCGCTCCTTTACTTTTGCATACTTGGCTAACTGACTGCTGTATTAGTATGCGTGGTGGCTCTTCACATCGATATTCGGTATACCTCGAGTTTAAAAGTCCCTTTTTAAATACATAGACTAAATTATATTCAGTTAATTGTTGAATTGGTGAGAAAAATACAGCATTATTATTATTAGCAAAATCTAAAACAATTTGTAATTTTCTGCAATATAAAAATTTTTCAGCAGAAAGTGGATTACAACAAATACGTTAACATGAATAGTGGTGGGAAGTAAATTATAACGAAGTGTAAGGTACACATTGCATTCAAGCTGATATGTAGGTAAGTGATTTATTATCAAGTCTAATCAAATTAAATCTTCCAGCTGATATGTAAGTAATATAATATCGAGTCTTCTGGAGGGAAGCAGAAGTCTCCTTAAAAACTTCATACAATCGGAATGTAACAACTGTTCTTGTAAGGAAGAGAATCGCACGGTGTCATACATAAAGTACCTACTAACGACACATTAAAAACATAACTCTATTTAAGTATTTACTAAAAGTTAAATCTTACTTCTTTTTATTTGACAACAAACAATGTGCTGAAGTTAAAACCTTTTCAGAGCTTATAATATTTGCTGAACAGAATGCTCTGTATAATCCTTTATTACTGTCGTACATTTTATATAAAAACACCTGTAAAAGAAATGTGGTTGTCGTTAATGTTTTATAAATTCGATTCATTTTCATTTTATTTATTTTTCAAAGTAAATGCATATCACATCTATCCTATCGGAACGTAGGATGTTCTGAATAAAAAATAAAGCGACTACCAAGTTATTTTCAGGCATTTTGGGAAAAGGCGATTTTGAAATTAGGACATACGAGTAGTAGTAATAGGAAATTTAGGTAATTGGTTTTAGGTTCTTATTTACTTCATATGCTGACAAAGTACACACACGCCCGAACAATGTATCGTTTTTGTTGCCATGTTATGCGACTGTGTATGGAAGGAAAGTAGTGTTGAATAGCAGATTAACCAGAAAATATTTTGAATACCAATTATTATTTTTATTTCTTTGATAAGATGTGAAACAGTAAGTCCTTTACACTACTACTAATAAATATTTCCAAAAGAATAAAAACATACGTGGTGTTTCAGCTCTGCCAAACCGACGCTACTCCTGAAATTTTGTAACTCATAGTGATATAATTTCTGTGAACAATATTTTTCATTTTATACAACAGCAGAGTAATTAAAATATCTCCCTACATGTTACAATTTTTAAAACATTATACATTACCTCGTCACCATGGTTCGAAATGTATATTACTTGTACCGACGACATGCAAATACAGAGCAATACAAAACAAATTAAAACATACGAGCTTATGATGGACACTTTAATAATAAGGACATCTGGGAATGAAGAATAGAATAGAATATACTTTCAAACGTTAATTTTATAGACAGAACTCAGTAATTTGTACCAAAAAACAGTGCTCGAAAACTACAAAATATACTTCACGTATGTATTTGAAATTGTATTATATTTTATTACACTATCACATCACTTTTCGAATAAAGAACTGTCGAGCGGATGACTCACAAACTGTCATCATGTACTGTGGTTATACCAAAACGAAAAAAAAAAACTTTGTAGACATGGATCATTAACTTTATTGGAGAGCAAAACATGTTGATCGAATCTCTATGTAGTAAGTAATGTATTGAATGGATTCGGTTTATGAAATGACTATGATTTTATTACCTTCATTAGACATAGAAAATAATAAATTAATGCACGTTAAAAATAGTAGGCACTGTCACGTTCATAAGTCAAGTATTTTTTTTTCTAAAGTATTCAGGAAATATCATTTTTAAAGTAAAAAAAGTAGTCCCTTACACTGTACCTTATACCTGTGCTTATACGTTACACACTAAAATAAGAATAACGAACCTTTAGGAAAGAGTTATTTGAAATTATAAAAACTCGTGATATGTCTGCCTGCACCCTTGGACTTGACTGTACTCTAAGTGCCCAGGAAGGTAGGTATTATTATGAAATTGTATATAAATGGCTTTGCTGTAATGGGACTCTACCTCTACCCATATGAAAAAAAAAACGATTTAACACTGTGTTTAAATATTTAAACAAATATCAGCACAACAAATAATATTGTATGACAAGTTGAAATTTAATTTTAAGATGTTCCTTAGAGAAAGTTGTTTAGTTTCATGAGTAGCTACTGCCTATGTGTTTATTTAATTTTACCATGTTGCGGATAAATAACCAGTTAAATTCTACGGAGTATAGGCACTGGTGAACTTACATACCAGTTTCTGGAATGCGTATTCTACAAACATATTTACTGTGGGACGCTGGTCAATTTGTCATAGAGCTGCTAGACACTAGTCTCCTAAACAAGAAAAAAAAAACCAGAAAAAAAAATCCGCGCGCTGTCTCTTAATTTTTTTCTAATAAAATGAAGGTTGCTCCAAACAGAGTTTATATTATTATATTTACCAAAATTTATAGTCTGCGCAAACGCCTGATCTTCATAGCGCTGCATAACAGAAAGCTACACATTTGCTAAGCTAAGTCTAAGCATATATATTTACGTCAAATTAAACAGATATAACCAATTTTTACTTAATTATTTCATTTCATATTATACTGTAAATTTAATACACATAAATAATTTGTCACAATCAGTGGAAAATAATGTTTGTTGAAAAATTACATAATCTCTAAGTAAGTATGACTGATGAAATTTGCATGATTACGATCTCTAACTAAACAGTATTATTTATTATTTTACCAACGTATGTGTAAATGACATTTTCTAAAGGGTAAATAAGGAAATTGTTAGTGTATAAACATGCACGAAAAATAACAAAAACAACTTACAACACGTTAGTGCTAAAAAAAGGAAAATTGCGTGGTGGGTGCGCGGGCGCCGGGCGCGAGCGACGTAAGGGAACGCCTCAGATTAGTAAAAGTTACACGCAGAGTCAACGCGGACCGCGAGTATGGAGCACGTATCCAAGCATATTCTCCTCTTTATAACACGTGAGTACTATACTTTATTTATAACGGTGAATTTGTGAATCATGTCATTCAATTCAAAATGTGCAGTTTCTCTTCTGTAAACAGTGGTTGATAATAAATTTAAAGTGTTACGCAGTTTTAATTTGTTTGGTCGGACATTCCATTCTCGTGTCAAGTAACTGAGATATAATGATAATTTATAATGGTGTTGTAAGCTTCTTAGTACCTATTTAGACTATATGATTTACCAAATTGTTTGTAATGTGCCAAGACCATTGTCATGCATGCCATAGTAGTGACTCTACTTCGAATCACCTCATTACAATATTATATAAAACACCTGTGATCTACCTAATTTGTATTACATACAGAATATTATTATAGTCATGCGTCTTCTATACGTCGTCTTCGTCGGCTATACCCGCATTATTTTCGAATTTTTCGCTTCATAATATTTTTATCAACCGTTAAAATAAATGCTTTTTAAGCTCTACACTCACAGTCACAACAGTAAATCCTTGGATTTACACTAAAAACAAAAATATTATGAATTGATACTTTTTGAAAATTCCTTATTTCGTACTGAAAACTTTGGATTATGCACCGTTCTTACTTCCATTGAATAAAAGAGAGATCCGCGAAGCTGATGTTCAGCTTGACTTGCTTTTGACAGTACTTTGTAATACGAATTGTTTTTTCGTAAATCATACGTATCTTTAATAAAACTTATTTATAAACTAATACCGACCTATGACAGTCCATTCCTTTCTACTTCACTCTTGGACCAAGTTATCTTCTCACCGTTCAAAGAGTGGAGAAAGTGACCCTTGTCTTCTTTCTAAGCTGGCAGGTTTGTTATTGATTCACACGCGAATGGCTGCTAATGTTTTTTGGGGTATGTCATCTCATACGAGACCCACAGGAAGGGTAGGGATTTTTAATAAAATTTTACGAGGAAAACCTATTATTAATTTTACTATACCTACACAGTGAACATTATAAAAGCGATAGAGTCCTCCTTGATTCTCTATAATGTATCCATACTAATATTATAAATTTTAATGCGTTGTTTGTTTGTTTGTTCTTCTTTCACACTGAAACTAATCATCGGATTGACCAGATTTTTTGCGCAGAGCTAGATTATGGACTGGGCTGGGCTAGAAACATAGGCTACTTTTTACCGCGGGAAAATATCAATTTTTTACTGGAACTTCGAATACAACGCGCCCGCCTAACACAGCTAGTTGTAAAATTACGTCAACAGAACGAGCGCCATAAAATCGCGCTATGACAGTGTCATGTAGAAAGTAAGGTCTCTAACATTGGTATAGCGGTGAGACCGTTAAACAATGTCACAAACATAACAAAGCTTGTATGTTCAACCACAACGACGACAATTAAGTACCTATATTATGTATAGCGAATGCATGACAGATAGATAATATGTTTTAGTCCCCACCCACAGTCCAAAAATTACCGGACTTACAATTTTCGTAGCTGTCAAATTAGGGTAATTTTATCCTTTTGATCTACGATCTACGACGCCTGAAATGGATGTTGGACATCACAAACATTATCTGAAAACGAAATTGACAACATCATGTCCCTCTTTGTCTTTACAGCATGAAAATGTCGTATAGACACAACAAGAATCAGCTCCATTGTGTATAAAACAGTTTTCTGATTATTTTGTATTCACATCAAAGACTTGGCTGTCATGTGCTAGTATTCTAGTCGAGTTGTACGATATAAATCGTCTTTCGTGTGTCGATGACAAATCAAATGGAGGCTATTTGGTTGCGGCTCAGAACTTAGCCGTCTGCATTCTTTGTGGCATCCGACCATTCCTGCTGCAAACAGCTGACTAGGCAGATATAATGCTTGATGTTGGTTTTACGCAGCTTGTCCAGAAAATGCCTCTTCACTCTGGCTTTAAAAGATCGTAGCGAAAGACGAATATCTACAGACGCCGGCAAATCGTTGGCTGTAACATAACAGTAGCTGGACGTTGTCAATGTAGAGAGTCAAAAAGTCAAAAAACCACCGTTCTAAAACCAATACACAAAATAATATCGCAAACCGTGAGCCGGAAGAAAGGTAGGTACGCTTGTTTTGGTTCAATGGTTCCAGTTACCCAATTGATGATGTCGTCGTGACGCAACACGTACGTGCTGCATTCCGGCTGCAATCATATTACTGGAATATTTTTGTTTTTTGTTCACGTTCGTACTAAATTTTTACGGAATTAACCAAATCGGATTCATTGGGATAAGAATGAATGAATTCATTCATTTAATTCATCCATGAATGAAAGATAGATTAAGCAACACACAACTATAAAAATACTTTATGATAAAGTGTGAAAATGTAATCAGTTCATTGGTTTCATCAGAATAAATCAACTTTAGTTTTTTTTATTATACCGTAACCGACGCATTACGGGCACAGAATACCAAATGCTACGGGATAGCTCAGAAAAATTCTCGTCATTTTATGATGATTGAGAACTGTATAAATAAGGTCAGCCGCGGCCTTAGGCCTATTTTCAAAATCTTCTCGGCACACATAATATATTTATTTCATCATTATTTACTAAAGTTTAATTACTATAATCTATGTATCTGACCTATATGTACCTACCTATACCTACTCTATTACATAGGCATCTTCCTGAATAGGACAGTACCTAGGTAACACAAGGAGAATAGGATTAGTGTCAACGAAAATGTATATAAAATTAAACGTAAATGCACACAACGGCACGGTAGTCAGGTGTTTGACCTTAGCGAGAGGGCTCGCAAAAAGTGGGCCTTGGAAACCAGTTGGTAGCGGTGCAAAACATACAGGGCTACTGACGACTTAATAAAGGGCGTCAAGGACAGCTGATACTATAATATTATCTTGAAGCTGGTGATCTCATGTAAACTTTACACAAAAAGCGGTCTAGTCTAAATGCTTCTCTATTGCACTTACAATTTCACGCCATCTGCATTTAAGCTCCAGTTACCTCAAAATAATTTACAATATCTTAGCCGTCTGTAAATAAATTCATCCATCTGCTATTCCTCATTTAAGAACTATAATCAATTTAATTTGAGGGGGATTGGCTCTAGATATTACAGCGCAAAGAATATAATAATACATTATATAATAACGCATAGTTTTCATTAAAAATAAAATTTATATTTCTATTGTTTCAGTTCTTCAACTATGCCGGGCTGAAGTAACCGGTCAATGGTACTCCGCTAACGTTATAAATGATGGAGATTTTTCACCTAAGCCTATATCGGAATTATTCTCCACAGAACCATCGCCTTTCTCACCGACGAATCCCATAGTGGTTCTATCGCATTCGACAACGCCGACCGCTCCGATATCGGTAACTGTGCCTCCAGGCAGTTCGAGCTCTTATTCTACGGCATCAAATACTCCAGACTTCATATCAACATATTCAACTACGCCCTCGACCCTTCAAACTCTATCCAGCTATGCACCTTCTTCGTCATCGCAGCATCCGTTCAGTCAGTCTACAATCCCAGTATCGCAGCAACCATTTAGTCAACCTACAAGCCCAGATAAGCCGATGTTTGACTTAGGGCAACCTTTTCCCTTTCCTTTCAAACAACAAGATAATGAAAACTCGAATTCACCAAATTATTTTCTGATTTATCAGCAAGCACAAAACTTGCCACCTTCGGGACCTCAACAAACATTTTCCACTGTTCAGCCACCTACAGGGCCACAACAATCATTTTCGACTTTCCAGCCACCGACAGCGCCGCAACAAACATTTTCCACCTTCCAAGCCACATCTTCATTGAATCCATCGTCCACTTCTCGCCCAGAGCTGTCGACGCCTCTTACATCATTTTCAACTTTCTCTCCAGAAGTATCATCAAGGGATTCAATACAGTCAACTTACCAACCAGAGATATCAAGTATTTCAAGTAGTTTATCGACCGTGGGACCAACACAATCAACAATGATGTTCACGCCGAGCTCAGATTCAACTTTCCCACCAACTTTTCCGTCCAGCACTCAGCCTTCTGTAACACCAACTCTATCATCAAATATGGTAAGGACTACCAGAGCACTCTCCCCTTGCAACACAGAGACAGGACTTTCGGGAAATAACAGAAAATTCCCAACTTTGAGGATAAGAATGATTGCACCAAGTGGATCTATAACAAATGTGAATATTAATCCAGTTGCATCTACTACAACTAAAAGGCCGACGACGAGGAGAACGACGACCACGAGAAAGCCAACGACGACTCGGACTCGAAGGACCAAAAAAGGCAGAAATAGTTTTGATGGATGTGTGAATACTTGCGAAGGGCGCGGAAGGAGCCCTATATGTGCGTCGCCTCTCGCGCAGACTCCGATAGACCCCAACAAACTGAAGGGATTTCCGTCCGTGTGCCACATGGCGTGCCATAACTCCTTTAAGAAAGATCGTGAGTACCTATCTACCTATCTATTTTATTTTCGTGTCCTTTACAATTAGCACTATTACAATCGTAACAACTAACATGAGAGAATACATTTTTTTTAATCTTCTTGTTATTAGTAAGTTGTTCTTCGCTTGGTATGAAAAATATAATAACGACTAGCGACTATCTAGCCGTTCCCAAGTGAGGCACTACTATGAAAATAATTTTAATTTATTGCATTTCAAAGTATTATAAAGAAAACTACCTAAGCAATTTAGTCACTAGCACACGTAGATAGTTAAATCATGTAGGTAGATATTTAACACGTAATGAAGTTTTTAAAAACGTGTAATCTATGTAAATCACAGAAAATATTGATTTATCTTTTACATAGTAGATAAGAACCACTTTTTTACAAAACAAAAATGTCGTTTCTTATATTAAAAATTATTTCTTTCTCTGTTTCTTATAAGGAACGACTATTAGAAAGAGATACATCTCCACTGAAAACTTCTATTCCGAATAGGCATCATAGCATATATAATAAATTCTTTATGGAATCCATAATTTCATATGTAGGTACAACAAAGCTAAAAAAACTGACCTAATAACACTCGTTGCGAACTCTAACAATAGGTAGGTAGTCTAACCGGTTTTAAGCAACTCTACGAGTATTAATCCATCCAGTTCATGATTTCACACTAATTATAAATCCAAGTACAAGTTGATAAGTGGTACATGAACACAAATGATTGATAAACGCTGTCAAAATTAATAAATTACTGACCACACTAATCGTTCGAATTGAATAAATTGATCGAAGCAATGACGATGATGAAAACCTGATTATTTAAGTTGAATATATAATATGAAAAACTGACACGCTAACCGCGTAACCACAATTCATAACATGCCACTATTACGGGAATATAATGTAAGTAAACATAAACATATGATACTCCTACCACCAAAAAATAAGATTTAAGAATATTTTTATAACATTTTATTTGAAAATTGTGTTGTTACACGTCTTGACCGGATCAAAAGTATTTCTTTGTTTTCCCTAGGGCGGAAACTAACATTTTAATCAATTTTTTTTATTTGTTTCCAAAAATAAACATAAGAATAGAAATATTATAGGTACCTACTCTTATTACATTACACATTATAGACACAACAAACTTTATTTAGATTTATTGTAAAATGCGTGGTGGTTTTACTTTGGGCACCCTTAGAGCTTACTAGGGAGTGCAATCTCGGTATACCGAGATCTCGAAATACCAAGATCTTGCACTAATTTTGCAAGATCAATCTTGCACCAAAAAACACGCGCGATCTCGCGAGATTTGCAAGATTGTGCAGTAACATATTCCATGACGAATCCAATCACGAATCGTCTCGCGCGCATATTCGACGACTTCCAGCCTCCCGAACAAGCCGGTTTCCGAAAGGGCTTTAGTACCATAGACCACATCCACACGCTGCGGCAGGTTATACAGAAGACCGAAGAGTATAACCAGCCACTATGCTTAGCGTTCGTGGACTATGAGAAAGCCTTCGATTCGATTGAGACTTGGGCAGTGCTGCAGTCTCTTCAGAGGTGCCAAATTCACTACCGGTATATCGAGGTGCTGAAGTGTTTGTACGATAATGCCACTATGTCAGTCCGACTCCAGGATCAGAATTCCAGACCAATCCAGCTGCAGCGTGGTGTAAGACAGGGAAACGTTATTTCTCCGAAACTGTTCACCGCTGCACTGGAGTATGTCTTTAAGCTTCTGGACTGGAAAGGACATGGCATAAATATCAATGGCGAGTACATTTCTCACCTTCGGTTTGCCGACGATATCTTAGTCATGGCTGAGACCTTGGAGGACCTCGGCACAATGCTCGATGACCTCATAGGAGTTTCCCAACAAGTGGGTACCCACAATCGCCCATGTAGTACCCACTCCAATAAAAGTTGGGGACTCCGCTCTCGAAGTTGTAGACCATTACGTCTACCTGGGACAAACAGTCCAGCTAGGTAGATCTAACTTCGAGAAGGAGGTAAATCGTCGAATCCAACTTGGATGGGCAGCGTTCGGGAAGCTGCGCAATATCTTTTCGTCCCAAATACCGCAGTGTCTTAAGTCTAAAGTCTTTGACCAATTTGTGTTGCCAGTGATGACTTACGGATCTGAGACGTGGTCGCTAACGATAGGCCTCATACTCGTAAGAAGGCTCAAAGTCACCCAAAGAGCGATGGAGAGGGCTATGCTTGGAGTTTCCTTGCGTGATCGAATCAGGAATGATGAGATCCGCAGGCGAACCAGAGTCACCGACATAGCCCGAAGGATCGCTAAACTTAAGTGGCAATGGGCTGAACACATTGCGCGTAGAACCGACGGCCGTTGGGGCAAAAAGGTTCTCAAATGGCGACCGCCGGAAGACGTAGTGTGGACAGGCCCCTCACGAGGTGGACCGACGATCTGGTGAGGGTCGCGGGAAGCCGCTGATTGCGGGCAGCGCAGGACCGATCATTGTGGAGATCCTTGGGGGAGGCCTTTGTCCAGCAGTGGACGTCTTTCGGCTGAGATGATGACATTCCATGACCGTTCAAGAGTACGGCTATACAAAAGTTTACCAAGTTTCAATACTTTGAATAGAATACATACTCACAATAATTAAAATACAGCCTTAAAAAAGGATTATACAGTTAATGAGGCGCTAGTTTCTTCGTTTCAGGCTATTTTATGACGTCAAATGAATTCATTGACGACTATTAGTAACTTTTTATTTAAATTGTACTTGTTTGTAAAGCGAGATCTCGCAAATACCAAGATCTTGCAAGATTAGACCTTTAAAATCTTGCCAATACCGAGATTGATGATTTTGCTGCAAGATTGCACTCCCTAGTACATACCTACCTAATTAATTATTGATTATTATGATAACGAATACTTATCTGTACTTTTTCTTTCAGAATACGAGATGCTGGTAGACGGCAGATGCGGCAAACTCCGTACTCGCATAAAGACTGTGGACTCAGACAAATTGAAACGAGTAGAACTTAATAAGGCGCAATACACTGTAGTAGGCGGACCTCAAACTGTGCTTGAGTTCTCATCCTTACCTCGATAAAGAGCCATTGCGGGTTGTAAGGTCTTTCATTACGCTGGTTTCAGAATAGTGCCAATGTTAAGTGATAGAAATCCGTCCAATTCTCAAAGACACTTTCGAAGTGTGACTTCCGCTTAATTTCCAAGTCGCTTCCAGTTTCGTTGATAATATATACAAATTCCTTGTATGGCGGCCTAAGACGTGACACAAAAAATTAGGTCTTCTAAGTAACGTGAGGCTGGAACGTTATACGTAGACAAAGAGCAAAATATTAAAATTGCGGCACGCCAGCAAAATTTGATGATGTAGAACATTCCAACGTCACATGATTGACTTAGGAGAGTACCTTGGCGCAGTATATTCTAAGAGATCTAGAGGGTTTTCCGCAAATTTTACCGATCTTAAAATTATTATTTTTTTACATTATAAAATGATTCAGTAAAGCCCGACCAGTAAAATAAAATGGCCTCGCCATATTACGCAAATGTAACGGAACTAGTTTTCTAGTACTGATTGTTGCAACAAAGACTACAAAAGAAGAAGTGGCGCCCCCATAACTGGTTTTTTTAATGGTCAGATTTTCGATCTCAAAATCTGTTCTGGTTTAGTAAATATCCCAAACTTTTTCCATGTAAATCTAGCATCAAAATTGAAGGTCAAATAAAAATAAACACAGACATTAAAACTCGAAAAATAAAAAGATAGATAAGTACTTAAAATTATGATGAAGAAAGACTGTTCAAATTGTATATTTTTGTATTGTGAATGAAGTAGATAGATGTTATTTATGTGAGCCGAGCATATACTTGATACTTGTTATATAACATTTATATAAGTTTCGTTGTTATATCCTTAACATATTGTGAAGATGCAATAAATACCTACAAACTTTATAACTATTTTAAAAAGATGACATACTAGTATCAAGTTTGTAATATACTATTACGTAATTACGGATTGTAAGTAAAATTTAATTGAAGTTTACACAGCTATGATAATAGAAATATAAAGGTTTAAGTTGAGACTAATTTGCTACGCAACGAACAACAAATTGTATTTATTACTGGTAGAACATTTTATGAAAAGTGACCTTGTATATATATGTCACCGTAAGATTATAAATAACGTTAGATTACAATCTATCTCGCGAGATTGTAAACTATCGAAAAATTGTGAACCAAACATACTGATTACAATTTAACAGATTATTTTTCGATAGATTGTAATCTATCGAAATTAAACCGTCAAATTGTGAAATGGCATAGGATGGAACGCATCTCGCGCGCTGATTGGTTGATCGTCATATGCTCTGCGCCGCCATATTTGTTTCTTTTTTCGTTTATTATCTAACTAGCGACCCGCCCCGGCTCCGCACGGGAAAATTGTTATTGTGGGTTATCTTTACGCATATTATGCATGTATTATACATATAAACCTTCCTCTTGAATCACTCTATCTATTAAAAAAAAACGCATCATAATCCGTTGCGTAGTTTTAAAGATTTAAGCGTACAAAGGGAGGGACATAGGGACATAGGGACAGAAAAAGCGACTTTGTTTTATACTATGTAGTGATGTAAACAATCTGTAAGTGAATTTCAATTAATTTCGTGTTGAAGATAACTCACTGCTTTATAAAATAATTTCTATGAAATTATTGTGGAAGTAAAATGAATCTATGATATTAATCGAAGAATAGAAGTTTGAATGATAAATAAATGTGTTAGTGTAAGTCTCCAAAAACATACCATATTATGATGTCCAAATTACTGATTATCTACTGAATAATAGATAAATGCTTGATGTCACAATTCTTAAAGTGCATTAATTTTATTCAACGTCAGTTGTCGTCAGGCGTCAGCCTGTGGTTTATTTCCAACTGTATGGACATAGAACGGCCTGCTGTAAGACCGACCAATCAGGAACAGCCTTTGGACAGTTGACAATTTAACGCGCGACAGATTGTGATTTAACAGTTTCATTTCGATAGATTACAATCTATCGTAAAATAATCTGTTAAATTGTAATCAGTACGTTTAGTTCACAATCTTTCGACAGTTTACAATCACGCGAGTTAAATTGTAATCTAACGGTATTTATAATCTTACGGTGACATATATAACAAGTAACCGCAAATACGTGGTAGTATATATTTACCTATTTCTTTTATTTGTATGTACTTACTTATTATGACAAAGCTGGCTCTATGACGTAGTCTAAGGAAAAGCAAACTAATATAGCTTTAAGTATTAGTGAAAATAAAAATATACATATTTTATACTAAATTCATTTTATTGACAATGGTATACCTAAAAGTATTTTTATTACATTTACATATTTACAATGCATTTTACTTATCCGTTAAATCAGTCTGTGAGACAATAGTTATATAAGCTTAGATTTATTTGAATTTTTATACACAATGAGTACATTGGGTTTTCTGAATACTTTTATTGGACGACAAAGATATAATATTATGCGGCTAATGAGATAAAAAAAGCTAGGTGATAGCCATGTTGATTCACTACGCGCGAGAAACTAAAGGTGTCGAACCGCGACATAGAGACATTTGTCAAAGTAGTTCTGTCATTTTGTCGCGTTCGACAATTTGTCAAGTTTTTCACGTGTTACGTAGTAAGTCTACCAAAGATATTATTTTTTAATATTTTACATTCCGATCACATTTTATTTTGCTTAAAACATTAAATTAAAAAAAATAAAAATCCTCGCCACAAACCGTTACTTTTTCCTTTCAACAACTAGAAAAGGGCTAATAATCTTCAATTGGCTGAAGATATTTTCTTGGATCATAGCTAATAACACTCGATTGTAACACCTTGCAAACAAAAAAAAACTAGATCAAAATCGGCGCATCCCTTTAGGAGCTACGATGCCACAGAAAGACAGACAAACACACAGGTCAAACTTATAACACCCCTCTTTTTCGTCGGGGTTTAAAAATAGTTAAATGCAAAATAGGAAGCTTGTCAAGTCAAGATATTCATTCGCAGATTTGAATTTAAACTATTGAGGGTATTTTTTAAACATTTTGTCCTATTTACATAATGATTGTTACTTTTTCACAACTCGACAGATTTAGGCTTTCATGGGAACTAAATTTTATGGATCTGACTGAAATAACCAGGCAATGGCTTAACACATAGACTACCATTATGAAATGAGATTTTATTGCCATTGAAAAAAAGGAAAACAACGCGAGGTTGGCGAGCGGTCAGAGCCCCGTTATACGAAAATCGATACATATTGCGTAGACGATATGGTTTAATTTCTATTTGTGATTGTATTTTCGTGAAACGGGCATCAGTCGGCTCCAAAAAGACGCAAAGACGACGCAATCATGCAATATTTTTTTTTTACTTTCCCGCTTTAAGCTTCATGGACTTGCAGTCTAAGCTAAGTTAGGAACGTATCACACATAGCGCGTAGAACCGACGGTCGTTCGAGATAATTTTTTAGAATGGTGACCGTGCACTAAAAGGCGTAGCGTGGGCAGCCCCATAAGGGTGCTTTTCCACCAGAGATGCGCTATGCTACATTGCTATGGATGCGTTTGATATCCACCAATCATATTCATTGGTGCACATAACATAGCAATGGTGAAAACGGATTCAGCTAAGATGTGTTTTTTATATAGAAGGATGCATGCTATGGATGCATGCTATGGATGCGTGGCTATGGATGCATGCTATGGATGCGCGCTATGAATGCGTGCTATGAATGCGTGCTATGGATGCGCGCTATGAATGCCCGCTATGAATCCTTGCTATGGATGTGTGCTATGGATATAATATGCCCTCGCCGCTTCCCATAGTACCGATACATCGCATAGCTGGAGCTGCGCATCTTTACAGCACATCTCATTTGCATCGCTATATAGCATAGCATCAGTGGAAACTGTCACGTAGTTTGCCAGCTTAGCTATGACATCCTTGCAGCACAGCGCCGTAGCACATCTCTGGCACAGAAAATAATAGTACTAACCCGTACAGAAAGGACATTCACCCCCCCGCGCCAAAATTAGGTCCCCGCCCGATATAGCGCCCCACGCCCCGCACCCCGCAGGCGCCGCGGGACTCCGCCGGTGGTGTTCGGGGGTGTTTTACATAGCGCCTAGCGCCATTGACTTGTAGTTGATATTCAGTTGTTATTCAAAAAGAAGTAGGTTGTCAAAATGCGTTTTCTGTATGGAGTGACCACAGAGGAGTGACCGCCCAGTGGCATAGCATCAGTGGAAACTGTCACGTAGTTTGACAGCTTAGCTATGACATCGTCGCAGCACAGCGCCGTAGCACATCTCTGGTGAGTCAGCTCCCTAAGGGGTATGTGGTTGTTCAGAAGCGCTGCTGGAAGTTGGGTTGTTGTTGTTGCTGTTGTTGCTGCGCGCCGCCGAACATCATCTGCTGCTGCTGGTGAAACTCCTGCTGCCCGCCGCCGCCCGCGTTGTTGCCTTGGTTCGGCCCTGTACCACCAAACCATGCTAAGGAATTCGTACCTCAAAAATATCTAACTGCAGAAAGTAATCGTTCATAATAATAGGGCTCAAAATGCAAAAAACGGAACCCTTATAAGATCACCGTCTGTTCATCCTTCCGTTTGTCAGTGCCAATTTCCTCTGAAATTGTTTCGGCTGATCATGAAAACTTCGTATGATTTCGTACCATCTTTATATCTGTTTTTACTCCTATAAAGGTCGCATTTCTCGATGGTTCGATGATATAAATATTATTAGTTTTTTTATAAGTTAATTTTCTATTAACTTAATACTACATTTTAGATTTAAAAAGAAAGAATTACCTTGCATTCTCATCCTTTTCGCATTGTTGGCGTGTTGATCGTGGCTGTTTTGCTGAACTTGATTTTGCTGAGTCTGTAATAATAAATTATGGAAAATAGTAGAGAGCTTTAAGCGTATAATAATAATAATAATAATATATTTATAAGACAGGCAGGCAAACTACTGAGAATAGAAGACAAATTACCCGTCTTATAGCAGTACCTAGTAAGATTAGTTTTGTACACCTTTTTTCAAACAAGATTAGACAGTATGTGAACTATACGGTATAATAGAAAGACGTGTAAGATAGTACAACATTCGACGTCTGCAATTTAGTTTTCCTAGAACATTTTTCTTTTTTATTGGATATTTTCAACGCACTTGAAATTTACAAAGAAGGCATTCTACAGCAATAGATATGTCTATAGAGCACATATGAATGAACAAGACACAAGTTACGCCGCCTGCCTAAGTATGTGATATACTTACATTGGGTTGTTGTTGGTTCTGCCTCGCTTTCGAATCACTCTTATCGTCCTGATCGTCGTCTGTTAGGAACTCGCGCTTCGGGTACGGAATAGGACACCCTGCGAATACATCCTGTAAACAAACATTTAAACTATTGCAAAACAACTTTAAAGATGCATACGTTTTCTACTTTATGTTGAGGGTATATCACTACATAGTATAAAACAAAGTCGCTTTCTCTGTCCCTATGTCCCTATGTATGCTTAAATCTTTAAAACTACGCAACGGATTTTGATGCGGTTTTAATAGTTAGAGTGATTCAAGAGGAAGGTTTATATGTATAATACATGCATAATATACTTAAGGATAACCCACAATAACCATTTTCCCGTGCGGAGCCGGGGCGGGTCGCTAGTGGTTAAATAAAATTAAGGTGGCAATATAGTGGCCACTGCCTTGTAAAGGTTTAAAAAAAAGTCGTGTCCTTGTTTTTGTTTATTTGCTTGTGAATAACGATCATCATTTCATCAGCCTGCAAGTGTCTACTGCTAGACAAAGGTCTCCTCTCTTTGCTGCTCGCATCCAGCGAAAAACTGCGACCCTACAAGATCGTAGGAATGAATACACCTTTTTGCGGAAAGCCAGAGGACAGTAGCGGAAATTGGATAATACACTTAATAAGGTGAAGTTAGAGCAAAAATGTGCCATTGATGAATAACAATCTAGTGAAAACCAAAAATAAAGACATACTCTATAATTCGATAAATTCGAATAAAAATTTATTCATAAAAATAAAGATATAAAGACTGGAGCACACTGGATTCATATGCGTGCGCGTAAGCGTAAACGTACTACTGAGTTTAATGCATAAACGTCTACGCGCATGTCTGTCTGTGTTCCATACATCACAACTCAGTGGTACAGTAAGCTGACGAATAAGGTGACCCCCCCTCCAACACGCCACGCTACTTTCGCCACGCTGTAACTTAGAGAGACCGTTGATTGAAATAAGGCAACACGTTCTTAACTACACTGATAAAGTATTATTAGCCATTAGTTCGTTATTTTCTGCCCCTTTGTAGCGATAGATGGCGCTTAGCGGCGGCGCCTTGGGGGGTTCACCTAATTCGTCAGCTTACTGTACGTGCACGTCAACACTTAATAGGCAAAGACAATAAAGACTTATATACTAAAAAACTTGATCATGATGTGTTCTAATATTTTTAAACTTTTAGATATTTTCATAATTTAGTTAAGCCTTCATGTTATCTTTTTTAGTGACTCAGTTCATACCTGTGTAGGCAGCGGGTCTTCAGTGAAATATGGGTCTTGCATGGCTTGTTCGGATGTGATTCTTCTATTGGGATCCATCAGAAGCAGTCTTTGGAGCAGGCTGAACGCTTTACTATCTGGTTTTATTTTATGTCTATCCATGTATTTGCTCAAAGAACAATTTTGATAACTGAAAAATAGTTTCGTTTTAAATTAATTAATAACACAGAAAATTGATCAGATAAAGGTAAAAAACATTAGGATTGCTATTCTATTAAATGAATGAACACATTTACATTTATAAATATTTACATGGTATTCCAGCCTTCTAGTTCCCTTAAACAACCCTTAAAAACCTGGGGGAAGGCATGTTTTATGTATTTGTTAGAATTGGGTTTTGTTTCAATCATTTCGTAATCCATATAATAGAAAAAAAAGATGAAATCCGAGTCAGGACGATGATGTGACAAATAAAATAGAACACATCCAGATATTTTTATTTTTTTTGTTTCTCTGTTTTTACGGGCTAATCTCCGAAACTATTGGACCGATTTGAATAAAATTTTGTATGGTCAACATCTTAGATACTTTAAATCCCAGAAAGGCAACCGTGGGATTTATAAAAATTACTGTTGCCCCAGACAGATCCTTCTTGGTGCAGTTGGCCGGGCATAAAGAAGGTGCGCCATGGTCTGCCTGGGCTCCACAGTCGCAGCTTGTGCGGGATTGGTCAATGGTTACCTACAACTAGTAATAAATATTACTTACTTAGATCTCTTGAAGTCTTTAACCAGAGTAGCATGTTCCGGCATTTTCCTAATATCTTCCCAATCTTTTTCCTGCGGGAATCCCATGACGTTGAATATTCTATCTAGCTGGTCGTGGTGGTAAGGATTGCTGGTCTTAATATCTTCTTGGCGACAGTGGAAGATCGGCTCAGATGTTAGGAGTTCGGCAAATATACAGCCTATCGCCCAAATGTCTGCAAAGACAACAATCATAGATGTTTCAAGTCCGGTGAAGTTGTATTGGTCGTACCTATTCACAATAAACGTAGCTCAATTTAAAAAAAAAGGTAGTTGTTTATGTAGTGAGTATTCTATTTTAAGAAGTGAAACATGTAGTTTTTTGGTTAATTTTACATTTTTTCAAGTTTGTATAAGAATCTACACTAGTAGTATAGACGCGATAAAGACGAAAGATTTGTACTTGATTTGTTGTGAAAACAACTGACCCACTTTAATTATTTTTCTCACCACTGGAAGGTAATGTAAACCAGTGGCACTAGATCTAGCTGCTAGTCTAGAATAATATAATCCCAGCCTAATAAATAATCAAATGGAGAGTGATTTCAATATTATGGTCAATTTTGTTCAAGGTAAACAAACCACTTACTGAAAATAAGCTTAAAGTTATTTCTTTGATACACCTTTTTACATTATAAAATTAAGTTTATTAAATCATCAAGTGAATAGAGTTACTTTAAGTTAACCAAAATAAATTTACATGATAGGTATTCCATGAAATTTATAATCATTAATCTATATTGTGTAACTATACTTACCAATAGCTTTGGTATAATGTCTAGCGCCAAGCAGCAATTCTGGGGCTCTGTACCAGAATGTCACTACTACTGGATCCAAGTCAGCTAAAGGTTTTAAAGGTGCATTGAATAACCGCGCGAAACCCATGTCGGCGATTTTCACTCTGCCTCTCTCGGGACCTTCACCCATTACCAAAATATTGGCTGGTTTCTGAAAAAAATGTTTTTTAATCATGTGATCATCAATATTAAGTGAATATTAATTTTTTTCTTATCTTAATACAGCAGGTGTATCATCTTACAATATTTTTCAAAAACATTATGGAGAAAGTGCTAATAGGACAATACTATTTAGGTACTATTGCATACTTTAGTTACAGTAGGTATACATACACTTATCATGTTTTTTTTTTGTGACCCATATTAAATACATATTATTGTTAATAGCTGCCTGCCCGCAACTACGCTCGCGTTGTTTTTCGACTTTTCCGTAGTAATTTTTAACTATTCCATGAGAACTCTTTACTTTTCCACAATTCAAAGTATCCAAAATGTTGACTGGGTATAAGCTACCACCATGCAAAATTTCATTTAAATTGGTCCAACAGTTTCGAAGATTTACCCATACAAACAAACTAACAAACAGAGAAACAAAAAAATTCAAAAAATCTGGAGATGTTCTATATCGCTTTTTACATCCCCTCAATCGGATTTTCAACCTCTACAGTTTTATTATTATGTTATAGTCTGACCAAAAAAATTAAAAACATGTTCTGGCAGCACCACATTTTAATTTATGATTCTGGCAACAATAGCTATAATAAAGTTTGTTCCATTTAACTTTGGTAACATGGTGAGATTTTTACTTTTCTGTTCAGACTAAAAACAACAAATTATTAGTGTGTCTGACCTAGAAATAAATGTTTCATTGTGCTTCAGAAAATCACTTACCAAATCTCTATGTAAAACCCAGTTAGAATGCAAGTAATGTATACCATCCAAAATCTGGTAGAGGAGGCTCTTCACCATGCCTTTTGGAACCATAACAGACTTTTTGTTAGCCTTTGCTGCACGATGGAACTTGATTATATGCCATAGATCATGTTCAGCATAGTCAAACAGTAACCACACTTTACGATCAGTATGTGATAGAAATACTCGTATCAAGTTGATAACGTTCGAGTGCTTAAGTTCTCTGAGGAGCTGAAAATATTTTCAAATTATGATTATTTATGTGATGGCAAAATAGAGAAAGGGAAGACAAAGAAAAAGGTGGGAGGATGAAATTAAAGAAATTGCTGGCCCATGGAGAAGAAAGGCTGAGGAAAGAGATCTATGGGAGATTCTAGTGGAGGCCTTTGCCAAAGGGCAGACTGAAAGTGGATGTTTATGAACTATGTAAACAAACTGAAAGTGGATGTTTATGAACTATGTAAATTCAGTAATAAAGGCTTATTTTATTTATTAATTTTTATTAGGGAAAAAAAAATATCCCTACAAAAACTGGGTTCACCTGTTATTTAAGAAATGTGACCCCCAACCAGAGAGAGCAACATGATTCTTAAGGAGAAGACTTGGTAGTCCACCAGTGGATTGTACCAAGCAAGTGTGAAGCAAAGTAAGAAAGAAAGAAAAATAATTTATTGCCTAATACAAAGATAAGAAAATATAAAAAATTAATAAAAAGTATAGTAAATCTGCAAAGCAAAGCAATAATATAAAGCAGTAATATAGCAAAGTGTCTCCATTTCAACTACAAACAAATACCCTTCTGTATGGCTGCTCTCTACAGAATGCATTTCTTAACCATTTCTCTTTCTCAAAATTTTTTTTGACGAGTATATTTTAAGAAATTTATAATAATTATTTTGTTATAGTATAGGAGTTGCCAACTTGTACATATATGAGTTGCAAGGTCTTATCACTGTTTCAAGTAAGTGTGCATACAATTACCAAGTTACAGCCAAGGGCTCATACATTCCAAACAGTGCGAAAGCAAGTTAGACAATTGAAGAGACAAAAATACCTTTTACAAAGTTTTTTACCTACTGCTCTACAATCACAATGTATTATAAATAAAAGGAGTACAATGTTGTAATTGTTTGCATGTTTACTTGATAAACTATTAACAATACAGCTGTAAGATCTAGCATTGTAAGTAAACAGTTTCAACAATTACGTGTGATGTGTGAGGTATTCTGACTTGACACCATGGCTAAAATTTCCATAATAATATTCCAGGGTTTGGACCAAGAGGTCTATATTTATGAGACATTTATGCAAAGTTTCAAGTACCTATGTAAGTGTCAAGTGTTTTTGTTACTTACAGCTATTTCTCTGCAGGCCGACATTGAGAGGCCCGTTCCTTCTATCTGTTTGAGGGCATAGTCTTTAGTATCAGAGCCGTCTTTCCTTCTAGCTTTGTATACATGCCCATAAGTTCCTCTCCCAACCTTACAACCTTCATAGTCAAACAAATCTTCTACTTTAGACCGCTCATTCTGAGTCTTCACTTTGAACTCGTAATCCATCATTACAGGCGCCATGGTTTTGTTTTGGAAATTATCACTCATTTTGTGAATATATTTCCTTACTAACTGACTTGAGTAGGTATTTAATTAATTTACTGTGAAGTTTTCCGTTCGTTTTACTAGAAAATAACGAAAATAAGTACACACAAATTCACACAATTCACAAACCACCGAAAAACCCTTGCACCAAAGAGGATATCCGTCCGTCTGTCTCACTCGCTATTCGCTATTCCAGTGTAGCCAACTCCCTGAAGTCAAAAAGCTCTAAAATAAAAAAAAATACCTTGATAAAGGCACCTATTTCACTGGCGAGGGTGACAAAAGACGAAAGAGACGCAGTTATGCGCAAGAGTGAGCGCGGTGTATTTGTATCTCATTCTAACGCATAACTGCGTCTCTTTCGTCTTTTGTCACCGTCGCCAGTGAAATAGAAATAGTGAAATACCTGCCTTAGTTAGATTTATAGAATAAAAAATTATAATGCTATTTGTATTTGTATAAATATTGGGCTCAATACTGCCGTGCGTGGCCATTTCATTTCATTTAAATTGCACTTTAAACTTGTATCTGCTGCTATCTGTAGACAAACTTAAGAAGAGTCCAAAGAGGAGTTTTAAGAGACAGGTAATTCCATACAAATAAAATGTTTCCGGTAATATTAAGATACTTACATGGGAATGAAAACAGCCTAGTAAATAAGAAGCTAAAAGGAATTGACTTAACCACCACCTGGAGCCCGTTTCACAAAGCAACAAGTAACAAGTTACAATTCTACAAGTACAAGTTCAAAAATTTAATAATTTACAAGTACAAGTGTTTCACAAACATCGTTTTGGAGAATCACTATAGTCAAATGACTATAGAGTCAGATTACAAGGAACGAATTCTCGATTTTACAAGTGTAGTACCCAAAAATTAAATAACATAGCACAAAATATTCGTTAAACCATTGACTCATGTAAATGCCAAACTAGCGAGCCTTTGGTACATACTATGGTTTGTTTGGTAACAATTCATATTATTAGCAATTAAATTAAAAGCAACCATATGAGTCTTTATATTAAAAACAAATCACTTTGAAAACTTTGGAACTTTGCAAGGAACAAGATTGAAAGGAAGGAGCATAAAATTCTTCTACTAAAAGATTTTTTTAAAAAGAGATGTGCTTTGCGGGGCTTTTTCTCCAACATTAACAAAACAGGATAAAAATGCCACATGTACTGAAGTCTTCGACTGAAGTTCATAATATTGCCCTAGCAATAGGGCTTGTACCAGCCGGGAAATATTTATCTTATACCCGAGACGTCTTTTGGCAAAATATGAAAAAGTCCTCCATGGTAACCAGGTACATACTTTTTTCTCTATTTATATATATTGTTTCCATGATCTTATTGTGTACATACCGATAAAAGGTTGAACTTGACTTTTAATTGTAAATAGCTACCAAACTGCTCTGTTTTACTATTGAAACCTTTGATCATAGTATTGTAACTGAATTTCCTTACTACTTAAATATACTATCCTGAGTAATTAGACAGTTTCCTATCAGTGGGTAAAAACAATTAACTTGATCTGTAATAGTACATAATCAAATCCATATAAATTTGAATCAATTCCCCTAGTGTATGTTGCTGACTGTACCTACAAAACATAAATAACTTTAATAAAACTTAAATTCACAATATATTACTAAGCAGAATATGCTTCAGCTACTTTTGAATTTAAATGTTATTAAACTTTACAAGTCTACCTAGCTCCAGAGTTAGGTAGACTTGTAGAAAGTTTGACAGATAAAAAGTTAACAAGTTTGAGTTATTTTGTGAAACACTTGTTCGATTTATCGAAATTTTACAATAGAAACAAAAAAAATGTCTATGAATTGTAAATTTGTACTTGTAGCCAAAAAATTACTATTGTTAAAAAGTTACGTTGAGAAACACTTGTAACTACTAATGTTGCCGCTTTTGGTCAGTGTTGCTATTTAATTTTATAAGGAATTGTAACTTGTAGCTTCGTGAAACGGGCCCCTGACTGATGTTGTTTATTGTTTAAGTATCATAAACAACAACAGTCAGTTACGTCAACATCATGGTCAACCATTTGTGGTTTAGGTAAAAATCTGTTTGTTTTCCGATTATATAGGTCAGGCATTATCTTTTTCAATTATAGTCCATTTATTTGGGCAAGTTGTTAAATACGCAATACGGCGGCATTGTGCATTCATTGCCTTGTCCCAGCCAGCCGCCCCACGCCTGCCCCAAAAAGCACTAGATTTAAATCTAAAAGTCGTAAGGTTGGCAGCACTTGTCTGTTCTGTCAGTTAGTCAGTGTCATTCACTTGAGTGCCTAAAATGCACGGCTGAATAATACAGTACAGTCATGAGAGAGCGGGGTTGGTAAAAAAAGTCGTGCATTACTGACTGGGATTTACCACGTTTTGACCTGAAAAGGCCTCAAATCCGGCGTGGTCGCTAAAATATCTAAAGGACATTTTTCATATTTGTATGGAGCCTCGGCTATGACAAAAAATATATATAATAACTAAAAAATAATAAAATCTCACTAATCTATCGCGTTCTAAAACATTTTCGAATAATAATACAGCAACTCCGATCAATATGGCGTCAAACCAACGCTCACCAAAAAAATGTCACTTTGACTTTGACAACGTCAATTCAATATGTCAGTAGAGTAGACATGTCACTCAGCGAGCATTTGTCTGTCAAACGCGTCAAGCTATAGAGAAAAAAAAAAATTTCCGAACGAAAATAGTTGCCAGTGTGCCCATGGTAAAGTATTTTTATTTATAAAGTTTATTTTTGTACCACTAAACCAAATAGATAATGAGAATTTTATTATCTTAGATGGCTTAGCCATATTTTTAACTATCTTTTTGAATAGTGTACAAGTTCTAGCCGGAAATGAAAAATTTCCTTTAAGTTCTTGGTCTTTTTATCGAAATCATCGAAAAGGATGGAAGATAATCTAATTTTGATTGAATGATATTTAAAATAAATGCGCAACTGTCAAATTCAACTTAATTTTATATACCTAGGTGTTTTCGCATGCTTGCTAAACTAGTGTAAATTACGTTTACAGTTTAACGTCTAGTTAACATGTAGTAGTCATCGTAGTTTAAGATGTTTAACGTCTTTATTTTGACAACCACCTGTCCCTTTTCGTTCATAAGTACGTGAATGGAATATATGGTAAGTTAGAGCGTAAGGCGTAGAATCAGGCCCATAGTGCAGCCAACAACCATCAAGTAATTATTTATCAACCAGCCTGGATAACGACGTGACACTGTGACTGATAAGAGGTTACCCGATATTTAACTGTTGTAAACTCGCCATAATTTTTCATTCAATAATATAAAAATGTACGTACCATAAGACTTAACGAACCATAATCTTGTCGTGCATGAAAAGCAAGCCAATGCACACAAATTATTTTTAAGCCGTAAAAAGTGTGCAATAAAATAATAACTGTGTGTAGCATAAATTATTCCCAGTTTATCATAAAAGAGCTTTTAAATTTGTATTATTATCGCGATTTAGCCTGGGCGCACACGTCACGCACGTCAGGTTTGTTCCAGACGGCACGTAGATTTAGTGCGTACACACTAAGCGAGCTTAATATTGCATGCCGCGCGCGCGTGGGCCATCTCGTTCAAGCAGCTGGCTTGGTGTGTCTGAATTCCGGACGGAAAAAAATGTGACGTATGTTTATTTTTCCATAGGAAAGGCTTATTGTAAGTTGTGCGGAACTATTATTGCATTTAATTAGGTTTGTTGCCTAAGAGAGGTCTATAATGTGTATATTTCAGGTTACGAAATTATATGGGATATTTATACACTTGTCTGTCTGCACCGTAGTACATACATTATATATTTATTCTGTGCACACTTGTCTGTCCGCTGCACCGTTTCTAGTACATACTATATTTATTCTGTGCCCATAGCGTCAGACCAATGTCAGACGGATAATAATAATGTAAAGCCCATAACAGTTATAGTTTAGTTTTTTCTACTTTGACTGGTTGCCTTCCGCTAATTGCATATTTTCGTTTGCACTCTTTGTTATATATTAATCGAATTGTATAAAAAATAATAATTTTGTAAAATACCTATTTTGAAAAGATGCAACGCCTGTGGAGTTTCTTCCGGCGAGTTCTTCTCCACAGAAGACAGCCAAATTGTGAACTCGCCTCGACGTCGAAAAGTGATTTATAAAATCTTACTTCGAATACAACATATTTCATTTCATTTCAAGCCTGACCAAAGAAATAAGAAACCTGCTCTGGGGGCGCCACGTGTATATTTTTACGACTATGGCAACAATTTCCCTTATAAAGTTAGTTCCATTGAAATTCCGCAATATGGCGAGGTTTCTTATTTCTTTGGTAGGGCTTTAATGTATGTACCTATGTACATGGAATATCAGGCCCGCTGGAGCACAGTATAAATATAGTATGTACTACGCTGGAGTGAAAAGTCGGTACACAAATATTATCAGGCTGGTAGTACATTATTGTTATTTTCTCTTTGACAATGTGATTATAAGCTCAGTGTTGACAATAGACATTGCTCTTCAAAAACTTCATTCATTCAATGCAAAAAATGGGGGCTTTTCAAGCCATCGTTCCTCCTAGTAATTTTCTTTTAATTATTAAATACAAAGTAAATTTTACTAATTTCGGTTAACGAGTGTAATTTCCTTTACCTTGGAGGTGTAATAGATAAGGTTTATGGAACTATTCAATACTGGAACTCGTTGAAAATGGAGAACGAGGAAAGCCTTGAGGGTGACTATTATGACGTCGTAGAAACTTTGACCAATATGTTTGGAGATGTTATCAGCAGAGAAGTGATATTTGCTGTTGTAGAGAGCTGTGAGGGCGATTGTAAGTTTTAAATTTAATTATAAAATAGACAAAACTTTTTTGAAAAATGTATTTTGTTGGTGTCATTGATCCGGTCATCTTCCAGGCCTTAGATATATATTTTTTCTAAAAGGTATGATGATTTTTATTTATTTAAGATGTATATTTTCTTGTAATGCTAGTATCTTTAAGAACACTTTTACCATCGTTATACATATTCATTGTTCTACATGCTGTAGATACAAATACCTAAGTGAAAAAATTCATAGGCTTTTGTTCGTCGCATCCTATAGATTTGCTAATTTAGTGTAGTTCGCTATTTAAACAGGAATTGTGCCGGACTATCATGACAGTATTGCCCGTCAACACTTTCATAGCATGGCAATACTGAAAACTTTTGGCCAGGGAATACTAGAGTATTACACAGTCTAGCTGGCATTGGTTTCAGGCTGGTTCTAATAGTACACAAAGGGTTCATCATCTTAGTTTAAAGCAATTAAAAAGTCAAGTAGGGAAATGTAAAAACAGTCAATAAAAATAGACGGGATTGTGTGCAGGTACAATCATGCATAAAAGTCTTGGATTCTAAATTGATGTTCATTCTTTTAAAAAGATAATGTGTGTGTTTCTTATCAACTAACGATTGAAATAGGGGATATTTTCCCTTTAGTTATTGTAAAGTTAGGTACTTAACAACACAATTTCATTCTAATTGAACACTTCCATAGTTGAAATTGGATTTCCCAGAGCTCTTGTGGTAAGGTTTTGGGTATCAAATCTGATATGGAGACAATCATAAGCAATTAACAAAAAGAAAGATAATAAAAATGTGCAATAAAAAAAGAAAGCTGAATTTAATTTTAAACACCTTAATAATAAATATGTTTTTTATTAATGTCTTCTGTATTATCAGGGTTGGTAAAAGTAATATGTTTTTAAATTCCATAAAACAAACAGTTTAAAATTTTAACAAAAGCAATTTTTTTTTCATTTTGCTTTTTTCTTCCATTTAATTAATATCAACTAAAGTACAGAAAAAAACCCCATGAAACCACTCCAACAATAATCTTTCTACAGTCAACATAGAGACTTTCCCTGCGAATTAATTCAAAATACGTTTAAATTGGTCCAACAATTTCGGAGATAAGCCCGTACAAACAAACAAACAGAAAAACAAAAAAAATAAAATGTTTGGTTGGATATGTTCTACATCACTTTTTACATCCCCTGACTCGGTTTTTAGAATTTTTTATCTATGTACAGATTTTCGACCTGTACAGTTTTGTTATGTTGATGAAGTATATAATTACGATAGTCATGCTTTCTAATATTACATTTTAATTACTGTTTTATTTATAACAGTTTCAATTAAAGTTTCCTTACATACACCATTCTTAATTTAAATAACCAAAAATGAAACAAACTCAACTAGTAACTTTATATCAGGCTTTTTTGAGTCCTAAATAATATAAACTACCATTAATTTGCATAAAAAAATATATCTGTAAACACTTTTTTTCTTTTTTCTTTCTTACAATACAATACAGTATTCATAGCTAAACTAACACTTATTTAAATGGGTTATCAATTGTGAAAATCTAAGATTGTTCAGTATTCTTAATGTTTAGTTTGTATTCTTTGCGATTCTTTTAACATTGTTCAAAGTTGTTTAATTGGTTTTTTAAATATTATTCAATATAAAACTAAAGATTATTTCTAATATTTTCTAACTGTTAAATTCATTGTTAGAAAATAGTAATATTTGTACACTATCTAAAATTCGAAGCACATAATTTGAGTTTCTTTTGAGTTCTATTTAGTACGCGACTGTACTTTTGCAAAGTTATGTCGGAAAAACTCGAAACCCTACCTGTCGCAAATGTGCGCGGCAAGGCGCAGCCACGTGACCTCTGATTGCTCAATGTTGCTAAATTTCTCCCGGCACACCCCACCCGTCAAAGAAGACCCTTAAAGTTATTTGCGCAATGAAAGTTCCCGGTTTTGAAACCGATTTGCGTATTAATGTTTTTTCAGTAAATTAAGCCTGAAGTCAAGATTCATTTTGGATTACTGAGCCAGTGGAGTAATTTAAGTTTTTATTTGTTTTTCACAGTAAACTTAGCAGCAGAGGCAGTAATGAGCATGTCTACTGATACAGTTGAACAACCAAAAACTACTGAAACAGCATCTAAATTCTTAGAAAAACCTAAAAGTCAATTTCACAATAAACCACATAGTGCATCATCTTTGAAAGAGAGTGTTCTTGCTATTTCGGAGTCAAATACTCAGCCAAACATGTCCTATGCGGTTACCTGTCGTAGTACTGGAGCAGTACCAAAACAAGGAATTACACCAAGGTCTACACCAATGTCAATTATGGTCTGGACTGAACAATTGCAATTGATTATGACCTACCATACTCAAGGTACCAGAACACTTATTCTAATGCGAGGAGCACCCGGTAGTGGAAAGTCATTTTTAGCAAAGCAAATAGTTGAAATGTCTGTTGGTGCGACTTATAAAAATTTTAAAACACACATTTATAGTACAGATGATTTTTTTATGATTGGAGGCCAATATCAACATGACAAATATCGATTAGGTGAAGCACACGAATGGAATCAGAAAAGAGTGCGTAAAGTTTTAAGTCAAGGTGTGAGTCCAGTTATTATTGACAATACTAATATCGAAGTTTGGGAGATGGAACCGTATGTTAGAGAAGGCGTAAAAAATGGCTATGTTATTGAAGTTGTAGAACCAAATACACCATGGGCTAGAAAACCCAATCAACTGACGAAAAGAAACTCCCACAATGTACCAGTAGCAACTATAAAGAGAATACTTGATAACTATCTAGATGGAATAACAGGAGAATTCTTGATTAAAAATTATGGTTTGTCTTATCCAGGTGATAAAGTGCCACCTGTTTTTAGAACAGTACCCGAATATGTACCTCCAAATACTGACCAGTTGTTACCAATATCCAGCCCTCAGGAACAAAGTAATGTTGCAGGTGCAAGTCATGAAGAACTACAAAAAGACACTGTACATTGTACAAAAGCACCTGTTGATACAAGTTCACAAAAAGACCTAGAAATCAGTGTATCATCCAGCTCTACTGAGAGAATCATACCAATCGGAATTGCAAGTGAGCAAGAAGAATTAGCGAAACATTCTAGATACTTAGAAATAGATACAAAAACAACTAGAAGAGATGGTTCTCCATCTCTTCTAGTTGTTTTTGTAAAATGTTTGGTTGGATATGTTCTACATCACTTCTTACATCCCCCTGACTCGGTTTTTAGCATTTTTTGTCTATATACAGATTTTCGACATAGTCTACAGTTTTGTTTTGATGAAGTGTATAATTACGATAGTCATGCTTTCTAATATTACATTTAATTACTGTTTTATTTATTACAGTTTCAATTAAGGTTTCCTTACATACACCACTCTTAATTTAAATAACCAAAAATGTAACAAACTCAACTGTATATTTTAGTAACTTTATATTAGCCTTCTTTGAGTCCTATATAATATACCTAAACTACCATTCATGTGCATAAAAAAATATATTTTTAAATACTGTTTTCATCTTACAATACAATACAGTATTCTTAACTAAACTAACACTAATTTTAACGGGTTATCAATTGCGAAAATCTAAGATTGTTCAGTATTACTTTCATCATGTTTTTAACATTGTTCAAAGTTGTTAATTGTGTTTTTAAATATTATTAATATAAAACTAAGGATTATTTATAATAATTTCTAACTGTTTAAAATAACTTGTTTTGCACTAAAATATTATCTTGATAATAAATTCATCGTTAGAAAATAGTAATATTTGTACACTATCTAAAATTCGAAGCACATAATTTGAGTTTCTTTTGAGATCTATTTAGTACGCGATTGTACTTTTGCAATGTTATGTCGCAAAATCTCGAAACCCTACCTGTCGCAAATGTGCGCGGCAAGGCGCAGCAACGTGACCTCTGATTGCTCAATGTTGCTCTCCCGGCACACCCCACCCGTCAAAGAAGACCCTTAAAGTTTTTTGCGCAATGAAAGTTCCCGGCTTTTAAACCGCCGTGCAATGTTTTTTCAGTAAATTAAGCCTGAAGTCAAGATTCATTTTGGATTGCTGAACCAGCTGAGTAATTTAAGTTTTTATTTGTTTTTACAGTAAATTTAGCAGCAGAGGCAGTAATGAGCATGTCCACTGATACAGTTGAACAACCAAAAACTACTGAAACAGCATCTAAATTCTTAGAAAAACCTGAAAGTCAATTTCACAATAAGCCACATAGTGCATCGTCTTTGAAAGAGAGTGTTCTTGCTATTTTGGAGTCAAATACTCAGCCAAACATGTCCTATGCGGTTACCTGTCGTAGTACTGGAGCAGTACCAAAACAAGGAATTACACCAAGATCTACACCAATATCAACTATGGTCTGGACTGAACAATTGAAATTGATTATGACCTACCATACTCAAGGTACCAGAACACTTATTCTAATGCGAGGAGCACCTGGTAGTGGAAAGTCATTTTTAGCAAAGCAAATAGTTGAAATGCTTGTTGGTGCGACTTATAAAAATTTTGAAACACACATTTATAGTACAGATGATTTTTTTGTGATTGGAGGCCAATATCAACATGACAAATATCGATTAGGTGAAGCACACGAATGGAATCAGAAAAGATTGCGTAAAGTTTTAAGTCAAGGTGTGAGTCCAGTTATTATTGACAATACCAATATCGAAGTTTGGGAGATGGAACCCTATGTTAGAGAAGGCGTAAAAAATGGCTATGTTATTGAAGTTGTGGAACCAAATACACCATGGGCTAGAAAAGCCAATCAACTGACGAAAAGAAACTCCCACAATGTACCAGTAGCAACTATAAAGAGAATGCTTGATAACTATCTAGATGGAATAACAGGAGAATTCTTGATTAAAAATTATGGTTTGTCTTATCCAGGTGATAAAGTGCCACCTGTTTTTAGAACAGTACCCGAATATGTACCTCCAAATACTGACCAGTTGTTACCAATATCCAGCCCTCAGGAACAAAGTAATGTTGCAGGTGCAAGTCATGAAGAACTACAAAAAGACACTGTATATTGTACAAAAGCACCTGTTGATACAAGTTCACAAAAAGACCTAGAAATCAGTGTATCATCCAGCTCTACTGAGAGAATCATACCAATCGGAATTAAAAGTGAGCAAGAAGAATTAGCGAAACATTCTAGATACTTAGAAATAGATACAAAAACCACTAGAAGAAATGGTTCTCCATCTCGTCTAGTTGTTTTTGTAAAATGTTTGGTTGGATATGTTCTACATCACTTCTTACATCCCCCTGACTCGGTTTTTAGCATTTTTTGTCTATATACAGATTTTCGACGTCTACAGTTTTGTTATGTTGATGAAGTGTATAATTACGATAGTCATGCTTTCTAATATTACATTTAATTACTGTTTTATTTATTACAGTTTCAATTAAAGTTTCCTTACATACACCACTCTTAATTTAAATAACCAAAAATGTAACAAACTCAACTGTATATTTTAGTAACTTTATATCAGGCTTCTTTGAGTCCTAAATAATATAAACTACCATTAATGTGCATAAAAAATATATTTTTAAATACTGTTTTCTTCTTACAATACAATACAGTATTCTTAACTAAACTAACACTAATTTTAACGGGTTATCAATTGCGAAAATCTAAGATTGTTCAGTATTACTTTCATCATGTTTTTAACATTGTTCAAAGTTGTTTAATTGTGTTTTTAAATGAATCGCAAAATGTGTTAGTAAGCGCATAACTCAGCAACGCCTGGGTCAATTTAAACAATTCTTTTTTTTAATGTTCGTTGAAGTCCAAGGATGGTTTTTACAAAGAGAAATAAAAAAAAAACTCATTCCCACGGGAAAAATGTTTAAAGCGGGCGGAGCCGCGAGGCGGAAAGCTAGTTATTAATATAAAACTAAGGATTATTTCTAAAATTTTCTAACTGTTTAAAACAACTTGTTTTGCACTAAAATATTATCTTGATAATAATTTATAATAAATTCATCGTTATAAATTAGTAATATTTGTACACTATCTAAAATTCGAAGCACATAATTTGAGTTTCTTTTGAGATCTATTTAGTACGCGACTGTACTTTTGCAAAGTTAAGTCGCAAAAACTTGAAACCCTACCTGTCGCAAATGTGCGCGGCAAGGCGCAGCCACGTGACCTCTGATTGCTCAATGTTGCTAAATTTCTCCCGGCACACCCCACCCGTCAAAGAAGACCCTTAAAGTTTTTTGCGCAATGAAAGTTCCTGGCTTTTAAACCGCCGTGCAATGTTTTTTCAGTAAATTAAGCCTGAAGTCAAGATTCATTTTGGATTGCTGAACCAGTTGAGTAATTTAAGTTTTTATTTGTTTTTACAGTAAATTTAGCAGCAGAGGCAGTAATGAGCATGTCCACTGATACAGTTGAACAACCAAAAACTACTGAAACAGCATCTAAATTCTTAGAAAAACCTGAAAGTCAATTTCACAATAAGCCACATAGTGCATCGTCTTTGAAAGAGAGTGTTCTTGCTATTTCGGAGTCAAATACTCAGCCAAACATGTCCTATGCGGTTACCTGTCGTAGTACTGGAGCAGTACCAAAACAAGGAATTACACCAAGATCTACACCAATGTCAACTATGGTCTGGACTGAACAATTGAAATTGATTATGACCTACCATACTCAAGGTACCAGAACACTTATTCTAATGCGAGGAGCACCTGGTAGTGGAAAGTCATTTTTAGCAAAGCAAATAGTTGAAATGCTTGTTGGTGTGACTTATAAAAATTTTAAAACACACATTTATAGTACAGATGATTTTTTTATGATTGGAGGCCTATATCAGCATGACAAATATCGATTGGGTGAAGCACACGAATGGAATCAGAAAAGGGTGCGTAAAGTTTTAAGTCAAGGTGTGAGTCCAGTTATTATTGACAACACCAATATCGAAGTTTGGGAGATGGAACCGTATGTTAGAGAAGGCGTAAAAAATGGCTATGTTATTGAAGTTGTAGAACCAAATACACCATGGGCTAGAAAAGCCAATCAACTGATGAAAAGAAACTCCCACAATGTACCAGTAGCAACTATAAAGAGAATGCTTGATAACTATCTAGATGGAATAACAGGAGAATTCTTGATAAAAAATTATGGTTTGTCTTATCCAGGTGATAAAGTGCCACCTGTTTTTAGAACAGTACCCGAATATGTAACTCCAAATACTGACCAGTTGTTACCAATATCCAGCCCTCAGGAACAAAGTAATGTTGCAGGTGCAAGTCATGAAGAACTACAAAAAGACACTGTACATTGTACAAAAGCACCTGTTGATACAAGTTCACAAAAAGACCTAGAAATCAGTGTATCATCCAGCTCTACTGAGAGAATCATACCAATCGAAATTGAAAGTGAACAACAAGAATTAGCGAAACAGTCTAGATACTTAGAAATACAAAAACAACTAGAAGAAATGGAAAGGGTTGAGCAAGAGTGGGAAAATGGGGAAGGTTGGAGTAATGAATCAGTAGAACCGGTTCATAGTGGTAATGATTTACCTTTAGTGGTAGAGCCTAGGCCACAGAGAACCATATCTGAAGGATCAGCCCAATCATCTCCTAGGGAACCTTTGCAAAACACAGTAAAAAATTGTGAAGATTGGAGAAGAATTTCTCTATTTATGCCCCCTTGGATTGATGAACCGTCGTCGCAAGTGGATGAAAATATTCAGCATCCTGCTAAAGAGACTAAAACTACTGGGACGTGTGTGGAAGTAGGAGATACAAATTTGCACAATCCAAGAAAGATTTTAAAAGTTATAACTGCATCTCCTAGAGATATTAATATTTTTTATATTCCTATAAATAAAGAAAGAATGCCTGCTGTACGAATGCTTGATAAAAGTACAACGACCAATGAGTTATTGCTTACAGAAGCATATCAGTGTAAGTATAAAGAACATCATTTTTCGGCATTCAGAAAACTTTTTAAAAACATACCAAGATCTTCATTAAGAGACATTTTTGATAAATGTTGTGGTGATGTTAATTGGGCAGTAGATATTGTTTTTGGCAGCATAGCCGAAAATCCGACTGTGTTTGCTAATGGAGAAGATATATCAGATACAGAGGAAGAAACTGTTACAATAGAACATTGTAATTGTTTGGCAGCATATCAAATTGTACCTGATATTGAATCCAAACCCGCTGTTAGCACTGTTGACAAAAAGAACATTCCATCTCATTCCATAGAAATGAATCTACCTCAAAAGAAACAAAAGATGACTTCATCAAATTCAAACTTGGAGCTGAAGCGTAAAATCGAAAAAAACATTGTGATATCTGACGATCACTATACTCAACACGCTTTGATGATTAGAAAATGGCGCCGTGGTGAAAATATTGAAAATCAGTCGACGGACAATGTTCCTGGAGCTGAAATGGAACCACAGCCAACCACTTCTGTAGATGTTGTTAAAGACAATAATGATCAGGCGATGAGAGATGTAAGTGATGATGAGGATTCTAATTCGAGCAGCATGGACGACGTCGAGAGGACAGTTAATATTGATATGGGATTCGACTTTATTGTGCAGCTGGACAATTTGTTTGGTCGACGGGGCATGATATATCCTGAAAATGTTGTTCCAAAGATTAATATACCAATTTCTCTGCTTAATGAAATTAACGCGTTTTGGATGGAGTCTCTTATGACTCAATTAGATGCCCAACAAAAAGAAAGTGCTAAAATGTTGAAGGAAGATGAAGATTTTGCAAGGTATTGTTATTGAATTTTTGTAATGAAATAAATCTATACTAATCTATACTCTATACTAATATAATAAAGATGAAACATGTATGTGTGTGTGTGTGTGTATGTTTGTAATTAATAAACTCAAAAACTACTATGCCGATTTCAAAAATTCTTTTACCATTAGAAAGCTACATTCACCCTGAGTATTATAGATTATATATTATTTTTTTTCAAAAACAATAGGTAGGTAGTCCTTACTAAAACTTCAATAATGTAACCCAAGGTGTAAAAAATACCTAAAATATTCCTAATAATTGGATAGGCTCCGAAACTATTGAACCGATTCTGGTGAAACTTGGCACAAAGATAGAATAGACCTTGAGAAAGAACATAGGCTACGATTTACCGCGGGAAAATATCTCATTCCCATGGGAAAAAATGTTAAAGCGGGCGGACTTGGCACAAAGAAAGAATAGACCTTGCGGAAGAATATAAACTAACTTTTACCGCGGGAAAACACCTCATTCCCACGGGAAAAACTATTAACGCGGGCGGAGCCACGGCGGGAAGCTAGTGCATAAATAAAATATACGTGTAAGTTTAAAATACGTGTAAGTACTAATTTATTTAAATATTTTTTCAGGCAACTAGAAGCGAAGGAAGCTGAATTAGCTCAACAAGGAAAAGAACCAGAAATACCAGATTTTAAAGAAATAATGGATATGGACTTTGCTATTTCATTGTATCAGAAAGATGTAGATGAGTGGAAATCTAAAAAACCTATGGATATGGCCGCAAAGTTGTCCAGAGATAAACTGTTCAATCTATTTCCTGATATGTCTCCAGATGTACTTTCAGAGTTGCTAATGGCTCATGATAATAATTTTCAAGCTACTGTGGAGGTGAGTTTGTATTTTTTTTTTTTTTTTTTTTTTTTTGAATTGACCTATGCTTGTGTCGAAAAGGTACGACAAATCAAGCTTCACCGGACTGGGGTGAGTTTGTAACGAGGTGTCTTGCATGTTACCTCGTTCCTACCTCATTTCTCATCTCATTTACCATTTCTTCTACAAAATTTGAATATTTAATTTTGGGATTCATTACACAATCATCCGTCAAATCATCCATTTTTATTTTCACTCTTCCTTCTGGCCTCAAGACACACGGCCATGTTTCGTTATGTAAACTTTGATATCTGCTTAAGACTTAAAACTCTAATAACCGTAATGTGAGGTTAGTGTTGGTTACAAAAAGAATTGTTTCGGAGTATATTATAAAAATTAATCCGTGCCTTTGCGTTTCTTTTAAACGCTCAGTGCGTCGAATTCTCATCATCTTCATCTCCATCTTCGTGTCGTCGCTCCGCAGGCGCGCCTAAGTCCTGGGCACGCCGCGGGCGTGATATTTTTGTATGAGTCCATATTTTAGATATTAACATCATCGATTGACTCTATCTTTTAATATGTCGTTCCTTTCTCAGGTGTTGCTAATGTCGACTGGTAAAGCTGACATACTTGCAGAAAAAAATGGCCTGAACAAATTTGTTATGGAAAAAGAAATGGAAAGACAAGAAAAGATCCTTGAGGAGGAAAAGAAGGTATGTCTGATTGAATAGTTGAAATTGAATCCTACTATCATACTCATACTAATATTATAAAGAGGAAAGATTTGTATTTTTTGGTGTGTGTGTGTGTGTGTATGTTTGTAATGAATAAACTCAAAAACTACTGAAACGATTTCAAAAATGCAACCTGAGTAACATAGACTACCTTTTACCGCTCGGGAAAATACCTCATTCCCACGGGAAAAACTATTAACGCGGGCGGAGCCGCGGCGGAAAGTTAGTAGTATTATAAATCTTTAGTCAGTATGTATTTATTCTCTTCTTCTTCTTCTCAGCCGTGTTCAACCATTTCGGTGTAGGCCTCCTTCAAAATAAGCCATCTATTTTTATTGTGTGTGTGTGTGTCAAAAACTGAACTTAATTTGAATCACTTGGTCAGTCATGTTGAAAGGGCTGACTTTCAATACGTCAAATTGTTAAACGTTGGGTGATTCTAGTTCAGTTATCTATCGGCCTTAGTAATCCAATTGGGTGCCGGCGTCTACTGAATGGCCTAGGCGTCCAGTTTGTTGGCTAATTTTAACTAGCTGATTGCGACATTGACACCATGCTTGTTTTGGTGACTAATAACGCCTCGGTGGTAAAAAACTAAACTTAATTTTAATCACTTGGCCGACTCTTGGTCAGTCATCTTAAAGGGCTGACTTTTCACACGTCAAGTTGTTAAACGTTGAGTGATTCTGGTACAGTTAATTATCAGCCTAGGAATCCAATTGGGTGCCGGCGTCTAATGAACGGCCTAGGCGTCCAATTAGCTAGCTAAATTAACCAGATGACTGCGACCTATCATTTACCTTGTATGTCTATACAAGGAAAATGATAAATGTAAAACATCAGATGAAGTATATGAATATGTTGTATTTCAGATTCTTTCTGAAGATGAATGGCCTAAACTTCCTGAGGGGCAGAAAGTGGACATGTCTGTTGTTGAAAAGTATCGCACAGAGGCTGAAAGACATTTGCAGCGCAGATACATGTAAGTTCAATAAAGCTATATTTGACATACAGATTGTTGTTATTTTTTTGTCGCGCTATAGTTCAGCCGTAATTTTGTCGCGCGTATTCTCTTATCCTATTGGAAGATATTTCAATATGGCGGGTTTTTTAACAGTTAAATGTGCGACAAACTTTTGTCATAGCACTGCATGTTTGTCAAAAGACTGTGTTACGACAAAAGTTTGTCGCACAATGGACCGTGATTTGCTTCTTTAGTAGTAGTAAAATGTTGTGAAATTATTGTTAATAGGTTAGGATAGCTCGTTATAGCATGAAATAATGGTCACATAATAAAATTATTTTTAGAAATATACAGTTTATAAGACTGATTGTTATATATTACAGAACTATAAGATGCTTAAATTTTACTATGTCAATTTATCAAATGGTAACACATCGATAAAAAAAAATAATAATAATAAAAAAAAAAAAATTAATAAAATATAATTTTGTAGGAATTATCAGAAAGCTGAAGATTACATTCGCCGTGGGATGACTCAAGTGGCGAATTACTACTCTGACATAGCTTCATTCCACAAACAGAAGTTTGAACAAGCTAATAGCCTGGCCGCAGCATCGCTTATACAGGTATATTCAAGCAAGCCAAGCGCCTTAGATATAGAATGTTTAGATGATTTCATCATCATAATAACAACCGAAAGACACTTTCACACAGATCACTGCTCCTAACATTGCCTTCTCCATCTCCATATCTCTAGGTAGCTTTCAGCCAGTTATGAGCGACTACGTTTTAGTTGGTTCAATAATAGTTAATAATAATTTATTACTACCAGGTTCATGCGGCGAACAATCCTGACAACGCGACTATAGACCTGCATTACCTCCGCGTGGGCGAAGCCAAGGAATCTTTAGATCTCTTTCTGGATAGTCACATCCAGAAGCTGAGGGAATGCCAAAACAAAGGAGTCAAGTAAGTAGCTTTCTTTTACTTATAGCAACTTTAAACCAAGCTAGTCGGTGCAAACGATACCTACTGCGAAACATTCATACTATTGTTGAGTTCACAATATTAGCAAGGTACGATACTATCTTCAACGAGGCATATTTGTGTTTGTATCTAAAATGCATATTCTTTTACAATTATTACGACAAAATCGGCTGCTTTCGAGGGGAAAAAACGATCTAGCTCCCTTTACGCTGATTGTTACGAGATAAGGATTGTAAACGCGATTTTCCAAGATATCTAATATGATATTACTATGAAGATACCGAAGGGGCAAGGCCGCCTAGATGAATTCTATTCTAAATAGTGATATTTTTCAGGTATCAGATGCTTTTCTTCATCACGGGTCGAGGCTTACACAGCAACGGCGGGCCGCGTGTTAAACCAGCGGTCAGGAGGAGGCTAAAAGAGAGGGGACTGGCGTAAGTCAAATATAAAATACAATTATATACTGCTTATTTTTTTATTCATCTACGCTTGTGTCACAAAATTGACGTACCGCACAGAAGAAAATAATAGTACTAACCCGTACAGAAAAGACACTCACCCCCACGCGCCGGCATGAGTTCCCCGCCCGATATAGCGCCCCACGCCCCGCACCCCGCAGGCGCCGCGGGACTCCGCCGGTGGTGTTTGGGGGTGTTTTACATAGCGCCTAGCGCCATTGACTTGTAGTTGATATTCAGTTGTTATTCAAAAAGAAGTACCTAGGTTCATTATCCCTTTCCATATCTTTTAGTTTAGTTTTAACTTTTATGCAATCCTACTTAACCTGACTATCCTTTCTTTTCTCTTCCAAATTCCGTTACAATCTCTGTTTTTTATACGCGTTCAGTTTCCTTACCTTGTTATTAAACTTGACACTGGCGCAAAGTTATACTAGCGCCAAATCCAGAAAAAAAAAGAAGTGCGAAGTGTCAAATCAAATTTAGTAGGAGAGCTAGCGACCTAATTCGTCATGTGGCTTCAGCTGTATTGACACTCCGTTAGCTACTTCCCTGAACAACCATTTCCTATAATCTTCGTGCTGGCAGGCCGCGAGCGGTGGGTGCGGGTGTACTGGGGTGGGGAAAAAAAAAAAAATCATGTGGGCTCAGCGACTTTAATTTTTTTTCCAAACAGTTGCTCTGTACTCCCTGTGCATCCAAAAGAAAAATTAAATCGATCGGGTGGTGGGAAGGGGTTGCCAGCGTTAATTAAAAGTACCAAAATAATAATAATTTTCGTGTGGGCTCAGCTGTATTGGCTTTTTTTCTGACGCGAGACTAATCAATATGTAAGCCCCATAAAAAATAGCGAATTTAATTAATTTAATTTTTTTTAATTATTTTTTTTTAAATATTTTCGAATTTTTTTGGGGCTTACATATTGATTAATCTCGCGTCAAAAAAAAAGCCAATACAGCTGAGCCCACATGAAAATTATTATTATTTTGGTACTTTTGATTAACGCTGGCAACCCCTTCCCACCACCCGATCGATTTAATTTTTCTTTTGGGAGTACAGAGCAACTGTTTGGAAAAAAAATTAAAGTCGCTGAGCCCACATGATTTTTTTTTTTTTTCCCCACCCCACTACACCCGCACCCACCGCTCGCGGCCTGCCAGCACGAAGATTATAGGAAATGGTTGTTCAGGGAAGTAGCTAACGGAGTGTCAATACAGCTGAAGCCACATGACGAATTAGGTCGCTAGCTCTTGGCCTAATTGTAACTTTATTACTTTCAGGTGCAGCGAACGTAACCCAGGGCTGCTCACTGCAAAAGTGTGTGCCGAAGACAAACTGTCATACCAAGTGAAGGTCCCATAATATCAGATGGACAGAGTGAGCGGAACTCCAGTACCATTCCGTCCTGTGAGTACGTACCCTCCGCAAGTCCCATGGTCTTTGAACTCTAACCACCGATTTTTCAATCCGCCTAATATGTTTTTTCAAAACACCCGCGCCCCTAGGATTCCTAATATGATGTACCAGCCGGATATGGGTTCTTACCGCCCCTTTGTAGATTCTCACCGCCCCTATGTGGATCCATATAATCCTTATATGGCCCCTTACAGCCCCTATGGGGTTCCTTTCCGCCCCTATATGTCTCCTCCCCCTCCCTATGTGTCTCCTCCCCCTTATGTGGCTCCTTTTCATCCCCATGTGGATCCTTTTCGTCCCCATGTAGTGCGATATCGGCCTATGTATCCAGGTATGCCACATTATGCAAATTATTTTAATTATATGCGACTCTAAGCCGCGCGATGTGTAACTGTATATTTGTGTTTATTGATTTTATCTATAAACAATGATACGATAATTCTGAAGTGTCGCTGCAACAATTGGCGTTGTTATTTAAGATTGCAAAAATCCAAAGCGAACATGTGCCCATGTTAGCACAGGGCTTTAATGAAAAAAATAACGTAAAATTGCGTGTTTTGATCATTGCATTGGTAGATTTTAAGATGAACTTTTTGATGTATACTATTTATATGTGAGGCGCAAAGTGCTCTATATTGTTTGATAATTTAAGTCCTTTTGCTGAGCAGATTTTTGTCCTTTTTAAGGTTCAAGCCAGCTATATATGCATCTCGTAGGTATAGAAACTATTTGTGAAAGAAATTTTGAGAGCGCAGCGTTGCAGCTCTAATATTACCAGAAGCTGGTGCCAAAGTGTGGAAAATTGTGTGATGTTTTACAATGATCTTTATGGGTAGTCTTGTAAGGGTAGAACGGAAGTGATTTTAATTCTAAATTTTTGAAAATATTTCATATTGATGATATTAATATTACACAGGGACAATGATGCCGAATTAATGACATATTTTTGAAAATATTCCAAGTTTTGGAATTCGTAGTGAGATGGATGACGACGTAAGAATGGAATACATGGTATATTGAGATGATGTTTGAGACTGATAGCGAGTACAATTCGGAGGGCCATCTTAAAAACAGTGACATATGAAGTCAATTTGATTGGGAGCTTTAATAAGTCTGGTATTAGAATGTCAGATTTGTATAGGATTGAATAGAATAGTTAAACTTTAAGAGATAGATTCTATCTACGAAATTCAGACAATATATTTGCTGAGATGCTCTTGCGTTGACGAATTCTATCTACTATAGCGTAGATTTAAAAAAGTTTTTCGTGAAACGTAAAGCATTCTATGGCGTTTGAGCTCCATTGGAGTAGATGCCATTTTTAAATGTTAAGTATACAAAAGATTTTCTAGCATAAGAAATTATTTTAAATGTCCCGTGGTTTCGAAAATGTACATATTATTTTCTGGGACACTAAAGTACTAAACGTTACTGCAGAAATTTACCGAATTTAGTCTCGTATCATCAGAACAATTCTGATATTGCATGTTATATGAGTATTTTAAAAGACATTTTATGAATAAGATAAAAAAAATGTGTATGTATGTTCAATGTTTTCATAGTTCTTAACGTTACTAATTAACGACAAAAATATTTCAAGTATACGTCGTACTTTTTCGACACAAGAAAATTCATAGTAAATTTTTTAAAAAGACAAAGCTATTGAAACGAAGATCTTTTTGATCAAAACAACAAACAAACTTTTCGAGATTTTTATAGGTCCAACGGCAATGTAATCCTACAAATTACACTTGTTGTTAGCCGACCTTGTTACTTATATGTAAAACTCATATCTACATATAAATAACTAAAGAAATGTAACTCATGATGACGGAAGCGGTCAGATGCGCAGGATATATCGACTCAATCAAACTATAATATAAGTTAAGAATAAAATACTATTTATATGGCATTACTGTAGTGCGATATAATTATAAACTAATTAAAATTACAGATGTACAGTAGCCAGCACACACATACGATGGACATTTTGACCTTGAAAGCGCTTCTATTCTGTTGTTGTAGAGGCAAAACTCGCTATGCAAGTGGTAGCAACTGTACATTTTAGATTCCATTTAAGCGTTATTGCGCATCATAAAAAAGACATTGAACGCACAAAAAGTACAAGTCAAACGATTATAAAAAATAACTCCTTTACGGTTATATTATAGTCTAAAGTCGAATAGCCAGTATACATAATTAACAATTTTGATATTATGTTATAGAATAAAATTACAAATAACACTAAATTAAAAAAATTAATAACCCCCGACACAAAACCGTTGTTTGATCCTTTCAACAACTAGAAAATAGCTGATAATCTTCAAATGGCTGAAGATATTTTCTTGGATCATAGCTAAGAACACTCGATTGTGACACCTTGCAAACAAAAAAAAACTAGATCAAATCTTAAGGAGCTATGATACCACAGACAGACAGACACGTCAAACATATAACACCCCTCTTTTTCGTCGGGGGTTAAAAATACATATAATATCGTTGTTTTACATGAAAAGATTGTTCCTTATTTAAAGAAAGGTTAGGTTTACAAGTGTATTCTATTTTAGTCCAATATATTTTCTATAAAAGAAAGCACCAAATATATATGTAAGATGACTGCATGTGATTTTTCACAGGGTTGATCGATAGTTTGACCAGATAAACGCTGTTGGGTATTCGGGTAACATTATCAACGACAACAATAATATATTATGTCCTTTTAACGAAAACTGGGGCCTCATTATTTCTATTTCCTTAAATTTTCCATATAAAATATTAGTTGAAAAATAAGGAAATAATTACACTGGCCAGTCAAGTACCCATTTAAATGGAAAGGGCATAGGGTATTTTAACTGCGAAAATAGCTTAAAATGGCACATTGAAATTTTTTATATTTTTGATCCGAAAATTATTATGATTTGCAGATATACATTACTTGATCATATAATCTCAATACACATAATATACCTGAAAACACGTTTTCTAAAAACTTTAAAAAGTAACACTTGCTGTAATCTTTTTTTCACTTCTTATAATTAATTACATATAAGAAGTAAAAAAAGGTTATAAAAAGTTTCACACAGCACTGCTTAGCGTTATTATTACTTTCCTGCATTGCAATAGTGGTCCGTTTCCTTTACCGCGCAGATAAACCACGCCTCTACAGCGATTTTGAGATCAAAAAGAATACAAATTAATTAAATATTTTCTGTTGTGCAGGGTTGAGCGGTTGGTGGGTACAGCTCCGTTGTTGCCGGACCAATTTAAATATAAATAAAATATCCTGATACTCAATAGAATAGACTAAAGAGAGTATACTAAGGTGGTTAGCTAGTATTATTCCTTTGTATATAGTGTAAAGTCATCTCTCACTAGATTAGACTAGAGACAGTTGTAATAAATAAGGTGGCTAGCTAGTTTAGTGTAAAGAAAGTCATATCTGCGGTCAAGGAAAGAATCAAATGCGATTTTTTTTCCATTGTGACCCAATCTTAAGGGCCTGGAAGAATTTAAAATTTCAGTAAGTAATTAAAAAGCTTTACTAAATTAAGTTAGGTTAGAGATCTGTCAAAATAGAGAAAGGTAAAAAAAATTGCTCCATCTTTACATATTTCTACACCTTTCAATGCTTTCCGAACTCATAATAACATACATTGATATGAAGTTACTCAGCTTTTGTTGAACGGACACTATTTAAAATTTTTCTTTGTGTTTTCATGATTATGCATAAACCAAACAAAATTGCTGTCGTTAATTGATTTAATTGTCGTTGTTTGAAAGCCTTTACCTGGTCAAATTATTATTTTAATTTTATATAATGTTCCATAAATTTATCAAAAATGAAATTGTCATTGTCTCTTTACCATTTATAGTTAAGAACAAAGTAGTAGATGTCTAAATGTTAACTGTGCGTACAATATTTGTTGTAGTGTTGATAAATAGCAGTCAGGAACAAGACGCATTTTGGGTTGAGAACAAAACATACTCATAAAATGTGCCCGGTTAATAGTTTTTGACCTGTAAATCAAGATTTAAAAATCGTACGAGTTGGGCAATTAAACATGAGGGTTAAAAGCAAAAAAGTGAGATAAGCTGGTCTTGAATAAGTTTGCACAAAAACGCACAAATGTGAATTTAATACTACAAAGCAGCTTACCTCAAAAATAATAGAAATGCAAGAAGGAAAATATATTACTTATTTTATTTACACATAGTCATGCCTTGATTTAGTAGTATAATAATCCGTATTCTTCTTGGTGTGTAGACTAAGCGAGCTTTGTGAAGCCTCGTACAGTCAAAAGTACCTAGTTAAAACTGTTCACTTTGTACCACCGTTTTATAAGTCCGTTACATAAGGGACAGAATGTTTAGCTTAACTGATTATAACTATACGAAGAGTAGTATTAATAGATTTGAGATCATCTATTCCACAGTGTCACTCACACACATATAGATCAGTTTATTTATTTACTCAAAAAGCATGATAAAAAAGCATGATAAACTTATCAATGAATCTGGCCAATCATAAAAATCACTATATTGAATTGTAATGAAAATTTTATTCATTCGTAGAATTATTTTCCAAATAATGATAATTGTGATTATTTGTGATATATGTGTCTTTCATGTTCCTGGCTGCTTTGATGTTGTAGGAAGGTTGTCAGGGCCAAATAAGTAAGATAATTTAACTTGTAGTAAATTAAGTCGATCAATAAGACGATTGATACCTTTTTATTATAATTACTGTTTCAAACACAATATAATTGTTTTGTACAATAAACTTTATTTACTTTGCAATAAAATAATTCACGCTCAATTAAATAGATCAGTAACATTTGGAAATAATGTTTAGCCAAATTGGTGCTGTGGACTTGTGATGTCTTTAAAATTTTGAAAAGTTTTGTACACTTTCTAAGAGCATTGCTTGGCTACTAAAATTGGATTTAAAACCTGTTATATAAATAAGACTTTATTTATGTTGCACTGTAAACATATGAGATCGATAAATTATATGTTTGTAGCCAAATGAATGACAATATGTCTATATTTTTACATTTTAACTCTTGGAGTATTATGCTAAGTCATGACCTGTCGCCATTTTATAGATTTAAGTTTAGAAATACGTAACTTTGATGATAATTCGTTGATTGAAGAAACATTGTAAATTATTTTTCTAAGTACAGCTAAACTGCAACTTTGTGAACCAAATATGAGCTTAATAACATTTTAATGGAAAATATTATTGTACTTTCATAAGGATCTCACTGAAAAATTAGTAATACCGCCATCTTGAGAAACGTCATCCGCGTCACAAGTAAGAGTACGCACGATTACTAAGTTTATTTGCAGCCAAGAGCGCACCCATTTCAAACAGTGCGTAGGCAAGTAAGACAATTGAGACGGCAAAAAAATCTTTGTTTTGCAAAGTTGTTTTTGCTGCCGCTCTACGACCACAATGTATTATAAAATGAGTACAAAAAGCGCAAATAAATTACTCTTACTTGAGGCGCGGATTTTAGCGAGGAGCGCATTTGTCTACAGTTATTTTATCTCACGAGTGCAGCCGAGCCTTACTTGTTGAAAAGAAAGAGATGTGTTGTGTTCAATTCAATAATGCATAATTTAAAACGAACTTTTACATGTGTAAGGAAAAGACCAATCAAAATTTATTTTGTTCTTTTAGTAGGAATTCTAAGTACTATATTTTTTAAAACTTGGATCATGAATCAATCAATCATCCATCTTCAACGTTTAAAATATTTCAACAGGTTATTATAATTTTGGATTCCTAATGAAAAATCTGTGTGATCGGTGTTTAAACACTAGTAATTTTGTACAGAGTAAAACTCGCTAAACTACCTCCCCATTATATGATTAACTTAGTGCTATTTATTGTACAATGTATTTAGTACCTACACAAATATTTCGTACTATTTGGTATTCTGTGACCCAGTACAGAAGAGTACATGAAATTAATTCTTCTGGCGTGGTTGAAATAGCCAAAGGAAGGCTAATATTAGAAGTTAAAATCTGATTTTCGGACGATAATCATTATTGTTTTAATAGTAAGTAAATCGTAAGTCAACTATACAATGCCCCAGTCCGGTGAAGCTTGATTTGTCGTACCTTTTCGACACAAGCATAGGTCAATTAAAAAAAAAAAAAAATATACAATGTTCTAAAGTCTGACGGTAAGGACAATGCTGAGCCTAATTTTCAAATAACCGACTTGATATGATAGGAAGATAATGTGATATTTGATCCCCGTCCACGATGGATCATATTGTATCAATATTAACATCCTCTTTATTTTATATTTAACCGATGAAGTATCAACGATCACAACATTGGTCGTTTTTGATGATGTTAAATAAGTATTAAATGTTAACTGTTTAAGGTAAGGTAGCTTTGTTTTTGTTATTGAATATTTTACTTTTTGAATGTTTTCACGTGGATTAAGTTTAGTAGTAGTATGTTTTCGTTAAATTATGTGGAATTATGAATGTCAATTAAATAAGACAAATAAAGATAATGGATGTTTGAATATTTTGTATTTAAATAATTTTTATATTAGCCCTGTGGGTCCCGTCTTAGAATTGGACCAAACTTTTTTTGTATATCTTATGAGACGAGTATAGAGACATAACTGAAAGAAATGTGTAGAAGCTGTTACCGTAGACAACTTACAACATCCGCGATCTCTAATCAGCGTCACGTCACATCCCACTACATAAACTATTATTAGTAGCGACTAATTTGGATTTATGCTACTAACGATTGAAATCTTAAGTATATAAATGGGGCATTTCACAGAAATTTTAACTATATTGTCGCTTACGTGACACGTAATTGAAGCAAAATTTCGTCCTTTTATCTTTATTAGAAGTCTGCCCGAGAGAGACAGAGAGAACTCATGCCCAAAAAAACTAGATCCACGTAATAGTACGAGAGCCCACAACCTTGTATGATTCTGAACCCGACTAGGTATGTAGTAACGGTCGAAAGTGTAGCAACTGCGTGGGAGGCCATTTCTGCTGTGTCAAAAAAAAAGGCAGTCGGTATTATAGTAATACGTCTGATAGTGAAAATGTACATAGATTTTATAATTGTATTACGAAAAAGTTTGTTTTCAGACATTTTGCGCGTAGCATATAGCCTGAGCGCATTTTTGAAAATGTCAACAAATTTAGCCGACCTGTATCATAGCAATACGGATAATTTTTTTTTAAACTTTTCGTATTGCTGCCAGGATTACCAAAAACCTGTTTTCAGACACTTTAAGTGTAGCATATACTCCCATATAAGTTGTCTGATAGAGAAGGTGCTACACTTAATTTGTCTGATATATTTTTTTTGCACATGTGGACAACTTATTTTATCATGTCCAACAATTTTCAGACATATTGCTATGATACCGATCGGTAAAATTTGTTAACATTTTCAAAACGGTCTCAAATTTTAATACGTTCACATTTCCATCTGAAAATTGTTTTGTTCGCATCAAATAACCAAAATTTACTAATAAAAAAGATTTTCAGACGTATTGCTATGAGACATTTTTGTTGTCTCATTTTTATTTTTTTAAAGTGATTTTACGGGTTTTCGCTACACCACTAACGTCTGAAAAATATGTTTCCGGTATCTCAGAACTATCATTCAACTACAGTCTGCAAATCAGACATATTGCTATGATGCAGTTCGGTAAAATTCTTTGACAATTTTAAAATTTCGGTCAGATCAAACGCTACGCGGAAAATGTCTGATATTGGTATTTTCGAGTTCAGGATAATCGTATCTATCGATGTGATAAGGTTTTGGCCGTATTGCTATGAGACAAAAATTTTGGTCGTGGGCTCTCTAACTATAATGTAGACAGAGTAAAAAAAATCGAGTCGAAAGTATATAAAACTCCCGACTATTTAACCATTAATTATTATTAGTTTGAGACAAGCTTTGGCTAAAAATGGCGACGCTACACTATTTGAAATGGATAAAGCGAGGTCAATATGTAGACCAAATCAGCAATGAAGCAAAACTAATAGTTCAGCCTTGTGACTCAATTTACATGTAATTATTTTTCTGTTCGATAAATAATAATTACATCGAGTCTTACAAGTACAGTAAGAAAATTATAGGTTTGTTTGAGAATTTGTATAAATTTATTGCTATAGAACAAAGTTAGCCTGTATGGGAGCCTGTTAGCGTCAAAGACTAAGAAAGCCAGGAGCAGATAGAAAAACATTACAAAAATATGTATCAGAAATAATCAGAATTATAGAGGATTCTCTGAAGAGGACGAATAGAAAATAAAATAAAGGTGGAGACGGTTCAGCATTATAGGCCTTTTCTGCTGCATCGGTTGTTTCCTTCACGATGTTTTTCAGTATCAACGCGCTAGGCCGAGGTCCAAGGCTCCCTCGAGCCGCCCCTAGACGCGTTGGTAAATGACTTTTTTTTGGGGTAGAAGAGTTTTCCGCTCCCCCGCAAGTCCGGTGAAGCTATTCGTCGTACTTTTTGACTAAAGCATAGGTCGAAAAAGTACGACGCCTGAGGGGCTCCGTCTCTGATTATTTAATTTTGATTTTGGGGGGACTTGATGTTACTGATATTTTTGTTAACGTGAGATAATAGTGTGCTCTCTTCTAACTCTTGCAGCCCAATGATGTTAGATAATATATTATGCCTTAAATGCCTACCTTATCTGATTTGTAACAGATATCAACTAAAAATTGTTGACATTTAACGCTAACCGGTTTGACATTCGTTGATACAGACGTAAGACAGTCGAAGCAAGTTTTTTAATGCTTGGTCAATGACCTTATGGTAGGATCGAGTAACTGTGGGTAAGTAAAATACGGGCAAAAATGTTGATTGCCTTTGCAGAAATTTATTGCGAACGTCCTGCTTTGCCAATAGAAGGTCAAAGTAAGTTAATTGAAAAGAAAATACTTAAGTCAAAATTTCACGGAAAATTTTCATCTGCGCGAATAAATTTAGTTTAATTTGGATAATATTAACAGCAGCTTATAACATTCAAGACACAAAAAACATGTGAAGCTTTTATGTTGTTATACTTCATCGGCCTCATAACCCTGATAACAATAAATTATCACAAAGCGTGTGTACTATCTAATTTATCTATGACTAGCTTTCCACCGCGGCTCTGCTCGTGTTAACAGCATTTCCCGTGGGAATGAAGCATTTTACCGCTGTAAAAGGCAGCCTATGTATCTGTTCAGTAGTTTTTGAGTTTATTAATTACAAACATACACACACACACACACAAAAATACAAAATCTTCCCTCTTTTTTTGCCTTTTGGCGTCTATAATATTATGTTGTGTTGACGACTTGTCAAAATGGTTTAAGCAACAGCAACCAGCAACTTCAGTTGAGAGTCGTTATGGTCATGTTACCTCCTTCCTCTAAACATAATCGTTTCTAGCAGTCACAATATAAAACTGAAGTGCTAAAAGAGGCAAAATGCAACCTTATTGCTAAGGTACCAAGCAATCTCTACCACCAGCCACAGTGCGTATTTTTTTCTAATTACTTTCGGTTCAAGAGAATTCTAGCCCTTATGATGTTTTCTATCCTGGAAGTAATATTGAACAAAACTATTTTTCGACGTCAAGGCTGTGGTCAAGGCTAATAAGTACCAAGGACCAGATGTCCATGTTTGGCCGTTCAAAGGTGGCGTTGGCTGTGGAGAAGAACGACCAGAAAAAACTACGTCGTGTTGCATCTTTTCAAAATCTCTAAATAATCTACCTATATTACTAATATAATATTAACAGCCTCCGTGGTCGAGTGGTCAAAAGCTCGCCTGACGTTACGGAGGTTCCGGGTTTGAATCTCGGTGGGGACTCGTCGAACAAATATCACTTTGTAAGACTTTCCTCAGTTTGGTTAGGACATTGCAGGCTGAATCACCTGATTGTCCGAAAAGAAAGATGATTCCGTTCGGAAGGCACGTAAAGCTGTTGTTGGTCCCGGCCACTATCTACGGCTGTAGTTGTCGTTGGAGCCATGTCGGAAGCCTAAGGCGGTTCTAAAATTCCGACACCAGGGTTTGTGAGGTAGGTTAATTAACCTCGAAACCCACACGATAAGCAGCATTACCTGCTAATATTATAAAGAGAAAAGATTTGATGGTTTGTTTGTTTGCATTGAATAGGCTTCGAAGCTGCTGAGCCAATCTTAATGAAACTTGGTATTAAAATTGAATAGACTTTGGGGACTAACATGGGCTACCTTTTACCGCGGGAATTCCTCATTCCCACTAGTTTTAGAATAAAAGTTCTAAAGTTATTCTAAAAATAGTTTCAGAAACCTAGTTTTAAATTAAAACTAATAAGGCGAGAAAGGGCATCATTAATTTAAATAAAAATAATAAGTGTGTTGTGTGGTGATAGGACTGGGGTGAATCGTTACGTATGTAAACAAGTAAGTACCTACCTTTACTTTCCAAGCCCTATGCTCAGTAAACAAGATTGTCAAAAGCTTACGTTTCATTTGTATGAATTCAGCTTTTAGTTACGTTAATTTAGATTTTTGTTAATCTATGGCACATAATTAGCATACTTTAGATTTATCAATATTAAATTTAATATTCTTTGTAGATAATTTGTAATGCAGCACTTACTTATTTAGCAATTTAGCATACCGGTACATTTATCCCACCAAAATTGCCAGGAGATTATCTCCCAAGTTATTTATCATAAAAAACACACGTGTAGATACAGAAATCGAACTTCTTTTTAAGTAGGAAATAAATCCAACACGTCCTTGGTACGTCGAGTTGGTGCCGAGATTGTGTCGCATAGTTAATTTTTGATTGTATTACCTTCCTGGATGGATATTTATTTACTGCATCAACCTGTTTTTTAAAAACGAAATCAGATCGGCATGTTGAATACAACGGGTATTAAATGCTAATTCTTATTAAACTTACTTTCATAATGGAGCTATTTTTAAATTGCTATTTTTGGAATAAAAAATTTAAACACTTAATAAACAAAGACACTGATTTGTTTTATTAATATGAGGGTCATGGTATGGTCGGTGGTGCTATAGGGCTTTGCATTTTGACCAGGAGATGATAGTTCGATTCTTCTCAAAGTTTTCCGGTTTTTAAAGATATAATACCTATACAGGATCAAACAAGTTCGTTGGTTGGTTTTGAGAAACTTTCATAAAGTAATTTGTCTCGGAATGTTTACTTCACTATAATGCACTGACCTATCCGATATAGTTTTTTTTTTGAGTCAGTCTCTAGGTAAGTATATCTATTATAAATTTAAGTAGGTTTATTGTAACAGTAAAGTAAAAGGACATTAATACTGAAATATTATACCTACAATACATACAAATAGGCAGTTTTATTCCCAAATAGGAAATTATTTTAGGCAAATAAAAGAACGTCGGTGGCCAAGTGGCTAGAGCCGTTGACTTCCATTCAGAAGTTTGCGGGTTCAAACCTCAGCACGTACCAATGTGTTTTCGATTTTCGAATTCATATGTACGTTTATTAGAAGCTCTTCCCTTCAAATGTTCTGTGGTTCTTACGGTGAAGGAAAACATCGTGAGGAAACCTGCACATACTTACGAAGTAATTCAAAATTTGTGTGTGAAGTTGACCAACCCGCACTGGACCAGCATGGTCAACTAAGGCCTTCTCATTCATCAGCCTACCCTGATATCAGGATATCAGGGTAGGCTCGAGCCCCTCGGTGGGGACATATATGAGCTGTTAAAGAATAAAAATTGACCATTAATTACTACGTATAAAAGCATAAAAGTATTTAAATGCTAAATAAAAAAGCCCACAAAACAGCATGTATTACGTACAGGTTTTGTTTAGTACTTGTCATATTTCAAATGTCGTTAGCAGGTTGTATGACGATCGCCTCCGTTCAGAATAATGAGGACACCAGTAAGCAGCCTCCAAGGCTCTCCTGCCCTATGAGGCCCGTCGCAAACGGAACAAACGAAATCGAAAGGCTATCTCTGAGTCAACGCGCATAGGTTATTCTATACGATTCATACTACCCGGCTCACCTTGGCAATGAAAGTGAATTGGACACTGGACGCGCCTATCAGTATAAAAACTCGAGCACTCATTGTCGAAATTATTCAGTTGCCAACTCTAGCACTACCAACATGTTCACTAAGGTGTGTTCCGAGGCATTTAATTGTCAATTGTTTAGTGTAGTCGAGTCGTAAAAATTTGTGATACGACGATTACTGTTGCAACGCTTTTATTTGCAAAATTTGTGATTGTTATAACAGTTGTATAAGCTAGCTTTTTAATTTTTTTGGAAAATCTGATTCTAAATCTGAAATCTAATTTATTGTTAATTGTTTTTCAGGCAGTCGTCGTCCTTTGCGCTTTGGGCCTTGCCCACGCTAGCGGAATTGCGCCCGTAGCCTACAGCAGCCATGCTTACGCCGCCCCAGCAGTGGCCACCTACGCCGCACCCGCGGTAGTCACAAAGACTATCTCCCCAGCAGTTTCGTCGTACTCTTCCTACTCTACCCAAACCGCGCACGGCTCTCCCGTTACCACCTACGCTGCCGCTCCCGTAGCCACCTATTCCGCCGCTCCCGCTGTGGCCTACTCCGCTCCCGCCGTGGCCTACTCCGCTCCCGCTGTCGTGGCCAAAACCTACGCTGCTCCCGCGGTCTCTTCCTACTCCTCCTACTCTACCCAAACTGCTCACGGCGCTCCCGTCTACGCCAAGTCCATCGCTCCCGTGGCATACGCTGCTCCTGCTGTGGCTACTTACGCCGCTGCCCCCGCCGTTGCCGTAACCAAGACCATCGCCCCCGCTGCTACCTCTTACTCTTCCTACTCCACCTCCACCTCTCACGGTTCTCCCATCGCCACCTACGCAGCTGCCCCCGCCGTAGCCTACTCCGCTCCCGCCGTCGTGGCTAAGACTTATGCCGCCCCCGCAGTGGCCTACTCCGCTCCTGCCTACGCAGCCAAGACTTACGCTGCCCCCGCTGTGGCTGCCTACGCCGCTCCCGCCGTCGTAGCTAACACGTACGCCGCTCCCGCCGTGTCTTCCTACTCGTCTTACTCAACTTCCACCTCTCACGGCTCTCCTGTGGCCACCTACGCCGCTCCCGCCGTGGTAGCCAAGACTTACGCCGCCCCCGCCGTGGCCACTTACGCCGCTGCCCCCGCTGTGGCCTACGCCAAGACCTACGCTGCCCCCGTGACGACATACGCGGCCGCTGCCCCCATCCTGAAATCCGCTGTCACTTACTCTGCTGCTCCCGCTGTCTCCCACCTGTCTTACAGCGGACTCGGTGCTAACTATGGTTGGTAAACTGAATCATCGAATAAGTTATTGTAAATAGACCAATGTAAAATAAACGACTTGCCATATACGATGTGATTGTTTTTAAATTACTTCCTCAGTTAAATGTGAGCTGATGTAAATGTCACGGTAAAGGCCAAAATTAATTCGTAGGAGGCACAGTTAGGTATAAGTAACACCTTTTGAACAAAGGAAAGTGTCCGAGCCTAATATTCTAAAACTTAAAAAGTAATCAAACAGCAATATAAACATTATACCGCCTCCGCCTTCAGCCGTAAAAAAAGATATATTTTCGTAAACGTGTTAAGATTAAAATCCTAATACTTTGAATAAGTATTTCAGATATCAGCACTAATTAAACAGACATAAACGATGAAAACTACTTATTTGATAATAATAGTACAACATAATACATACACACCATGCAAATAATAATAAATAAAACATTGAAAATATTTCATTAAACGTATCGATTCACAAGGTTTTTTGCGAGCACCATTAAGAGCTTATCATTAAATACCTACTCCTCTTTATCACATCTGTCATTTACTCCGTTACCATTTTATTAAAAAATAATTTTAGTGGATCAAAAAAATGATCATTTAAAAAAAAACAGTCATCATAAATAAAAACACCATGTTTTGTAACCGTGTAAGATAGGATTCCTGGCATGTTATAAAAAATATTTTCTTTAAAACAGGTGATCCGTAGCACAACAATGCAAACATGCCTGCTAGTTTCAATTATTCAATAAATGATGAAATGGAATTATGTAATACAAATACTTAAATGATTTTAATACAAGAAACATCAACGCGCGCTAACAGTCACTTCTTAAAATTTATTTAGGTACACGCATATGGATGAACAAGGGCTAGTCTTCTGACGACTCTTCTTGTTTGTTTATTTAGTTGGAAAGTGTTATTTATTGAATATTAAATAAGATGTGGTGTTTGTATCATCTACATAATAAAACGGTAGAGGTCAAAACTCTGTACATAGAAAAAAATATCTAAAAACGAATTCAGGGGGATGTAGGATATAAAAAAACATAATTATCCTAATTTTTTGTTTGTTTGTTTGTACGGGCTAATCTCCGAAACGTGATTTTAATGAAATTTTGCATGGTGATACCTTATATTGCCGGTCAACATTTCAGATAATTTTAATCCCAGAAAATTAAAAAGTTCCCGTGGGATAGTTAATAACTATAGTAACTATAGCACAGCACATTGTACGGGCTTATTTTCGAAACTGTTGCACATATTTGAATGAAATTTTGTAAGGTGGTAGTTATACCCCCGGTCAACATCTTGGATACTTCCCGTGGGATAGTTAAAAATTACTATGGAAAAGTTAAAAAACTACGTTGGCGTAGCCGGGGGCAGACATCTAGTTCATTAGTAAAATACAAAATGACACTGATCGTAGATAATAGATAATAACACTGTAAAGAAAAGATGATCTCATTAGAGAATGTGTTTGTTATGAATCGGCCACTTTAGTTTTAACCTAGAATTTCTTTTTGTAGCCTGTCTCACTTAATAACGTTTAAAATGTACCAATGGTATATACAGGGCGTCCCACGGCTATGCCACATGGAGGGAAAGTACCTTCAATATTGCAGGTAGAACATTTTACTGAAAGAAGACATTATTTTATTTATAAAAACTATTAAAACTGCATTCATACATTTTTTAATAATTACATGGTTGAACCGGGAATCGAACCCGCTACATGAGGAAAAAAAAACATCCTGTAGTTTTATCATACCAATCGAAAGGCTCCTTCATAAGGATTATTTTTTGCTAAATAACATAGTGTCAGAAATAAAAGAAAGATCATGAATTTTAACATTTGAAGTGGTCGCCGAGATTTTTTTAATGCATGGGGTTACTAGCGACCCGCCACGGCTCCGCACGGGAAAATTGTTATTGTGGGTTATCCTTTAGTATATTATGCATGTATTATACATATAAACCTTCCTCTTGAATCACTCTATCTATTAAAATCAAAATCCGTCGCGTATTTTTAAAGACAGGGAGTGAAATAATCAAAAGAATGCGACTTTGTATTCAACAGCGTAGGGGTCATAGCAATTAATAAAATTGATAAATTTTGTATTAAAAATGTTAAAATACATAGTCTTCCTTTTATTTCTGACACTATGTTATTTAGCAAAAAATAACCCTTATGATGAAGCCTTTCGATCGGTATGATAAAACTACAGGATATATTTTTTTATCGTATAACGGGTTCGATTCCCGGTTCAACCATGTAATTATTAAAAAATGTATGAATGCAGTTTTAATAGTTTTTAGAAATAAAATAATGTCTTCTTTCAGTAAAATGTTCTACTTACAATATTTAAGGTACTTTCCCTCCATGTGGCATAGCTGTGGGACGCCCTGTATACTCTAAACTTTATTATGAATTTCGAGATTTATTTATTTACTATACAATCATTATCATATCAGGAATCCCAAACCAAGGATGTTAAGTATAAATACTAGAATTTCAAGATTTTTTATTCACTTAGTACAATCATTGTCCTATCAAAATCTGTTTAGTAGCTCCGAAAGTACTAAACAGATATTGATGAAACTTGGCACAAAGATAGGATAGATCTTGATCATAGGCTACCTTTTAACGCTGGAAAAATCGTCATTCCCACGACGAAAATTGTGGATAACTTCAGCGGAAGCCTATTCAGCTGTGGAAGTCTTTCGGCTAAAATGGTGTTTTTAAAGCCCACCTGGGATCATTAATTGCTCATAATAATATAATGTCTGTCCTCAACGAGATGTTCGAGCCCACTCTGAAATTAGGGCGAATAGACCTTAGTCGACCACGCTGGCCAAGTGTGGGTTGGTCAACTTCACACACAACCTTTGAATTACTTCGTAGGTATGTACAGCTTTCTTCACGATGCTTTCCCTCTCTGTAAAAGCGTCAAATAAAGGTACATATTATAATATGAACACGAAAATTGCAAACAAATTGGCTAAAATCCGCAAACTTCCAAATGAAAGTCAACAGGCTCAGCCACTTGGCTACCAAAGATCACTAAAAAAATTACATGAAAACATTTTTTGCACATTGTTATTTGCTGATTGTACGAGTAATATAGCCGTAACAATAAAAAAACCAATGATGTATGGTCGACTTAAATGAATACATTTATTTTCTCTATTCTGTACACGTACCGCTCTGTAAAGACTGTTGTGAAACCTTTTTTGAACTTGGGAGGTTTTGCGACATCTTGCTCTAAGTGATGTAGCCTAACAAGAAGAAATAATATTGAGCAGATTCCAATTTTTTAAAGTCATAAGGATTATATACTTACAGTCTCTTCTGTAGCCTGCGCCTGAAGATGTTTGCAGTTATATTATTATTCTCTTTTAATTTTGGTGTTTGTATATAAGAGTAGTATATTATGTATTTTGTTGTATACTTGGGTGAACTGTATATAGGTATCTATTATATATATATGTCGGAGATTGAAGCCAGATTGATCGTTTAAATCGATTGTAAACATCGATGACAGTTTTTATTTTACTTTCTCGAGTATCAGAGGGTAGAATCGATATAGTCGACCGGTGTGAAGTTGGCGCGGTGACGTTTGACAGGAGGCCCTACTACCGGGAGTGGGACCGGGTGGTTCACTCACATAAATAGCGCTGCTCAGGGCGGGCGAGCCTCTTGGGTAGATCTGCAGCCGCGTTGATAACTTTGTGTGTCTGAGAATTAGTGTAATTCTGGTGGACATATTAGTCCGGTGTGTTTTGTGATGTGTGATTCGATGTGAAATCTGGATGTATGTTGAAATAATGGTCGTTGGAATATTGTTTGTACCACAGTCCAGTGGTGTCTGTAAACCGTGAGTAAAGTGATCTAATTATCGTGTCGCTAGCAAGGTTGGCTAGGTTATGTGATATTCGTATGGTGTTAGCTATGGCATTGTTATCATGACCGCGGGTAGAGTAACTGTAATATGGTCGAGTTACATAAGGTCCGGGCGGGGAGGCCCCTTGGTTGGCCAGTTTGTAATTGTTCAGTGTTTTCCATGCCAGTTTCCCCTTATGGCATTTTGATGGTGCTCGGATCTACCTAAACCCCTTTTAGGGATTGATTAGGTCCCGATCGTTCATGATAACAAGCAACCGAGTCGATGGTGGTATAGTGTGTTTCAATTGTAACGACATTCGATATAGTTGGTAAAGTCTGTTTCAATAGTGATGACAAATTGGGGTAGTCCTGACAAAGATCGTGTACGATGGTTCTCTAAAAGTTAGTGTAGCATACGCCCACGCTTAGTGTGTTTCCGCGTGTAGCCCTTTGCGGGTTTCCTTTATTTATTTGCTTTCCCCATCACTGTTTTGTCTCCATTTCCGACATCAGAAGTTGGGATAAAGGATCTGTAGCCTACAGGGTTAATGATCGGCAGTTTGTAGAACGTTTCTTGTCTTGATTTCGTTGGTAGGAAGAAATTGTGCAGAAACCAAATGCAAAAGTCGTTAATTTCCCAATTGATTTGATTTGCAATCGGAGGATGAGAATAGTTCCACGACTGAAAGATTTTAATTGGTTTACAAATTTTGTGACACACTATAGGCCATAGTGTTTGAATTTCATGTGTAATTTGTGATCTTCTTCTGGATTTCAATCTTTGTGAGTCTTTGTAAGTACTAGTTGGGAATTTGACGATTTATGCTAACTTAATTTTAATTTTAAATTCCATTTTTTACAAGTTTATTTTTCATTCGATCTTTGGAACATTTTTATTGTGGGTAGAATAAAATTATTATGCTGTGTCCGAATTGTCGATAAGTCAAGATTTTTGAGTATCAAATATTCGAAGTGATTGTTCGGATGGATTAATTGAGATTTTTCTGATTGTAAAACGAATGAAGTAAAATCGGGTTTTCTCGTGGTAGTTAGAATCAGAATCAATCAGTGTTCTTTCTTAACGGTAATTTGGTAACGTATACGCCGATTTATACTAGGTGCGGTAGTATTTCTGTTTCATTTTATTAAGATGTGAGTGCATCAAGTTTTGTTGTGTTTGTGTACCAATCGTTATCGTTAACGTAGTCCTGATGTTGTACGCCAAATAATGCGCGCCTAGTTTGACGTTTGCGGAAAATAGCCCGTGTTGTACCAATAGGGTTTTGCGATTGAATTTTGAATTTTAATTGCGGAGATTATCGGTTGAAATTTTTAGCAGTGTAATGTATTAGACCATGCGTGAATCATAAAATTGTTCAGTGTTTTATTTTTCGTTTGGAAACGTGATTCTGGCGTAAAGTACCCACCTCGTTCGATTTTATTGTGAAAAATTAGTTTGTTTAGTTGTTTAAAAAAAATAGTGCGGTACGAAATGAGTTCTAATACTCGATGTGAACAAGAGCAGTTTCAAACTTTAAATTTTTTTATTGAGAGTTCGTTGTACGTTAAAAGCGGTGAATACCTACCTGTGGCAACTAGTACGCTCATGTAGAACTTGGAAGTTTACCTGACTTAGACAATGTGTTTACCTGACGTTGATAATGATGATAATTGGATAATCGAGTAATGATTTTACTTTGTTTTTGTAAATAGTTTTCAAATCTTGTGATAAAAGTTCTGTTTTAATGATTAATGTTATCCGCCGGATGGAGGCGATGATTTAAGGTTATCCGCTGGATAGAGGCGATGATTATAGTTTGGAAGAGATGAGTTTGATTTGTTAACAGAACATGATTTGTTTTCTAAGTTTGAAATTTGGAGTTGATATAATTTGAAAATCTATACTCGACATTCCGTGTTTCAAAGTATTACCGTGGATTGTAGTTTGTTTTTATTCTTTTTTGAATTTGAAGTTTTCGAACAATGACTAGGTAGTTTTGCTATTTGAGATTGTTTTCTAATATGTAATGTAACGATAATGCAATGACTCTGAAGACACGACCCGACGGACTGGGCCTTATCTAGTAATCGTATCAGAGGTTCCGGAGCATGTAAGAGGTGCACGTTGACTGCTTTTTATGCGCAGTAACTCTTTGCGAGGAGTAGCCCTTACGCAGCTTAGATGGTTAACTTCTGATAGGTTGCTAGGTTCTAACAAGCTGGATGGAGGCTTGTGTTGTCGTGACCGGATAGAGGTTACGTGATGTGTAAAGCCGGATGGAGGCTTGTGTTGATGTGGTATCCGGATAGAGGTTACACACATGTTTTGTGACGGGATGGACGTCACATGTCTTGGGAGCCTTTGCAATATTATTACCCTTTATTAAAGCCATTTAAATCTGATATTTCTATTATCAAGTTTTTTTTTTTTGTTCGATAACTGATTTAACTGACGGATATGAAATCAAGGTTTTTCGGTAAGGATTCATTACAAAATCGGTTTTGCTTCAAATAAAAAGCGTCATTGTTTCTTATTAGTTCGTTATAAAAAAAAAGCTAAGTTTTAGATGTGGATACGCATAGTACGGAGCGTAAAAAGTGATCTTTTAAAGATTCGTGTTTTACCGTTAGTAGAAGTTGTCGAAGGATTAAGTACCATTGAATTTCGATGAACGAAATTAGAGAAATTGTAAAACTGGAAGTGAGGTTCTGAGTTCGATTTTACTGTGGTGTAGTTGACCGAAGCGGAGGCTTGGATGAGCCGTAGTGCGTAGAAATCGGTGTCTGCTTTGAGTGGTACATTGTTGTTTTTCTAGGGACGCTCTTTTTTAAAGTAAGAGACGCGCTCACTTTTGAAACGGGAATAGTCCACTTTGAGTAGTCCGTGCATGCGCAGCGGGCTCCTTGCTCTGGCAGAGGTTATGTTGTGTTTTGGTCTTTGGAGCGACCATGGAGTCATGGAATTGACTTGTTGAGTCCAGGAGAGATGGACATTGGCTATGCGATAGCCGTCGACCGCGAATAAGATACCTCATGTTTGACTTTGAAATTGTTTATGACTAGTGATGTCACGGTGATTGTGACTGTAATGGTACTTGATCGCTTTTACGGTAATTGAATTTATCTGGCAGGAATTAAAAACTGTTTGACCTGGTAATGTTTTGTCAGGAATAGCCGAGCGGTATTAAGTGTTGCTTTTAATTAGTTTCGAATCCAACACACGAGGACGTGTGTCATCGCAGGATGGCCGTGTCGGAGATTGAAGCCAGATTGATCGTTTAAATCGATTGTAAACATCGATGACAGTTTTTATTTTACTTTCTCGAGTATCAGAGGGTAGAATCGATATAGTCGACCGGTGTGAAGTTGGCGCGGTGACGTTTGACAGGAGGCCCTACTACCGGGAGTGGGACCGGGTGGTTCACTCACATAAATAGCGCTGCTCAGGGCGGGCGAGCCTCTTGGGTAGATCTGCAGCCGCGTTGATAACTTTGTGTGTCTGAGAATTAGTGTAATTCTGGTGGACATATTAGTCCGGTGTGTTTTGTGATGTGTGATTCGATGTGAAATCTGGATGTATGTTGAAATAATGGTCGTTGGAATATTGTTTGTACCACAGTCCAGTGGTGTCTGTAAACCGTGAGTAAAGTGATCTAATTATCGTGTCGCTAGCAAGGTTGGCTAGGTTATGTGATATTCGTATGGTGTTAGCTATGGCATTGTTATCATGACCGCGGGTAGAGTAACTGTAATATGGTCGAGTTACATAAGGTCCGGGCGGGGAGGCCCCTTGGTTGGCCAGTTTGTAATTGTTCAGTGTTTTCCATGCCAGTTTCCCCTTATGGCATTTTGATGGTGCTCGGATCTACCTAAACCCCTTTTAGGGATTGATTAGGTCCCGATCGTTCATGATAACAAGCAACCGAGTCGATGGTGGTATAGTGTGTTTCAATTGTAACGACATTCGATATAGTTGGTAAAGTCTGTTTCAATAGTGATGACAAATTGGGGTAGTCCTGACAAAGATCGTGTACGATGGTTCTCTAAAAGTTAGTGTAGCATACGCCCACGCTTAGTGTGTTTCCGCGTGTAGCCCTTTGCGGGTTTCCTTTATTTATTTGCTTTCCCCATCACTGTTTTGTCTCCATTTCCGACATCAGAAGTTGGGATAAAGGATCTGTAGCCTACAGGGTTAATGATCGGCAGTTTGTAGAACGTTTCTTGTCTTGATTTCGTTGGTAGGAAGAAATTGTGCAGAAACCAAATGCAAAAGTCGTTAATTTCCCAATTGATTTGATTTGCAATCGGAGGATGAGAATAGTTCCACGACTGAAAGATTTTAATTGGTTTACAAATTTTGTGACACACTATAGGCCATAGTGTTTGAATTTCATGTGTAATTTGTGATCTTCTTCTGGATTTCAATCTTTGTGAGTCTTTGTAAGTACTAGTTGGGAATTTGACGATTTATGCTAACTTAATTTTAATTTTAAATTCCATTTTTTACAAGTTTATTTTTCATTCGATCTTTGGAACATTTTTATTGTGGGTAGAATAAAATTATTATGCTGTGTCCGAATTGTCGATAAGTCAAGATTTTTGAGTATCAAATATTCGAAGTGATTGTTCGGATGGATTAATTGAGATTTTTCTGATTGTAAAACGAATGAAGTAAAATCGGGTTTTCTCGTGGTAGTTAGAATCAGAATCAATCAGTGTTCTTTCTTAACGGTAATTTGGTAACGTATACGCCGATTTATACTAGGTGCGGTAGTATTTCTGTTTCATTTTATTAAGATGTGAGTGCATCAAGTTTTGTTGTGTTTGTGTACCAATCGTTATCGTTAACGTAGTCCTGATGTTGTACGCCAAATAATGCGCGCCTAGTTTGACGTTTGCGGAAAATAGCCCGTGTTGTACCAATAGGGTTTTGCGATTGAATTTTGAATTTTAATTGCGGAGATTATCGGTTGAAATTTTTAGCAGTGTAATGTATTAGACCATGCGTGAATCATAAAATTGTTCAGTGTTTTATTTTTCGTTTGGAAACGTGATTCTGGCGTAAAGTACCCACCTCGTTCGATTTTATTGTGAAAAATTAGTTTGTTTAGTTGTTTAAAAAAAATAGTGCGGTACGAAATGAGTTCTAATACTCGATGTGAACAAGAGCAGTTTCAAACTTTAAATTTTTTTATTGAGAGTTCGTTGTACGTTAAAAGCGGTGAATACCTACCTGTGGCAACTAGTACGCTCATGTAGAACTTGGAAGTTTACCTGACTTAGACAATGTGTTTACCTGACGTTGATAATGATGATAATTGGATAATCGAGTAATGATTTTACTTTGTTTTTGTAAATAGTTTTCAAATCTTGTGATAAAAGTTCTGTTTTAATGATTAATGTTATCCGCCGGATGGAGGCGATGATTTAAGGTTATCCGCTGGATAGAGGCGATGATTATAGTTTGGAAGAGATGAGTTTGATTTGTTAACAGAACATGATTTGTTTTCTAAGTTTGAAATTTGGAGTTGATATAATTTGAAAATCTATACTCGACATTCCGTGTTTCAAAGTATTACCGTGGATTGTAGTTTGTTTTTATTCTTTTTTGAATTTGAAGTTTTCGAACAATGACTAGGTAGTTTTGCTATTTGAGATTGTTTTCTAATATGTAATGTAACGATAATGCAATGACTCTGAAGACACGACCCGACGGACTGGGCCTTATCTAGTAATCGTATCAGAGGTTCCGGAGCATGTAAGAGGTGCACGTTGACTGCTTTTTATGCGCAGTAACTCTTTGCGAGGAGTAGCCCTTACGCAGCTTAGATGGTTAACTTCTGATAGGTTGCTAGGTTCTAACAAGCTGGATGGAGGCTTGTGTTGTCGTGACCGGATAGAGGTTACGTGATGTGTAAAGCCGGATGGAGGCTTGTGTTGATGTGGTATCCGGATAGAGGTTACACACATGTTTTGTGACGGGATGGACGTCACATGTCTTGGGAGCCTTTGCAATATTATTACCCTTTATTAAAGCCATTTAAATCTGATATTTCTATTATCAAGTTTTTTTTTTTTGTTCGATAACTGATTTAACTGACGGATATGAAATCAAGGTTTTTCGGTACGGATTCATTACAAAATCGGTTTTGCTTCAAATAAAAAGCGTCATTGTTTCTTATTAGTTCGTTATAAAAAAAAAGCTAAGTTTTAGATGTGGATACGCATAGTACGGAGCGTAAAAAGTGATCTTTTAAAGATTCGTGTTTTACCGTTAGTAGAAGTTGTCGAAGGATTAAGTACCATTGAATTTCGATGAACGAAATTAGAGAAATTGTAAAACTGGAAGTGAGGTTCTGAGTTCGATTTTACTGTGGTGTAGTTGACCGAAGCGGAGGCTTGGATGAGCCGTAGTGCGTAGAAATCGGTGTCTGCTTTGAGTGGTACATTGTTGTTTTTCTAGGGACGCTCTTTTTTAAAGTAAGAGACGCGCTCACTTTTGAAACGGGAATAGTCCACTTTGAGTAGTCCGTGCATGCGCAGCGGGCTCCTTGCTCTGGCAGAGGTTATGTTGTGTTTTGGTCTTTGGAGCGACCATGGAGTCATGGAATTGACTTGTTGAGTCCAGGAGAGATGGACATTGGCTATGCGATAGCCGTCGACCGCGAATAAGATACCTCATGTTTGACTTTGAAATTGTTTATGACTAGTGATGTCACGGTGATTGTGACTGTAATGGTACTTGATCGCTTTTACGGTAATTGAATTTATCTGGCAGGAATTAAAAACTGTTTGACCTGGTAATGTTTTGTCAGGAATAGCCGAGCGGTATTAAGTGTTGCTTTTAATTAGTTTCGAATCCAACACACGAGGACGTGTGTCATCGCAGGATGGCCGTGTCGGAGATTGAAGCCAGATTGATCGTTTAAATCGATTGTAAACATCGATGACAGTTTTTATTTTACTTTCTCGAGTATCAGAGGGTAGAATCGATATAGTCGACCGGTGTGAAGTTGGCGCGGTGACGTTTGACAGGAGGCCCTACTACCGGGAGTGGGACCGGGTGGTTCACTCACATAAATAGCGCTGCTCAGGGCGGGCGAGCCTCTTGGGTAGATCTGCAGCCGCGTTGATAACTTTGTGTGTCTGAGAATTAGTGTAATTCTGGTGGACATATTAGTCCGGTGTGTTTTGTGATGTGTGATTCGATGTGAAATCTGGATGTATGTTGAAATAATGGTCGTTGGAATATTGTTTGTACCACAGTCCAGTGGTGTCTGTAAACCGTGAGTAAAGTGATCTAATTATCGTGTCGCTAGCAAGGTTGGCTAGGTTATGTGATATTCGTATGGTGTTAGCTATGGCATTGTTATCATGACCGCGGGTAGAGTAACTGTAATATGGTCGAGTTACATAAGGTCCGGGCGGGGAGGCCCCTTGGTTGGCCAGTTTGTAATTGTTCAGTGTTTTCCATGCCAGTTTCCCCTTATGGCATTTTGATGGTGCTCGGATCTACCTAAACCCCTTTTAGGGATTGATTAGGTCCCGATCGTTCATGATAACAAGCAACCGAGTCGATGGTGGTATAGTGTGTTTCAATTGTAACGACATTCGATATAGTTGGTAAAGTCTGTTTCAATAGTGATGACAAATTGGGGTAGTCCTGACAAAGATCGTGTACGATGGTTCTCTAAAAGTTAGTGTAGCATACGCCCACGCTTAGTGTGTTTCCGCGTGTAGCCCTTTGCGGGTTTCCTTTATTTATTTGCTTTCCCCATCACTGTTTTGTCTCCATTTCCGACATATATATTTTATTTATTTATTACTTATTAGTTTTAATATTTTTATAAGTGTGTGGTGTATATCTATGTAGTTTAATATATGTAGTTTACATGATATATTCTGTATTGTTAAAAAGTATATTAGTTAGGTAACGTTTGTTGATCGTGTATCCTTTTTGATTAGCACTACTCCATGCTCCTTAATTGTTTTCCTATACTCTAAGGTTGTCTGGAAGAGATCGCTAAATAGCGATAAGACCGCCTTTGGGCACATTTTGTTTATAACTTACTTTGTGAAAATATTTTTATGTGTAAGCAATTAAGTATTACTTATTTACTTACTCTTCGGTCATAAGTAAATGTTTAAGAGAAGTTTAGTGGAAATAAAACAATGCTAAATACAAACAATAGATATCGACATAAAAGTAGGTATATCAACCATCTATATATAATGGTAGTCTAGAACTAAGTTGGTAAGCAATTGAATAAGAGTCAATAAAATGATAAAGATCTATATGAAATCAAGTCAATCAATAGCGACGTTGTAATAAAATCCTTGCTCTGATTTAGGACGAATAGTACATTCTAAATTAATAAAGCCATTTAATTTATAGGACTTCTAGCCTTTAAGTCTTAATGAAATTCAGCCAATCACTTATACACTACTTACATTAGTTGGTAAGTTCAGACACGTTGTTGGGTTGAGACTTACCCCTGACATTGAGTTAGTTCCATACTGTAGTAATAATATACTGACAACTTGTGGAAACTAACACTACATCTTATATTCTAAGTCACAGGTGTTTATTTCCAACGAGTCCAAATATGCAAAACGTCTTCAATAAGGCTTCGAGGATCCGAATACTAGTTTGTCGACAAAGTATAAAAGTGAATGCAAATGTTTTAAAAATTATTCTGTCACAAATAGAGACGGGTTAAACATGTACGGCAAGGTACGGTCTATTCTTGTGAGATATTTTTTTATAAATAATTTTTAAAAATAGTGCTATGATATGTTGGAAAATTTGAAAACTTGGATGCAGTGAAAACAATACAATAATATGTGTTAAGGTTTATATCTTGTGAAAAAACTTATGCTTAACATATTTTGTTAACAGGTCTTAGTTTTCCTGTGCGCTGCGGGGATCACATCTGCTGGAAACCTGTTCCAGCCTGCCTCTGTGGCGTATTCCTCCCCGGTGACTTATGCCGGCCAGACGACATACGCCGCTCCCGTGGCAACTTACGCCGCCGCCCCGGCTGTGACGTCATACGCCTTTCCCGCTGTGACGTCATACGCAGCTCCCGCTGTGACGTCATACGCCGCTCCCGCTGTTGCTGCATACACAGCACCTGCTGTAACTAGTTACGCCGCCACACCAGCATTCGCAACTTATGCAGCCGCTGCGCCCGCCTACACCACATACGCCGCTGCCGCCCCTGCCGTTGCAAAGACGGTGACACCTGCCGTTTCCTACCAATCCACTTACACCGCTCCAGTCGTCGCGAAAACCGTGGTTGCCGCACCTGCTGTGGTTGCCAAGACCGTTGCCGCCCCTGTAGCGTACGCTGCAACTCCAGTGGTCACGAAGCCTCTCCAGCCAGCTTACTCTTATCAATCAGTGACGACTCAGCATGTGCGCGCTCCTTATGTGGCTAAGACCTACGCCGCCGCTGCTCCAGTTGTAGCTGCCCCAGCCGTAGCTACATATGCTGCTGCTCCCGTCGTAACCAAAACCGTCACCCCAGCTGTATCTTACCAGACCTACTCTGCTCCCGCCGTGGCTACTTACGCAGCTGCCCCCGTTGTTGCTAAAACCGTAGCCCCAGCTGTGTCATATCAGACTTACTCCGCTCCCGCTGTGGCTACTTACGCGGCTGCCCCGGTCTTTGCCAAGACCGTCGCTCCTGCCGTATCTTACCAGACCTACTCTGCCCCATCTTACCAGACCTACTCTGCCCCGGCTGTGGCAGCGGCCCCAGTAGCGTATTCGGCCAGTCCAGTATTTGCTAAGACTTATGCTGCCCCTGCTGTCACTAGTTACGCCGCAGCTCCAGTGAGTTACGCCCAAGGTTACGCCGCCGCTGCCCCCGCTGTAGCCTACTCTGCTGCCCCAGTTGTTTCACGAGTTTCCTACTCTGGTGTAGGTGCCAATTACGGCTGGTAAATTACCAAAGTGTTTTTTTAAGACTGCAATATCTGTTGTAAATGGCGAAAAATAAATTATTCGATTCCGAAAAATAATAACTGGTCTGTTAAATATTACCTCAATTTTAACCCTTCCTATTTCCTTCTACTAAAATCTATATACATTCAAGTAGGTAATGCAATTTAAAACTACTTAAAAAATCTTGTGACGTATCTAATTATTTTCGAAAAGATCTAGAACTGGCGTTAAAATAATATTTTTGCTTTAATTTGATGACAATAATATCTTCATCCCTTAAAAAAAAATCATTTGCTGATTGATAAACTGCTAAATGATAAACAAGTCATATTTGAAACAACTTTCTGTATAATTCATTTGTAGGTATTGCTAATCCTACTGCTAAGAGATATATCTACATACCTACTTTATTTATTTATTATATTATATATAGTATGGAATACACTGATATATAATCAAAACTTATAACACAGTGCAATGCAATGATTCTTACACGACGTAGCCTCATACTCATGCACAAAGTAGTTGAAAAAAGTTTTTACCACTATACCATAATTAGAATTCTCAATAGCAGAGCATAGCATTAGGGTTTCTTTATTATTTAACATGAAATTTATTGCATAACTTTAGGGGATAGAAGCTTTAGAATTTTCTAAAATAAATAATTACTACTAAAAGATGAGCTATATTATATTCTCATCCGTTGGCTTAACTGCAATTTCTGTGATTTTAGTATTTCACAGTTTCTACAGATATTTCCGTTCTACAGGGCATATTTTTACGTTATTTACTGAAACGCCTTTAAAATATGCAGTTGCAACATAAACATATCCATACATGTTTCTTTTTTTTGGGTGCAGTAGGTATTGGCAGGCTATACTGTTATGCATTACAAAGCATGCTGTATTAAAAATGCTATTACACTTAATTAATATATCAGAAGCTGCCTAAAATGATCTTATGAGATACTATTTCGAAGAACGGCGAGTGAATACTGGCCACCCCATTACGGCAAAATTATTACACATTATTCATTTGTTTTCTTTCTTTCTCCAACATATAAAAAAACAAATAACTGACACAATCAAGGAAATTTTAATAAGCCTAACTTTAAGCCTAATCAAAATAGGTCCTATAAAAAATTGGCAAAGATCGGATGATCTTTGAAGATATGAGGAAATAAAATAACTCCTCAACCTCAATAATAATTGAGGATGCTGTTATCCCCGATCGGTAAATTATTATGGAAATATTATCTCGGCTTCTTATGAATCGATTTCTTTTTTTTTAATATATAGAACTTATACCCAACATGTTTTTATATAAAGGTTCCGATCTGATAACACAGTAGAAGACTATAATGAAAATGTTTCAATAAACAACAGCACACATTGCGTTGTGTTTGTTACAATTGAAACAACAAAAAATATATACAGTCTTGGTTCATATCATAAACTAGTCACAGATTAAAGATTTAGGGAACCCAAGAGAAGATAATAACTTCTTAAAATTTAATATTGAGGACTTCTCTGCGGGGCCTAGCAAGCGATCGTCGTCGCCGCGTCATCGATATCATAGTGGTTTGGTCACTTGTTTGCTATTCGGAAGACTTGGATTCCAGTCCAATCAAGCATAGCAATGTTTTCGAATTTAAAATTCACATAATAATTTGTATAATACCTTCTAAGCAAAACAAATCAAAGTTGTGTGTGAATAACTTGTCAAGGTTAATTTATCACTAAGAGTAAAATAAAAATAAAAGCAAAATGTAAAGAGAGTAAAATAATTCAAAATTATATACAGGGCGTCCCACGGCTATGCCACATGGAGGGAAAGTAAAAGGAAAGTACCTTAAATATTGTAGATAGAACATTTTACTGAAAGAAGACTTTATTTTAATTCTAAAAACTATTGAAAATGCATTCATACTATTTTTTAATAATTACATGGTTGAATAGGGAATCAAACCATCTACACGAGAAAAAAAATACCCTGTAGTTTTATCATACCGATCGAAAGGCTTCATCATATGGATTATTTTTTGCTAAATAACATAGTGTCAGAAATAAAAGGAAGTCTTGGAGTCGGTGCCACCTAATTTCGACCAAAAGACGTCCACAGCTAGCAATCATCAATTGTGGGCTCAGTACCTACCTAGTACCTACTCTGACTGCGTTCTTCAATATTTTATATCTGATGGATGATCTGCAGCTTTTTAGATCAGATGTGGTTCCGATTAAAAAGGTAGCTTAATAATAATGTTTTTATTTTGTGTATGCAAAAAGTGTTACTTATGTACTTACTTTTAGTGTAGGATAGGATATTTGAAGGAGGTGAATATATTTTTTAATTGTCTTTTTATTTTACCCTATTAAGTGATAATTAACCTTGACAAGTTACTCACATACGTACAACTTACACGACGACTCTATTATACTATCTTAGAATCGATTAGAAAAAGAGCAGGAATATTTACACGTACTTATAATAATATATTAGCATCTTCTATTATTAGTCGGCCTCGTAGCCTAGTTGGTAGTACCTCTGACTACGAAGCACAAAGTCGCGGGTTTGAATCCCGCCCAGGGCAAACATTCGTTTGATGAGCACTTGTGTTTTGTGTCTCGATGTTGAATATTAATATAAATGTATGTATATCAGCTATCTGACTGCTGACACCCATGGTACAGGTTCTGCCTAGTTTGGGTCAGATGGCCGTGTGAGATATGTCCCACATATTTATTAATATGATTATTATATATCCATGGTATGTTTCATTTTATAAGATTACTTATTTGAAAAGTTTCTGTATCTAACCAAGAATCAACGCGAATCCATGGTATCAGTATGGTGTATGTGTTGTACCTTTTTTGTTGAGGTTAAAAACTAACATTTTAGACAGTACTTACTGTTTGTACTGTGATGCAATGGATTCGCGTTAATTCTTGGTTAGATACAGCAACTTTGCAAATATATGATGTTTAAAATGTTAGTTTTAATCTCAACAAAAATATTTTTTTAGAAATTGTTTAAGGAAGAAAAACTAAATATATTCATTCATATAATTCATTTTTTATTTATAAAAGTGTACTAAAACTGGTTCTATATTTTCAATCATCTTATTACACCCTGTATGGACATGAAATAAATAATTTATTTACAAATGTAGATGTGGCAGGTTACCAGCCGTAGTTGACACCAAGACCGGAGTAAGAAACGTGGGAGACAGCGGGGGCAGCGGAGTAGGCGACCGCGGTCTTTACGACGGGGGCAGCGGCGGCATAGGCCACGGGGGCAGAGTGGGCGTACGACACAGGGGCGGCGTAGGAAACAGGCGCTACAGTCTTGACAACAGGGCTGGCGGCGTAAGCGACGGGAGCGTGCGCAGCGTAAGTAGCCACGGCAGGAGCGGCGTAGGTCTTAGTGACAAGAGGGGCTGACGCGGTGTGCACAGACTGGTAGGACACGGCAGGAGCTACAGTCTTGTAGACGGGGGCGGCGGCGTAGTGGGCCACGGGGGCGGCGGCGTAAGTAGCGACGGGAGCGGCGTATGTCTTGTGGACGACGGGAGCGGCGGCGTATGAGACGGCGGGAGCGGCTGCGTATGAGACGGCGGGAGCGGCAGCGTATGAGACGGCGGGAGCGGCGGCGTAGGTGGCAACAGGGGCGGCGTAAGGGGCGCTAGCGTATGCCACGGGAGCAGAGTGCGCTGTGAAGGCCACCGGGGCGGCACCGTGGATGACGCCAGCCGAGGCAAGGCTCGCGGCGGCGCACAGGAAGACTACGACCTGTAAAAAATAAAAAAATATTTCTGGGCTAGAGTAGGCTGTAAGTAATAGTAGACAAACATTTAGGTATATTTATAAAAAGACCGATTGCTTTGACCGTTATGATATTTTCCCGTACTGTTTGCTCCGTTTCAGGGTAGTCATAAAACTAAATAAAAACAGATAAACACAAACAAACAAACAATAAAAATGATAAAGAATCGGATTTTTTTTACGGGAATTCGACTAGACTAGATACTAGTTACGTCTGTCGTGTCAGTAGTACACAGGTAGGTAAACCTCGAAACCCACTCCATAAGAAAAAAAAGTACACAAATCTTTAATCACAACACTTCGTAAACAAAATCTCCTCAGTACCTTGGTGTACATGTTGGATGTTTGTGGGATGCCGTTGTTGGAATAATTACGATAGCAATTGCGGCTGCTTTTATATCGGAGCCTGCTAACTGGTATACTGACGAATCTGCCTGCGCCCGCGGCGTTCTGTTCCAATGCCAAGGCGAACTCCACCCAACCCGAGAGCTGATGTTACGACATCCATTAGCACTTGTTTTAGCTTCACTTTCTGATGTACTGCAAAGTTGCATTGACGGCACTGTCAAATGTAATTGTTCTATCTGTTTTACTGTCCTGCTCGCCGTTGTTTGCTAGTTTTAAGAAACATTATTTTGATAAATTGTGCAATGAAAAATTAAGAATTGTCATTCCTCGTAGTGAATCTTAATTCTTTATTTTTTATTGCACAATTTACCTATCAAAATAATGTTTCTTAAAACTAGCAAACAATGGCGAGCTTATCTCTATAAGAGATCGCTTTCAGTTGAAAGACTCGCTACTTCCACGGTGGTGGAAAATAAAGTGCTATTTACATAAAATACCTTACATAAACAATAAGTTCATACTATTACACATATATACATACATAAATAAGTATAGTATCTACCTACCCCAAACACTTGGCCAAACGTTGTTTAATTTGTGTTCCCTGTGCCGCAGAAGGTCACTAAATATTGTTCGTGAACGTAACGTGTGGCTTAGAACTATTGACTATAATATAATATTCTGTGCTACTGTTCTTATAAATGCGATTTTTCGTATTGTTGTCCTTATTCACAGCTCAGATAGATTTTTACTGCACAGTGACAACCAGCCGTAAGTTATTCAATATCCTATCTATCTGCCCATAAAATTCTTCGGAATCTATCCAGTCATTGTGACAGTGTGAAGATGCAACATATTTTATTAGTACAGTCGTTTTTGGTTTTTACAAAATTATATAGAGCACTATTTAAAATCACACATTTCGTACGCGCAGATTTAAAGTTGTAGTAATCATTGTAACGGTAATAAGGAAATCCTTTACGGAAGCTGTTTGATGTAAAATTTCCTTGTTTTTTTTTTGTTGATTAATAAAACATTCTATACCTAAACGACGTCGCTGATTCACTCATTAAAATCTATAAATATGTATTTTTTTTTATTTCATAAAAAGTAAGTTTCTAAAGAAATTACTTAAATTCTGCCAAACTGCACTGGCCACATATATGTATACATCTCTGGGGCACTGGCAGTGGTACAGACAGCATTTTGAGTGACTAGATTTAAATATCGTTATTTTTTTCACTACTACTATAAAAAGATGTTTTTATTTCACTGTTTTATTATGTTTGTATATATGGTGTATGTGTGTATTAAACCGAAGGTACATTTTACGTAAGTTTGTTTAGAAGGAAATACTAACGTATGTTTTTGGGATTCGCGATATTCGGGCACAAAGTAAGTACCAGGTAGCTATCGAGGTGAAGAAAATGAAGATCTTCTTCTTCTTCGTGCGGGTTTTAAGGTCATCGACCGACCTTTATTACCTTGGTGTCAGAATTATTGAGTCAACTATACCCTCAGGCACTAGTTAAACTTATCTTATTATATTACCTAAATGTCCAATGGAATCATAAAAAACCTGGGCGATTAAAAAAAGAATTTTGAAAATCGGTTCACAATTGGCGGAGATATCTTATAACAAACACACAAAAAAAAAAAAAAAAAAAAAAAAAAACATACGCGTCGAATTGAGAACCTCCTCCTTTTTTGAAGTCGGTTAATAAGTTTATTATTTTTAAGGTGAGGCGCGTCGCGGCATCGGAAAACTAGAGTAGTTCAAAGACAACACAAAAGAAAAATGTAGTTGAAAGTATATAGGGATAAATAAAAAAAGGATATGAGTTTATTAAATTTAATTAATAATTCAGGTATAAAGAAATGAATGTGGGCTGGTAATATAAAAAATCCATTAATACATTATTGTTATATGGAGATTGAGGAGACAAAATTCTTCAGGCTGAAAAATTACCAGCCGTGACCGTATCCGCCGTAGGCGCCGGAGCCGTATCCATATGCGCCTGCACCGTAACCGTATCCACTGCCGTAACCACCATAACCCGCGTAACCATTATGGCCACTGTAAGCTCCACTGTGGGCAGGAACATGTTTCACTACATTCACGTACGAAGTCGCACCGCCCGCGCCGTAACCGCCGTAACCTCCATACGCGCCATGCCCTCCATACCCAGCGTAACTGGGATAGGCACCTAAGCCGCTGTAGCCAGCGTAACCGCTGCCGTAGCCAGCGTAACCACTTCCGTAGCCACCGTAACCACTTCCGTAGCCACCGTAACCGCCGTAGCCACCTAGGCCAGAGTAGCTACCAATGGCGCCCGCGCATGCCATACCGAGAAGGCAGGCGAGAACTGCAACCTGTTTTAAACCAACGTAATATTAATTTCATGTAAGCTGTTTAAAATTAACTTATTCACAATTATTTTATAATTTTATATCTTGATGTTATTTGAGAAAATTAGGGATCATTTCCAATTTTGATCTATTGTTTCAATTTCCATTCGTAAATAGATACTAATAATGTTAACAACTTTTGATCTTAATGATCAAAGAATATGTAAAAGCGTGAAATTGTACTTAATTTGCTAAATGGGTATTTTAAAAGCTATTTATTTTTATAATGATGTATTTACCTTTGCGAACATGTTTAGGGTTGTACTTTTGGCTTCAACTTGACCACTGATGAGGTGAATGTTAATGTTTCAATTGTTACACGCTTATATACCAAAAACGGAGGAAATATTAAAGCATTATTTCCAAGGTTCCATATATTACCCCTTAAACAGACCGTAACGCATTACAATTTTAAGAATAATAAATTAACCGAATAAAAGACTAATTGGCGGCTTGTAACGATATTCTGTAATAGTTGTCTTGAGCATCTAATTATAAACATCATAAACAAAATAATGTTAGTGACGTAGTTAGCAGGGACCGAGCTTCTGTCCGGATGGCGGAAGCTGATTTGGATCGTTCGATGGTTTTGTATTTTTGAAAATTTTAAGCAGCTTTAAAATGTTTTTTATTTAATAACAGTTATTTCAAAACATACTGATAAAATTCTATCTCTTCTTCTTCTTCAGGTGACTCTCCATTACTTTAGGTCTGCCGTCAGCTTCCTAAATGTATCCCTGTCCCTTGCCAATCGGAACAGCTCTTCAACACTGGCAATACCACCATGCAAAATTTCATTCAAATCGTTCTAACAGTTTCGGAGATTAGCCCGTACAAACAGACAAACGTAGAAACAAAAAATTTGAAAAAAATCTTACATCCCTGACTCGGTTTAGCTTTTTTTTCTATGTACAGATTTTCGATCTCTACAGTTTTATTATACAGGGTTACTTTTTAATCAGTGCACATATTTTGTGTACACAGTCAGTATCGTTACTAGATCACAAAAGACGAAAAAAAATAATGTTTTTTTACGAATTTCGACATTATTTTTAACCCGTATAGGGAACGAATTTCAAAAAAACGTAAGAATACGACGTGTCCAATTAATTATGCCAATGATTGTTTATACGAAGTATCGAGAAATTGCCGCGTATTAAATTTCTTCCCATGCAAAAACCAATTTGATGCATAAGATGGCGATATTACGATTTTTTTGTATGAAACGTGATAAAATAAAAATATACAGGATTTTTTTTTATCTATGCCTACCTAAAATATGTGCACTGATTAAAAATAACCCATTATAGATAATTTTTTCAACGGATATTTTTGTCGCGACTTATTTAGAATGAATAGTGTCAGGATTTATTACAAAATAAATCTTTAAGTTAAATAACTTAACACTACACTACTTATTGAATTGTAATATGAAAAATCTAGTTCGTATCTGCAACTAGTTATAATAATATTATGTATTTCGAAATGTCTAGTAAATTAACATATAGCCAAAAGCAATTATCAATCTTAGTGATTTGTGTTTCATCAGGATATTTTGATGTTAATAGTTTGGTATCCTTTACAAATCTTATTCACGAGACAAGTCAATTCAATTAGTCATTACAACACGCACTACTACTATAGTATAAAATAAATTAAACTCATATTTTTATATTGCTCTTTATTAGTCAGGTACAAATTGATTTAGTTATTTATTAACATTACATAGAATCAGGTTACATTAAATAAAATTTGCTACATAGCCTAAAAGGCATCATTCATACATAGCCAAGGACAAATAATATAAAAGAACTAGTGATCTCTCATAATATATTTTTAAATGTAAATGTAGGAAAAGAGAGGCCCCCAGTTCCTTATATAGTCTCTACCCTTCTGTGATGCTCTAAATTGAGTCGATAAGGGAGTTTTTATACAAAACTATAATTTACAAGTACATACAATGTGCAGTTCATTGCGTAGTCAAACCATTCTTCTTTTTATCATATCAATTTTGTAATAAACAGCCTCCGTGGTCGAAGGGTCAAAAGCTCGCCTGACGTTACGGAGGTTCCGGATTCGAATCCCGGACTCATCGAACAAATATCACTTTGTGAGACTTTCCCAGTTTGGTTAGGACATTGCAGGCTGAATCACCTGATTGTCCGAAAAGGAAGATGATTCCGTGCTTCGGAAGGCACGTAAAGCCGTTGGTCCCAGTTACTATCTACGCATGTAGTCGTTACATGAGCCAAGTCAGAACTTCAGAAGCCATAGGCGGCTCAATGATTCTGACACCAGGGTTTGTGAGATAGGTTAACCTCGAAACCCACACGCTAAAGAGAAAGAACTACGTAATGTAATTCGAATTGCATTAGTAAATTTGTAGCTTAGTATAACGTGGTCCGGATCATTCATTACCATTTTTACAGATATTTGCTTATACCAAGACCAGTAGGGGTATAAGGAGAGTAAATGGTATGAGATATAGGGGTAGTGTAAGACCTGACCAGAGGAGTGGAGTAAGAGTAAGAACGTAGAGAAGGAACAGAGTATGATCTTAGAACAGGAGAGGAATAAGCATAAGATCGTACAGAAGGAAGAGAATAGGAGTAAGACTTCACAACTGGTGTAGTATAAGAGTAAGTAGGAGCTACAGCATAAGAACTGTAAGTTGGAGTGGAGTAGCTAACTGCTGGAGTAGAATAGACTGTTGGAGAAGAAACGATGGTGCTGGAGACTAGAGGTGTAGAGTAGCTGTATGAAGGGGCGAAGGCCGGGTATCCCCCGTAGTGTCCAGCGAGGGCCACGCCCAGTAGGCACGTGAATATTGCTATCTGAAAATGAAATTATAGTTTATTACTTTTTCAACAGATGTCGTCTGTTAGCGTATATTTACTATGGTGGTACAATTGGTAGTGCGCCTGTATGGCCCAGATAGCTAAGGAGATGCAGGTTCAAGTCTCTGCCCTAGCCCTAGCTCAATGATTTTCAAATTTAGTTTCGTTAATAAATAATAAAAAGTATAGTATAAAAAAAAGGTTTGTTTTACTCTTCATAGCGGAAACTTTTTAATGTTTTTAAAATAAAAGGGTAGACAGATGTTTACGGTTAGCAGTGTCTATTTTTATAATTTTAAGGGTAATGCTTAGAGTATAAATAGAAAATTTTCTGGGAGGGATAGAGTACGCAAAAGAAAAATGTTATTGATTTCACCGCCCATACAACATCTGCTTAAACTTGACATAAAGGCAGCGGAGCGATGCGCGTGCTCTATGGGTAATGTTTTTTTTGGGACTGCACATTTCAAAATACAAATATGATTATGTGTAAGTTTAGTTTGATATAGGTACAGTAGAAAAGGCTTATTTCCTCAATAGTAAGAAAAATACATTTCTACAGAATTAAACTAACTCAACAGAGTAAAGACCTGTAAAAATTACCACTTTGAGATTTTAGCTATAATACTAACTAGCCTTTCAGCAATTAATTTAGTTATTAAATAATATATAGGTAGGTATATATTTTTATTTTACCTTTGCGATCATCTTGCTGTTGAAGAAGTGTGACAACTTTTGATGGCTTATGCGATATATTTGTCAATCTACGAGGAAATCCTCTTATATAGGCGCTCAAACAGTTAGATACTGGCCTCGCAATAATTAGAAGATGATCTAGTATTGATGCATAATAATTTTTATATCCAAGAGCATAGGTACTTGCTTGCTTGGTTTCGAGGTTAACCTAACCACACGAACCCCACCGAGATCTCCGTAACGTCAGGAGAGCTTTTTACAGCTTTTTATGTTAGAAACTTTTTACTTAGAAATATTCCTTTAGGCGACCTTGTGATATGAATGAATATAGCGAGATTTTGATCATAAATGTAAATGTTTTTTGAGATAATTTATATTATTTATTATTATCAGATTACGTCTTAAGTTAATCGTTCTTTGGATTCGCTCGAAGTTTTAATTTATGTAAGTTATCTAAACTAAATAAAATCGATAAAAGACATCAAAATATTTGTTGTATTTAAACAGTCCAAACACTTGTGGTGTTGCACAATGAATAAGAACACATTAGATGTTTGCTATTCAAGGTAAAGACAAAAAACTGTGCAAAGCTCTACAATTTTACAGACGACGATATTCGGGGGGTTGGGTATTGGCCAGAGAATGTCTGAGTTTGCTGTCGACTCGAAAACAACTAATTATCATATTATGTTTTTTCTAAATTCAGATAACAATGCTTATATAAGCTTATAACCGAAACCAAATATTAACAAAGAATACATTATCAGCTGATATAAATCAATAGGTCAAATGTTATTGTAACAGGTCACTGACCTATAAGTCCGTAAGCTAATCATACTCACACAAATAGTTTGTCACGACCGACACGATATTGTATTATAATTACTTATAATGTATAATTGCTTTCATCTAACTACAATTTTTCTACTTCAACGACGTGTTCAATTTATTTTATGATCATGTATTTTTAAAATGTAGAGAAAACTGCTCAGCGGGTTAGCCTTGATTGATAATTTTATTTAGTTAGCTATTTTCCTAAAATAAAAAATAAGTAGATCTCTATGTTCTGTAATGCAATAAATCACCCAGATATCTCGATTTGTTTAATATTTAAGGCGTGAACTCGTAGCAGACAGACGAATATATTGAGCAATATATAATTTTTAATATTAGCATGAAATCTGTGAATACAAAACTGGAAGCGGCTGATGCTTCTGAGATCCTGCAGAGCGGTAAATTTATAGCCAAAAACCGGTCAAAATGATATAACTGGTCGAAAATAAAAATGGAAATAAACAATTCGACATCCAAAAACGCACAAGGCCAACCGTTTATTATGTCACTACCATGGCCGACTTGGACTTTTGACGTATGATTGCAATACTTCGTTTTATCACTCTTATATCAAATTAATTAAATTTTATATTCGCTTGATGGGTGGCAGACGATGACCATTGCCAATGGATGACCTTGGAAGCTTTTCGTAAATATTAAGAAAAAATGCACATCTTAATGAAAAAGCTTTTACAAGAATGCATAGATTATACACTGTTGTCTGATTTAAATTAATTAATAAAACATATTTTAAAGTCCTTCTAGGCCTTTCGTCGGGAGGTATAAACTATAACCCTGTAAACGGGTTGGTTATACGGGTGACATCAGTTGTGTTGTATGGTCCAATTTTCAACTGAAAACCTTTAGTGGCATATTTTTATGTGAAAATTATACAGTTTTGGTATGTGCGTGAAGTACGAGTAAGTAAGTAACACTTTATTGCAAACACACAAAGAAACACATCAAACAACTTAAAAACTAGAATGTGCGCAAAGGCGGTCTTATCGCTGTAAGCGATCTCTTCCAGACAACATTTTTTTTTTAAATTAATTATTTATTGCTCTCATGCATGTAAAATACAAAAGCACTTACAAACTACATGAACCCTGTTTAGAGGGTATCGCAAAAAGTTTGCTTTTTATTTTACAGTTAACGCAACCTTGTTGTTGCGTGAACTGTAAAATAAAAATAGGTATATAATGTAACAAAGGTGCATCTTGTCCTTTAATAAGTCTTTAATTAAACATTGCACAGGCATATAATGACGAGACAGTCATTTGTTTAGATATTCGCAGTACCTAGTAGGTTCTTATAAATTAATTACCAACTAAGAACAATGTACAGTCTTGAACTTGAGAAATTACGATGTCCTAAATTGCGCAACCGAGATTTCCCAGGCTTGTAGGTTGTACTAAATGCTATCTCATTTATCATTTGCCTATAACGATTTTATCTATAATACATTAAAGATACAAAAGATAAAAATCACTACATAGTATAAAACAAAGTCGCTTTCTCTGTCCCTATGTCCCCCTCCCTATGTCCCTCCCTTTGTACGCTTAAATCTTTAAAACTACGCAACGGATTTTGATGCGGTTTTTTTTAATAGATAGAGGGATTCAAGAGGAAGGTTTATATCTATAATACATGCATAATATACTCTAGAATAACCCACAATAACCATTTCCCGTGCGGAGCCGGGGCGGGTCGCTAGTAATTTATATTTTATTTACCAGACATAAATTACTAATAGACGCAGACGTCTATGATATTGATAATAAAACTACTTTACTAATATAATGAATAAAAATATATCAAAATGCTTTCTAATGTTCCTTTATTTAAATATTATTATATGTTTTACACCTAAAAATAAAAAGTATATAATTTTTTTCTTTCGGCTTTGGCCTCAAAATTATCCAGCTTTGAAAATCTAGTACGTTTCATACTAAAATTAGACTTGAATGTCTGAGAATTTTCGAGGAGGAAGTTAATACTGTACCCAATTAAGACAAAAGAAATTAAGGTAAAATTAAATAATTTAAAAAGCAAATTAGGGCAGGGTCGCGGTCGTGACCGTAACCGTGAAGTGCTTGTAAGACATTACTTTATACATTATGTTATAAAAGGGCAACATTTTATTGCAGTGTTTTACCATTTTCATTTGAACTTGACCTTTCTATTTATTTTCATTAAAAGGTCCTATAAGAGCGTTGTTAAAGTAAGAACACAGTTGTATTACTTCGATTTTAAAACTTTATTTTCATGGTACAAAAATAAATATACAAATTAAAAAATAACAGAACTAGAATTTGAACACAGTCGGGTAAGATGATCACCAGCCGTAGTTGGCAGCTAAACCGCTGTATGAGACGTGGGAGACCGCGGGCGCAGCAGAGTACGCAACAGCTGGGGCAGCGTGAGCGTAGGTAGCAACGGGAGCAGCGTGGGCATAAGTGGCCACGGGAGCAGCGTGGGCGTAAGTCGCTACGGGAGCGGCGTGGGCGGTGTACGCCAGAGGGGCAGCATGGGCGTAAGTCGCGACGGGAGCGGCGTAAGACTTAGCGTACAGAGGCGCAGCGTGCGCTGTGTGGGTCGAGTACGATGACACGGAAGACACAGCAGGGGCGACAGCCTTTACTACCGGCGAGGAGTATGCTACGGGAGAGGAGTAGGCCACGGGTGCGGGAGCGGCGTAGGTAGAGTACGCGGGGGCGGCGTAAGTGGAGTACGCAGGGGCGGCGTAGCTCTTGTAAACTGGGGCAGCCGCGTAGCTGGCCACTGGGGCAGCGGCGTAACTGGCCACTGGGGCAGCGGCGTAACTGGCTACGGGAGCTGCGTATGACGCGTAAGCTCCTCCCAGCAGGTTGCCGGCACGGGCGGCCGCCACCGCGCACAAGAATACGATTAACTGTAACAATAAAAACAATGTTGTGAAGTAATTCACCATTCACTAGGATAATAAAATCCATTATTATATTATTAAAAATAAAGTCAAACAAATCTTTAATCTTGTCCCTATTCACATTCACAAATATTAAATTTTAGTTTATATTACTTTATTTCACAACTGAATTTCAGACAAAGCTTTTTTATCGTTCACTCAAACTTATAAACTCTACAACATTTAAATAACATTTTCTTCCATTGCAAGTATATTATTAACTCAATTTACTCCGCACATATTAATAAAATGGTAGGTTTGTCCGTACCTTAGCTGCCATTTTGCTATATTAAATCCACTACGTCAAGTGATACTAGTTAAGTGCTTGCGCAGTTATTTATACTAGCCGAGTTACCCCCGCACGTCGGCGCACCTCTATACTGAATGGTACGCGCTCGCTAGATCAGGGGTGGTGAGCCTTGCAAAGTTCGTGCACCAGTTTTTGCAATAAACAACTTGATTGAAGGCTTTTTCGTCAACTGGTCAATGAAAATTTTGTTTTATGTTCCTGTTTGTGAATGTATAATTTAAAGCGGGCAAGCAAATAATTTGAAAATAATGCATATTTAATTTAATAAAGCACAAAGTTTATTAAAATAATTAAAATAATAAATACCTACTTATACATTTTGAAATTGTGAACCTATAGTACATATTTAAATATTTTATTATAAAATTAAAATAAAGCAGCTTAGTAACTATTACATGAAAAAATATCCGTAGAAAAGTTGTCAATAAAATATTTTAGTGGTTCTAAAACAGCCATAAAAATGTCTAATACACTAACCATATTAGTTTTTAACAAGAGTACAACCACGTTGGCTACCCCTGGCGCCCTGTTGCAAATGTCGACCAACACGTATAGTTTTATTCCATTAAATTTTATGGAACCATACATTCTAATGACTATGCAAGCCTATGTTCCGTTGCTAGCTTTATTTGACAGGTGTTATATTTTAATATTATGTTGACTTTAGTAAAAAAAAAACCAAATTTCTAGGGCCTGGGCCAGCGTAGTCAACTAGTCTTATTAAACCTGATTCAGGACATATAAGGCCTTTTTACAGGTCATAGGAGCCCATAGCTGGACTAAAGCTTCTTTTTTGGCATGGAATTGTTACACCCATAAGAGCAACTCAACTTGATAGTTCTATTCTACATGTCATATATAAGACTAAGTCACCTAGAAAGTCTAAAGTATAATTTTATGTGAAACTCTCATTTCCTTAAAGAAATAAGAGAACTATTTGTCACTTACTTCCACCCAAATAAAATAGGAAATCTATTTGCTATTCTTTTAGGTAGCGCCAATAGTTTTACTTCGCAATTTACTCGAAGGGACTGCTAGCTGGGAACTCGATTGCATTTTCTACAAGTCTCCATTTCAAATGGAACTGTCTCTGTCACATGCTTGACATACTCCCGTATATCGCATTTGCAGGTACGCGGTACGCCTTGCGCAAATATTGTACTCGTAGGTACGCCTTTGTTAATAATACCTGCTTTAGGGCCAGGTATTGGTTTTTGAAGTTCGGAATTTGTTTAAAATGTTTAAAGTCTCGGCCTAGTAGAATAGTTGGTAGTACGTCTGCCTACGAAGCACAAGATCACGGGTTCGAATCCGGTCCAGGGCAAATATTCGTGTGATAAGCACTTGTGTTTTCCTTGTGACACCCATAGTACAGCCTCTGCCTAGTTTGGGGTCAGGTGGCCGAGTGTGAGACTGTTACATAAAAAAAAAGGTTTATTCGCGCCCTCATCGTAGTGTACCACATTTATTTAATCTCAGCCTTCCTTGTAGTGTGGTGTGTATAGATAGACGCTCTTGTGTGCGTACTACAGTACTACTAAACTGAGCGCTACGCACACAAAGACAATGTGCACACACAAGACACACACAACTGTGGCTCGTCCGCATAAACATGTACATTAAGATCGTAGCAGTACCAAAGTTTTAAGGGAAAAATAAGAGATAGATACGTTACCTACGTCTTCTAGTTAAGTTGAATGCCTTCATTAACAGTTCATATTGTTATATGTCCCCACCAAGGGCTCGAGCCTACCCTAAATCAGGATGAATAAGCCTTAGTTGATAATGGTTCCGAAAGGATTGGTCAACTTTACACAACTCAACCTTTAAATTTCTTCGAAGGTGAGTGAATGTAGGTTTACTCACGATGTTTTCGAGGAACTATAACAATATTACGAGCAGAGTGCAATGGATATCTATAGTTATGGTAAGGAAGTAAATATGTGAAATAAATAAATGCGCACTGCTTTTTTTAGATAAAATGTTCAGTTTTGTATTTTTAACCCCCGATGAAAAAAAGGGGTGTTATAAGTTTGACGTGTGTGTCTGTCTGTGGCATCGTAGAGTGTTTGAGTGAGTGTGTAGCTATGATCCAAGAAAATATTTTCAGCCATTTGAAGATTATCAGCTCTTTTCTAGTTGTTGAAAGGATCAAGTAACGGTTTTGTGGCGATGTCCTTTACAATTTTTAATTTAATGTTACAGGCCAATTAATTTAGATTTCATAATCTTAGGTGAGGAAACCAAAAATAGAAACCAAATAAACAAATCTTACTACTTTTGATTGAGTCATTATAGGATTGAATATTGAATATTAAGGACTGCACATTACGATGGTAGTTATTGAATTTATTTTTGAATGACGATGAATGGAGCTATCCAACAGGCAAATAGACAAGTTTTGAAAGAAAAAACTAAGCTCAGATTTTCTTAGTGTCATGCGCCTACTTCTATCAATTCGCGACATGTGGTATGTGCGTATGCGCCGTTGCGACACCTCAAAGCCGGACTGGTTATTCGAGTAGACCACTATATTGCTGAATCAGGTCTCCTATTGTTGCCTTTACACGAACTCTCATTATAACTAGTGTCACGTGGTGATTCATTCAGTACCTTTGCTATTTAAGTCTATTAAAAAGCTGTAGAGGTCGAAAATCTGTATTTAGCAAATAAATGCTTAAGGGAGATGTAAAAAGTGATATAGAACATACCCAGATATTTTCAAATTTTTTTGTTTATCTGTTTGTCTGTTTATTAGTTTGTACGGGCTAATCTTCAAAACTGTTAGACCGATTTGAATAAAATTTTGCATACCTTATTATCCCTGGTCAACGCCTTATATAGTTTTTAATCTCATTCCTACGGAAAACTGCACGGAAAAGTAGAAAAACAACACAAGCGTAGCTGTGGGCAGACCGCTGGTTGTTAATAAACTGTTTGATTTATTTTATTTTATTTTATTTTGTTTATTAAGGAAAACAAACAGCTTAAAATAGTACATGATTACAACAGTAAATAGGTGGTGCATGAGCCAGTAAAGTTTCCACACATTTGTAACATTTTTATAGAAGTCTCTCTTAGATGATAAACATTGTGCGTGTAAACTATTTTAAATTCAAATTACAGCCACCCCTTACAAAATCATCTCATTTTTTGTAAAAAAAGTCTTATTTACAAAGAAATAATAAAAATAAGATTTTTTACATTAAATTAAAATGACACAGTGCTTCGTAATGTATTTAAGTTGTGGGTCGGTTTATTACTATATTAATGTTTATTAACGACTTTTAGAAACGGATTAGTCTAAAAATAAAGTTTAGTTAGTTGATCCGAGGTTCATTAAATAGAATAAATATTTTCTAAGATCGGATCATTTCAAATTCCGTAATAATATAACCTTAAAGCTATAAGTATATATAGTATTTTTGTGTAAGAAGTTAAAATTTGACCTACGATAACTACAATTTGTTTCATTGAAAATTCGCAACTTGCCCTTTAGCGTTACTCGTTTGCCTTTAAACGTTTTATTTATATTTTTAAAATTCATGTTTACTAGACTGTGAAGTTAATAAAATTACAATTCTTTGCTTGCTCATTCAGTTCAGTATCGTAAAATGCCGAGCAAGCTTCATTTGACTTTTTTCTACACAAATAAGGGCTGAGTTACTCCAGTAAACTACATAATTACTAGTTAGAATGCCGTTTCTGTCGCGCTTAAGCCTTAATGTGTTGGAAAATTTAACCTATGTGATTTAAAGTTAACACATTGCCTCATACCTAGTAATATAAAGTCATTCGCTCTATATTTTGATTAATAAAACATAATAAATCTTCATTATAATTTATTAAAAATTCTTATAAAATAATCATAAATAAAATTCTTTAAGTCTAAGTAGAAATAAATTAAACATATAAAGCAGTCAGTCGCGCATACCATAAAGGACGTAGAATTTTTAGTATTTACCAAGAGTAGCTAGTACCCAAGCCTGTAAACGTCATGTGGGATACCAACGGGGCTTCCGAGTATGTTATTTTGACGGCAGGTTGGGCAACCACCGGACTGTGCGACGAATAAGTGGTTACACTGGGCGAAACTGTTTTGGTAACATAAGGACCACTGTGAGCAGTATACGTTACTGGGGACGATACTTGGTGGACTACTGGAGTAGCAACGCTGTAAGTCTGAGGATGAGCGAGAACAGCATTGGAGTACACAGGCACTGTGTGGGCAACATATCCGTTGCTAGTACGGGAGTCAAACTTTTTTATACTAGCGTAGGGTGTGTCCAGTGTCTTCGCAAATGTGTCGTGTTGTGTGCCATCTAGACTATTGGTTCTGCTTTCATGTGTCGAGAGGACTGATCCGTATACTGGTGTAGCGAGAGTCTTGGTGTAAGTGACTGGTTGTAGAGTCTTGACTACTGGAGCGTTGAGCGATGAATAAACCGTAGTTACTGGCGCGGAAGCATAGTTTGTTTGAATCACACCAGCTCTGGCAGCGGCCAAGAAGCAAACAAAGATGGCCACCTGTAAAATAATACAAATCCTTGTTAGTATTTTTGATTTTTTCTTCAAACTAAAGAGTCGCTTCCTTGTTGGAGAAGTCTTAAAATGTTTTCACTAAAATAAAATCGTTTAAAGCTTTCACACGCGTTTAATCCAAAAAAATATTTGTAACAGAGCGCGCAATGAACCTGTTAATATAATAATGTATTTTTTTACGGACCTTCATTTTTAAAGTTGTTCCTTGCTGTACCCAAACTATTGAATGATAATTTCATTTTCAGACCCAAGCTTTTTATACTCTCACTCAATATTTCCGATGCTCATTAAGTCCGCCTTGTTTACAACATAATAATACATGCATCAGTGCCGTACCCACATAGTTCGTACTTGTCATTCCAGAACCAGTCTATGGCCTTAACCTCTCCTTGTCTCACCTTTGACTTTATGAATGCAGCTTAAACAAAATAATAATACAAGAATAATACGTATAGTACTTAAATATTAATGTCATCTCATTGTCCGAAAATACGCGAAGCTTAAATTTTAATTATCATTCAACGTGAACTTGCGTTTAACTTATAGTAACAATACCTATGTATAATATTCTGTGCTTATGGTTATCAATTGAAGTTTTGTCATGCTGAGAATGATATTATTGCCATTCTTCGTCATCATCATTATAATGTTAAACATTATTATTAAATAAAATTTAAAAAAAATCAAGTAAATATTAAATATCGGGACATATTGCTTCAGTCGTACAAGCTAATATTATTTAACCGTTACAGATAAACTAAACATTTTCGTATCAGGAGGTCAAACAAAAGGCGAAGAATAGAATGGAATGGCGACTCCCCCGACAAAGAGATTTTAAATTCAATTTAAGAATATAAGAAAGTTAAACTGTAATTTCTAACCAGAAAGTTTAGCTGCAAAAAATAAACTCAAAAAATTAAAGAAATATTGTAAACTTCTGGTTCATTTCGTAAAGGTCCTCTTCCATTCAATTGAAAACGTGCAATACCATTTTCTGCACAAACTACAATAAGGAAAAGACTTAAATAAAAGCTCTTACTACTCACGGTAGGTTTTGAAACAGCTTTGTTAGTAGCAACGTTACAAAGAGAACTCGCTTCACAAAACTATAGATTTACGGTATTTCTTCCTTCTATTCCTAGTTCAATGCGTAGTCCAAACGTTTCCAATGCTCCTCCTATCATAAAAATTACGCATTGTATTTGCGGCAAAATTTTTGCTTTCTAGAAAGAGTACCTTACAAGGTGCATCTTAGGTCAATCACTAGAATCACTACAATTTCGTATCTCACTTTGCCATCATCCTGCGTTGTTGTAATCGTATCGATACAGAATTATCCACTTTCAATTGTGTAAAGCTGTGATTTACGTTATCTGTAAATTACTCATAATTAATGGATCGGCTTTCCGCCTACGGCTGACAAGTTACAGAGGAAATTAGGTATTTTGAGTCGGTATATATTTAGCTACCTAATTTGCCTTCAGATATGTACTCTCTAACAATTCATAATGTACACGTCTATTATTATGACAATAGCATAATTTCTTTGACTTTTTTGTCTACTTAACAATCGCGAAAATCGAATCTAGAAAGTTTATTGTTGTGGACTCTTCTATTATATTATTTATCTTATCACAATACACTTTATTGTTTTAGTTTGGGCTCCCTGTGAGCTTACTAAAGCTTTGCTTACCCCGTTAGGGAAAAGAGCACGTCCTTATACGAGTATTCTGTATATCGTACTCTATAGGTAAAGAGTATTTAAACTTTATAGACGTAATACGTGCAAACCTAAAGAAACATTCTGTCAATTAGTTGAGGTGCGCTGATGTGCGCGTAAGGCTCGGGTACTCAAAGATGTCGCGAAATATATCAGTGATAAATCATTAATATGTTGACAGGATCGGGTCATCTTTTACTACGTTTCTATACTAGAAATAAATCTTTCTATCTCTATAGGTAGTAGTATAAAATATCTCTAAATAAGGAAGAGTGATTCAAATTATAGTTGGTCTAACTTATAAAGTCGTCATACAAACAATTTGTAAAAGAACTTGTGGATCGACCTCGCTAAAACAACTGTAGGCGGGGTGATGGTTCGACAAGGGTTGCCACTTATCATCCCATGCATTATTGATGCACCCCATTAAACTTTCATGGTCTTATCACGGACGAACGTAATGTATGACGGCAATTACTACTCTTTTGTTTCTTAACTCCCAACAGCAGTACTACAACTTTTTAAATTGACTGTTTTTCCTTTGGTAAAAGTCTGTTTGTTTGTTTGTAAACACTTTTTTGCATAGAAACATAATTTAAATACTACACAGACACGAGTGTGATGCAAAAGTGGACTTATTATGAGGGAGAGTTCTTGTGTCTTGTAATACTTATATTACTTTGAGTACTAAAGTATTTATATTATCAAAAGACGTTTTCGTGCTAATATTTCGACAAAAATATTTATCTGTCAAAATACAACACAAAAATTTTAAATATTATTGGTCAAAGAACTTGTGTGTAAAATGAAATATTATTTAACTTTACCATTTTAGATAGCCTTTACTTAGGTAACCTAGATCTGAGCAAAAGAAAATCGGCTCGCTTCACCTAGATAATACTAAGTTTTTACTTTTGCATGTTTTTTTGGGTTCGAGCCGTAACGATGCGATGTAATTGCTTCAATGACCACAAAAGCTTCAACTCTGCAACTGGAACTCAATCTCTTTAAGCCATATTTCGAGTACAAGGTCGTTGATGTCTATCACATCTCACACAATGGCCCTAATTCTAGTTCTTAACACTCTTACAACAAAGACGTTGGACGCTTGTCAAAATTATTTTTTAGAGACGCCCTCAACGGCAACGCCCTCTTTAACTTTTGTACGGAATTAAAAAAAAAACAGGAGATTGTCATTTTAAATTAATAGAAATCATACATCGATCTAACGCGTCGATTGCAATAGTTAAGGGCGCATGTGACAACATTTGACTTAAAATTACGCTTGATTAGGCAGCTGCGTTCTTATTAAATTATAATCCCCTTACCTGTGGATAAATCAATGAACTAGCTGCGTTCTTATTTTAAATACCATTCCATCACCATTAAATTCCTTTATCTCACTTCCTCTTTGGTTCCCATTTGAAAGAAAAAGTCTCCAACTTTTTAAGTTTAGAATGTGACATAGGAGAATCACCACATGTTTGAAAACATGACGGATCTCGCACACGCGCGCGCGCACCATTCAGGTCACTCCTACGCTTACGGCTCCGTTTATACATGCTAAATGGATGCTAATACTACAAAATAGTTCATTGACAGCTTTGAATATTGCAAGTGCATGGGTCACAGTCACTAGTATTGCGACATAGTAGTTTTGGGTATTGTCACAGTAGGGCGCAAACTGGGTACTACTCGTAGCTTAAGTTTTTTTCATCAATTGGTCAAAAGAAAAATCCGCCACATTTGTCTACTACCGGCTAGATTGTATCCCCACTATAAGGAATGTTACTAAGTATGTAAAATCACTTGAAACTTTGTTACAGTAGAGCTTTTATACATACAGATACACTAGTTTTTGTTTCATTAAAAAATATCAAGTAGTTTTGATTTTATATGCATTCAAAGTTCCCATATATCGAGTCCCGCTGACAGTCACGTGACCGCGTGTGACGTCACATAGCAACACTCCGCTCCGCAGTAGTTTACTCGCGCAGTGTTTTGCTTTATTTCATCGCTTCCAGTTATATGAATTGAATTAATAATAGATGAAGGGTTCGAAAATGGACAGTCAAATAATCTACCTAAAATAGAAGGACTTGGTTGCTCATTATTTAGCGACAATAGTGATTTCTTTGCCGTCGAAAGGCGAGGAGTAAAAATGCAAAGGTAAGTTAAGTTAAACTTTTTATAATATAACTCTCGAAAATAGATATTAATATCTGTTCTATATGTATTCTTTTATTGAAGTACCTAAAATACCCAAGTATTTCATTTCGTAATGCCACTAGCTATAGCTAGAAGTAGGTATCAGAGACCTTAGGTTTTAGGTAATGTAATATAGGTCAATATAAAAATAATAAAACAAAATATACTTTATTGCACAGAACAAAAACAAATACATTAACAATACTCAAAAAGGGAGAAGGCAAGTGGCAGCCTTATCGCTCTAAGCGATTTCTTTCAGGCAACCATTAGGTCTTAAAACCGAAAACTACTAATCCCTACTTAATATTACAAATGCGAAAGTAACTCTGTCTGTCTGTCTGTTACACGCAGATTGAATAGACCTTGGAGACGGACATAGGCTACTTTTTATCGCGGGAAAACAACTGATTCCCACGGGAAAGATTCGGGCGGAGTCGTGAGGCGGAAACTTGATGAAACTTGATATCTACGAGCTATCTGACCTTGGGGTTTGATAGAATAGACCTTGCAGATGGATATAGGCTCCCTTTTACCGTGGGAAAATCCCTCACTCCCACGGGAAAAAGGTCACCGCGAGTAGAAAGTTTTGATAAAACCTGGTACAGAGATATAATAGACCCTAGGGATATGTATAGGCTACATTTTACCGCGGGAAAATACTTTAATCCCACGGGAAAAATAGTAGTACAGGTGAAAAGTTTTGATAAAGATTGGTACAGAGATAAAATAGACCTTGGAGTAGGATATAGATTATCTCTTACCGCGGGAAAATACCTTATTCCCACGGGAAAATGGGAGGTCTGGCAGAAAATTTTAGTGAAACTTGGTACAGAGATACAAAATATTTTAGGGGGGATAAAGGCTATTATACCGTGGGAAAATATCTCATTCCCACGGGAAATACACCTAGTAGCGCGGCGGGAATTTTTGATGATACTTGGTACAGATATAGAATAGATCTCGGGGGGATGGATTAAGTCTACCTAATACTAGTAGCGCGCGCGGCTACTTTTTCAGGCTAGAAATCATCTCATTCCTAAGGGAAAAGTCGAAATCCAACGCGGGCGTAGCCACGGGCGGGCAGCTAGTAGGTACATAAAAAGGTAATCACTACTTATACTTAAGTCAAAATTATCTTCACAACAATAAACTGTGCTTCGATTTCTAACAGGATCTGATCTCTTCATAGCTTGTAATCATTTACTTCGTATTTTGACATCCATTGGAACGACAAAAAATAACTTTTCCGGCGCATTGATAGCCGTATTTGTACATTTTGGCACAACACATGATTTCATGGTATTTGGATTGTTCATTTTTTTTTAAATTCTGAAATCCAAGTACAAAATACCTAATAACGCAAGGCAGCCGTACGGAAGAGCGGGAACGGACTGAGCGAGCGTTGCATTATGACGTCACGCGCTTGAACGCGGAATTTCGTCGCGCGCTCACTTTAAACTTCTCTATCTTGGAAACTAATTGACGTATCGAAATAATTCTTTCACTAGTATTTTTTATTTTGAACGGAGAATTTATAAAGCTAACATTCAAAATTAGTGAACATTCTCTGCTCGGGCCTACCCAGAATCAAGGTGTATAGGCCTTAGTCGACCAAGCTGGCCTAATGCGGGTTGGCCGACTTTATACAACACCTTTGAATTACTTCACAGGCGTGTGCAGTTCTCCTCACGATGTTTTTCTTCACCGTGGCAACAAGCAACAAAACGTGACCAGAGGCAAAATATTTAAAAATTATTTCCAGTAATAATTTTATTTGCACTGCAGACTTAACCAATTTTCAATCCCCTTAATAACGATATGGATCAAGATAGACCAAATAGATAGCAAGGTGCTCGGATCACAGACATGTGGTTGCGCAATAGCATGTATAGATAGATCATTTGATTGTATAGGAGACTTATTGGCGACTTAGGAACTAGTTTGTGCTACTAGCCTGCTGTATTTTTAGTTGCAGTTGACTTTTAAGTGCTATCTTGAGGAATAAATAGTCATAGAAAATACGTCATGTATTCAAAGCAGAAATATCTTTTGTACATAGACAGAGTGTAATCTAAGATACACCGTGAAATTTAACTGGTTGTATATCCGCAACATAGTGATAGTAGATACTCATGAAACTGAACGAACAACTTTTCAACCTATGTTATGTTGAAATCTCAAAATTGAAATTCAACTTGTCATACAAAGTGGCCGGTCATGTGATTCAAGTTTATGTGAAAAGCTGAATAATATTATTTTAGAGATTTCAAGCTATGTAGGTAAAGTTGTTCAGTACTACCACTGTGTTGCGGATGAACATTTTTTTTTTTTTTTTTGTAAACCAAAAACTTACACTAACATTGCAGGTATCCCTAATGCGATAGTGTAAATAATGACAGAAAAACATATATTATTATAACCTCATATAACACAATTGAACACAACAACAGTTGAACAATATATCCCTACCGAAGGATTTGAACCTAACCATCAGGGTGAATAGGCTTTAGTCGACCACGCTAGCCCAGAGCGGGTTAGCCAACTTTACCTTTGAATTTCTTCGCAGGTGTGTGAAGGTTTCCATCCTTCACAGTGCAGGAGAAGAATAAACGTCTGTATATGAGTAATTCACGTGCTGTGGCTTGAACCCGCTCTTTCCGAATGGAAGAGAACGGCCTTGGCTATTGAACCACCGGCCTCTTGGAACCGTATTAATATTTTTTATTATTTAATTTGTTAAGATACGTGAAAGAAGGCGAGCAAGTGCGTTTTTAAATGATTTAGATATATTTTAATTACAATCTTGTTTCAAATCAATTGACAAGGATTAATAAGTAACATTATACTAAAATTCATTTGATCTACATGAGTCATCGTACCGAAGGCTGTATAGTAAATTACTCAAGGTAAATTCATTAATAATGTATGTCATTTGCAATTCACAAATTAGGTGTTAAATAAAGCGATGTGTAGTGTAAATAGCGTAGATTAGTTTAGAAGAGAAGTATATACTATTGATTTGAATTTGGACTTATTTGGGTAATTCCACTTAATTACAATATGCATTGTAAGCCGTTAGACTCTGAAAATCGATCAAAAGAGACCATCATGTGTAATTTAAAAGAGCGACGAAACATTGCCTGTGAAACTATTGACGCTCAATAATAATTACACTAAAGATAAAAAAAATACAATAATCACTCGTATTTGCTTTATGTCAGGTTACGAGTATTCATTTGTTACTATATATTTACAACGGTAGTTAAGCTATTAATATAATAAAAGTATGTAATGCAAAATTAACAAAACGAAGAATGTTCATAAAACCAATAAAAGTATTTCTGGCAATTTTCCAGCGTCATCTGAGGGCCACAGAGCTATTAACGCGGTTAATCTGTACAGTACACCTATACGGCAAATTGCCATTGGCAGGCGGCGAATAGTGCTGTTAAGAAGCAGTATCGATATAAATAGCATATTCTTATAAATCCCGGTGGGGATCCGTCGAACAAATATCATTTTATGCAACTTTTCCTAGTTTGGTTAGGACATTGGAGGCTGAATCTCCTGATTGTCCGAAAAGGTACCTAGATAATTCCGTGCTTCGGAAGGCACGTAGACGTTGGCTCCAGCTATTATCTACGGATGTAGTCGTTAAAGGAGCCATGTCGGAAGCTTAAGGCGGCTCAACAATTCCGACACCAGTGTTTCGAAGAAGATAGATAGTTAGAAGATACTTTATTGATACACGAAACACAGGGAGCACATAACAAATACAAAGATTTGAAGTAAGGACATAGGAAACACAAACAGCAAAATTATTTAAAACAAATTAAAAAAAAATAAGCAAAGAAACATCAAAAGGCGTACAATATCTTTATAACATAGATTTCTTTTGGTTAGTAAAAATACAAATACCTAAGTCTATTCTTAAAACTAACTCATTTAACCAAACACTTTATCAGAATGTTATGCTGTTTTGAATAAAACAATAAAACATGGACCTTTTAATATTTTTTTATTTATGTCGTGATCATAGCGAATACCATTTAATAATTTTATACCGGCCATTTATTTAATTGTTACATTTCATGATCAGAAAAAAAAGACGTATATTTTTTTTAGGTAACGATATTCAGTTTCTTAAAAATATATATTCAAGAAAATACCTGACTTTACAGTTACAGCAAAGTTTTTGTGTTTTGCGTGGATGTTATCCTAAATTTTTAGTTTAAATCAAACTTTTTGCATAAAATATACACAAAGAAAAACACAAAATATGTAAAAAAAGGCAAAATGACTACTTTATTGCTTTAAAACGATTTCTCACAGGCAATAAAAAAATGTTTTTATAATTTTATATTCATAATTTATATTATATTATATTTATTTAAACAATCGATAATTAATCGATTAAGGTTGAACTCTAATTTAGTAAGTTCGGCCACGAGCCAACCCTATGTAAGGATTATTATTTATTATTCTATGTTTAGAAGATCCTAATGGGCTGTTGTGGGGTCGTAAATAATCCATATTATATTAACATTATTTTGTTTCATTATTTTGTTTATCTAATCATATAAGATTATTTTTCCCACAGAAAAGTTTACGCAAAACAATATATTAGTATATTTTAGCAGCGGAGATTTTTCAGTTGCATTATACAAAGTAATTGTCAAGAGATACACACTATTGTTATTTGTCTGTAAGTCTCCCTAAGAAAATGAAATAAAATAGTAACAAAATACTCGTAATAATACGAGTTTTAGACTAAACACAATTTATGTTGTTTTTATCCTGTTTTTACGTACGGGTCTAGAATTTTAACATTTAAGTTATATTCATCTTTTGTATTAGATCGTTAACTGCTCATATATTATGACCTACCGAGGGGCTCTATCTTACCCAGAAATCAGGATGAATTTTTGTATTGAATTATATTGAAATGCGAATCTAAACCTTATATTTCCGCGGTTCGTTATAATAGCACTTTTAAATTAGGGTTCAAAAGATACAAGTATACCAGCATAAAGATATATTTTACTTATCTGAAACGATTATAAATCTATCAGTCCAAGGTTATTTAAAACAATTTAATTGCACGCAAGTGTGGGCCCTAGACGTATGTAAATTGCTACCAATCCCTCTGGCACTGTTACTTACAGAGGTACTTGCATTATGTGAATAGCTCTAACTCTAACTGGTTAGCTGGGAAACGGAACTGGAGTGCATGTATGCAGGTAATGTGGATTTTCAAGTAAGCACTGCAAAACAGTTAGCTCTACACATAATTATAGAAAAATAACTGCATAAAGTAAAATATACTTGGACTAATTATATCGATAATAATCTTTTAAAATAAGACCGCCTTTAAGATTCTCAAACTTTTTTTAATTATATACCTTATTTGTTTGTAATAAAGTATAACTTACCTACTCTACTTGCATAAATTACTAAGAAACAGCCTCAAAGGGGAATATTAAAATATACTAGAGTGCGAGTTTGATTAAATAAAGCCATCAATTTTGGATACAATTATGTAGCTTCAGATTCCAGTCTAAGATTAAATAAATTTTAAAAATTTACAATGTGAGGAAAAAACTTTCAAGTCTAGTGTGGTCCGGTGAAGCTTGATTGGTCGTACCTTTTCGACACAAGCAAAGGTCAATTCAAATATGAGGGAAAACATTTAGTTTCAGGGAAAGTTGTTTCTAATTCTCATCTTAATAAAGAAATTATCCAAATTTTACTTTGTATCTAGAAAATTTTCATTGAAATTAGCCTTTTTTATACGTACATTTTTGTTTGTCTTTTTAGGGTTAGTATAAGTATTAAATAGTGAGGATCGCGGGAAGCCGATCGATACGGGCAGCGCATGATCGATTTCTGATCCAGGACCGGCTTTTATCTAACAGTGGACGTCTTTTGGCTGGAAAGATGATTATTATTTGATGATTAATTGACATTGGAATATAATGAATATGCTATCTGTATTTATTGCGGTGTTGGACACGTTACAGAGTCGTTACCAGTCTGTTACTAGTCTACGTAATTTTGCAAATACGGGTTTTTGGAGCAAATATTCGTGTGTTTCAAACGTTTTGAATACGTACAATTATCTATCATTAACTTTATCTCGATTATAATGTAGTTTATGATTAAAATACAGTTTAAGGTATAGTTTATGTTATCTCTATTTAGTGAAATAACTACAACGGTAAATACTGTGACTTTATGATTTATTACAAACTTTATTCAACTCAAAGCTTAGCGAATAATTTTAAGTTAAGGTATTTTTTTAGCTGCCAAAACAGGTATTATTAATACAGATGTGATATTTTATAAATTAAGATTTTTTTACTTTCTAACTTTTTTTCTCTGTACATGTTTTTGCAAAGTTTCGTAACGGGTAATCACTTCAGAAATTCAGACCCACCGTAACGCTGGTTAATCATCACACAAAATTGTTTGTTTTGTATTGCTTTCTAACTTGAAGCTTACTTTTTTGCAGCTTTGCGTGACCATATTTTGGGGTTATATTTAAAAAAAAATATTTAAAAAGAAAGATGGACGACGAAATTATCATGTAAGGGTTTCATACCTTTGCGACCTGGACCCTTTATTTATTGCAAATAATCTTTTGTAACGATATATTTTCCATCACCAAAATGACTGAAAAGGTACTATCTACGGGAAACTGCACGGAAAAAAAAAAACTACGCGGGCTTAGCCGCGGTCGGACATCTAGTAGATAAATAATTTGCCTCATAAAGCGTAGATAATGTTACAAAGGACTTAATTAAAAAAAATAAGACATAAAACCGTTGCAGCAATACCAGTGCAGTTTCCGCAGTAAATACCATAGCAATTAGAACACGGAAGCACATAGCATGGACATTCATTCATTCTCTTGACGTCATCGTTTATTCATCACTCTTCAGAACAATGGATGAATGTTGTGTGTGTACACTTATCAATACAATACAAAGCGAAGGAAAAACTTTGCAGTAAATATAGCCTTGTATACAATTTTAAGTCATATTTTGTTACACATATTATTAAACATGGAATACGGTTTCTGCCGATAATTAATGTACAAAAAAAAAAACAATAATTAAGCACATTTTTGATTATTTTTAGGATGACGATAATTGATGGGATATGAAAAACATTGTGTAAATGAATCATCATCATGTCAGCCGAAAGACGTCCACTGTAAATGAATGATTAAAAATATTGTTTTTTTGTATTTAAATATACTGTAATGTTTAAATTGTAAATTGTGACTAAGCTCTTAAAAAATAACAAATTGAAATAGCCAGGTAATTAATCGGTAAATAATGAATGGATATAGTAAATTAATGATATTAAAGCAACTATTTTTAAGTAATATTTATTTATATTTTTAAACCCTGTATAACCGGGTGCAATATACATTTAGGTACATTTTTTGTGGCATTGAAAATAATTATTGAGACTTTTTAAATGTTTCTATAATAATATACTCAGTTATTTCTTGCATAATATAAACGTGCCTCGTTTACAAGGAATGATTCGGAATAGTGATATAAAAGCAGGTAATGGTTCGTATAAGCTGCTGAACTTATAACGAAGGCAGTTACTACAACTTGGTCTTCACTACCTACGAAAAATTGAGTTTGAAATGAGTTTTGGCGCTCCAAGAAAATCGTCTTAAAGTTATTGCTGTTATTGCTTTGGCTTATTTGGATGAAAATGAACATAATATATAAATAAAATGTTCCACGATATAAATGATGTACCTATATTTTTTTGGCTTAGGTATTACAATAAAAGCTTATATTTTTGCTACAACTCCGTACAGCTGTAGTTTTATTTCTTGTTTAGTTTTGTAGTTTTAATTTAAGTAATATAATATGTAAATAGTAATTGCAAAATTTTGAGAAACAAGTGAATTAAAACTTTTTGCGATTAAAATAGATTTATTGCTAAAGTAAATGTTAATAAAAAATATTTTTCATTTCATTTACATTAATTAATAAATAAAGTGCATAAGTATGTGATTTTGTTTTGACATATCTTAATTTGAGTAGGTTAATTGAGATGACCCATAAATTTATTTTATAACATAAGATATTTCGGCACACGGGTATAGTAAGGAAAACTTTCATCCCTCGGTTAACAATCCATTAAAATTGACCCCTGTTACTTTGAAATACAAGCAGGGTCTTAGGAAAACCAATTAACCCGAATTGGGACAAAATTTTGACTTAATATGTACCCTTTATTTTTCGTCCAATAGTAGCGATGTAATTACATTATGTCAATTAAGTCGAATTAAGAGAATTCTTAATCAACTAACTTAATAAAGTAATTGTCTCCGGGACGGGAAAATTCCGAAAGAAAATTAGATAATTTCGTACAACACATTCAAAGCCCTCACAACACAACCCCATCCATGATATTATGTAATATGCAAAGGTAGCTACTGATAAGCCTTTACAATGCCCGATATTGACATTCAGATATTGCTTACTTTTCGTGTGGGTTTCGAGGTTAACCTGGCCTGGCTGGACACGACTCCTGAAACGACTAGATCATAGCAGCGACCAACAGCTTACGTGCCTTCCGAAGCACGGAATCATCTTTGTTTTCGGACAATCAGGTGATTCAGCCTGCAATGTCCTAACCAAACTGGGGCAAGTCTCACAAAATTATATTGTTCGAGAAATTCCCCATCGGGATTCGAACCCGGAAACTTCAGTAACGTCAGGCGAGCTTTTGACTCCTCGACCACGGAGGCTGTTATCACCTGTTATACTGACATTTTAATTGATGTATCATGCAATTCATGCATGAATGAATGTTTATTACTCTAAGGACGATATCCAGAAACTAAAGCATTCAGAACTAGCTACCTCGGGTTTTACTGTGGACGACACACCCAGAAGAAAGCCTAGGATTATATAATTATAGGAGTGCCTACGGCTATGCAAGATTCAGATGTCTTTAACTGCATATACAATCAGAACTTAGCCGACCGGGTGAAGGACATGACGCTGCAAAACTTTCTGTCCAACATTAAGCTTAGCCATAAGTCAGGGAAGAGGGATTCCGCCATCTGCAATTATGTAATTGAAGTGACAGCACAAATAAGAAAGGCCCTTTTGACGAGTGAAAGAGCATTCGTAAATTGGTCGTCATGCCCCATACGTGACTTCACCTTGGTCACGCGCTGCTACAAGTGCCAGCAGTATGGCCATGCGGCTAAGTTCTGCCGGCAGGATGCTAGCACCTGCGGTCATTGCGGCGATGTAGGTCACACGATAAAAGAGTGCACAAAAAAAGCCGAGCCGCCAAAATGTGCCACTTGCTTGCACTTCAAGAAGCCGTGCGACCATAAAACTGGCGATGCCGAGTGTCCGGCCAAAAATTTAGCAGAGAAAAGGTTCATGAATACTATCGATTATGAAGGTGCCTAAAATCGCCATTTTTAGTGCTATATTAGAACTTCTAATTTATTTAACATTGTTGTCCGAGGAAAAATATTGTTCCAACCTTGATAAACTCTCTGTGTCCAAAACTAACGCATATAATAGCTGTTTTGCCCTACTGACCTTAAATCGCCAACTTCCTAGTTACCTAAACTCGCATCATTATGTTTACTGGCAATTCTGCAGACGAAGATGTTTGTATAATATTATGCTTACTTTACTACGAATTGTCCATAAAGCAATACCTACTGAAAAATCTAATAAATATGCAGTTTTTATATGCACCGACGTCACCCGTAACTTAGTTGGTAATACTCCTGCTTTCAATACACGAGGGCTCAGTTTCGACTTGTGTTAGGATGTTGTTTATTCCTTTGTATGCATATCGGCTGTCTGATACCCATAGTACAGGCTCTGCCTAGTTTGGGGTCAGCTTGCCGTGTGTAAAATTTCAAAATTTATCCGATGTAGACACAGAGAAGTTATTAGTATACTAAGATTAAAATTGTTTTAGATTATTTTTAAATTATTTTATTTTGCACTTAGCTATTTTAAAATATAGAGGTTAATATTAAATTATTATTTTGTTAAGTTAGTATAAGTCCTTCTTTTTTTGCCCATAACACAGGGATTTATTTACCCTAGCTTGGGCACTTATAATTTTGCTACAACTGTTATTTTAGTCTAGATTATTTTTTAGTACAATGAAATTTGAAATAAATTATTATTATTATTATTATTATTATTATTATTTATGTATAATACGAGTATAATTATTTATTGTTACAATATAATATAAATACTTTATTTTACGCATACAAAATACAGTATAGGTACATCGTTTTTGTGGCTATATATTTTTACAAACTTTTAGGCTGCTTTTCCACCAGAGCTGTGCTAGGTAGCTAAGCGGTGTGCGAGGAAAAATCCACCAACAGAATCGCTTCATTTTCCTAGCCTAGTGATTCTATTGGTGTATTTTTTCCTCGCACACCGCTTAGCTACCTAGCACAGCTCTGGTGGAAAAGCAGCCTTATTCAACTTTCCACTATGTATGAGTATGACTTGTTAGGTATATGGTGCATTTTTAAAACACATCGACACCTGGGAGTTGTAGGTTCGATCTTTTTGACATACTTGTCATAATCAAGTTTAAAATAGAACGATTTATTTTGATTTTTTATTTCATTGATTCTTTTAATGCGAAGTAAAAATATAGTACTACTATGATTAGGCCTGACCAAAAACATCAAAAACCCTGCTCTGAGGGCGCCACGTGTATATTTTTATGTGTCAGGGAACAATTATTTCCATTTTAAAAATAGTTCCACTGAAATTTCGCAATATGGCGTAGTTTATAATTTATATGGTCAGGCTTTACATTAACCTGGAAGAAATTGCTACTTAGCAATAAGGCCGCCTACATGTACACTTTCTATACCTTTTTTTGTAAATTTTTCACTGTAATGTTCTGTGTGCAATAAAGTATATTGTATTGTATTGTATTAACTTTCTTTTAAAGTATAATATTGTATACTTTAAGCTACACCGCTAATGCCAGTGACAATTTACTTTCATAATCTCGATACAGTTCCGTGCAGTGTGAAAGCACCGACCGCCGTTTTATGATTTGTCCACGGATCTGTTGCGCAGGTGTTACGGTTCTCATCCAACCAAAGGTCCTGTTGACATTTGCTCGGCCTTCGCCCATCTGGGTCATTGTGAGCACGGTAGGTACTTTTTGTAGCCGAATCGACGTGTGCAGACCGCCCGGAGACCAACGGCTCCTCTGTTTATGTCAACACAATTTTTGTTTTATCCGTTCCGGCTGCCTTCAAAAGGATTTCCTGAACGGCAGAAAATATTTGATTTGGCTATTTGTGGAAGCTGCGTTTGTTAATTGTGTTAAATGTTTTATTTGATATAGTCGTGTGCCATAATTATTTTTCCGTTTGAGGATTTATTTCGAATTTTTATGTCGTTGTATTTTAAGCGATTTACTTAATTCAGAAAAACAATCGTTCATGTATTCTTGTATAAATGTTTTATATCAAAACATAGAACACTTTATTGCACACTAAAAATAACAGTACAGTACTACAATTCACAAAAATCTAGGAATTGTACATGTAGGCGAACTTATTGCTGAGTAGCAATTTCTTATTTATTTTGATTGTAATCGATCTGTCCCTCCTTGTCACCGTAAAATAAGGATTTTTTATATAGTAAAAATTCTAGTGACCATAATATAACCAACAATATAACCTATATTACGTGTGAATACGCAATCACTCACAAAAATATCTGACGAGTGCACAATTTACTCCAACCTTGACATTACTCTTGAAACAATAATTTATAACATCCGACTCATACCGATTCAATTGTCGTTTATTATCTCTATGAATAATTTTACAATTTGTCAGCAAATTACCAGTAATGATTTATAGACTAAATCCTTGATTAGTAAGTGCTTTTTGATATTTAACTTACCGCCTTCGTTTACAGTATTATTACTTGTCGCCTTTTTATTTTTGTACAGAAAGTAAATGCTATTGAATATTGTGTTGTCAATGAAAAATATAGAATAAAATAAAAAATACTTTATTGCACGAAAATATAAGAAATGCAGTTCACAAACAACCATAAACGTGTCCAAATGGGCGGCTTGTATTTTGTTTACGCTTTTGTACCGCATTATAGATCACACTAAATTAAAAATGTTTAAAATTTGATGTTTGTAAGTTAATCACGCAAAAACGACTGAACAGATATAGTATGCTTTTTATTCTAGAAAACTCAAAAGTGATCAAATACTTGCCTTACGGTACAGAGGTTCCAGGTTCGAATCCCGGTGGGGCTCGTCGATCAAATATAACTTTGTGAGACTTTCCCCAGTTTGACTCATCTTTCTTTCCGTTCTTCGGAAGGCACGTAAAGTCGTTGGTCCCAGCTGCCATCTACGGATTAGTCGTTATACGAGTCATGTTAGAAGCCATAGGTGGATCAATAATTCTGACACTAGGGTTGACGAGACCTCAAAAACCCACACGAGACGCAAGCATCCCAGAAAAATGTGTTGACCAGGCGAGCGAAGCTGAAGGGCGGACAGGCAGTATAACTACTGTATAAAATAATTGTCTGATATTGGTAAAACTATTGCAATTATTTTTTTCAAACTTTGTGAACAAGATGGTCGCGCGCCGATTACCTCCTTTGTTCTGTGTTGCTGTTTTGTCTTTGAACATCAGTAAAATGTAAACTAGATAAATGCAATTTATTTATCAGATAGATTGATACATTCAACAGCTTTTAGACAATCATGGGTGTTTTTTTATAAGGCAACCATTTTTGCACAAAGCCACGTCTAGTTTGAGCTTATTTTCATAAAAGGTGTAGTAATTTTGTTTGAACTTCACTCAAGCGCTGCCTTGAACCAATTTCGTCTAAAGTGATCTCTGTCACGGTGGGCGAATATTAATAGTCGGTGTTGATGTCTGTATGTTCATATTTAGCGACCCGCAGTCAAAGGTTCCATTCGTATTGAATGAGCTGTAGTATTTTACGTCTCCATGTCACCTTAAAAGTTCATAGAGGGAAATTGGTAATGTAAATATTATATCAAAGTAGTATAGGTACTACGAAAATATTCAATTTATTTAAATAATTAGAAACACTTTAGGTATTTGTTTTCAATAATTTTGCTTGACTGAGAGCCCATACCTACAGAGGCCTAATATCCAAGTTTATTATGCTGCTTGTCCTATAGAATGTGAACAGAACTATAAATTAAAGTGAATAGAATTCAGTCGATAATACTGACAAAGAGTTCAAAGAATTTATTTTTTACTTTTGGATATTACTTACATCACTTAGTAAAGTCAAATTTACATTATCTTGTGTTTGTTTGAGGCTTTCGCGCTTATTACACATTATTTTATATAGTTACGGGTCTTAACGCGATAATTTTAAATAGGTATGTTTTACGATACTAGTTTTTGAGTTTATTCATTACAAAAATACACAGGCACTAAAATACAAATCTTTTCTCTTTATAATATAGGCATGATTAAAAAGGACTTATATCCAGAATCATTGTACAACTTGATATATCAAGACATATATGAAGCTAATAAAAACGTGTTATTGTTGGCTGAAATGATAACAATGATGATTCTTAAAATGTTCTTAAAGAAAGTAAAAAAAAAATGTACAGAACTCCAAAGGTAAAAGGCTGACACACGTGCAGCTATGAAAGATCATTACGAGGCCACTTATGAGATGTTTACTGCAGATAGGCAGGGCGAGGCACTAGATAAACTTGAAGACCGTGTGTGGCATTCTGTTTGACAAATGAAGCATTTCTTATCTAATCATCAGGTTTAATAGAGTTTATATGTATGGAGTAAAAATGTTTTTCCGTTTCCGAGAAATGTTTCTTCGGGAAAGTTGCTTAAAAGCGCGGACTGAGCAGTTTCAGTTTTCAGTTTATTTGCTAAGGCTTCATATTCAAAATTTGCAATGGGAAATTGTTTGTTATTTTGTTTTTCTTTGATGTTGAAACTAAGCAAAAATCGACGTGATTTTTATGACAGAAAAATATTGCTTTTTGTTAAAAGAGCGTAAAGTATAAAAGCCTAAGGAAGGAGGGAAAAAGGCAGTAGAATATTTTTTTGTGGCTAAATATTTATAGGCAGCAAAAAGCTACGTTCAGTAGTAATGGGAACGTAATTATGTTTGACTTTGATTACCACACGCGCTATATAATAAATGCTATGTTTTACTAGATTACTCAAATATGTTAGTAATGCTTAACTATCTAAATATTGAATATTTTAATTATTAGAACAACTGATCGCATTTAGAAAATAATATTCTTATATTAACCTCATGGCTTGGACGCGTTTAACCTGATCTGGAACAACTAAAGTTGAATGTACAGTAACCAGCACATGCGGCTGGACATGTTGACCTTGAGTGCGCCCGTATTCCGTAGCGGTAGAGGTGAGTTTCATACTGGGAGCATCCAGCCGCATATGCTAGCTTGTGTACATTTGAAAATATTTCGAAATTGTACGTATCTTCCAAAGCACGAAATCAATGTTCTAGACTCAAAGGGGTCGATTGCCTATGTTTACCCTAATTTTAAAATTGCTTGAATCCCTCGGTAAATGCATGAGAATCTGTTAATGTTAGTAAAGTAACTAGATCGCTTATTTTTATTTAGCTACTATGTTTTCTTTGAGGTTTTACTACCAAGCAATTCTGAAGCCCGTCTAATTTCCCTGAAACTCAATTTCGAAAGGGAAGAACAAGTTTTTCATCGGAATGAATGTTGTAGAGTTTCTTAGATGAAGTTTCACTTTCATTCGTTTTGTAATTACTGGCTTTGAATAAATATCAGGACTGACTTTATCTAAATTTTGATTGGAAATAAAATGACCAAGCATTGGGGACGGCGTTAATAACAAATTATATCAGTAAGTAATTTTCTTCTGAAACTATGACTGAGTGCAACTCTATCCTACTAATATAATAAACGCGAAAATATGTGAGAATGGATGGATGTATGTTTGTTACTCTTTCACGCCAAAAACTACTGAATGGATTTTAATTAAACTTTACAATCATATAGTCTAATATACATCTGAATAACACATAGGCTACTTTTTACCCCGGGAAAATACTTTTTTCCGATGGGAAAACCTGTTAACGGGGGTAGAGCCACGGGGTGGAAAGCTAGTAGAGATATAAATCTCAATCGTCGAGTGTCGATGACGTTCTCGTTCTAACTATTGTTGCTTTTCACGTACCAATTGTGTTTCCGATTCTATAATGTACTCAAGGTTCTCTTCTTCTTCGAGTCAATGGTCATATTTGTTTTGCCCAGTACTCCGCAACAGAAATGGCGCAATCTGTTGCCCCATGAAGGAAGAAAGGGACGCGTACAATTTTTTCTTCCTTCATGTGTTGCCCCATTTCTGCAGACAACAGATGCATTTTTGCATGTGTTGTTAAATTAGCAGTGATAGAAAACATCGTGAATTGCTGTAGCCCCACATTTTTTAATACTATTATGAGAGTCAAATTGTTCGTTCGTTAACAGCTCATATATACGACTCCACCGAGGGGCTCGAGCCTACCCTGATTCAGGGTGAATAGGCCATAGTCGACCACGCAGACCTAGTGGTTGGTTAACTTCACACACAACATTTGAATTACTTCGCAGATGTGTGCAAGTTTCGTCACGATGCGTAAGAGCGTCGAATAAACGTACTAATACGAATTCGAAAATCGGAAACACATTGGTACGTGTCGAGGCTTGAACTTTCGAATGGATGTCTAGGGCCCTAGCTACTTGGGCACCGACGCTCTTATTAGTAACTTACACGTTCATTAATTTTAATATTTTTCTAAAAAACCAACAGAAGCTGAAATAGTATAAAAAATATGAACAATCTGACTCAGGAGTTGCACCACGCTCCACTACGCTTGCCTGCGTTACAAAATCTCTTCATAATTAGCAAGAAAAATTACGGCAATTAAAACAGTGATTCACTGGGTCAGGATCCAAGGATTCTCTTGCAAAACGTTTCTATGATCTAAGGAAACTAAGAGTAAAGAAAAACCATTTTAACAAGCAAATAATGTCAAAAGATAAAATGTTTGTCACTCAATCACGCAACAACGGTTTGTCCAGAGAGGTGGGAGCCGCTTGGTTTGTCCGACTGAAATCTATAATATAAAAATGAATCGAAAAATGTGTTGGTAAGAGCATAACTCAACAACGCCTGGACCAATTTTACCAATTCTTTTTTTTAAATGTTTGTTGAAGTCCAAGGATGGTTTCTACGGAGAGAAATAAAAAAAAACTTCATTCCCACAGGAATTTTTTTTAACGCGGGCGGAGCCGAGGGGCCGAGTGCTAGTTAAATAATAAAAATAATCCTACTAATACTACAAACGCGAAAGCTTGTGATTAAGGATGTATGTTTGTTACTCTTTGACGCAAAGACTACTGAATGGACTTTAATGAAAATTTACAATAATATAGCTTATACATCAGAATAGCACATAGGCCACTTTTTACCGCGAAAAAATTCTTCTTTCCCTCGGGAAAACCTGTTAACGCGGGCGGGGCCGCAGGGCGGAGAGCTAGTCACTACATAGTATAAAACAAAGTCGCTTTCTCTGTCCCTATGTCCCTCCCTATGTCCCTTTGTACGCTTAAATCTTCAAAACTATGCAACGGATTTTGATGCGGTTTTTTTTAATAGATAGAGGGATTCAAGAGGAAGGTTTATATGTATAATACATGCATAATATACTTGAGAATAATCCACAATAACCATTTTCCCGTGCGGAGCCGGGGCGGGTCGCTAGTAAATAATATGTGAGACATCTCATACACAGCCATCTGACGCCAAACTAGACAGAGCCTGTACTGTGGGTGTCAGACAGCTGATATACAAGCACAAGGCAAACACATGTGCTCATTATAAGAATGTTTACCCGCGGGATTCGAACCCGCGATCCTGTGCTTCGAAGCTAGACGTGCTACCAACTGCTCCGGGGCCTTCGTAAATGTACGTAGATATGAATTTCTACCTATACGTAGTAGCCCCTCTAACTAGAATCTAGTTAGAGGGGCTACTATGTATAGCCGTGCCCGTGCGCGCGTGACAGACATAATATTGTCGATCGTATTCTGATCTCTTGTATATCTCGTTGAGCAATTTACTATTACCGAACAGCATGTAAAAAACTACAAATATGTAAAAGAATGTGTATTTTTTTTTAAAAGCAGTAGCAGTAGTAGTTTTTTTATTATATTTATTGAAATTGAAGCGGTCTGTATCTCCTTAGTAGTGAAATGGTAAAAAAATATGATTCAGTAAGGTGTGTATAGACGCAATACATACTTGTTCACTTGCAAATTTCTAAACACACATACAAAGCATTACAAAAGGAGTTAGTGACCGCTTCAATTTCAAAACGTGCAAAATGCGTACTTACAGATCCATTTTTGGACGAGTTTGTTGCGCAGCCTCCTTTTAGTACTCCGAAGGTGAGCGGACATATTTCCAGATTTAGCCATTACGCATTCCATATCTGGACTCATAAATTATAAAATCTTGCTGCTTTATGAGTTTTTTCTAGTACCTAGTCCTGTTAAGGTCAAATTAAATGAGCCAGCTAGTACCTGAATGTGGGTAAATTGATTACATGCGCTGCAGGTATTTATTTATAAATACTTTAAGTGACTTAGGCTCAGATACGTTATTCGTAATATGTATTTTGTTTAATTTTCATAATACCGTTTTTAGATTGATGCGTGGTAGAGATCGCTACAAGCGATAAGGCCGCCTCCGCGCACTCTGATTTACTTTGTTGTCCACTGTAATTGTTTCTTTTGTGAAGTGTTTTTAATTACTTATTTAGATTCTTTAATGTGCAATATTTGTAGATAGGTATATCGGGTATATCAACTTGTCTGCGTTCAGTGAATACGCTACTCTACCCATTAAATCTATTATACAATATGTCTATCAAAATAACGATTAGTTATGTAAAAACGATTATATTCTATAATTCAAAATATTAAACAGTAGCTATAATAAATGGCTCTTAATTACTATTATTAGGGTTAAATTTTATTATATGGCTTGTCTTTTTAAGGATTCCATTTCCTAGTTTTTATGGTTCGGATTATGTAGCCTTCGAATTGTTGATGAGATGATGTGGCCGAATTATGTTATTGTGCAGTTGGTCGGCAGCGAGCACGCGGCGTATTCGCGGTTGGGATTTGGTACCGCGGCGAGACGCGGCGTTATCGCGGCGGTTAATAAGTTGCGGCGATATCGCTGCGTGCAAGCCGCGAGCCGCCGCGTGCTCGCTGCGATCTCGCTCCGCCGAGAAATCGCCGAAAAAAATCGCTCGTGTGAAAGGGCTCTTAGATTTGGGTTACCTATGGGTTTGCAATAATGACAACTAATAAGGTAAACTCTGCAGGCTCACTACACTTGAGAAGCTCGAGAATCTGCCAAGCGAGATATAGTGACATACGTAAGAGTCATAGTAGTTATGTCATTACGTCGCGTTCGACACCTTCTCGAACTTTTTCTTCTTCCGTATCAGAAATCACAATCAAAATAAACTTTATTGCACAAAATAAAAACAAGATAGCACAAAATAAAAACAGAAGGCAGAAGGCAAGTGGCGGCCTTATCACTCTTAGCGATTTCCTAGAAGAAACAGCGGGCTTAGAAAGAAATAAGTAGTGTACAGTAGTGAGTTTATAGTTGGCAACTTATCCAATCTTATATTATACTCATCCCATCCTATCTTAAATTCATCTTAGCTAATATAGTAATACAAAACATTTTGGCAAATATAGTCTTGTTTATGCTTTATATATAAGACTAAAAGGTAAGCTATACAATTATAATTATGTCTAGTAGTGTTGATTAATGTATCAGAGTATTCAATATTAAATACACCTAACCATGTAGCTTTATATAGATAAAGGTTTGTAAATCAAGTTCCCTAATGTGTTAAGTCATTTATATGATTGGTATGTCCTCGATCGGAAGGCGCGGAACCGTATGCGCACGTTTCGTAACTTCCATTTACACATTATACAGAACATTTATCTTATCAACTTTGGAAGCTTGACTGCAGTCTGGTTATTGATGATTTCCCGTGATTTCCTTTTAATTTACCTGTACTGTGAATTTCTGATTTACTTGCGAATGTGTCTAGTTTAGAATCAGCGGCAATTAAGTCATTTACATGTCTAGCGTTCTTTGAATAGTAGATGGATTATGCATAGGTCTCTAAATTCTTAAAATATTCTACACCAGCTTTCCGCCGCGACTCCGCCCGCGTTAACAGTTTTTCCCGTGGGAATGAGGCATTTTCCCGCAATAAAAGGTAGCCTATGTTACTCAGGGTGAATGTAGCTTTCTAATGGTGAAATAATTTTTGATATAGGTTTAGTAGTTTTTGAGTTTATTCATTACAAACATACAGACACACACAAAAATACAAATGTATGATAACAAGGTGGACTGGACGGACATAATAGGAGGAGGAGGGAGAGTGGAGAGAGCCGGTCTTGATTTAAGCAAAGCTTTTTAGCTTCTTATATGACGTCACTAAGTGTTCTAAGGCACTGCGACATTTCATGTAAAATTCGATTTCAAAATTAATTTGCGTAGAATAGGTGCACAGGTTCTATCCAAGAAATTCTTAAAAAAAAATACTGCTTCGTAAAATACTATCAGCTAGGAATTTAATAACCAACAAATTAATGGAAAATAAAGAAAAGGTTTTTATCAATAAATATATGTTTCTTATTCTTATTCATATCATGTATTTTAGTTGCAAATTTATATCCACTTTCATTTGTTCAGCTGTCAGTACTCAGTATTCAGTCTAACATGCGTCACATATTGCGCAAAGCTCAGAGCTGCGTATGTTCTATCTACCTACAGCAACCTACGATCTAGATCGGACCAGACTTTTGTAGAAAGGTCACTCGAACCCGTCCACGTTTCGAAATACCTACTTCGACCATAGGATTGGACGAGTTTATTCATAATGTGTTCGTAAATTAGGTATTTGAATAAGGTATATAATCTGGTAGTGTTTCTTACTTTGTACTATTTAAAGCAGATAGCGCTATTGCTATTTAAGTAATGTTTACCGATAAACTGAACAAGACTGAGCGATTTAGATAAAATATTATGTAGTCGTCGCCATCATCATTTAATTGTGTGGGTGCTCTCGTTTAATATAATGCAGGCCAAGAATAAATGGCGAGTAGGTATCGGCGGCCGCGGCTAGCTGTGAACGACTTCGCGGCTAGCTGTGAACGACTTCAATATGTTTATGATTAGGGTATACAGAAAAAGATCCTCTTTGATGACAGCTTACAGTGACGATGGCTCTGCTTAAGTTTTTTTTATTGACTTAAGCTTGTATCACCAAATTGACCTACTTAGAAAGCTTCACCGTCTAATTGTTGTCTGTCGTCGCTATATATGTAACAATCGGAGACCTCTACTTACCTATTTGGTGCTTAAACAACTTTTGTACATAAAAGCTAATAATATTTTTTTGTCGTCTCTAGGTTATCTTTTTCAATGTTAATAAGCGATTTATATCAAAGAAATATCTAAATTAGTTTTAAAGGTCATGGATTTTAAGAACTAAAGATTTACAATGTTGCAGTGCAAAGGTTGGTATATATTTAAAGTCCTTGCATTCAATATATAAAAAAAAGTATTAATGGTCTTCTCGTAATGCAGTCCAAGTATTTGCATTGCAATTGCCGGACCTTGCCCTCTTCGTTGTTCGTCGAATTCATAGCAATTATCGCCTCGATTCGCAAAACTACTCGTTACCTTCAGACCGTTATTATTACCATAATTTCGTCATCTACTACCATTGAGGAATTATGTACAAGTACTAAAGAAGACACCTATAACACAGAAGAAAATAACAGTACCAACCCGTACAGAAAGGACACGCACCCCCCCTGCCAAAATGAATTTTCCCGCCCGCGAGACTCCGCCAACCCGTACAGAAAGGACACGCACCCCCCCGCCAAAATGAATTTTCCCGCCCGCGGGACTCCGCCGGTGGTGTTCGGGGGTGTTTTACATAGCGCCTAGCGCCATTGGCTTGTAGTTGATATTCAGTTGTTATTCAAAAAGAAGCAGGTAGTCAAAATGCGTTTTCTGTATGGAGTGATCGCCCAGTCCCTATAATACATTCTTTGCGCCAAAATGCAGGCAGCGGGGGGCGGGCGGAATGCACGGCGAGAAGAAAAACAAAAGACAAACGCCATACAAGTTGGCGATCTATGTGTGCGGTTTGCGGGTGTCTTTTCTATTTACTTACGCTAGTATGGAAATTGACGTCCTTGCGGAATCTGAAAGGACATGCTTAGTCAGGGGATATGACTGACTTTCTAACTTTATCCGGAAACGATAACATTTTGTGACTAATTTATTAGGGCAAAGTTGAGGGTACTAGACCACTTGGACGATCACCAATGAGATGGACTGACCAAATAAAGACTATGGTGGGCGGGCCTTTGCAAGAGTGCTCCAGAATGTCTATCAGTAGAGAGAGACAGATGGCGGGACATCGTGAGGCGAGCTACATCTGCCACCCACTAATACACACACTTCAACATGTTAACCACGACCACTCTGCCAAGAGTGTTACGACTGAGAAGAAGAATTTATTAGAAACTGACCGATTAAAATGAGTGAATGATTTTGTATGGCAGTCTTGTCGATTTTTTGTTTGTTTCCGGTATACCAACTACAGCAAGAATAAGGATGGTTTTCGTCTGAGCTGGACACTACACGACTCATCATCTGTTACACTCTCTCTACTGACTCAATTTCTTGTTTATTAGATAACAGGTGCTTTATAATATCTTTGTTTTGTTTTCAAAAACATTGTGTAGGTGTGAGAAAACGGATGTAATCCTAAGTGGTCTTCAGTACAAAACCTTCCTTCTACCTACGTAATAGTAAATGTATTCATAAGCGAATTAGTGATATTTAGGTTTTGTAATCCTACTTCTGATTCCGTAACCTTAAGACCAATTTCTTGTTTCAAAGTACGTTTTTCTTAAACTTGGGTAGTTGTCTATTATTTTGTTTTATCCGGTTGATGAAATTGTTATTTTTTTCGAATTGACCTAAGCTTGTGTCCAAAAAAAAAACGACCAATCAAGCTTCACCGGACTTGGGAAATTTATCATAAAAAAAATGCATGCAAAAATAGACAAAAACTACGATTTTGTTGTTTTCTAAATTAAACAACATGTAAATAAATATAAAATAACATTCGTTTTATTTTTATAAAGTGTCAAACTTCAAAAGTTGTTAACGTTATCAAGGCCAATAGTATTGAAATTATGAACAAGTTACATAAATAGAACCTTTTGTATCGGCTTAATTTAGCTTCTAAATTAATTTATCTTCCAAAAATAGCCGTTCGTAGAATCCATTTGGGAGAGAAAATTAATTTAAATCCTTTCTTTATTTATACTGTCTGTACTATAAACAATTATCGTATCGTGAATGAATCCTCAATCTCATTTAAATTTTCAATTAATTAGCGTACTTGCCGAAAAGTTCACTTCGAATTAATTAATTAACCTTTTAAAGCAATATCGCACTTAATCAATTATTTTGCAAATGTTACTCAAACAACAAGGTCTTGTGAACACTTAACACCTTTTAACTTCCTTTTTACCTAAATAACTTTTAACATATAATTTCAATTAGTAGAAGTAGAACGCTAATAAACAAGAATTAAAAGTCTTAAACTACTAATTTAACGTATTTTGAGCTGTACTAATTAGAGTAAAAAAATATTGTTTTATGATTATGTAAGAATTGATAATTATATTATAATGGTTTCATTTGATTTATTTTCATTCGTTCGTTCAGCAATAAATAAAATAGCACTCAACCACAGAATACCAAATAGTAACTCAACACACAATTGCGCCCACGCTACTATCCTATTATAATTAAGTATAATACATTTTTATTTTTATACTTTTTTAAATTCGTTAAACAGCCTATAATATACGTATGTCCTCACTGAGGGGCTCGAGCCTACCCCCAAATCAGAGAAGGCCTTAGTTGACTACACTGGAGTAGTGACGACTTTACCCCACCTATATTTTTTTTTATTTGTTGTCTGTAGATTTTCTGACAATGTTTTCTTTCAAAGTAAAGCTTCGAATTAACCTGCATTGAATTAAAAAAATTAACACAATGACAAGGCTTGAAGTCGCTCTACCCCAGTGGAAGCCTAGCCACTAGGGCGAGAATTACGAATTTTCCAGCGGTAAAAGGTAGTTTATGTTACTCCCCAAGGTTTATTCTATGTTTATACCAAGTTTCATTAAAATCGGTTCAGTAGTTTCGGAGCCCATAAAATGCAAACAAACAATGAAATCTTTCCTCTTTATATTATTAGTATAATCTATTATACCTACCTACTATTATGTCCAAATCCATAGTGTCGTTTCAATGGGAAATTGCAACAAGCTGAAAAACTTTAAAAGGTCCTTTAAACTTTCCTTAAATTCTATAAAAATAATAGAGTAGAAACATTCACAAAACATTTATTAGTTCCACAGTACCGTTAATCCAAGTTTTAGTATAACAATAACGGAAGTTCATGCTCATTCATTTAAGTTGTGATGCAACAACCTTGACCGAGTTCAAGGCAGGTTCTGTCTGTACTCATCTTCACTGGTTACATAGACTTAATAATATCGGCAGATGCGGTATGCCGATATAGAATATAGATACGTGTATTTTGGACCATGTCTAGACAAAATTAACTAACTAGGCAGAGCCCGTTTGCTTAGTTCATAGATTATTTAATTTAAAACGTCGATTAAGCTTTTTAAGGTGAAAAGTGGAAGAGCACATTTTAATTATCATCGATGTATTTTACAAACGACGCTATCCTTATCAGAATAAAATTCAGCAATGAATTAATTTTAAATTAACGAATTTGTGAATTTCGCATATTTATATAAAAATGTAGGAAGGTGTAACTATCATCGATGTCAAAGTAGTGGCTATCACTTCCAAAGTTAACTTTGTTTTATGTTATAATATGTAACGCACTTTTTACCCGACTGCAAAGGAAGGGTTATGATTTGTAGGACGTTCTTACGATTGTGGTGCATTATGAAGAAATTCAAAGGTACTGTATGAGTGAAGTCGACTAACTCAGAAAAGGCCAGCCTCTAGGTCAGACTCCAAAGTTACCTTCTCCAAAATACACTCACTTTTATCGTTCCATGTTCGAGCGGCAGACGAGACTAAGATATATACCGTTACTTATTATTGAAGATATGAATCATGTATGTATGTATATTATGTAACAGATTAGCAGGTCAAGGTACCGCGTAGAATTCATCTTTTTTCTGCTCATCATACTAATCGTTGTTGGGGTCAATGTTCTGTATTGCTTTAGAGGTTAAAGTTTGATACGCCATTCTATGTCCAACTAACCTCTAAAGAAATACGTAGGTAACATCTTCAGACTTTTAATATACAAAGTTTAGTGTGTGGTATAGCAAATGCTGAAAATACTTGATGCTTAATCAACGATTTTGAGCTATTTTCCCAAAGAAACTTTAATCAGAAACGTTAGGAAAAAAGCGAATCTCCTATACAAAATAGTATTTAAATAAGATAGTTCGTTTGAAGTAGTCAAATTTTCTTTAGAAAAGTTGTTCGAAAGGAATGGTAGAGAACTAGAGTACGTCTAGCTACTTACTTAGAAAACAGCGACGAATTATTTCGTGACAAAGTGAGGAGGCGTATTCGAATGTATTTTGAAATAATCTTCACTTCTACCTTCATCTTTGCCTTGTAAGTACATTTCATTTATTTCGACTTAAAAGGCACTTTCGGTTTCAAGAGAAAAGGTATTATCCGGTCTGGTTAGCATGCTAACAAAAGTCTTATTGAATTAGGTAGATACATTTCTACATGTAATACAATAAAAGCGACATTTTTAGTTTACGTAAATATAAGTCAGAGAAGTACGAGTATTTATTTTATTTTAATTTATTTAAAATTGGGAAACAAACATGCTATGCTTAAACTAGACAACACAAATTATTATAAAAAACCAGTGAAGTCTTCAAAGTTACAAAGAATTTAGTTTTCTTCATACTTATGACTAATTCCAGGCAATTTTAGTACCTATCCTAAGACTAGCAATATTCTGACCACGCCAACATAATTAGTTATGGAGGTAAATTAAGTAGTTTCTTGCTTAATACTCTGAATTCAAAAACGTACTTTACTCATTAGAACGCATATTCGCACCTTAAAATATTCATACGTTTTGTAACTTACATATTCACAGTTATATTACCTTACAAATTGAAATGAAGTAGGTAAATAAAGTTGTAAGAAACATGGTTTATATGAATCGGACGTTTTTTGTAACAAATGAAATATGGCAGACGATTGTTTATAATCTGCTTAACTCCGTAATAATATTACGGAGTTAAATAAGAATTAACTTTCTAACGGATAATTTTCTTTATAATATATTTTTAATATAATTATTCTTATAGTTGGGTACTTTCCAGAAATACATTTCAGGGCTTTTTGAGTTTTTACGCCTAGGTATTTTTAATTTCTAAAGTAGAGTAAAGAGCTAATTGCGAAACAGATAAATAGCCATTAATAACCTATCCAGCTATCTCGATTCTAGATCGTTGCAAGAATCGATGCTTTTAAATCGATTCATCTAAGCTGCCAACAATGGCGGACTATCGCGATCTGTAACATGTCGTAACGTTATTTTTGTGATCTTAAGGCCATCGCAAATGCTAACCGGTCAACTAACTCGATGGATCACTGGGTTGTGCAACTAGAGGGTAATTGTCCATTAACATACTGGCGCAGGAGCATAATTGATTTCTTTTGATCCTTGATCCAAATTTTATGACTGTCGCCATTAATTTTAAAAACAAACTACTTTTGAAACTGGATTGTTTTGGTCTAACTCTCACTAAGACTAATAATTTTTTTTATCAGTGTCGTAGAAAAAAATGAAATGTGTGCAGTTGGCTCCTTTATATTTTGATTGCAAAGCTTCTCTGATTATGTGAGAAAAGTACATCCGTTTCAAGGAACCCTGCTGCTGCTGCTGAATATTCAATTTGTAAGCCAAAACTAATAAGAAACTGTTGAATGAAATACTTAAAAACTTAAACTCTTTTATAATACCTATAAATACCTAATCAGGAAAATCAAAAGTTATAATCTTCTATCTATACTATAATAAAACTAAAGAATCGGCGTGTCTGTACATTGATTTGTTTTCAAAAAACTGATTGTAGGCGATAAACGGAGCTGAACACAAAAATACAAGTTTTGGAAAAAATGTCCGTCCGTCTGTCTGTCTGCTGTTTGTACACGCTAATCTCTGGAACTACTGGATAGATTTTAATAAAACTTTACAAAAATATAGCTTATACAACAGAATAACACATAGGCTACTTTTTACCGCGGGAAAATACTTCTTTCCCACGGGAAAACCTGTTAACACGGGCGGAGACGCGGGCGGAAAGCTAGTACTACAATATTTTTCGAGCCATGATTCTAAGAAGAAACTTAGAAAAGAGACAGAATATTTTTTACTTAGAAACAGGATGTAGCAGCTAGCTCTCAGAAAGTAATTTAAGTTTGCTCATCCTAACTCATCTGCGTCAACTTGTTTCGCAAACTTATATCTATATCCTTCTACCTTATGTTAGCGATGTTTTATTGAAATAAATTTTACTTCATAATGATAATATTGTAGACAAATATATCGTACAGTTTAATCACCAGTTATTATCGACGTGAAAATAAATTTAATACACAATATTCAATGCAATATTTAGTAACGTCATAAATAATATACATTAGTTGTATAAAACGGAGCACTAATATATTTTTTTAAAACAAAATTTGAAAAAATTATCTCTCCTTTGGAACTATATTTCAAATATAGCACCACGCTAATTCAATAAAATCCACCTATGGCTTGAATAGGTCATAAAAACGTCACATTTTTGTCAAAAATCGGTCTAAAGCAATATTTATTACCTCAGAGATCAAAACAGGCAGTATCGGTAAGCGGAACCGGAAGGTGTAAAATGTTGATGGCACACGCAGCTGACATTATAGAGCCTAGGTGTGGGCTTCACTAATGCACCGCACGTGTCTGATTAAGGTTCTATTCAAAAAAGAGAAAAAAATCGACAGTCACAAAAAATTTTTTTTTGTCGTTCATACTTGCAGCTGGTCAGTTTTTCAATGTAACAATAAAAACTTGTTTTACATATTTTTCACCAAACCAATAATGTAGAGAAATACATTTTTCAATTCAGAGGATAGTCACACGACTTGGCATGAGTCTCATGAGTTTATAATTCAATAAACAAATATCCCTTCGGTTTACCAATAACTGAAAGTACAATTTTTCTAACTATGGGAGAATATTTTATTAATCTTAATCCTTAGTAAACATGGTGAGGAAACCTGCACATCAGTACCTGAGAAGTAATTCAAAGTTAACCAACCCGCATTGAGCCAACGTAGGTGGTCGACGAAGGTCTATTCACCCTAATTTCAGGGTAGGCTACTTGATAGGGACATTATAAGCTGTTAACGATGATCTTGTTAGTAAATTAAATATTAAAATGTTAGATAGGCATTTCGACGGGCTTTATATAGATGCTATTTGTGATAGAGACCGTGATAGTATTAAATGCCAGCCAGTCCTGCCATTTGCCATCTCTTTCTTAAGTAATGCTCTGAAATCCACTACACATAGTAGAATAGTATCTTGAATCTGGAGCTCTGCCAACGGACTCGCACGGAACTGAGCTTGTTTGTTCGAACGCGATATTGTGACGGAAGGGTACCATTTATTTGTTTCTGGTATCCACGTAAAAAGGGTGCTATAAAAATTGTGTTTGTACAGGTATTTTATTAATTTATAGCGTTCGGACGGGACATGTATGAGCTGTTAATGATGATGATAGCGTTCGGATTAAAAAATTACATGCGATGTCTGATCTATTGAATGGCCCTTATAGGTGACTCAGTGTTCTTAAGTTTCTATTACCCCCCTTTAAAGTACGCAAGTGCTTAATCATACTTCTTACTAATATTATAAAGAGGAAATGTATGTATTTGTATTTTTTTGTGTGTGTATGTTTGTAATACATAAACTCAAAAGATACTGTGCCGACTTTAAAAAATCTTTCACCATTAGAAAGCTAGATTCACTCCGGGAAAATGCCTCATTCCCACGGGAAGAACTGTTAAAGCGGGCGGAGTCGCGGCAGAATGTTAGTTGATAATAATTTAAAAAAGGAAATGATTTTAATATGCTCTTTGAAAATAAGCTTTGTCAACACTTCAAGAGATTTTCTTATGATTTAAGATTGTTGTGTTCCATACAATTAAATGAAATTTTTATGTTAGTTTCTTGAAATATTGAGCATTCCATACCAAAATAGCCCATTATATTCATTAGGCCATTTTAAAGATTGATGGGTCTAGAACTAGCTTATGCGACTTTATTAGCATACCACTCGTGTTATTAGTATGTAATTTGCTAACAAATGGCAATGACCAGTGTGATTGAATGTTACATTAAGCTACGGTTTATGCAACCGTTATTTAATTAATTATTTTGTCATGGACGATCAAACTTTAGCGGATTTTGCTGTAACAAGCTTAAAGATTACACCATAGGTATATTATTTCTTCTAAAGAGCAACGCAAGCCAGTTGCCATTAAAATATCCTTGGATTTTTCCGATAAAACAGGGTAGGTATGTATGTATATCTAGATAGTCGTCTTTATTTTTGTATGACAAATAATTGGACAAACTAAAATGTCTAGCAGTATCCACTTGTGTTATTTTGTCTGTGGTCTAATAAGTACATAATTTCGTCCTTATAGTTCTTCTTTTTCATCGTAAAATTGCTGTATTGTGGTCTTATTCGCAACTAGTTCGCGAAATGAAGCACTCCTTCACCTAATTTAGATGTTTGCGAAAAGGCTGACTTAATTAAAAACTTTATTGCTTACTTCCATCTTGTAGAAGAAAATAATTTACCTCAGTTTTAATTGCGGGTTGCGCAAAAGAAGCCCGTGGCCAACAAGAACTTTGTTTTATTTTAAAATTTCTTTATAACCCATAAGTAGATAGGTACATATACACAGAATAACGAAAAGCAAAGCGCTGTTTTTCTTTCTCTAAATTACGGTCTCCTGCATAGAAAACGGACCCCCCTATCGTAAACGGCGGGAAGTCACCGCTTCTGACGGGGGGTCCGTCTTCTTTGCAGGAGACTGTACCATAGAGGCAGATTTTTTTTCATACGTAAAATTTTCAGCACGTCCTTGAATTTTTGTGTCCCAAACATAGCTTGATTGACCAATCAAGGATCTTGTAAGAGCCTTAAAACTAATTTGAAAAAAAGAAAGAAAAAATAGCACCTTACCTTGATCAGAGAAGTGGAGATATTCAAAAGCGAAGAGCGGCGGCGTTCCAACATCTGGCGAAAATCCGTGCTTCGAATATGTTGTACTCGAAGCACCGTTTTCAAACCTCTTTAATCGTGATACTGTAGAGTTGTTAATTCCATGGTTGGTTACCCAGAAGATGCTTGTTCACTCTTGCCTTGAAAACGCCAAGGTTGTACGATTCAGGAAAAACTAATTCGGGGAGGAAATTCCATTCTCTAGCTGTACGCACTGAAAAGTACGACACGATGTGTTTTGTACGTACCAAAGGGAATCTTACCACGTGCGGATGATATATCCCACGGCACCGTGTCTGTATGTTTGTCCTATCTTACACAAACACATTTCAAATGATTTAATTTAATAGGTAGGTATGCTTTTTGCACTGCAATAAGTGTGACTTTTGATGAGACCTATTTATTGCGACTGTAAAAAAAACTGAATAACAATTGATTTTTAATACCAATTTTTTATTAAATGATTTACATCTAGATTTACATAATTATAAAGAATTGCATTTTTATTACTTATTGCACTTTCAATAAACTAATGTAAAAATCGTGCTATAAAACTAACCATGCAAACCATTCTTATATTTTATTGATTTCTGTCGTAGAGCATTCAGCTAAGTATTTACATATTGCTGAATCTATAGGATATTTCCAGAAACATTTTGTTCTTTTGTTTTTCAAATTAAGTATAGTAGCCAGAACATGCGGTTGGATAATTTGACCATGATAGTGTCGTTAGCAATAGTAGGGGCGAATTACGTAGTGTGTCCATACGCATGTGCTGGTTTCTGTACATGACTAAGGGTTACCACTCGCGTTAAGTCGCTGTGTCGAATTCCCAACTAGCCCAACACCGGGTAGTAAGTACTATTATTTTATTCTTTGCCAATATAAGGATTCCACAGAAAAAAAATCTATGATCAAAACTCTTCCTTTCAAAAAGTTGTTTATATTCTTCCATAGCGCACTCGCTTTCTTAAAAAAACTTCAACCATAAAATCAAATACAAATCTTCCAGGGCTTGTAAAGTGAAGTGGGTCACTGCGTCTGGCAACACTGATAGTTGAGTTTGAGCAGTTTGTGCTTCTTATCAACGAGACGGGTTGGTTACCAGCTGTCGCTCCTTGGCGGCGGCACCGGCGGGCTGGAACAAGGGCTTTTATCACTCTAAAATAATGCATGAATTACACACTTATATACATTGAGATACAAATAAATTTTGTTTGGTATGTGTCTAAACTGTGTGAATATTGTATTGTATTGTAAACTCACAGATGTTCCGGGTTTGAATCCCGGTGGGGAACTTGTCGAACAAATATCGATTTGTGAGACTTTCCCCAGTTTGGTCTTCTTCAGTTGAGCCTTATGCGGCTCAATAATTCTGACACGAGGGTTTGTGAGGTAGGTTAACCTCGAAACCCACACGAAAAGCAAGCATAAACTCTATCTTGCGTCACAACAGATGCATCAGACGATTGTTAAAATTAAAACTAAAAATGTTTCACTCACCCTGGAGTATTCCAATGACTGCTGTCGCCACACAGCGCTGTTGTAGGTGTTTCTTGCTGACTGTAATAAAATAAAAATTCAACATAAACTAGTTATTAGCCCATACATGTCCCCAATGTGTGTGATGTGAAATCAGGGTGAATAGAATAGGCCTTAGTCAACCACGCTAGCCCAATGCGGGTTGGTAAACTTCACACACAACCTTTAAATTACTTCGCAGGTGTGTGCAAGTTTCCTCACGATGTTTTCCTTCAGCGTGAGCGTCGAATAAACGCACATATGAATTCGAAAATCGTAAACACATTGGTACGTGCCGATGCTTGAACCCGCGAATGTCCGAGTGGAAGGCAATGGCATTTGCCACTTGGCCACTGACGCTCTTAACACCAATTATTCAACATGAATAAGAAGATAAAATGGAATCATATTTCCACAGAAAAAGTCGCAAACAAGACAGTCACAGCCGCGGGCGGACGTTTATAAAACGCTTTTTCTTTTATATTGAATGGCTTGATTTCACGTCTTGGTATAAGAATAAGAATAATTTTATTGTCAAACTGCGTGCATACATAAGGTGTTATATTATTATTACTTAGAATCAACCGTTTATCCATTTCGGATGTACAATATTTTTATGTTAAAAGACAAAGTCAAACTTGGTAGAAGATATTATAAGGTAAAATAAAGAATCGCCTATGACTAGTAAAAAAAATATTATGATGTTTATGCTGTTTGTTTCCTGTAAAGTTTTGAAGTACTAACTCTCGTAAATATATTATGTTTACTATCCAATTTCCAATATCAATAAAATTAAAATGAGACCATAATATGGAAATATTTGAGCTAAACGCCAAACGTAATTTAGAGATTTTTTTCTACTTAACAGAAATTTTGAAAATATGTTCGATAATTATTATAGACAGCCGAAATAAGAACGTCTTTATTTTCCTTAACTCGACAAGGCAGTGTCCACTATATTTTTATATATAAAGTTGTTTTGCCTTATAAACATCCTTTTCCTTACCCGCTTAGATTAGCCAGCGTCATAGCTTCTATGGTTCTAACTTTTCGTCCGTACACGCGCCACAACTTGACACATAAGGGAGTGAGTGTGGTACACCAAATGAGCCCTAGGAGTACTCCGCAGACCCACCAACCATGCTGGAAACAGTTTTTTTTTTTTAAAACGACACAAAAGGTCTTCAAACAAAATAATACCATCTCAGTAAAACACCAAGGCCCTTATAGTTTTTCGCGTGAGAAGGAATTTAGCCTATAATAAAAAAAAAAAATATATATATATTTTTTTAATTTGGTGTCGCGAGGATCTAGTAGATGCAGGCAATGTAGAACAGATCGTTATTGAGATAGGTGGAGGCCGCTTACTGAAATAATAATGTTAACTGTTAAAAAAACGGTTGTTTTTTTACATAGTCGCGATTTGAATTTCGCCTGAGTAGTTATTTACTCTTTAGAAGGACTGAGGTCGCGGTTCCCTCCCCTCCTCAAAGTTATGTGGTTTAGGAAGTGTAAGTTTAATTGTTTTATTAATTTAAAAAAGTGATTTTACATTTTTCTTTGCTTTTTCATCAATTTAAAACGTATTGTTCAATCTTATTGTAAAACTTTTCATATGCAAATTAGCAGCACACTCACCAACGAAGCAATGTATTTAGAGCAAAACAAAGCTCTGAGCGCCGAATAGACCGCGAATAGAGGACGACACCGCGCCGCTTGCTTCCCAGTAGACGTTAAAACATGGGTCCTCCAAGCAGCTGTATGAGATATGAGCCGAGAGACGAACATCGACACCTTCTGTGGAAGAAAGTTCTAGATAGTTCTAGAAGATACCATTTTGGCGTCGAGTGCGACGACATAATTAACGCTATAAAAAAGTACCTATCAAATAAAGCAAAGGAAAAGGTACAATTTTATAAATTGTTAGAAAACCTTGTTTCTCTTGTTTTAAAGTTAGTTTCTGCCTTCACCTGCTATATTAAAAACAGTAAAATTTTTGTGGTTTTATTTTATGTGACCTGTACGATATTACTTTACATTTTGCTTAATAAACTATTGAAAAAACTACATTTTTGTTTTTAAAATTCTTTTTTTTTTCAATTTTACTTTGGCATGTTTTTTTATTGTCGTCTGCTAGATAGGTATTCTGTATAATAATAGCATGATCTGTAGCGGTCATTCTCCAGTGACTGCAAATCTCATTCTCTTTTTAATATATTTGATAACGCCTGCCA